>JARGXW010000017.1:0-685842 GCA_029204085.1 Mycena sp. CBHHK59/15 | reverse complement strand
TCACGTACCGTGACATTGGACTCCCTCGGCCTCCGAGGAATCCCGAATGTAACGTCCCATTCTTATTGGCTACTTCATTCACCATATGCTCAAGACTCCCTATGATTCACTATGACTTTCTTCGTCGGGTCCTCGGCCTTCCGACGTCCGCCGACACAGCATTGACTTACATTGACTCTTACATACTCATTCCCATCGCGGAGCCTCTCGGCCTCCGATGATTAATTACACTACGATATCATTTAAATAGCTCGATGTACTCTCACTTCTAGTCAGTTTGAAATCGACTAGTTCCCTCTTCTCAGTCCGCATCCTCTTCCGTTCCCTCCGAAAGGCACTTTAGAGAACGATCCACGGTGAAGCTCACTCCCTGTCGTCCGATCGATCCTCCGTTCATATACTTCACATAACAATTCTTGATAGGACCCATCGGGACCCCGATCGGACCCCGACGGAATCTGGTACTTGACAGTATATTCAAACTCACTCTTCTTATGCCCACCCGTTTATGGCTTTGGACCTCAACACACAAATCCAACAAAGAAATGAACGTGCCTTTCAGCGACTTGCACGACTCATGGTTACTCCTCCAGAAATCGCCGAGCAACGCCGACAACAGGATCAGGCTATTCGGGACTCCCGCATCAACTACAGCGCGGGCCTCCGAAACATAGCCAGCCAAAATATTCAATCATCTTTTGTCACTCGGCAAAGCGCTCACATTGCTGGCAGTATGACTTCCACAAAACCCTTCCTTCCCAAACCCGCATTCCCACTTCACCTAATCCCTTCGATTCAATCTCGCAAACCGGTGGACCCCGATCGGGCAGAAATAGCCTGGTACAGATAGATGAAGAATCGGACGAGGAAGACCACCCTCGGACCCCGATCTCCTCTGGGGAAAACCGTCGGCCTCCGACTCCCCCTCGGGAGCCGGAAGAACGCGAACGTCCTCGAGGAGCGTCAAACAACCCATTCCATGATATTGTTGGTGGAGGTGGCGGCGGAGGTGACGGTCCGGGGGGCAACGGGGGCCGACACAGTCGATCCTCAACCCCCAACTGGAACCCGTTCAACAACCCCACCTTGTTTTTTACGTCCCTCACCCAAGCCATGTCTCAGGGTATTGGCAACGCACTTAATCAACGCGATACTTCCAACGACAAGACTCGGTCCCGAGTTCGGGATCCCGAGACGTTCGATGGGAAGGACCCCGAGAAACTCCGAACCTTCCTTTTCCAGGGCATTCTGAACTTCCGCGATCGCCCGTCGGCATTCGTCCGCGATCAGCAGAAGGTCAACTACATGATCTCCTACCTTACAGGAGATGCCCTCGGATGGTTCGAACGTCCTACGTCAATCCGGACCCGAACAACACTCCGAAATGGCTTAACGATTACAACACCTTTGTTTCGGAACTCCAACTCAATTTCGGCACCTACGATCCCCGACAGGACGCCGAGAACGAGATAGTTGCTCTACGTATGGGCGACGGACAACAGATCCAGAAGTATCTGGTCCGCTTCAATAAGCTCTCACAGCTTACAGGCTGGAACTCCGTCGCTCTCCGAAAGGTCTTTTATGATGGACTTCCCGAGCGTATTCAGCTCAAACTCCGTGATCTTCCCGGCGGGAAACCCGATTCCCTTGATGTCCTCAAGATCTCTGCTCAATCTATGACGCCTCCCATTGGGAATGGCAGAAGGAGCAGTGATTTCGGCATTCTCGGGCCCGCCGGCGAAATCGGAACCTCCGACAATTCAAAGCGGGCCACTCAGGCAACTCTGGCAATCATCCCACTCCCAACAACGCCAATAGCGATTCCAAGAAAAGAAGCAGAAGGGAGGCGGGGGGAACAGAGGGAACTCCGGCGGATCCCCCGCTCAAACTTCGACTTCTACGACTTCGGAGAAGCCTTGGGCGAAGATGCTGGGATCCGACGGCAAACTCCTTCCTGCCGAGAAAGCCCGTCGGCTCGCCGAGAACCTGTGCCTGCTTTGCGGAGGAAAAGGCCACCGCAGTGACACCTGTCCCAGAAGAAGGTGTTCGGACGTGCTGCTTCCACTTCGGGAACCGCGGCAACTCCGACTACTGCATCCCAGTCGGGAAACTAAGTAGCGACTCTCGGAAGTCCGTGCGGCCCGAGGGTCGCGAAGACATCCCGATCGCACCCCCGACTCTTTTTTACGACTTAATGCTTCTGCCCTCACGGACCCAAATTCCTTATGCCCATTCCTGCAGTCTCCGCAGATTCCGTCGGACTTCCGAGCCCTCATAGACTCCAGTTCGTCCGATTGTTTTGCAGACCCTGTATTTTGTACGACCAATAATCTCACACGCGTTTCTATTCCTCCGATCGGCCTCCGTCTGTTTGATGGGTCCTCGGGACCATCATCTCTGAAATCGTTCGTCTCGACGTTCGGTTCCCTTCGGGTGACACAACTCCGGTTGAATTCTATGTCACCACCTTGGATTCTGCTTGCTCTGTCGTCCTGGGACACAACTGGCTCACCCGCTACAATCCGTTGATTGACTGGGTTTCGGGCCAAATATCTTTCCGCTCGCCTGGCTCTGCAATTCCACCTTCGCTCCGTCCGAAGGCCTCCGTCGGCCTCGCCGGCTCCATCCCTCCCATAGGGGAGCCCTCTGTCGCTCCTTCGGCTGACGCCAAACCTCCGTCGGTCTCCTTGATAGGAGCAGCTGCCTTCGCCAGTATTCTACGCAGCGAAGGTAGTCAATTATTTCGTCTAGGCCTCTCAGAGGTCCTAGGACGTTCATCTGATACTTCCTCGGCTCCGGACTTGTCCGGACTTCCGTCGGAGTATCATGAGTTTGCTGATGTCTTTTCGGCTTCCGAGTCGGAAAAATTAGCACCTCATCGGCCATACGATCTCAAGATCGAACTAGAGGATGGGGCATCACCTCCGCCCGGTCCTATATACTCCCTTTCTCAGCTAGAATTGGCGGCCCTCCGAGATTTCCTTGACAAGAATCTTAGTAACGGCTTCATTCGACAATCGACTTCCCCGCACGGCGCTCCGATCCTCTTCGTTAAGAAGAAGTCTGGCGAGCTTCGGCTCTGTGTAGACTTCCGAGCACTTAATCGCATCACTCGGAAGGATCGGTACCCGCTACCGCTCATCTCGGACCTCCTTGACGCCGGTCGTAGCGCTAAGGTCTTCACTAAAATTGACCTTAAACATGTGTATCATCTCGTCCGGATCACCGACGGCGATGAATGGAAAACAACATTCCGGACTCGCTATGGTTCCTTTGAGTGGCTGGTGATGCCTGAAGGCCTTACCAATGCTCCTGCCGCTTTTCAACGATTCATGAATGACCTCTTTTCGGATCTCCTCGACATCACCGTCGTGGTATACCTGGACGACATCCTCATCTATTCGGAGGACCGTCGGAACACCGACAGCACGTTCGGGAAGTACTTCGGCGCCTTCGGAAAGCCGGTCTATTTGCTTCCCTCAAAAAGTGTGTTTTCAACGTGGAAACTGTTGAATTCCTCGGATACATCCTATCACCGGAAGGACTTACAATGGACAACTCCAAAATCGAGGTCATTCGGGAATGGCCGGAGCCCCGAAAAGTCAAGGATGTGCAGTCATTCCTTGGCTTCGCCAATTTCTATCGTCGCTTTATTGCGAACTATTCGGACATCGTCGTGCCGCTGACACGGCTTACTCGGAAGTCCGAACCCTGGCTTTGGTCCCCTATATGCCAGGAAGCCTTTGATACCCTTAAGCATGCCTTCACCACTGCTCCATTCTTACGCATTGGGTTCCAGGCGCACAACTTACTCTGGAAACCGACGCATCCGACTACGCCATTGCGGCGATTCTCTCCATAACATCGCCGGACGGAGAAATCCGCCCAGTCGCATTTCATTCTCGGACCCTCTCGCCCCCGAGCTCAATTACGACACTCATGACAAGGAACTTCTGGCCGTTTTCGAGGCCTTCCGAGTCTGGCGCCGATATCTGGAGGGAGCAGTCCCACCAATTGACGTGGTCACTGACCATAAGAACTGGAGTATTTTGCGACTACGAAACTCTTGACCGCCGGCAAGCTCGG
Organism: Mycena sp. CBHHK59/15; assembly: GCA_029204085.1. Classification (NCBI taxonomy): domain Eukaryota; kingdom Fungi; phylum Basidiomycota; class Agaricomycetes; order Agaricales; family Mycenaceae; genus Mycena; species Mycena sp. CBHHK59/15. The sequence goes on along the minus strand of JARGXW010000017.1, from coordinate 681,756 downwards.
TGGTCCGAGTATCTGTCGCCTTTTAATTTCATCCTTCGGTTCCGACCGGACGCCTCGGAGGCAAGCCCGACGCTCTCACTAGACGATGGGACGTCTACCCTAAAGAGGGGGATAGTGGCTACGCCAGTGCAAATCCGCATAATTTCCGACCAGTATTCACTCAGCATCAGATTGGTGCGTCCCTTCGCGCATCCGCGCTTTGGACCCGCGCTCCGAGCTGGTCACATTATGGACATTGATCAACTTCACGCGGACATCCGAGATGCCCTACCTTCTGACCCTTCTGCCTCACGACATCTTAATGACGCCTCGGACCCCGATGGGTAACCCGAGATGGACTTCTCTATCACGATGGACGTATCTACGTCCCGGACCCGCGGAACTCCGACTTCGGGTTCTGCTCGACAAACACGATCATCTACTTGCTGGTCATTGGGGACAAAACAAGACCCTTGCCTTGGTCCGACAGGAATATGTGTGGCCCGGACTCCGAGACTTGTTAAAAGTTACGTCCGATCATGCGTTTCTTGCAAACGCGGCAAATACACTCACCATAGACCCTACGGACTCCTTCGGCAACTCCCGGTCCCCGAGCGGCCTTGGGACTCATTTCTATGGACTTCATTGAACAGCTCCCTATGTCTGACGGCTATACCAGCATCCTCGTCATTGTCGACCGCCTGTCCAAGATGGGACTCTTTATTCCCTGTCACGGCAAAATCTCGGGTCCGAGTTAGCCCATTTATTCGTCCTTCACGTTTTCTCCAAGCACGGAGTCCGAGCCATGTCACTCCGACCGGGGCACCGAGTTTGTTAACCATTTCTTCCGTTCCTTGGGAGAAGCGCTCAATATGCGTCTACACTTCACCGCCGGATACCATCCTTCCGCTGACGACAGACCGAGCGCGTCAACCAGACCTTGGAACAATACATCCGGATGTACTGCAATTACCAGCAGAACAACTGGGCTGCACTTCTCCCTCTAGGTGAGTTCTCCTACAACAACACTCCTAATGAAACTACCGGAGTGTCTCCTTTCTTCGCCAACAAGGGCTATCACCCGTCGTTACCGTGCACCCCGAGCGGGATATTACCTCGCTCGGGCCCGAGACTTCATCACGGACTTGGATGCTCTACACCAAGAGCTTCGCACTCAGATGGCCGCTGCACAGAAGCGCTATCAGGGACCCGCAGACAAGCGGAAAACCGCGGACCCGAAGATCTCTATCGGAGACGAGGTATACATCAATGCCTTTGGCTTCCGAACGGCGCGACCGACTAGGAAATTCTCGGAACTCTACTATGGTCCATTTGAAGTTATTGCCCAGCCCGGACCCGCTTCCTTCACCATTAAACTTCCCCGAGACATGCGTCAAATTCACCCGTCTTCATGTCTCTCAACTCGAGCCCTCACATCCAAATACTATACCAGGTCGAGAACGGCCTCCGCCGGCCCCGATCGAGATAGAAGGGGACCTCGAGTATGAAATCGCAGAGATATTGGACAGCAAAATCGATCGGCGCCGTCGGCCTCCGCTAGTCTACCTTGTTCGCTGGGACGGCTAGCTGGAACAGCGGAGGAGACATCTTGGCTACGAGCCGATGAACTTGCCCATGCAGCAGATCTTGTTGAAGAATTTCACGCCAAACATCCTAACCGTCCTGGTCCGTTGTAACATCGGACTACCGACGGCCACCGATGCGACTCGTTTACGATGTCTCGCACAGGTTTTTACGCAATGAAGGTCTTCTGAGTGTTTTCCTTTTAAAACCCTTTTTCTTCCTTATGTTACTTATCACACTTTTCACGACTCAAAAAAAAAATCATTCTATACTACAAAAGGACAGTTTTAGGTGGACCCGCTCGGCCCCCTCGTCGGGTCCGGCCCTTTCGACCCCCCGCTCGGCCCCGACCCGGACTCCCCTTCCTTTCCTTTCACGGGCATCTTGATGAAGTTCCGTTTTCGTCCCGCTCGGGCTCCGGCGTCAACATCTGCGGGGCGGCGACTGCCCACACCTCTGGATGCATGACCTGCATCCAGGCGCTTCCCAACTTACGATGTTGCGGAGGGCCGAGATGTCACCTCCGCGGCATCCGAGCTGTCGACGACAGCCCCCATGATGCCGAGGAGGCTGCTCTCGGCCCTCCGGTGGTGCTTGACGTTTCATCGGCCCCCTTCTTGTCCTGCACCGCTCGGCCCCGTCATCCTTCTCCGCTCCCTCGGCCCCGACGACAAGAGATCCACCAGGGCCTCCAACGCGGCCCCGACGGACTCCGACGCCACCTCTGCCACACCAGAGGTGAAGCTGCACTTCACCTTACTGGCGTGGCAGCGGCCGCAAGCGCGGCCCTTGGCGCGACGCAGGCACTGCGCACCAACTTGGCGGCAGTGCGAACACTAAAGCTGAAGTTAGTACCGATGGCTACCGGGAGCGGACGACTTACCTTGGTGGGGAACTCTTCCCCGTTTTTTGCTTCTTGGCCGTCGGCCGCACCCGAGTCGGGCCCTCCTCCTCCTCGACGGACCTCGCCCTGCTCTTCCCCTTCAGCTTGGCCTTCTCGGCCTCCGCTGCCTCGGCCCTCTTGACTTCGCCGCTTCCGTTCCTCTGCCTTTCGGCCGCCCGGTTCTCCGCCTCCACCGTTCAGCCTCCGCCTTTTCGGCCTCTGCGGCTGCCGACGGGCCGCCTCCGCCTCCTCCTTTCTGCGCCTCCTTGTCGCCGCGCGCAGACGGTGGCGGAGGGCAGCCTCTCCCTCCGACCACTCCTCGGCCTCGGATTCCCGTGGTTTTCTACACGGGCGTGGTACTCGTCAGCTGTCTTGTTGGCGTTGCGCGGCATTGCGGGTAGTGCGGGTAGTAGGGTGGTTGGGGTACATGGTGATGGTTGTTGACAAGATGTGGAAAAAAAAATCGCTTTCACATCACTGCTACTGTACAGTTGCTGCAGAAGTGTTCGGGCCGATCGGAATCGGCCCCGAACTCCATTCCACTGACGCAGATTTCCCAGCACCTCATGGGTTCGGTGCTAAGTGGGGGATACTGTCACGTACCGTGACATCGGACTCCCTCGGCCTCCGAGAATCACCGGATCGTAACGTCCCCGTTCTTATTGGCTACTTCATTCACCATATGCTCAAAGACTCCCTATGATTCACTATGACTTTCTTTGTCGGCGTCCTCGCCTTCCGACGTCCGCCGACACAGCATTGACTTACATTGACTCTTACATACTCATTCCCATCGCGGAGCCTCTCAGCCTCCGATGATTAATTACACTACAATATCATTTAAATAGCTCGATGTACTCTCGCTTCTAGTCAGTTTGAATATCGACTAAGTTTCCCTCTTCTCAGTCCGCATCCTTTCGGTCTTCCGTTCTCCTCCGAAATTGGACACTGGGTGTAGAGAAGGGTGCAGCGCACGAGCTGAAGCCAAGTCCACTCCCTCTGTCTGGCCTCCGATAGTACTTCACACTTATACACGAAGACCCATCGGACCCCGATGGGACCCGACGGAATCTGGTACTTGACACAACGGTATGATTATAAACGGGCTCCAATGCAGCAGGAAGGCAAGCAGGAAGGACAAGTATTTGCATTTTGAATTCTGCAGAGCTCTGAGATCTCAAAATCTATCTAAGTCATTCAAACTCCGCTGTGCACATGTGTCGATATGGCATGATTTGATGGCCAACCATCGCCACGTCACTTGCTTTCTCCCCCGTGTCGTCTTGCCCCGCCCCGTAAACCGGTCTCAACGTGTGCTGTGCCCTCCCCAAGCATCCTCTGTGTTTTCTGTCAACTCCCTTCTCCCCTTCTGAGCTCTTATGGAATCTTTCAGCTTGTACCGCTGGCTCTGGAAGATACGACTCGTTTCGCTGGTGGCTTGCATCCCTCGCTAGTGCTTGTCTGGTTCCCTTCGGTCTATGTGTTCTGTGATCCCCTCCACACCTCTCTCTTCATACCTGTGCATTGTTTTGCACCCAGCAGCCGCCTGTGGCCTTGTAGCATACATTCGCCGCATGTGGCGCCCTCCCCTCCTCCCCAACTAATTACCTTTGCATTCCAGATCATTACACATTCCAAACACAATTTCGGACTACACTGTTGTCGCAGAAAGTCCAGTGGTATCCCTCTGCCCGAAATTCCAGTGTGGGAAGGTACGTGTACTTACCAGATTACTTGAATCTCCAGGCTGATACTTTTGATGTAGCTGTTGCTTGGTTCGCACCAGCCACATCCTCCTTCCCTCCACGCCACCTCAAGCCGTCAACGGGCCAACAACGGTACGCACGGGTTGGAGGAATAGAAGGCTGGATATGGGTGACGACGGATACGGACCAGGATACGGATTGTAAATCATGTACCTACTCTCTATACATGAATATATATCTTCTGTGTCTCCTTCCTATGTGTGCAGTGATCTGAATGCACTGTAATATTCCAAAAAATGGCTGCATGTTATGGGGCCAGAGTATATTCTGGCACCAGAATAGGTTCTGGCACCAGCTATCTTTTTATGTCGCCAGATGCGATTCTGGCAAGTTGGCACAGCTGGCTGACCTGGCGCCAGCTCTGCCAGCTCAAAAACATTTTCTGATGAACAGATAAATGGTGCCAAAAGACTTGGGCAATATATCAGGTGAAGAGAGTAAATGAGATGTGGATTTCAAAATAGTAATATAATAGTCTCCTCTCAAAGCAGAACCACCTATTTGAAGATCCAGACAGTCCATTAAAAATACCTGATTTTTCTGTGCTTTTATAAGTACCGTGGCTATGTGCCTGGATTGAAAGACCCGGAAACTCACTGCCTGCCTAAAACAGGTGTTGGTATCTGGGATTACAGTCCCAAACTCCTCTTGGGAATTTGTCAGAATGAACACCTGAAAAATGAAAACTACTGGCTTTGGCAAATATTTCGTGTTTTTCAGATTACCTAATTAAGCCATTGAAAAGTGTCCCATATAAATGTTGTGGTGTTTTTGAAGCTCTACAAATTTGCTCTAATGACCCTAGGGCAAATATGATTTTTTTTTGTTCAGGCCTTCAAAACTGCTGGCTTTCTGCGAATATTTCGCGTTTTCTGGATTACCTAAGCAATCTGTTGAAAAATGGCCCATACAAATGTTGTAGTGTCTTTGAAGCTCTACAACTTTGCTCTAATGACCATAGGGTGAATCTGACTTTTTTGGTTTTAAGGTCGTGACATGACAGTGGCACTCAGCGCCGAAGACATATCCATTCATAAATGCAATATATTGGTGTAGTCTGAGACAGAAATATATATTTAAAATGGTAATATATTAAGTATCGGGTGACGTGTTATGGGACATCACATTTGCTGCTGTTGTTGATGTCACGAATGTGCACATATCTGATGTAAGTTGTGATCTGAAATTTGTGACGCGATATCACTTTTGATGCAGTGTTACACTGATGGATGTATTATTTCTCACGGGTAGCAGTTATGGTGGTGGGCACCAACCGCATCATGATGGGCTGATGTGAAGGCCAGTAACTAAACTTAACCGGCAAATTCGTGGTCCTTACTTCTCCTCCATTCTCTAATGTGATTCACACTTCCAGCAACCACGGAACACGTTACAATAGTTAGTATGTACCCTATACTAATGAATCATAATTAAAATGTGGCCGCATCACCCTCAAACTTGCCAAAATCCTCGTTGTCGCTGTGGTAGTGCTCCCGTACAAAGTCTTCCGCCATCTGTGGTCCCGAATAGCACATGTTCTGCTCGGAAGAGGCTGCAAGAAGTTTTACGTGGTCTTGGAACACGTTAACAAGAGTGTGCTGCTTTTCTGCAAGCCTCGGGATGTGTGATTTCTTTGGAATCACGATCCTTTCTTGTGTTTTCGTGTTCCACAGTGAAAGGTATGAAATCGGTTCGGCAAGTGAAAACCTCGAAATAAGGCTTCAACCTAAACTAAACCAAAATCAAAGCTTTGTGTTGTGTTCGGGGGTTCACGTGGCAGGAGACCACAAATGTGAATTTGGAATAGGTGAATAAAGAAAGTGTGTGTGTGTGTCGCGTAGCTTCGAAACCCCAAAATCACAATAACTCGTAGTCGTTCCCGTATATCGTTCCGTTCCGTCCGTTAAAATCCGTAGTGTTCCCGTCAGTCGTAGTCTTCCCGTAAAATGTAGTGTTCCAATAGAGAGCGAGCCAAAAGACACAGGTGGTAAAACCTGGGCATAGAATTCTCCTTTACTAGGACATTTCGCTCGCCTTAAATACCCCTACTGTTTGTACCTCCCAACTAGTATACAACTAATGTAAATCGTCAGCCTGAAGCCCTCCGTTCCTAAGTTACCACCCTCGGGTGAGCCCGTATCCCTGCTACCTTGGGGATCTCCTGGGTTATTTCATTGAACCAGTGCATTTCCCTGTTATTGCCTTGGTTCTGGAGGCTGTGCCGTGCATAGCATATACTCTCGTGGTTACGGGCTATCCATTGCCATGTCAACGCACATCCGTAACCCATTTCTATTGCGTCTGCAATACGTTGTTGCGTGAAGTCACATGATCATGTGACCGTTTCCAACGCCGCGAGTTTCTCGGTACACAGGTGTGTGGCGTCCGCCATTGTTTTACGTGCCAATTATTTGAACTCAAAATCCCCCTGGCCGATCCTGTCTGGCACTATTTCATGGCTGCAAAAATGCCCCGCGCATCAACAGTGCCCGTAATTTCTCTAGCTGATCTTGAAGCTTGTCCCTGGTCATCCTTTTCCTATATATGTCTTCGACATGTGAAATCAGGACAGTTGTGTCCAACTGGTCCTGAATTTCGGCTGCCTTCGCTGTTGCATCAGCGACCTTCTGGGCTTTCTCGGCAAGAATGTGATGGTTGTACTCCATCTGCAGTTCTTTTCTCTTGCGTTCCAGCCCGGAAGTGTCAAGATTTCACACCGCGCACATCGTGTACTGGTGATCCTCAGGCGAGAACCACATATCCATGAAGCCCTGGGTCTGGTTGCACTTGGACATCGCCAGCCCATTGTGTGTCACCAGCACAGCTGTTGGATTCCCTCGCATGTAAACAATGAAGGATCCAAGGGCACCTTCATTCCGGTCGTTGGTCGCTGGGAGCCAAATACGGCCCTTCTCAGCATCATTCAACCCGTCAATCAACCCTGCAGGTGCAAATTCCGAGGAGAACCAAATCCAGGTTGATTTGGTGCCTTCGAGAAAGCGGACAAACATCTCATGGAGGTATGGCAGTTTCCCACTGTAATACAGCTTCTTGATCTCTACCATGACCTCGCCCCGTGCCACTGGCTGTCCGTCAAACGTAGCAATTCGGTACTGCTCCTCATCAAAGTCCAACACAAACTCTGGGGTCTCGAGAAGCATCGCACAATGGTCTTGGATCTCAGCGTGGAGTGGACCGAGGGAGATGGCATTGAGCGTGACTTCTTTGGGTTCACGAACACGACATATATAGGGAATGGCGATGAAGAGGTGGTAGATGGAAAGGACAGTGAGCTCGATAAGTGTTGGGCCATCGTTCAATGCGTTATGCAGGTTCTTTTCAATGTTGGTCCAGCCCAGGCGTGATTTTAGGTCTGTGATGGCCTTGAGGAATTCACAGTAGATGTCGCGCTGCGTGATGAGCTTGCAAGCAGCGTCTCCGTGGCTGCCGAACTGTGTCTGGTTCGTCTTCAGGAACCGTTTTATCCGCTCGCCTGAATCCAGTTTTGATTGCAAGAATAGCTCCACGATGTCGCCTTGCTCCCGCTTCTTAATGGCGTTCTCGAAGATCACACCAGCCAGCGCAACTGCTTTCGCACCTCCAAACGACGTGTTCGAGGTCATCCTCGGATGGAGGCTTGTCACCATCTTCGGGGTGGAGAACACGTCGAACTGCGGTGGCTGACTCCTTGTTTGCGAGGGGATAGGTCCCGCAACTCCCAGCTCCTTCCAGTTTGTCGTCATGTGAGTATTGCCACCCTTGAAGCTATTCTGATCCTTGTGCATGCAGCAGCTGGTCCAGATCCAAACGGTGAGCAGGTGGCGATCTGCATCGTTGAGCTCGTTCAACGCCTCAGCCCCAAGCTCCCGCATCATCGCGTGAACACAGGCCAAATCACGTGCAGCTCTCTCATCGGGTGGAAGCTCCATGTACGCCTCGAACCTGCCAGCGTCGTCGAGTTTCTTTGCTACCCAGCGCTGCTTGAGTTCTTGTAGCTCGTCAATCTGTTCGTTGAGCTGCTGGAGGTGTTCCTCCCTCAGTTCCTGCAGAAGTAAGTCGTGCTTGAGCTCCTTCCATGCCTCCGAAAGGGCCTTCTCATTATTTGCATGGTCGCTGCACATCCCGCAAAGCACGCGACAGATCATCCACAGATCTAGTGTCCCGAGGCGCCTTCCAAGCGGGCTGGCATTGTACGTCGAAATGATGTTGTTGTAAATGGTAAGCCACGCCGCTTTCGAGGTCACCATACTGTGGTCGACGGTAGACACAATACTGAGGAAGCGAGTTTTGGGATCGGTGGATAAGCTGACTGATCCATCTGTGTTCTTCACAGGCACACACATGTGGATGTGTTGAAACTGGTAGTTCATTTTGCGCATGACGTGCTGTGCTGCTCATGGTAATGTCTACGAACATTATTAGTGGCTGAAATACTGAATATTTGGCAGAATTACCGTCTGAGTACGTCATCTCGACTCCCAATTGGACCTGGGATGCAACCAGGCCCTCGAGAACAGTGCACCATACCATCTGTTGGCTCATGGCACAGTCCAGATCAACACTGAAGATACGGGAAATGTCTTGCATCAAGTCACCAACCTTTCCCTCCTTGCAGCTGCTCAAAACGAGAATACGCGCAATCGCACGCAGCTCCACCTTGTATGCACGACCACACTTTGCATGCATGCAGACAGATGTTTCACTGAGTGTGATCTGTTCGTGGTGTGCTTCGAAACCTCGTTGTGACGATTGTTTTGACAGCGGGCAAGTCGCAGAACACCCGAAGCTGGCTAAGGTCTGAAATTTTCTTGTTGAGCTCCTTGTTTGACTGTGCTGTTCGTACTCTGCATCATCGAGCTTGCTCTCTGCCTCTGCGACCTGTTGTCGCCATCCTTTGTCATCCTTTATCTTTCTTTTTCAGCATTGTGCGCACCTGGGCCTCACTATGGGCAGTGGCCTTCTGCAGTTCCTCCTGAACCTCTTGTGTCTTCATTTTGAGGTCTGGATTTTTTTTTCTGAGCCGCCTTTTGTGCTGTGCTGCATTTTTCTTCTCCTTCTCCAATTGCTTGATCTCCCTACTAGCCGCACGTTGTCTGCAGTGTGTGAGATTTGGGGCTGAGTAGAGGCTGAGACAAAGGTCGCCCAGGTATGTTCTCCTTTTCGCGTGCATCACGTGCTTTCTTCAGATGTTTTGCCTGTTTCCGAGATTTGCCGTTCTTCAGTGCCCTGGGCATTTTGCAGCCTGGAATTCAGCATTAAACTAGGTCAATACCTTTCCAGTTGTAGTTGTTGAGGAATCATACCAGTCTGGGGCTGTCGGCAGCCTTGCATGACGCAATGAGCAGGAGACGATGGCAGTGATGTGTGACAATGTGTCGGGTCACAGAGCCAATTAAGGAATTTGGCAGGCAAATGATAGATGTGCCACCACATCAGATTGGGGCACCATCACACATCGGCACATTGACCCAGACATGTTTTTGGGTCCAAACTTCACTAATATAAGCTCCTTTTGCGGATTTTTGTCGGCTAACCGTTGATATGTGCCAATTGTACATCTTAATAAATATAAAGTTGAAAAAAGGGCTCTATATGTTGATAGATAATGTTCATCGCAGTCTTCTCCAGCCTTTGCCAGGTCTTACTCTCTCCTGCATCTCACCCCAAGGTACAAACCATGTTTTGGAGGTGGGCTCGGATCATCAGCTCCCATCAGTTGCCATCACTGATGTGGTCGGTGCCCACCACCAGCAGTTGCACATATGCGAGCCAGATAATTTGCCATGGCGAGCGATTAGTAAGCAGGGGAGTGGGTCTCTCCCACGCTCACTGGGGGGGCAAACAGCACTGAGATCTCTTGGCACTTCGCACCAGCCATTACATAGGCAAGGGAGTGGGCTCCCCAATGCTCATACAATTGGTGCATTGCACCATGGCTTATATACATTGAGCCCCAGGATTTGCTGGCGCTTTGCGCCACGGCTGAGGCTCGCTAAATGGTTGCAGCAGGGGCAGCAGGGAACTCGCATAAGCGTGGGCAATGTTGCCCTCGCTCAGTTGTGATGAGTGATGACACTTCGCGCTGCAGTTGCTGAGAGGTCATGTGATAGTGGTGCTTCGCGCCACAAGCTGGTCACGTTTTCACGTGAAAGTCATATAGTTTCATCACGCAGTGGCACTGCCTGCGGCTGTGCCATAGTCTCTTAATACAAGTGTAGGAAACTGTGCCTTTGGCACGTAACACGCACAGGCTTAATCTCAGTATTTTGGTTTTTGAATATGATAACTAAAAGATATAAGTGGAGGTGCCCATGCCTTTCACACGAAACATGCACATGCTTAATCTCAGTATTTCAGGTTTTGAATATTATTTATACCCATGCCTTCAGCATGAAACACACACAGGCTTAATCTCAGTATTCAGTTTTTGAAGTTTATTCCCCATCCCTCTGGTATGGATGACCACAACAGCAGTAGCTATGTGTGACATGGAAAACTCAGTGTAGGTACCCGTGCCTTTGGCACGAACACACATGCTTAATGTCAGTATTTCAATAGCAGTAGCCATGTATGACATGGAAAATCCAGTGTAGCTACCCATGCCTTCAGCACGAAACAGTCACATATTAAGCCTGTGCATGTTTTGTGCCAAATGCACAGGTACCTGTGCTGAAGGCACAAACAGGCACATGCTTAATCTCAGAATTTCAGGTTTTGAATATTATAACTAAAAAATATATGTTTAGGTACCCGTGCCTTCAGCACAGGTACCTGTGCATTTGGCACAAAACATGCACAGGCTTAATCTCAGTATTTCAGTTTTTTATTCCCTATCCCTCTGGTATGGATGACCGCAACAGCAGTAGCCATGTGTGACATAGAAAGCCCAGTGTAGGTGCTTGTGCCTTTGGCATGAACACACACATGCTTAATGTCAGTATTTCAACCACAGTAGCCATGTTGTGTGAACGAAGTACAGTAAGTTGTAGTCCTCAGTCGCACTCAAAGAGAGGTTAAGACTCATTAATCACCTGTGAACGAAGTACAGTAAGTTGTAGTCTACAGGTAGCATAAGTATAATGTACAAGCGTTAGATAAATAGGAAACGTACCCTCAGTCGCACTCAAAGAGAGGTTAAGACTGAGGGCCCTGGAAACCGATCCGCACCATATATATGGTGCAGATACGATCAAGTAAACATAAATAAAAACATACCACCGCTGGACGCCAATAAAGGAAAGTCCATTTGTTAACACGTTGTGGCACGCCTGGCAGCATGCCAGAGATATCTAGGGTAGATTGTACATGTTTGGCTGTAGCTTCCATAGATTAGTCATCATTGGGTCTTTTCACCGCTACACCCTCCCCGCTGCGAGCCCTGTTGGTTCATCTCCGGCCCCAGAGACTCCAGGCAGTCTCCATTTGGTGATGAGAGTGTGCTTCGCTCTTCCCTGCGTCCTTCAGCCCAGATAGGCATCTCCACTTTCCCAGCATCTTCTCTGAGCAGCACCTCTGTCTTGTCTCGCATCTGCTGCTAGCTGATTTCCCTACACTTCTTTTTCGACATCTCCCCCCTTCTTTAACACTTGGCAACTACCTACATCGGCATACTCGCATCGACCGCATTTTTTAGCGCACTTTCACGGACTCTGTCGGCTTTTCAAATTTCATTCCCACACTACATGACACGTACATGGCAAAGGCAGACACAACAGAGAAAAAGAGGAGGAGGAGGGAGAGAAAGTTGAGAGAGGAGGAAGAAAGAAAAGTTTTGTGAGCGGCACCGATCTCATGTTCCCAGACCCATCAGACTGGCCAGACCACATTCATGCTTATGTGTATGGCACACCCATCCCCGGCGACTCAACTCAGGTCCCAGTGCTTGACGAGCTGCAATCGACCATCTACACTGTTCAGCCTGCACCCTTTGTGCGCGAGTTCTCCGTACTCCGCAGCGAGTCCGCTCACCCATGGCGCACCATTCACCGTTGTAACCACCGACTGCTTCCTCAGCACCGTGAACGACACCCATTCCCCCAGTCGCTCCCCAAAAGATGCCCACACCCGTTCCTGCAACGGTCGTCCACGCCATCATTGATGAGCCGGTCCCAATCACACTACTGCCTCCCATCCTGACACCCCTCAGCAGTACACCTCAGCCGACTGCATTACCGGCTGAGATGCCATACGGAGTCGTGCAATCCCGTCTCACTCTCGCATGCGCTCGTGAGTTGCCACAGACCGCCTTCCACGACATCTGTGTAGCCACATGGGGACCCCATCCAGATCTCGAGAGCCAAATCCTCCTGTCGAGGCTCCCGCCAGACCAATTTGCATTCCTTTGCACACTTGCTGAGATCACCTCGCTCAAGCTGGTCTTTGGGATTTTTTACGTCCAACAATTACATATTTCGCAAACAGATGGGCTATGCATTGCTGAGCAGATGGACTAACCCTGGCCGTCATTCAGGGCCTAGGTTGATGGCACGGGGTCGCGCCGCATCCATCGCTTCGCTTGGACACTTTTTGGAGGGGGGTGACGGTGGCACGCCTGGCAGCATGCCAGAGATATCTAGGGTAGATTGTACATGTTTGGCTGTAGCTTCCGTAGATTAGTCATCATTGGGTCTTTTCACCACTACACCCTCCCCGCTGCGAGCCCCGTTGGTTCATCTCCGGCCCCAGAGACTCCAGGCAGTCTCCAACGTATGACATGGAAAACCCAGTGTAGGTACCCATGCCTTCAGCACAAAACAGGCACATGGTTAATCTCAGAATTTCAGGTTTTGAATATTATAACGAAAAAATATATGTTTAGGTACCCATGCCTTCACCACAGGTACCTGTCCATTTGGCACGAAGTATGCACAGGCTTAATCTCAGTATTTCAATTTTTGAAGTTTATTCCCAATTCCTTTGACATGGACAACAGCAGCAGCAATAGACAGTGCATGCTGATGGCCATGCATGACCTGGGAAACCCTGTGTGAGCATGAGCAAGCTGATTGCAATGGCCACAGGAAGAGAGTAGATAAATTAAAATGAGAGGTCAATTTGAAAATAGGAATATATCTGAATTTACCATGCACAAACAGGATAAATGGTGTCGAATGACACAGGAAATATATCAGCGAGAGAGTAGATGAAGCAGGAAAAGGCCAGAAATTATTAAAATGATAGGTGGATTTGGAAATATGAATATATTAGAATGTATGATATTTCGCATTTTTCAGATTACCTAATCTAGCCATTGAAAAGCACCCCATACAAATGTTGTAGTGTTTTTAAAGCTCTACAAATTTCCTTTAATGACCTTAGGGCCAATCTGACTTTTTTGTTTTTCGGCTCTCAAAACCCCTGGCTTTTTGCGAATATTTCAAGTTTTTTTGGCATACCCAAGGAAGGAATTGAAAAGTGTTGCATACAAATGTTGTAGTGTTTTGAAGCTCTACAACATTGCTCTAATGACCATAGGGTGAATCTGACTTTTTTTGTTTTAAGGTCTTCAAAACCACCCAGAGAGGTGACATGACATGACAGTGGCACTCAGCACTGAAGACATATCCATTCATAAATGCAATATATTGGTAGGTATATTCCGGCGCGGTGTGGTGTGGACTGCGGTTCTACTAGATGCAGGGTAGTATTTGCAAGTAGAGTAGTGTTCGTCCTCTAGAGGGAATAGAGTTTACAGCTTTCAGTTGTGATGGAGGGCTTCGGTTTTGTGCTTGTTAAAATTTCCTGTGTGGATTAAAGTTAGTTGGTTAGTGTAATAGTTATGATCCGTCCGATGGGGTCCGGATTCTCCAATAATATTGTTTCGCACTACTGGTACACGGCGGAATCGTCTCCACTCGCGTCGGAAGCACTAGGTCGCCCCTTTTCTAGACCTGTATCCTTCACCGGATATGTTGATACAAATCTGGGGCCTTCTTGGAGGATAGACGGTGAATTCTGTTCTACAGGCGGAGCTGTTAAAAAGCCTTCGTCACGATGCAGGTTCGCTTCGTAAGCCTCCAAGGATGTGTAGTTTTTATGGGTTTCTTTTGTTGGAATGGACACTGTCCGCTTTTGAAAGCAAACCGGAAAATGATGTCCACAGGTCTCCGATCGCGCTCCACAGTACCGCAAATGAATAAACGTAGAAGGCGGATGCTTCAACAGACTACGTGAAGGATGTGGATGGCTCCTCGGAGAGTCTGCACACTTCAAAACACTAATATTGTTGGCAGGATCTGAAGCGGAGAATGGATCTGGGTAATTGATTTGTTTCTGCGCAGTCATTTGGGGTCAGATTGGATCTGTACCAAGAACTGGCACCGTACCGGAGCTCTTTTGGAGCTTCACGGTATAAAATCTGTTGGTGGACAGTGCTCTCAGGACCTGGAGAGGACTGAAGAGTTTTGTGAAGGGCCTAAAGGACAACGCCGGGGATTATTCTTGTTCGGAATGGAGGATGAGTAAAGAAGAGAGCCCCTGGTGACCAGTGAACTCTATAGATTGGCAGGTTCCTACTTTTCCGCTCTAGTCTAGGACAGTAGCAGAAAGCAGGGGAGTTCCGAGATAATTTCTCCAGATACAGTGAGTGGTATTTATACTGTTTCTAAAGACCATGTGATTTTCCCTTATTCCGATGACTCCATTCATCTTTCTGACGATTGGGAACAGGTCCCCCTCTTCCTGCTCTCCCTCCCAGCTGTGCGGAATCATTGTATGAGCTCGCGGACTGATTTCCTAGCGTGCAGAATGGTTCTACGAGCCAATGGACTGCGTATGTCTTCGTCCAACATGTCGGAAACATTCGTGGTGTGTTTCTTGTAGGTGGAGTGACTCTGCGAGCGCATGGACCGTGTAATTGTTGGTCGGAATTGGTCTTCTAAAGTCCATGTGATTTTCCCTCCCAGCTGTGCGGAATCATTGTATGAGCCTGCGGACTGATTTCCTAGTGTGCAGAACCATAGCCAGCGGACTGCATATGTCTTCGTCCGACATGTCGGAAATGTTCGTGGTGTGTTTCTTGTAGGTGGAGTGACTCGGGAGTCGGCGGACGATGCGAACTTGGTTGAAGGTGATTGCAGAGTGTGGTGGAATGATCCTGGGGCCGGCAGACGATGCAAACTTGGTTGTAGACGATCGCAGAGCGTGGCGGAATGATCCTGGCGCCAGCGGACGGTGTAATTGCTCATTGGACATGGTCGTAGTCAGACTCTGGGGCTGGCGGACGATGCAAACTAGGTTGTAGACGATCACAGAGTGTGGCGGAATGATCCTGGGGCCAGCGGATGATGCAAACTTGGTTTGTAGACGATCACAGAGCGTGGTGGAATGATCCTGGCGCCGGTCGGACCACACCGCGGATTATGTCGCAACGGTGGGCAAACATAGTGCAGCCTCACAGCGGTGCCGTTAAGAAACAGCCATACATAAATTGTGTCAAATATTGGTGGTCTTAAATTTGTAAAATAGAAATATGTCGAAATTTGTATTTAAAATAGCAAAATATTAAGTGTCGGGTGACATGTTAAGTGACATCACATGTAATTTCAGACTTCCGCTGTGCTGTTTGTTGATGTCACCGTGGGCATGTTTGATGTGAGATATTACATTTGTGATGTTGGTAGTGTCACACTGCCGATGTGGTGTTGCCAGTGTCACACTTTTGATGTGGTATTGGCGGTGTTACACTTGAGGTGATGACAACGGCATCACATTTTGATGCAATGTTGGTGACATGATGGTTATGTCGTGGTTGATGCTGTCACACCTTCAATGGATGTGGTATTTCTCACGGGTACCATGGACCTGCAGCGCTCCGTGCGAGGGCCGATAATTCTCACTGCCCACAGTAAGCGGGGGAGTGGGGCTCTCCCACGCTCACTTATACGTGCCACCAATAACATAAGCGAGGGAGTGGGCTCTCCAACGCTCATACAGTTGGTGCTTTGCACCACAGCTTATATATGTAGACGCCCGGGATTTGCCGGCGCTTTGCGCCACTCACTAATGCTGAGACACCTGTCTTGGTAACCCAGATGTTCTGGTGAAAACGGTCTGGACCGGACCGGACCACGTGAGCGGAGTTTGAAAAAGATGTGCAGAACTGTCACCAGAACGTCTGGGGCATTTCGTACTGTAACACCCCCATCGAGTCATACCCCTTGTCCCTTCCTCCTCCCACTTGACTTTCGGTCTCAAGGCTGTTTCTATCCACTCATGTTTATACTGGGCTGGGTCTCCGATTTTTTCTGATTTTCCCCCCACTTTTTTGGCCGACCTGGAAGCATTCAAAAATGACACCGTTTGGTGCTACCTAGCCTTCAATTGACCCCACACTCCGAAAAAAAAGTTATATATTATTATGACTCTCACACTCAAGATAGAATACTTTGTGAAAATGGGTTGTGGACACTGGGACATGCACAAAAAGATTTTGACCAAGCGTGACATTGAGGTGTGACTCGATGGGGGTGTTCCTATACGAAATGCCCCAGATGTTCTGGTGTGATCTCTGCACAACTTTTTCAAACTCCAACATGGATCACACCGAATGGCTGGGTTACCGAGACAGGAGACACAGGGGCGGCGGAGAACTTGTGGTAAGCGTCGCTACAGTGTGTCTCTATTTACCTAATGCCTTGATGCCTAACCCAACCAAACAACTCCCCGTCCTCACTATCAGGGCAACATTGCCCGCGCTTACTGGTGATGTGTGACGCCAGTTCGGAGAATGCCTTTGGCATTCTCCAGTACGCTGTCAGCGCTTCGCACTGCCAGCTGGTCACATTTTCACGTGAAATTCACATGGTTTCATCACGCGGTGGCACTGCCTGTGGCTGTGTCACTGTCTCTTTATATATAGATCTCAGGCGCAGTGACATTTCAATGTGTGACTAAAGAAACATGATGTTATAGCGTGACAAAGTTGGAATGAACCTGGCTGGAAGAAAACATATACAAACAACATAGTCACAATTTCACGAATCCCACAGAAAGCCATTGCCATCCCTTCTTCATGTAAAATAAAATGTAACACAGGGGGAAAAAGAGATGGCACCTGTCATCACGGCAACCTGGTGGCACTCGCTCCAGACTCGCTCCGTCCTGGCCGCGCTCAGGTCACACACTTGACAGGATATGCCGTAAACTGATCTATATCAAGAATTTCTTTCACACAAGTTAGCCCCGGTGTTATCTCGGTGTGTTCCAAATCAGGTAAACCCTTCCTGCCACTCAACCTGGCCATTTAAATAGAGAGATCATCAGAATTAATGACAGAGTACATGTAAATTATTTACGGCCTCTGCCCAGTGCCCAACAAACTACCATAAATCATTTGCTAATCCCAGGATAAGTCTGTGAGGGTCTTATCCATGCAGATAAATGGGTAATTATGTGTTTAGGTTCAACAACCACCAAAGTCTTGTAAGGTTCCACCTTGACCAAAGCAGCCTTCATCCGAGGACAATTTTCGTATGGTGTGTTGTGGATATCAATAGGTCGATGAGGTGCCACAAAGATAAATTTTGTCAAGAATCCATGGAGAGGTATCTCCAAAATGGCCCTGATAACTCCTGTCATTGGGGCCTCATCGGTATTGGGCTGGTGAAACTGGACCAAGCTGTTGGAATGGTGTGAAGAATGGCAGCTGTACGTCTTCCCATTCTCATGGTAGTTCTTGAGCCGTTTTGCATTTGGTGGAACAACCATGACCTGATACTCTGGGTCTGGATAGCTCAGCCAGCTGAGACTTGTTTCACCGGGAGAGTTAAGGTAGCTCAAGATTGACTTGTACTCCTTTGGAGTCATCTTTGGTGCTTTAGAAAGATAGAGGGCTATAGCAAATCCATCAAGTTCTTCAGGTTTCTTTGGCTTGGTGGTATCTTTGACATCTAGAATGTCTGCAAAAGCCTTTAACTGTGGATCCGTAAATTCTGAATTGTGGAGGTAAACCATGAGCCGGCAGTGACTGGCATAGCATTGTGTAGTCCATATCATCTATTACATGGAATGAGACAGTGAGAACTTTAACTTGAAAGAACAACTCACAAAGGTGGCGGTTTGTCTTGATTCTCTGTAGCATTCCATTCATTCATTCACCCCAGAACTCATTCAACCAGCCATCGGACCCCAGTATTTGAGGATGGGCTTGTTGTGCATGGCATAGTGGAGGTTTGGAGGCTCGGGACAATCTGGATATGTCTTTTGAATATGCTTGCGATATGTGACATGATGCTCTGTAAAGGCTGCTGCCTCCGAATCTGAGGTCTCAAAAGACGAGATAATGTTTGTTGATGCAATGAGTGGTAAAAACCATCAAGCATTTCTTGATTTGTTGGCTCGTCTTCGTTCAATGCTGTTTCAGGCGGAACCAGTGGTAAGATTGCGCTAAACAAGGTAAGGAACTGTTTGGCCTTCAGTTTCCTGTTTTCTTCTCTCCAAGATTTTCTGGTAACCGAGTTACCCACGCCGGAAGGGAGACCTCTTTGATACACCTGCGTACTTGTTCTCCAGTGCGGAAATGCCACGACAAATGATCAAGCCGAGTGTTCTCATCACTTGTGAGAAGACAAAACCAGCAGTATTGTATCGCAGAGTGCGACAGAAAGCCACCAGCCTCACGCGCTGCAGGTAAATCTGCAATGAGGGGGATAATTCGGGTCTGGACCAGGACCCCTTCAGTATGATAATGCATGACAATCTTTTTCCCAGGTGGCTGATAGTTCAGAATTGTTTTGACAATAGGGTCCATGAGGTGAGTTAGAAGGACCGCATCAGGTTTGAAAGGAGACGGAAGGAGGCCAACAACAAAGACATTTTCCGGTAGATACCGGAGGCAGGTTCAAGCAGCATAGAACCACTGCTCCACAGGAGACATTTTTCCCTGAAACCAAGAGTAAGCAAGTTACGAGTAGAAACAACATTAAATTAACGCACCAGATATTTTATTGCCATATGGATTGAACCAGTCAATATAGAGCCCAAATACCAGGTTATATTTGCTGGTGAGGTAGGCTCCGAGATCATGCCAGGCCCAGCTGTCCCGCAGGTCGTGAATGGGATCCACTATATTGGGTCCATCCCTATTTAGAGCCTGCTCCAAGTGGTCCTCAATCACCTTCTGCGAGAGGAAGAATTCCAACCAAAATTCAAATTTCTGTGTATTGAACATGGTATGTGGAACATCCTTGATTCCTGTAGGAGTATGGTGCTTCCAACGTAGATCTGCATTACACCTTCAGGCACGTTTGGAGCGCTTGAATGTGCACTGGAAGGGCATATCTGCAACATCTCCTTCATAGATAGTGTAGCACTTGGGACAACAAGTGGTCCGACAATTCCTGGCTCCAGCTTATAGAGTTTGTGGATGGTACAAATATCTGCAGGAAGTTTGATAGTGGGCAGCTGCACTCCAGTAATGCCCTGGGCAATTAGAGAAGCCTGAATGAGCTGCAATGTAACCGCAAGGATGAACTGAAGAGTCTTGAGAACAACATTCACAGTATTTCGGCTAGCGCCGGCCGCAGCGTGAAGCCAGATGACCAGATTGTCCATGAAAACACATCAGACAGCTTTAACGGCAAGGGTGCCCAGGAGCTACCGACCTGCTTCTTCTGGCGCTCATCCATCCTCAAATGCCTGCCCTCTACACCGCCAACTCTCACGAAGATGTCGGCTAGACCAATTGATCACCGTTCATGATCAATCAATTCGGCTGGAACCGATGTGTGCACGACCTGGCGGCCAGCTGGGGCGCGTGGCTGTGAATTCAGCCTGCTGCTACGTTTCATATTCCTGGTGGCCACCATTTTAGTGTATGTTCTCAAGATTAATCTGCAGGCATATACAACCTGTGCTTTGGCTGAGTGTCAGCCGTCCTTCAAGCCCATCTGTGGCCCGCCATACTGCCTCACACCACATTGACCCAAGCTGCAATATGGGTGGGGTGGAACCTATGAAACAATGAATAGAGCACAGGGTGAAGTTTGGTTTATTCCGAGTCTGAATCCATATTTAAACCCCCATCAGCATATTTGTTGGCAAGTGACGAGATCTTGCGGATCTCCGGAGATTCCCCTCATCAACCTGTTCATTGTCGCTCTCATCAGCACCTCCTCCACCATATCCGGGTCTGAATCGGGGTCTGAATCATCACCGGGGGCTTCCTTCGCGGTCTTTTGTTGGGTCGCTTGCCATCGGAGTCTGAATCCTCGGACTCAGAGTCAGACTTCTCTGGCTCATCATCGTCTTCATTGGCCGTCTGTTCAGGAGCCGCCTTTCTCTTTCTCCCGGTTTTCTGTGATGTGGGTTAGTGGCTTGATTGGCCTTCTTTTTGGCCTCTCGTTTCTCCTTCGCTTGCTGGTGTTTTCCCTGCTTTGTTTGTCGCAGGGTAACAGTGAGCTCATAATGCTTGGCCTTCTGGTCAACAAAAAGCGGGATGGGGACGGTAAGTTGCCTCGGCAAGGCTTGCCGCAATAAGTGGGCATTGTGGAATGCATGTGTATTGATGATGAAGCGCTCCAATGGCTGGTGGACGATAAAGCTATCGGTGAGATCTGATTCCACGTGCTCCTGCATACACAGGCGTTGTCCTGAAGCTGTGCATTCCGCAGACTGGCAATCGTGTTGGGTATTGAAAAGGAATCTCACGTCCTGGAGGTCTGATTTAGTTCTACAAACTCAATCTGGTACTACAACGACTCACATTACCAGGTATAATGAGGTAGGTTGTCTCCGACTGCCGACGAGTAAGAATTGGCATGCCAAATATGTCATCTCGTGTTGCAGAGATTGAAACACGTCTAAAATGACAATAGCAGTGCCACTACCGTTGTCAAAGACATTATTGATGCGACCAACAATCACTTTCCCCTGTGGACCAAAAAATCAGCCAGATATATGCGAACAAATGTGCTTGATGTTACCGTCAGTGGACACTTCACAAACACCCAACTGGCTTTTTTGCATTCGTCCAAAGAGGCTGCGATGATTTGCTTGCACACAAACCACGACATTATGTTGTAGCTCACACTGTTCAGCGCCTGGGCCGCATGCGTGGTATTCAATACGACCTTCAGAAGTTCTGGTGCCGGTGAGCCTTTTTTTCGCTTGGGAAGTGGAACAAGCTTGACGGAGCCTGGAAATGTGATGAGTGCATAGTTTGGAAATTCGATGACTTGCCGCACCTGCAACAGGGGGGTTTTTCACCATCCAGCCAACCAGCGTCTGCAGGACAGGACGTGTATGCAAGAAAGCATGGACTGCCGGTCCCGCTCGTTCCCATTCACCAGACAGCTCTGTAGATGGCCACCAGCCACCAGTGAGTCGGTGTTTTAACCCTTCCTGATCGGCCAGCTGAAGTGCTATGTCCCAACTCGGGGCAAGATGGTTCGAGAGAATAGAGCAAAAGCGAGATACCGCATTGAAACATTCATAAATCTCTGTCGCCACACCGACGAGTGGACCGAATGCGAGAATATCTTCCAGGGTATGTGCAAGTAAGTGCAACTTGATTTTCGACACAATTTTCATAGGAGCGAGCACAGCGAATGTGTCGAGGACATTGCCCACAGCAATGCAGACATCACTCTATAATCAAATTTAGTCAAGACGAAGCATACAGCAAATCCACGGACACAATATTCCTTCATATCGTGTATTTCCGTGAACCAAAGCAGGGCTGATAGTTCACCGACTGCACACCATGTGGCAAATTGCGCATCATTGATAATTCCACGGACATGGAAAACATTTGTCTGCGCAATTGTCTTGAATTGGCACCCTATCAGTGAGTTTGCATATTGCATAATGTAATTGGCGCATATCGCATGGATAGACAGCCCGTCGGTATTTGTCGACTGGAGGCGGAGGGCGTAGGTTCCTTTCTGGGAAGCATTCCAACTTGTATGCAAAGAGTGCCAGATGTACTTCTACACTCTGAGTAAATTGTATGCAGGATCTCGACGGGGGTATCCTTTGTCGGATCAAACCCTGTGCACATGTGAGTATTTAAATTGGGGTAATATTGGCGTCTCAAGACATGCCTTTCAGTGTCAGGAATCCACTGTAAATCTTATCTTCGTTGTCTAATGTCCATTGGATAAGTTCCTTTTGAATTTGTTGCTGGTTTGATCCGGATTTTCAATCTTCTTCTCCTTGAACTGCATTAAAAGATGATTGATCCAGTGATGTGTGTATGCGTCCTTGACTCCAGTGGCGGTTTGCGTATTTTAATTGGCTGTGCCACGCCGGAGCATGCAAGTTTGACTTGCTTCTTGAGTTCGTTAATATCTCTCTTTGGAGCGCAAAATCCCAGGCGATGGAAACGACAGTGTATCAGTGTTGGGTTGGAAGTAAATTAACAGATAATTACCTCAAAAAGCGTGTGGAAACAGCATCAGTCTCCTTTTCTTTCTCTGTCCCCCCGGCCTTGCATTTGCGGCACATATAGTTCCCCTTGGCACCAATATGACCAGTGATCTCACTTTTCATGGGGTTATCTGAAGAGCCAGCATTCCCATACAAACTGAGTCGGGTCGTTTCTTGGGTTTCGGTGTCCCGAACCTTCACAGGCTCTTTATGTGTAAGCCTGCAGAAGTATCAGTCCAGAATTTAATGGTGTTACATTCAACTCACTCTATAATGGACTTGAAGACCGTGAACTGTTCCGTGATGCTGGCGTTGGGAGATGTAGAGACAAAATGTACATGGAACTCCTGCTGCAGGAGCTCACGCGGCAAATTTCTGTGTCATATATGTGTTCCAATGTTTATTCCACGACTTGGATCAATTTCCAGAGACATCATCACTGAAATAATTGATGAAGCTGTAGTATAGTCGATCCCCTTGTGCCAGAGCCGCTTCGGATTGGGCATGCAGCCCGGATAGCCTTTGGCAACTGCATCAACTAATACGAGTTAAAATTTAGATCATGGAATACACTGAACAGCGTTCAAACATACCTGTCCATGCGGGAATGTTCAGTCTGTCCTCAAAGTCCAAGAAATTGGATGTAAGATCCGACGCTGATATCAAAATCATCATCATATCAAGGACAGTGGCAGCACCCTGAAGAAAGAATGAACTGTCAGACCTTCAACAAAGCTTCGGAAATATACCTCTGAGTCAAGTTCAACTGCAAACACATCTGTGCAAACAAGATTTTTGAATTTGATCCAGTGGATGGGGATGACAAATTTTCCTGTGTTGAGACGCGCTAGCTTGTTCACATAGAAGTGAGAGTATTGCGCAGCATATATGGGACTCAGGTTGTCCAGATCCATGTCTTTCCACCACTTCTGTGCATGCCATATTTCTTGAACAACCCCATCTTCTGGAATCTCCGGGTAAACACGGATGAACTTGCGAGTTTCGGGATTCGCCCAGTCCTAAATTAAATCGGAATCAGATTCAAGTTCAACATTAAGAGTGAACACTGACCTTTGCAATAAGAGTGCGTGGGTCGTTCATGTGAAATATATTGCCCTTCGCAGTCTTGTATTGTGTAGTCGGCACTCCACATTTCCGCCAAAGGGATTTCTGTGTTTTGCGGAGGTGATCGAAAGAAGGAACATTGCCGGCACCCGCTTCCTTCAGTATCCACAAAAATACTTTCATCAGAGAGTTCGAGATACAGAGATGTGGCAGGTTATCCAAAGTGTCAAGGAGAAATAGCTGTGATGAGACTACTGTACGGACATGTAGGGAGGCAATGGCCCCCAGGACCGTGACACGTCCGTTGCCTATTTTTTAGGCAACGAACCCTATCGTGACCAGGACCGTTGCCAAAAAAGGCAACAGAGGGCCAATTTTCTAGGCCAAAAACCCACTGTAAATTGCTTTTCCAAGGAGTTCTGTTCTTTTATGGGCTAATCTAATGGCATAGCTTGTCTTTTATTCATTTTTCCTACGTGATTATTTTTATTTTTATTTTTCCCGCTAATATGTCACGATTTTTTGAAGGCAACGGACCTTGCCGCGACTGTGACCCGTAGGAATTTAGGCAACGCAACGGACCTCATTGTGACCGTGACTGTTGCCTCCCTACATGTCCGTAAAGTATCAGGTCACGGACATTCCACGCGAAAATTACGCACCATCTTACATGGATACGGAGACCATTCCTCGCTTCTCTTTTCTTGGTTGGTTTACTCGAAGTTCAGGATGTCGTCGGTCTGGGGATCGCCAATTGCTAATCACAGCAATGCGTCACGGGACCGTTCTTGGTGTGCGAGTGATTGACTTACCGGCGTTCTGCATGATCTCAGCCAGAAACTCATCCGTATCATCTTCGTCCATGGCTGTTGTTCCCTCGTCAACTGCGCTGTCGTGGCCCATAGTTTCTGCATTCGAAAGGCCCAGTAACGTATCGGGCTGCAGCCGATCATCGGCAGATCCAAGGTCGAATCCAGGGACCAGCGCCCTGCAGATCTGCGCTCATTTCCTGCCAGAGTTCTGTCTCAGCGGCAGATTGGACCCGATGCGCAGGACGATCATCTGCTGGAATCTGGACGTCCTGAATTGCCAAAAATTGCATTGCTGCCTTGCGCTGTCGAGCCAAATCATCTTGCTGGTTTTGGTGAAGTTGTGCGACGTGTATACGTTGCGCAGCGTCGTGTTCCTTGGCTTGTTCATGCTTCTTCGATGTGACATGCCCTCTGTGGCTTGACCAGTCCATCCGCACTTCATTCCCGGCAGGAGAGTTTGCGGTACACAACAAGCATTGCAGTCGCTTCTTGTCACCACTGGCAGTGAATCCTTCTGGTATGTCCTTCGGCTTTGGTGCAGGCGCCATGGTGAGTGAAAGTCGGCAGAGTCAAAGCACACACAAGTTGAGAACAATAGATGCGGATATTCCAAATGGGGACAATTTCCCGATGCGATTGGTGGCAGGGCCACCCTGTATGCTTATATAAACTGAGACAACTCGCCTTTCTTCCACCTTTACCCCCACCATTGTACTCCCACCTCGTCTCAGCATGTCCTCCGATGAAGCCACCTTCTTGGAGGGGATGCAAGCCCTTCGCCCCGAGGTTCGACTACTGCCACCAATCCCCGGAAGCATTGACTACCTCTCGGGAGCACTGCCGCAAGCGACGACAAGAACGAGCGCCCGTCAACACCGCTTCCATCATTGCGGTCCACCGGCAATATTCTCGTCTCTCGCAATGTTGCCACCGCTGTCAAAACATATGCGAAAAAGCAAAAGCTTCGTGGGGACCAGGAGACCCAAGTTGAGACATTCCTCATGGTAAAACCTCTCCCTCCTTCAATCAAGTCGGCTCACAAAGATCGTCATAGGACTCCCAGACAGTTCGCGACACCAAGATCTTCATTGGCATTCTTGCTGTCCAAAATGATCTTCAGAAAATCATCGCCTCAAAACCTCCATATGCCGTGTCCGGAGAATTGAAGTACGTACCGATGCTGTCATGTCGTAACCAATGTTTAACGTGCTAATATTAGGTGAACATTCAAGCATATGTCATACCGGTGTTATTGTTGCCCAACATTGTAGCGTATAAGGGTGATCAGCCAGTTCAGCTTGTCTTTGTACGTGTTCTTTCCTTCAATTTGACTGTTTTGATAGTAACCGTCTGCCAGAGTATCATCAAGAAGCACCGTTTCGATACGCCACCCGATTCGAGCACAATGCGGCTGAACGCAGCAAGATTATCGTGGTCATTCAAGATGCATTTACTCAAGGGCGGTCGAAGCTGAAGAAGCTGGTATGTACCTTATTTTATTTCTCATTCGACTTGGCCTGATCATTTGGTAGCTGCTTGCAAGCATCAAGATAACGCGAAACAAGGAAGTTGTTGATCTCGAGCGCGACAAGCATCAAAATCTATTCGACCTAGCGCAATGCTTTGTCGATGGTAGCAAGTGCCATATCAACAGCTGTCTTTGTGGTCGCATCGCCCTAATGGTAATGTCCGCTTTTTTGCAGGAACTTCACTTACTCTCGTTGCAGCGCAAGATCTTCCTCCAATCTTCCGGATCTAACTTTTGGGATCAGCTCGATCGTCGTCTGGTCCTGATGCGAAAGGAGGCTGCAGGTGGCCCCGATGTGACTGCTGAGTATGTGTTGCTCCTTCTACACATCGTCTATTACTGATTTTATTGCAAAATTTTGATGGCCTCATCGACGATGACAAGATTAACCATGGCAACATCGATATTGTATACGAAGGTACCGATGACATCCAGGAAGAAATTGACGCCACAATTGCTGCATCTGTCATCGACACAGCGATCACAGTGGCTCCGGACCCTGACCCCGACGCCAATGGTACCGTTCAGGATCCGCCTGCGGGCTCGAATGTGGGGGGTGATGCGGCGACCAGTTGATATGTTGCTATTTTGTTTTGTTTTTCTTCCATGCAATCCATCGATTTTGTGGCATATAATTTTCGAGTCGTCAATTCATCAGAAAATATCCCACCTTTTTCATACAAGTCTGGGATCCAGAAGCTAGCTGTATTTACACGCATCCATGCAATATTCTAACAGTCAACTACCATGCTGAATTACGGGACCAGACAACCTTGTTTCATACATAGACTTCATGAAAACCACACCCTCGCAATCACTCTTCACATTCACTGACCAACAGCAACACGATCGGGTATTGACTGTCATTGTTCACACATGACCGGCGGTGACCTGAATGCCAGATCAAACCTGCAAACGAGGGTGATTGATTGATGGCTTGCCGCATGGACAATAGACCCAAATGGGCCATTGTGGAGTGATATCGTTGAAGTCTGGCCACCAGACCTCACCAATATGTTGGCCAGGTTGGTTCGAATGTAGTGTTATATCCGTGCAACTCGGAGTTCCTCGGAGCTCTGATCGGACTTACTTCGGAATTTCCGAGGGGGACTTCTATTCATCGCAAGGGGCATTACGCGATGAGGGATTACCAAGCGGATTCCTCTTACTCATATTCCCTTACTTCACTCTCGGAGTTTATACCACATCCACTTATTGTCCACGGACTTATACTTACTCATCGTTCACAAGATGTCTTGACAACTTATTGTCCACGGACTTATACTTACTAATCCTTCACAGGATTGTCTTGACGACTTATTGTCCATGGACTTATACTTACTAATCACAAGAACTTGGAGTACTTTGCCACGACTAAAGTGCTTACTCATCGTCAAGTTTGGTGGTCCGAGTATCTTTGCCGTTTCAATATGGTTATTCGTTTCCGCCTGGGCAGGCTTGGCGGAAAACACGATGCCTTAACTAGATGATGGGATGTCTACCCTAAAGAGGGGGATAAGGCCTATGGCCAAGTCAACCCTCATAATTTTCGTCCTGTTTCACTCAAGATCAGCTTTGGTGTCGCTTCGGGCCACTTATCTCGAGGACATTTGTCTTCAAGCTACGGTTGTTATGGATGTAAACAAGCTTCATTCGGACATCCAAAGCCACCTCCGAGATGACCCTTCGGCCTTACTCGGAATTTCCATGGCAACTTCTGGCAACTCCCCTTGTTGGACTATTGACGACACTGGCCTACTTCGCCATGACGAGTGCATCTATGTTCCTCTCCTTATCGGAAACTCCGAGGAACTCCGAGTTCGGGTTCTTCAACACTGTCATGATCACATCCTAGCTGGTCATTTTGGTCAGAACCACACTCTTCAGCTCGTTCGACGTGAATATACTTGGCCAGAGGTCCGAACCTTTGTCCGAACATACTGCCAATCTTGTGTCTTGTGCAAGCGCAACAAGCGGCCTCTACACAAACCTTATGGGTTACTCCAGCCCTTACCTGTTCCACTTCGCCCCTGGCATTCTATCTCCATGGACTTCATCGAGGAACTTCCGAATTCCAACGGTTACAACAGCATTCTAGTCATCATAGATCGTGCTTCAAGACAAGGATTTTTTACTCCTTGCGACACAAAAATAACCTCTTCGGACCTCGCTCGGCTTTTCCTTATTCATGTCTTTTCTAAGCATGGAGTCCCTTCGCACGTCACTTCGGATCAGGGATCCGAATTCGTTTCTGCATTCTTTCGGTCCTTGGGTCAACTGTTGAGTATGGAATTGCATTTCACTTCAGGGTATCACCCGGAGGCTGACGGACAAACTGAACGTGCCAACCAGACTTTGGAACAATATATTCGCATGTACACTTCCTATCAACAAGACGACTGGGATCGTCTTCTCCCTCTGGCTGAGTTCGCTTACAACAATGCTCCGAATGCTTCTACCGGAGTTACACCATTTTTTGCGAACAAGGGATATCATCCTTCCTTAACTATTCATCCGGAACGTGATGTGGCCAACACTTACGCTAAGGATTTCGCTGTCGACCTTCACGGACTTCACAAGTTTCTCCGAGAGCAAATTACGGATGCTCAGAAGAGATACAAGGCCACTGCTGATACTCGTCAAAACCCTTCACCAGAATTCAAAATCGGTGATCAAGTCTTTGTTTCTGCAAAGCACATTCGGACAACCCAACCAACTCCGAAGTTTTCCGAGCAGACTCTAGGTCCCAACAAAATTATAGCCCATCCTAGTTCCAATTCTTATACACTTCGGCTTCCAAAGCAACTCCGAGGCATTCATCCGGTCTTTCATGTCTCTCAACTTGAACCGCACACTCCGAACCCTTTCCCCAGCCGCATTGAGGAACCTCCAGGTGCAGTTGAAGTGGTGGATGGAGAAGAGCACTTCGAGATCAAAGAAATTGTTGACTCAAAGTTAGATCGGAGATACCGAGTGAAACTCCGATACTTGGTAGAATGGCTTGGTTATGAAGAAACCGATGAACAGTTCACCTGGATGGGAGCTGACAACATTCATGCAGATGAACTAGTCGAAAGCTTTCACAAACACTATCCCAGAAAGCCAGGTCCTGATTATTAATTCGGACTTCCTTCGGAAATTCCGACTTTTCAGCTCGTCACAAAAAACATTCAAAAAAATTACAAACTATACTATAATACATCTTTGGACATTTCGACTTTTTCCTCTTTACCCAACCTCCCTCCGCTTGCCTTTTGATTTTGCTGATTTTCTCTTCTTTGGCTTTTCCGGCTCCTCCGACTCCGACTCCGAAACCTCGAACTCCATGCTCGGGTCGAATGTGGTAATCCACCCCATGAGCAGCTCATTCTGCTTCTCCAATGTCCTCACCCGCCTTTTCAACCTCGAATTTTCCGCCTCTACCACCCTTCGGAAATCCCGAGCCTTCTCCACGTCTTTGATCGCAGTGGTTGCAAACTTGTCAAACAGCTCTACGAGCTGTTCGATGTCTTGGTCGATTTCGTCGACCTTCGAGTCCGTCGGTTCGGACATTGTCGGGGCCTCTGCGGCCGCCCGAATCTGCTCTCCAAGGTCGCAATAGACCTTTTGCGTCGCACATTGGACGCAGGAGACTCCACGGGGCCCTTCTGGCCGATCGCACGGGAGACCGTGCTTGGTGAATTTCTTGCAGCCTATGAGTGGTCAGCTCGGAGAATCTCGGATATGCTGAAGGACTCATGGATCACGTGGTTGCTGCCGCTGGGTTGAGACATCGGATATGGAGATTCCGAAGGTGTGAAAAATTGAAAATTTTCACCGCTCGGAGTTTCCTATATACATATTCTGGAACGAGCACGTGACATCTTGTGATGTTCTGGAAAGTTCCAAGCCTCTTGAGGGCAATCGGCCTTGAGAGGGGGATACTGTTATATCCGTGCAACTCGGAGTTCCTCGGAGCTCCGATCGGACTTACTTCGGAATTTCCGAGGGGGACTTCTATTCATCGCAAGGGGCATTATGCGATGAGGGATTACCAAGCGGATTCCTCTTACTCATATTCCCTTACTTCACTCTCGGAGTTTATACAACATCCACTTATTGTCCACGGACTTATACTTACTCATCGTTCACAAGATGTCTTGACGACTTATTGTCCACAGACTTATACTTACTAATCTTTCACAGGATTGTCTTGACGACTTATTGTCCATGGACTTATACTTACTAATCTTTCACACCTTCTTGTACTTCACTAAACAATTAGCTTACTAGTATTTAAGCTAAGTAGTTTAGCCTCTGTTCTTCAGTTTGATAATTATATATGTTATTGTGTTCTCCCTTCCCAACGCAACCTGAGTCGGACTTTCCGACCTATCGGATATTCCTTGCCTCCTCCGGCCCTCCTGCATCCTTACTCGTCCTCCCGTTCTTATCTCTGGACTTGACTCTCCTTGGTTACAAGCCGGGTAGTCGCACACTCTTGTTTGTAGTGCTTGCGAGAACGACCTTCTGACCCTTCGGAACTCCATGACAAACTCCAATCTTTACCTTCGGACTTTCTCGCCAATTCCGATCCCCTCGGCTCAGCACTTAACATGTAGCCAACCCGTAATTCTCAGGTTGCTGACACCTGGCCGAAAATTGACGGTGTATGTTTGTCAAAACAACAAACTCTGGCTCCGCTTCTTACAGACTGTTATTGACTATGATAAAAATTGAATGGACCTTGTACTTCCTGGTTCAAAACTCCCGCATGTGTCTGGAGATTGCCCATTCCACATGAACACTGATGGTCACGTGCGATATCTGCATGGCATTTTTAGCTACAGACACATTCGGGTCGAGTTCGCTGCTGAACAACTGCACCAGGCTCATGAGCTGAATCTGTTTCAACCTAATGCAATTATTCAGCCCGACGGACATGCGCAAGGTGCATTTTTTTATATCTATATAAACAATATCTTCAGAATTAACTGGCTCCACGGTTCCAGCAGCTGCACCTTTGGTTCACCCCTCTGTGAAAACCACACTTCGCGCAGATAGTCATCGACTCCAGGGCTTTACATGGGTACCCAATTTTCTCATATTCATCACAGACGAGAACGATCTCAGGACCTATTCCCCTTTCACTGCTCAACCGCTCCAAACTGGCACAAAGCAGTACAATTTTGGTTGTGATGTCTGCTCTAATAAATATCTGACTCATACTTATTGTGGTGTCGCAAGATGGTTGCTTCTGATGTCAAGGAGGATGTCAACTCAACGACACTCGGCCTCTACAGTTTCTGTGTGCCGGTCGACTGTGGTTGGTCTGCACAAAAGGTAGCTGCTGCCAGTGGCCTTCGACCGGGACCTCGACCGGTTATTTCCGCTGGTCCATCTAATCGCAAGCGTCCAGGGACATTGCCAAGACTGCTGCACTGAAGAAGAGGAGGATCAGCTTGGACAATCAAGAAAATATTGATCCATCACCAGGTATCATGACTCGCAGTAGGAGTTGGAAGTCAGTGTAATTACTTTGCTTTTTGATGTAACACACATATCCTGGCTACTTCATTATCATCATTTCTTGTGCCAAGAGCACTTATTAACTGTTTCATGGTGCACCAAACTTAAGTCTTGAGCAATACTCGCATCTCTGATCCCTCATCAATTTTGGACTGAACATTAAGTAGTTGACCCTGCTGCTGGCACTACTGCTCAGAATGTCTCAATACTCAATGAGGGCCTTGTTTTGATGCCAAAGACCACATTTTAATTGTTATATGGTCCCACCAAATTTATTCTTGGCAGGTATTCCACAACATTTTGATCCCTCATCAATTTCAGACTGAGCATAAGTAGTTGACCCTGCTGCTGGCACCACTGCTCAGAATGTCTCAATACTCAATGAGGGGCTTTTTTCAATGCCAAATATCATTTAATAATTGTTCTCTAACAGATCTTATACTTTGATTTTCACTCATTGAATAGTCCAACGTTGTTCGAGGCTGAAACCTCTGGACATCCAAGGTGGTTGATTCATACCCATATTGTAGGATACAGTGACTCTGTGGGCTGGATCGCACCTTCACGAGGATATCCTTGAGGCCGTTATCCAAAGTGCAGTGGATGATAATCAGTCTGCACCCATATCGTCCTTTGTTTCGATGCTTGCGGCCATTTGGGCATCGTCAAAGACCTGCCTCAGCATTGTCGACCAGTACCCTCCTTTCTGGCACCACATCCTCGTCACTCCCCGACTGGCTGGCGAGGTGTTGGTTCAGCAAATATTTCTGTCTAACTATGAACCCATGGACATCATGATCATTATCTCCTCTCTCACTGGTTTAAACACCTTCAAATTCTGTTGAGATGTTTATGCAGCGCACTATCACCATTCTCGATTGCGTGTTCACCACCTGCACATCGCTCTCCATACAGGCCATGGATGGAGATATGCTACACATTATGCCCCAGTTCTTGGTTCTAATCTGTCATTCTTCGCTCACCGATGTCTTACCTACTACCTGGACAATAAGGATCAACAAAGATTTTGGTGCCATTCAACAGGGAGTGGATGGCCTGGGTTAAAATCTTGTATGTACCCTACGTAAAAGCCAGATTGCAGTCGATCTGTCTATCCAGATTTCTGTGAAATGTCTTAGAAGACATGATATTCATTGATTTTTCATAGGTGTCTGAGCTCTCCAGGGGGGATAGTATTGCTGAAACTTCAGAAGGAGAAATATTATACATCAGGAACTCTCATGTTTTTAAACATCCATAGGCTCCCGATATTTCACAGGGCCCAATCTAGCCCCAGTCCATCACATTTTGATTATATACCCCGCAATCTAATTACGTGGGATGCCTTTGTTCACAAGGCCAAGCAGCTGAAGGCTAAGGCTCTCGTGGGCCCGAGATGGTGAATGAGCGAAGATGAGGATTGGCCAAACTCCCACTTTCATGGAGAATTTGCCATATCAGCGACGACTCTCGCAATGAGGCCGACAACCGTTGTATCCTCTGGCGGCTTGTAGAGAAAGCGAAGATGGTGGCTGTTGAGGAAAGCTTCGAACGAGTCATGGAGAAATTGAACCCAGTGCAATGTTGTATTCGGAAGCTCCTGTAAGAACATTAATGTGCGAAATCAGAAGTAAAATATGGTCCACTTACGGGAGGAAGAATGACATGAATGTCAAGCCAAAGAAGTCACTGACCAGATTCAGCATCAATCTCAATAACAGATGCAGGAGAGGTGGTGGGAACAGGTAGACTCAGGGTGGGCTGTGCAGGTCCCCACGGACGGTGATGGCAAGTCACAAGTGCTTGCTGATGGGGAAAGTGGGCCTCCATAGTGTCCCTACGACCGTCATTGGCCTCTGAGATCTGGGCACAAGTGAGTCCAGAAACAGGGGAAGAAGATGACCTCTGCAAGCCCGGTTGGAATTGGCTGTTATGTTCACCCCCAGTGAGGAAGTGCCGAGGAAGGGTTGAAACAGATTAGCCCCTGGAAGTGCCGTTGCCTCGTTTGGATGGCCATGAGAAGCCGATGGAATGGATGTCGGCCTGCTGCTCATATACGCAGTTACCGGCAGGGCGGTATCAGTAACAAGAGCGGTGGGAGCCACAACAGGCTGTGAGCCCAGCGGGAGAGCAGAGGCCCCTTGCTGTAGCTTCTGTGCGAAAGGAATCAAAGCTTGTAGCGCGGAGAAGAGATTCTTGTTGGGCACTGGGCAGAGGCCATAAATAATTTGCATGTACTCTGTCATTAAATCTGATGATCTCTCTATTTAAATGGCCAGGTTGAGTGGGGGAAGGGTTTACCTGATTTGGAACACACCGAGATAATGCCGGGGCCAACTTGTACGAAAGACATTCTTGATATAGATCGGTTTATGGCATATCCTGTCAAGTGTGTGACCTGAGCACGGCCAGAACAGAGTGAGTCTGGAGCGAGTGCCACCAGGTTGCCGTGATGACAGGTGCCATTCTTTTTCCCCCTGTGTTATTAGGGGGCGAGTATACCTATAGAATGCACATAAAAAATTCACAGGTCCCAATTTGACCTTTGTGAGACTGTTGTCCGAAAACACCTTGAAACCGTGATTTTCTGCTGACACTGCCAAACAAGGCTACAATAAAATCAGAAAACCACACACAGGCACTCATGCACCCCTATGTAAAGTGCTGGGTTCTGAAAAGAATTTTATTTTCATATGAGGGAGCCCAGAATGATTTTGATACATGATTTCGTGAAGTTGTGGCTATTGAAGTTGTGGCTATGTTGTTTGTATATATTTTCTTCCAACCGCTGTGGAGAGGTTCATCCCAACTTTGTCACTCTATAACATCACGTTTCTTTAGTCACATGTCAAAATGTCACTGCGCCTGAGATCTCAATTAAAATACTGTTACTCTGTCTTATGAACCTTGAAACCGCGGCTGGGTAGGAGACTGCTAAATTCCCTTCATTTCATCCTTACTTTTTTTGTGGCTGGGCAGCCAGGGCTGTACATTTGACTTTGCTTTTGTTGTGGATTTTCCCCAAGTCGCACCCTACTCGTTCTCGGACTGCAAAAAATTCTGAACTGGCAAACAAGATAAATTTTTTCTTCTGAGTTGTATGCCTGGAATGGATGTTGATATACCATGCCTGTGATATATACACGTCTGCCTTGTTGACTCTGTGACGGCGCATATCTCTGGCTGTTGGCCACAACCTCGCTTCTCATATGGTGATTGTACCTTCCAGCTACGGGCATTGTGAAGTTGCAGAATGCAAACACTTAGACACACTTTTGTCACAGGCAATATTTGA
The DNA here is from genome assembly GCA_029204085.1 of Mycena sp. CBHHK59/15. NCBI lineage: Eukaryota > Fungi > Basidiomycota > Agaricomycetes > Agaricales > Mycenaceae > Mycena > Mycena sp. CBHHK59/15. The sequence goes on along the minus strand of JARGXW010000017.1, from coordinate 646,970 downwards.
CATAAATAAATAATTGGTTGAACTCATGTCTTGTCTCCTGCTAGTATAGTTGCAATACAAATAAACATTGCCCATTGCTGTGATGCCCTTTTGATTTTGGTGTATGCCCTGTCAATTTGCTTGGTATTTTCAATGATGATCCACCGATACTCTCAGAGATGACCTGCAGGGTTCCTGACCCGACTCTTGCGCTTATGGCGGCAACATTTTACTACCTCTTACTTGACAACAGCACACTCCAAGGATGCGGATCCAGTTGTGGGTGCACGCAACGGAATGGAATACAATACCAGTTGTGTGTCCTAATTACATGGGTTTATTCAATAAGACATCTTGTATATTCCTTTGCTTACAAATCAATCCAGTCAATGTGTCACTGGTTGCTTTCCATTTCATCCTCTGTAGTCAGTTTCTGAATTTTATTCCTGGTCTCACCCCTTTTCCATCACTATCTGGGTCTGCATACTCATGATGTCTCTTCTCAGGGTTCTTGTTCCTGCTCGACTTCTTGCTTTCTTCCATCTGTCGCACTATCTTTGCCCTCTGTATGCTTTTGTCAACTTGTTGTTCACGTAAGCATTTATGTAGAAGATGGACTCACTCTGGACACTGTACCATCCAAGAAAGTGAGTGAACACATTACCAGTTTAACTACACTCTCCCCATCCTTGTTTCTTGGGAACCTGACCACTGTGAACCCGATTTCCACTATGTCTCCAATTCTGAAAGACTTAGGATCTTTGTTAACAAGCCTGAAACAAGTCAGTGATGTTTGGTGCTAAATAGGGTAATTTTGCACCTGTCTCCTTCCCAGTTAAAATCTGTTCTGGTGACTGGTTAGAATCTGTCTCCTTGGTTTCCTTCCTGTTATGTACGTGCAACTCTGACCATGTATCAGCAATTAGTCAGCTCAGCCGATCATGCCGCCATCTCTGGAGTTTATCCGACTTACTCATTCTATCCTACTCATCGGCCTGCTGGCTCTTTGTCAACTCTGACCGGACTTATTGTTTACGGACTTGTACTTACTCATCGTTCACAAGAAGTCTTGACAACTTATTGTCCATGGACTTGTATTTACTAATCTTTCACAAGATTGTCTCAACAACTTTATTGTCCACGGACTTATACTTACTAATCTTTCTCACCTTATTGTCTTTCACTAAACAATTAGCTTACTAGTATTTAAGCTAAGTAGTTTAGCCTCTGTTCGTTAGTTTGATTATTAAAGTTCTTTGTCACTAAACGGCATTGGCTGGACTTCCCAGCGATAGAGGTGCCTGGAAAGAAGGAGCACAGCCGTTTGATGAACCAAGAATGGGTCGGGACCTGACCATTGGAGCATAGCCAGAGCTGAGGATGGTAAGGGAAGAGCTTGTTGCGTGACTCGAGGTAACTGCAGAAATGCTTGTAGGGGTCTGTGGTCCAGCAAGCTTATCAATCAACAAGGTGTTGCCCTCGAAGAATGCATCAGCCTTGTGGGCAGGTAGAAAATACCCATACCCACTCTGACACCATGTTGCAGAATTGCACTGAGCCACTTTGCAAGGGTTGCACAGGGACACCTTGTCTGGGTACGTCAGCTCGCCTAAGTGCAGCAGAGTGTAAAAACTGGACAAGAGTTGCAACAGAAAGAGGTAATCATTGTGTACAACAGATCCTTCCTGAGTACGTGTTGTGAGCCAGTCAATAAAAACACTGAGGTAGTGTTGCGTCAGTGGCTGCTTGCACTGGGTTGCAGAGCTGTGCAAGTGTTTGCAGCTGGTCAAGGTTTTGGATACGATCTGGGAGTTCCTGCTTTTGCAAATGTTGGGGAAGTGGTCCTCAAGTTGGTTGCATATTCCCGACAGGTAAGAGTTGACAGAGTTGGGCTTGATATAGTGGCACATGTATACCACGAAGAAACTCAGGGTTTTGGATGTTGGTTTGATAGGAAAGTCATGCATTTTACAAAAATGAGATAAGAATTGAGGGCAGATGAGTAAGTGGAAGTGGTACTGGAGTTGATTGATATCCCCAGAGCTACGGAACACTTGTGAACCAAGCACTTGAGTGTCCATGACTGCCTATTAGGCTGCAGGAATGTGTGTGAAATTTCAATCATTTTTTCTCTGACCCCAGCTTAACTCGAGGGGGTGTATAAGGGACGATCAGCAAGAGTTTTATTGCATCAATGAGAAGGGTGGGGTAGGCATGCACAGTGTCTTCATTTAACCAGTGGGATAAAGTGTCCGTGACAATATTCTTCTTCCAAGGCACCAGAAGCATGTGGAGGCTGAAGTTGAGGCTGATTAGGATGTCGATTGAGGATTTGAGGATTTTGTTGTACTCCGGCATGGCGCGTAGGAAGTGGAATATATTGAAGGTGTTCTTGTTGTCTGTGTAATTGGCGATGGTCCTCACTTTGACGCTGCCATTTGCCTGGACCAGATCCGCAACCTGATGTAAGCACCAGCAGACACGAAAAGCTTCAAAATAGAAGATCTTGTCCTGTGGCGCATCAGTGGGAGGTTTGGACTAGTAGCCAACTCTGAGCTGGGGAAAATAGAACCCTAACCCAAATAGCAAAGTGTCACAGTATGCTGTGATGTCAGCGCCCTCAGGCTCCCAGTCAAGGGACTTAAGGAGGTAGATCCCGTCTGAATTGTGAATGTGCCGAATGAATCAAGCAAAATTGTTGATGACTCCTCAGTTGACGAAAATCGGGGCATCAGAGTTAGTTTTGCCTTTCATCTTCTCGTAGACATGACAAAGCCCAGGCTTTAAGAGTGGATAGACGTTCAGCACCCAATTGATCCAACTGGCCAGCTGCTGGAATTTTCATAATGGGTGTCGATGGCCGCCTACAGGAGTGTGGCGGAATTCTTCCACACCAGCTATAAGCTCGGTGTGTTTGTCTTCTGGCAACATGAACTTCATTATATTGGGGTCAATGTCAACACCAATGATGGGTAGCTGAAACCCCCACTCCCGCTTTGGGTCATCATGCAGAACCCTGAGGTTGTCCCACAGCTCCAAGTTTTCGGTTTGCAGAGCAGGGAGTAACCTGTTGTAAGGCTTGTACAGGACATGTTGTCAGCTAGGTCAAAAGAGAAAGTATTGTCCATGTAAATTTTCAAGTCAATGCCTCGGTTGATGGCGATCCACGTGACTAGACCCATGAACGCTGCCCAGATACGCACTGCTCCCTGGTTTCCAAAGTTGTTTCAGCGGTCGACGTGGTGCTGCCCATGAACAGTGACAATCTGCTTGATCTGCCAAAGAATGTGCATAGGGAGGCGGCGGTAAGCTTGCGAGACATCAGACTTCCATACGACAAGCTTCACACCCAATCCGTGCAGGCATCAAAGTGTGAGAATGTGATCCCCAAGATTCTTGAGAGTCAAGACATGCACCAGCGATCACATCTCTCAGAATCATGGAGTTGAGACTGTACTTGCCCATTTTGTTGTTAATGACGAGCTGCAGCTTTTCCAAGCGATGTTTTGGCACGGCATGCACAGGCATGCTGTACATGCCTGGTAGCAGGTCAGGACCAAAGGTGGGGGAGAACCGCCCTGCAGTGATCTCAGCATCGCGTTGCGCTCACATGAAAAAATGCTCCGTGTCAGTCTTAAGGAAGCAATCCGAAACATTGTACATTTCCAGGTAGGTGTCTGAGTTGGTATCAGCCCAGGGCCAGAATCCTTCTCAGAGTCCAGTAACCACATAGTGCACAAATGGCTGATTCGGATGATGCGTGAGCATTGCCTTGAATGTGTCAATCTTAATCAGAGTCACGAGCTTGAAGAGGTGCTGACTCTCTGTAAGTGTCTTCATCATGGTGGGTGTGTATTCAGAGAGTAGGGGTCAAGGGAGAGTGGGGGTCAAGGCAAAGGAGGATCATGTTCAGTAGATACAGCAGTGGGGCTAAAGTCCTCTCCGAATCCCGTCCACATAAAGTCTTGAAAGTATCTTAGCCATTTAGCACAGGGCTCAAAGGGCATCAACTCACTCAGGGACAGCAGTGGGGTGGTTGCATTTTGGGAGTGGATGGCCTCGTCCACAGCGCAAGCAGACATGAGTGTAGTGGCAGCTTTTAGAGTTTGATGGGCAGTGTTCGTCATTGAAGCGCTTTCATGGTTCAGGACTCTTTTTGTCAACACTACCACCACTGGACCCAGTGTGACTAGTGGCTGCTCGTCTGTTCGACCCTTTCGCTTTAGGCTTGAAGGTGAGATAGGCAGTACCGTGGTCAGAGACGAAAGACCACACCCAGTGGCTGAATTGGGTAAAGTCACACAGCTCAATGTCATGCCTGCCAGCAACTTCGTTTCGCAGTTTGCAGTCGAGCAGGATGATTCGCTTGTAAACATGGTCGGCGCTACTAATGAAGAAGTCCATGATGTATTGGTGATACTGCTGGAGCTCATGCCTCCTATGTGGGAAAACAAAGAGTGTTGCATCGGCATCTTTGCTCCAGGCAGTGATCCAATCTGCTTGGGTACGAACAGTCTTTGTGGTGTCAGAGGATCCAAACAAGAGCTGGACACCTTCTCCAATGGTTTCTGCATGCTGTCTCTCGTGCGACATGGAATAGTGGCTGGTGATGATCTTGTCAAGATTGACAGCCTGTCCCTTTAATGATGGCCAACCATTCAGACTCTGGGAACAATATGTGGTTGGTGGAGTTGAGAAGGGCACTGAGTATGTATTTGGGGTCCTTGGAGTACTCGACCAACTGGTTTCTGATCTTAGTGAGCCCAGCTGAAAGCTGACTTTTGACAATGAAGTCTTCGATGACCCAGGGGAGTAGAGTGTTGTGATGCGGACTGTGGTTCTACTGGATGCAGGGTAGTATTTGCAAGTAAAGTAGTGTTCGTCCTCTAGAGGGAATAAATTTTACAGCTTAAGTTGTGATGGAGGGCTTAGCTATTGTGCTTGTTAAAATTTCCTGTGTGGATGAAAGTTAGTTGGTTAACGTAATAGTTATGATCCGTTTGATGGGGTCCAGATTTCCCAATAATATTTGTTTTGCACTACTGGTACACGGCGGAATTGTTTCCACTCGGGTAGGAAGCACTAGGTCGCCCCTTTTTAGACCTGTATCCTTCACCGGATATGTCGATACGAATCTGGGGCCTTCTTGGAGGATAGATGGTGAATTCTGTTCTACAGGCGGAGCTGTTAAAAAGCCTCTGTTGCAATGCGGGTTTGCTTCATAAGCCTCCAAGGATGTGTAGTTTTATGAGTTTAATGGAATGGACACTGTCCACTTTTGAAAGCAAGCGGAAGAATAATGTCTGCAGGTCTCCGATCGCGCTCCATGGTACCACGAATGATTAAACATAGAAGGGGGATGCTTCAACAGGCTACGTGAAGGATGTGGATGGTTCCTCGGAGAGTCTGCACACTTCGAAACACTATTATTGTTGACAGGTTCTGAAGCGGAGAATGGATCTGGGTAATTGATTTGTTTCCGTGCAGTTGTTTTGGGATCAGAATGGATCTGTACCAAGAACCAGTGCCATACCAGAGCTCTTTTGGAGCTTCACGGTATAAAATCTGTTGGTGGACAGTGCCTCTCAGGACCTGGAGAGCACTGAAGAGTTTTGTGAAGGGCCTAAAGGACAACACTTCTGGGGATTATTCTTGTTCGGAATGGAGGATGAGTAAAGAAGAGAGCCCCTAGTGACCAGTGAACTCTATAGATTGGCAGGTTCCTACTTTTCCGCTCTAGTCTAGGACAGTAGCAGAAAGCGGGGGAGTTCGGAGGTACTTTCTCCAGATACAGCGGGTGGTATTTATACTGTGTCTAAAGTCCATGTGATTTTCCCTTATTCCGAAAACTCCATTCATCTTCCCGACAATCGGGAACAGGTCCCCCTCTTCCCGCTCTCCCTCCCAGCTGTGCGGAATCATTGTATGAGCTCGTGGACTGATTTCCTAGTATGCAGAATGGTTCTGCGAGCCAGCGGACTGCATATGTCTTTGTCTGACATGTCGGAAATGTTTGTGGTGTTTTTCTTGTAGGTGGAGCGACTCTGCGAGTGCGTGGACCATGTAATTGTTGGTCGGAATTGGTCGTTGATGGTTACAGAACGTGGTAGAGTGATCCCTGTGCCAGTGGATAGTGCAATTCTTGGTCAGACCAGGTCATAGACTGTCGCGGAGCGTGGCGGGGTGATCCTGGAGCCGGTGGATGATGTGAACTTGGTTGTAGACGATTGCAGAGTGTGGCAAAATGATCCTGGAGCCAACAGACGATGCAAACTTGGTTATAGATGATCGCAGAGTGTGGCGGAATGATCCTGGTGCCAGCGGACAGTTGTAGACAATCAGAGAGTGTGGCGGAATAATCCTGGAGCCAAAGGATGATACAAACTTGGTTGTAAACGATCACAGAGTGTGGCGGAATGATCCTGGTGCCAGCGGACAGTGTAATTGCTGGTCAGACACGGTCATAGTCAGACTCTGGGGCTGGCAGACAATGCAAACTAAGTTGTAGACGATCGCAGAGTGTGGCGTGATGATCCTGGAGCCGGCAGACAATGCAAACTTGGTTATAGACGATCACAGAGTGTGGTGGAATGATCCTGGTGCCAGCAGATGGTGTAGTTGCTGGTCAGACACAGTCATAGTCAGACTCTGGGGCCGGCGGACGACGCAAACTAGGTTGTAGACGATTGCAGAGTGTGGCGGAATGATCCTGGAGCTGGCGGACAATGCAAACTTGGTTGTAGACAATCGCAGAGCGTGGTGGAATGATCCTGGTGCCAGCGGACGATGCAAACTTGGTTATAGACGATCACAGGGTGTGGCGGAATGATCCTGGTGCCAGCGGACGGTGTAGTTGCTGGTCGGACACAGTCGTAGTCAGACTCTGGGGCCGGCAGACGATGCAAACTAGGTTGTAGACAGTCACAGAGTGTGGTGGAATGATCCTGGAGCCAGTGGACTGGTCGTCATAGACCGCGGAGCGTGGTCTTATGTTGCAACGGTGTTATGTTGCAACAGTGGGCAAACATAGTGCAGCCTCACAGCTCATTAACTCTTCGACGCTTGGAGCTGGGCTTGTCAAGCGCTGGATCAGGAGAACCTGACCACTCCCTGGATCTACCCCTGTTGCTGCTGACTCTATCACTGGGTCCACCATGCGGAGAAGCAGAGCAGGAACACTCCCCTAGTCCTCTGCCACCGTCACCACCTCACCTGGCAGCGGTGTCGAGCTCTTTTGCAGTCTGGTCCAAAATCTGATGTAAGACTCAAGGCCTTTCACACCGGGGCTTCTTTCGATGGAGGCAGTGGGGATTGCATGCATGATCTTGGTGTACGCTGATGCCTTGGTGATCTTTCCGTCGCGGAACTCCTGCATGATGTCCTGACACTTCTTGATGACCTCTGGCTGTCCCTCCATCCTGGCGGGAGTATATGGTGAAGGAGATCTGGAGCCATGGCCTGACATATGAGAGTATCAATGGAATGTATGGAGTTATATTCAGGACAGTGACGAGTTAATCACTATTGTTAAGTGCTGAGCCGAGGGAACCGGAGTTGCCGTGGAAGTCCAAAGCTAAGAGTTTGGAGACGTCACGGAATTTCCAAAGGATCAGAAGGTCATTCTCGCAAGCGCTACAAACAAGAGTGTGTGACTACCCGGCTTGCAACCAAGGTGAGACAAGTCCAGAGATATGAACGGGATGACGAGCAAGGATGCAGGAGGGCCAGAGGAAGTACAGAATATCCGATGGATCAGAAAGTCCAACTCAGGTTGCGTTGGGAAGGGAGAACACAATAACGTATATAATTATCAAACTGAAGAACATAGGCTAAACTACTTAGCTTAAATACTAGTAAGCTAATTGTTTAGTGAAAGACAATAAGGTGTGAAAGATTAGTAAGTATAAGTCCGTGGACAATTAAGTTGTCAAGACAATCTTGTGAAGGATTAGTAAGTATAAGTCTGTGGACAATAAGTCATCAAGACATCTTGTGAACGATGAGTAAGTATAAGTCCATAAACAATAAGTGAATGTCAGAAGGATTCCGAGAGTGAAGTAAGGGGATATGAGTAAGAGGGAAACACTCAGTAATTCTTCATTGGGTAATACCCCTTTGTTATAAGTAGAAGCCCCTTCAGATTTTCCAAAGTAAGTCCAATTGGAACTCCAAATGGAACTCCGAGTTGCACGGATATGACAACTATGTGCATTAAAGGTAAGATAAGAAGAGTGAAGTGAGGGACTGATATGCACCTGGCGAGCAGTGAATGGTGAGAAGACAAGGGGAGCTGAGACCCCTCCTGTCTCCTCTCGCATTTTATACTCACCAGGCTGAGGGTGATCGGTGATCACACCCACTTGCGCGCAGTGGGGTGCGCAGCAGGAAATATGGCCGGCCCTCCATTCAGCGCCTGGTGTGTAAGACGTCGGCATGGAGGGCGGGCGATGATTCTCGCATATTCCAAAGATCCTTGCCTGTTAGACTTGAGTAAACAAATATTTAAACTCAATTTATTAATAAGTACGAGTCACATGCCGGGCACCGCCACGGCCCACGAGATGTGTTTGCAACTAGCGGCACTACTTGAATGGATCCCCAATCTCCCGAGCCTCGTCCTGTCCCAGGCCCCTACAATGGAGGGAGGGAGGACGCCGCAGTCTCCGCGCCCCGTGGATCCGCACTTCGTCATCTCGCAATCCTGAGCTCCCTCATGATACCCATAGCGTTCCTGCCATACCTGATAACCCGTCGACAACTAACCACGCTCCGTCGGAAAGTCGACGACATGGGAGCTAATGCGGCGTTGTTCCGGAAGCGCCAACTTGACGCGAATTTGACTCAATCTGCCCAAAACCGGAGCGGGGAGACGCTTACCGTCGGTACCTCCACTCTCCTTGCTCAAATGAGGCAGGAGATAGAGGCTTTGCGTCGCGACGTCGATCTCAAGGACTCTGAGCAGACGACAGACGTTCTCCAGATACATGAGGAGTTGGATCGGATGCGAGCTGATATTGTTTCTACCCGAGACGATCAAGGTGCTTCGCAAGATAAGTCTATCTCGCGGGAGAAACTGCTGGAAACGCTGGAGAATAGTTTGAAAAAGCTCCGCCACGAAACAGAGACTTCCCGAGCAGACTTGGAGGACCAAATTCGTCTGCTCCGCGGAGAGCAGGAAGCTCTACGGAGTGAAGTGTTCAAGCTGTCGGATGAATTGCAGTCTGCGTTGACGGGCCCTTCTACTTTCGAGGGCAGCGAGCTGCAGCGGCTTTTGGAAGAGGCGCGACAGACACGGTACGATAAGGCCGCCGCCGCACCATCTTTGGTGTCTCACCTTGCATCTCACTCCACTCAGTGCTATGTTCGGAGCTGTTGGTTCGTCCCTGGGAGACGTAGCCACGATTATCCAGAGGGTCAAGCTCGAGATGGGACATGAGCGACACGCGTACGATGGCTACGATCCCGTAGAGCGACTGCGGGCCCTCGCGATGCAAATGCAGGAGGAGGCAAGCAGTCGAGGCGGTAAGCGTTGGGAAGGATCAGGGCCCAAAGGCGATGCATGGTAGGTGTAAGGTACGGGTGAAGGAACTGTAAGAACAACTCGAAGTGTGTGTATTATGTATATGCTGGCAGTAGAAGTCGTCTCCGTCGAAGCGATCGATCCGAAGCGGTCCAACGGCTGGAACGGGTGGGGCGCAACTGCACCCGGTACCGTCGCGGTCGTCATTGGTGTTCGCACATTTTCACACGTGTTGTTTCTACCCTCTTCGCCTCGTTGTTCCTGCATGTCTAAGGTACATGCCCCTTTCCTAATCTACCGCCCCCCGCCATATCTTCTTCCCAATGCCGCCCGACGATGAGCCGTCTGGTACGGCCCCACAAAGCACTCCGGACATCACCTCTCCTACGTCACCGACTGAAGGCGAAGAGCAGGCTCTTGAATGGCACGAGGTCATCGAGCTCCAGACATTTAGCGAACGGAAGGCATGGATCGAAGAGAAAATCAAGGTCAGACCTATGTTCCGCTATCCACCAATTGTTCAATTGTTTCTAGTTCCTGGAACAAATGCCCCCAATTGAGGTGTTCGTTGGGATGGACGCCATACGAACGTCTGCGGAGGATGTCCCCGGTCTTCCCTCACGTCAAGAGCTCCAACAATGGTTGGTGGAACATGACGCTATTGAGAAGGAGACAGAGATTTTCGACAGTGGCGAACTAAAAACAATCAAAAAGTTTACGAAAGGTGCGTATTCCATGCTCTTCCAACCAAGAGTGGAATGGCTCATACATCTTCAAAGCTGCGACGCAACGAAATCTATCCCCTGCGGACACTGACTTGATAGAATTAACACTGACGACTATTTATGAACTGGACAAACTGCTCCATTTGTTACGAGACCGCTCAGAGCACCTCGAACTCTTGGGCATACGATTAACATGGGAGGGGCATCGCGTTGCTGCGTGGGTTGATCGTCGAAGTATTATTGCTGACCTCAAAACATTCCTCGACACTCGGGCACGGTGGACCCCTGTCGTCTATGAAGAGATACAACCCCCATCCAATCCTAAATCCAACCGTCGCGACTCCATGACTTCACTTGCATCGATGGCGTCGGACACTCTACTATTGTCCGCTGGTTTTTCGCGAAGCGCACGTTTCAAGTTGGCTGAAGTTCTCTCCCGAGACGCGGCCCAGTTTTCTGCGCGAGTGACATCACTGAGACACAACAAAATTGCTTTAGCTGGCAAGATGCTCGACAAATTAATAGATACGAGCCGCAAAGCGGTACCGGAGGAATTACTTGATGAACAAGATAGATTGGAAGAAAAGGGGATTGCTGACATGGAGCATATAGGCAAGTTTGTCATGAATGCAGTTATGCAATGGAGAAAGTATTGCCATTTTACATTCTACACCATCATTTGCGCTCAACGGGCTCACCAGGGCGGACGAAATATATGTGGAATCAATGAAGGACCAAGTCGCTGCCCAAAATTTGTTGGACGAGATTGAAATTGCAAAATTTCAACATCCTACTGCGCGTCAAAGCACCTCCTTTGCAACCAAGGCAGATGCATTAATAAAGAGACTGATCCTCCGAGGCGACCCGGCTTCCTCTACCACCACATTTCCTTCCCCGACCCATGTCCTTTTCCCTGAGCACGAGGCAGTCAACCAGTCTGTTGTTCAGACTCTCTCCTCGGAGATTGCGACCGCCTTGGAGTTGGCTAGAAAGGCAGAAACGGTTGCCAAGGAATACCGTCTCAACTACGAGGCTGTCAACCGCGTCGAAACCCTTGTCCGGACTGCTTCTGATTTGTCCACGTCTTTCACGACAATCATCGAGCGTCTAGAAAAGGGGGTCTCGTCTACGGAAGGCGATGGCACACCTCCCAATCTGATGTCCGAGACATGCCTTGAACCCACTCGACACGCTGCGTTTCTCGCGCTTTTGCCGTCCATCCTAAAGGAGCTGGAAACATTCAACGAGTCTGCAACCCAAGCCCTCCGCAGTTCCCGCGGAGCTTTGCTTGGGCTCGATCGGCCTGACATCAACTCCGCGTTCAAAACGAAAGCCATCGCCGAATTCCAGCGACTGTCGACCCTGCGTGGCCAGGCGCAATGGACGCGGGACGACGTCACGGCTCGGAACGGGAGGCTGCGGGAAGCTCGGAAGATCTGGAATGTAATGGACGGCAATCTGCACGAGCTAGAGGACATACGACGCGAGGTTGGCGAGGCCATGGAGAAGCACCGCTGGCAACAAGAAACCAATGCAGGTGCACCACTCACACCGGAAAGTTTCTCCGCACCCCTCCCTGTCGATTCGCCACCGCTTGAGTCAGTCAAAAGATTGGACGGCCTTAGTGCAAAGCTGACTCAGGAAGTCGATGTTCCTCTCGCATCACTCTCCCGAACGCTGGAGGCACCTCTACACGACCGGCTATCGTGGAGTTCCGCTGCCTTGAAAAGCATTTTGGAGCAAGTCAGGCAGATGGTACATCTTCTGCAAGCGATTCAAAGTCAAGCGACTGCCATGAGCAGGATTCGCGACGAATTCAACGAGTTTCAGCTTCGGATTGATGATCTGAGGATCCGATTTGATACTGGTATTGAAGACATACTCGCGGATAAACTCCTGGCTGCGGAACTCAGTAGCGTCGATACCGATTTGAAGACTGACATCGATATCCTCCGAAAGAACGTCAATGCCTTCACGGGGGGTCTGTCCCAGCGGGTTCCTTTTGTTTCCAGAGGTCCCCGGCCCTCTTCCACTGCGAATACGTTTGTCAAGCGCCGCTTTTCGTCTGTAGATCTGAAGCTGGGCACCTTTGATGAACACCAATCGGTGGAACTTCCGTTCGACCTGCAGTCGCTTGACGATGCTGTCCGTGCAGACTCGAACTCATATGTCATGAGGCTTGGTGGCGAGCTTCAAAGCCTCGAGCAGAGATCAGCATACTTCCAGCTGGCACAGATGGCAAAGGAGGTCGACTCCTCGCTCTCCTCGGTTGTGTCCAACATCAATCAAGTCGTTCACGAGCTGTCTACTTTCAATGGCTCGTTAGACACGATTCAAGTTCAAACCAACATCTCCCAACCACTAGCGGAGTTATTGAAGGACATCGCAGATCTTTCACAGGCTCGTCGAAATCCTATTGCGCGCTCTTTCTCCCCAATTCGGGAACTCCTGCGCCGAATGGAAGCTGCACCGGGCGTCAACGATGCTGCCGTCCGCGAATCTCTCTATCTTGCTCGTACAAGAGCGGTGGATGATGCGGAGCTCAGGTTCAAGGTCTGGATTGACGACACGGAATCGCTTACTAAACAAGTTGCCGAAGCCCAACGTATCGAGGCTCAACGTTTGGAGGCGGAACGCATCGCGGAAGAACAGCGACTCCAGATCGAAAGAGAATGTCTTGCAGCAGAGGAGGCCGAACGAGCTCGCCTGGAGCGCGAACGTCTCGAAGAGGAACAGCGACTGCGTCTGGAAGAGGCACGTTTGGCTGAGGAGAGACGACTTCAGGCCGAAAAGGAGCGAATCGCGGCAGAGGAGGCAGCTCAAGCGCTTCTTTTGAAGGAGCAATTCGAAGCCGCACAACGAGTGAAGCTGGAACAGGCGCGTCTGGAGGAGGAACGTCGGCTGGAGGTCGAGAAGGAGCGTGCCGCTGCCGAGGAAGCGGAAAGGGCTCGTTTAGAGCGGGAACACTTGGAAATGGAGGCAAAACTCAAGCTTGTGGAGGAACAATTGGCAGAGGAGCGCCGACTGCAAGCTGAGAGGGCTCGTCTTGCTGCCGACCAAGCTGAACAGGAACGCTTGGAGCGAGAGCGTGTCGAGGCAGAGCGTCGCGTGCAGGCTGAAAAGGACCGTATCGCTGCTGAAGAGGCTGAGAAGGCACGCTTAGCTGTAGAGCAGGCTGAACGGGAACGTTTGGAGCGGGAACGTCTTGAGAAGGAGGAACGCGAGCGTGCGGAAGAGGTGCGTAGGTTGCAAGCTGAAAAGGACCGCATTGCCGCTGGGGGGGCGGAGATGGCCCGGCTGGAAGCAGAGAAGGCCGAGCAGGAGCGCTTGAAGAGAGAACGTTTGGCGATGGAGACAAAACTCAAGCTTGTTGAGGAGCAGTTGGCGGAGGAGCGCCGACTGCAAGCTGAGAGGGCTCGTCTTGCTGCCGAACAAGCTGAACAGGAACGCTTGGAGCGGGAACATGTGGAGGCAGAGCGTCTGATGCAAGCTGAAAAAGACCGCATCGCTGCTGAGGAAGTTGAGAAGGCATGTATAGAGAATGAACGATTAGCGGAAGCGCAGCGCATCGCGGACGAGGACGCTGCCAAAGAAGTTAGACCCAAAGGCAAGGCCAAGGTAGCATCTCCGGTCCTGCCAGACCACGGTAAGGTTCATTTCAATCGCCGTCCGCGATTGCTCATCTGCGATAGATGTGTTCGGGCTGCGTCTCGCTCCGTCCGAGTCTGCTGGCTTCCAAACTGCAGAGATGCGCGAGTTACAGGCTCACATCTTAGCGCTGAGAAAGCGACTTCGCGCAATGAGTATCGAAGGACTGGCAGGTTCTTCTTCCCTGCCTGCTGCTTATCTCCCTACCCAGGACGAAATCGGCCAAGTCATTCGCGACTTCTTCCTCTTGTGCGAGGAAGTCGCTGCTCTACCTCAATCCGCGGAACACCCGTCAGTGGACCTGGAACTAAATTCGCTGAGGACAGAGGTTACACGATCCACTCAATCAGTTGGGCATTTGGAGAACCTGGCCAAGTTTTCGGAGGGTTTACAACTCTGCGATGCGGCTCTCAGCGACCTTTTGGAGCACATCGATACGTACCCCGGGGTGCCGTTGACATTGACATCGTCGTTCAAGGTCCCGACGGATCTGTCTGCAGAGGAGCAGCTTGCATCTCGATTGTCGTTTACTAGTTCCGCGATCGAGCGTATGCTCGCTCTGTTTGCATCGGTTGCGCATGACCAGAGAACCATTACCGAGCGAGACCGAATCCAGCAGACCTGGAGTGAGTTGGAGGAGATGGGTAAGGATCGCATAATAGGCAAACGATCCCGTCCGGCCAGTGTGAGTAGCTCTGGCCGTGGTTCGGGCCGAAGTAGCAGCGCCGCAATCAGACGATCTCCTACAAAGACTTCTAGCTACTCGGGACTCTCTATTTCCTCCACCGCCCCCTCTCAACGGCCGCAAAATCGACTTGTTCCTCCACAGCCGCAAAGCGGGTCGCGTCGATCCACCTTCGGCACGGAGCGCAGTCGACCTGCCAGTCAACTGTCGAATGCCTCATCGTCCACCCGTTCGATGTCTGGGCCCCTTTTGCATGGTTCTACATTTGCATCAAGGCAGCGGACAGCAAGCCTTACTCCTTCAGTCAACGGCCCTCCCCGTCGCCCTTCTGGAGTATCTGCGCATTCCATCGAACCACTTCTCCCAGCGTGTCCGAGGCTTCTTCATATTCCCGTCTTATCATGAGTCCCTCTCGGTCGTCCTCTGGATCTACATCAACTTGGTCTCGTGCACCGAGGTACTCACCCGCATCTTTACCATTCCCCAAAAACGCTACCCCCCAAAAGAAGGTTCCCCACCGCGGAAAAAGTATGTTGCGAACCCGAAGAATAAACTTGATGTTGCTGTTGGAGACGTCATCAACCAGCTACCAGTTGGCATCAACATCGAAGGCGTATCGGAAAGTTGGAGGGATCAAAGCGGGAAGTATTGGATAGGTGACCAGGATCCCAAATTATGCTTCTGTCGCATCCTACGTTCTCAAACCGTGATGGTTAGGGTGGGAGGTGGTTGGACAGAGCTATCCAAGTATGTTGCCTTTACCTTTTTGCAGGTTGGGGGCTGACGGAGCCTTCTCTAGGTTCATCAAAGACCACTTTGCTGATAGCTTCCGTCTTGTTCCTGAATCTCCTCCACGACAGCCGGGCGGTGGGGAAACAAAATGGATCAGTTCTACGACGTTGCTTGAAGCACAAGAGCCTGAAACTCCTCCACAAAGTCCTCGGACCCCTGAACCTCACGGATTTTCCATGCCTTCGTTCTCCATAATGACTCCGAGTGGGCACAGTCCACAGTCGCTGAAGTCCTCCCCCTCGAACAAGGGCTCTCCCTCTGCTTTGACTCCGCTGCAGTTCATCAGACGGCGGACCCAGATGCTGTACATCTACAGTCTGTCACCCCTCCAAACCAGCATCTCACCTTCGCACACGGACTACACCATCTACACCTGCTCGCAATTCTGTATGGCGACCATGACCGCCTTGAAGCCTGTTATTATCTCGAACTTGTTTTGCATAACCTGTACTCGGTAGTGTCGCATCCTCTGTATTTATCTGACGCATTCACGGTAACATTTAACCGAAGACCTGTAGGCCATACTAGTAACCAGCATTGAACCATAATTTAATCAAGGGGACTGGCATGGAATGATTCGAGGGATTAACGCAATTCAGTTGGCTCGGCATTGTCATGGGGTACAATAGTTATGTGAGTGCTATGTTATGTAAAGGAAATCTAAGGTAGAAGAATGTGGACGTCAAGAACGATTATTGGGACTTCTTGGCTTTTTTGCGGGGCCGCGAGTTCTCCTTGTCCTTCTTCTTAGGCTTCTCGGGTTCCATATGATGGGTGTTTCTCATGTGGCGGGTGAGAAGATCCTGACGGCCAAAGCCCCCCGATCCGACAGGACACTGCGGGCAAACAAACGGTTTGAAGTCGACGTGACTCAGTTCGTGTCGTTTGCACTCATTTTTGCGCAAGAAGCGTGAAGGGCTAGAATCAAAACCACTCAGTAAGGGTCTTCGGAGTCATATCGCACAAGAGAACTTACCAGTGAGCGCACTGGAACGGTCTCTGATTCAAATGAGAGCCGACATGAATTATCATATGATCTCTTCGCTTGTTGACCTGCGAGCAACCTACGACATAGCATCGGAAATCCTTGACCATCTCACCTTTGACTGAGAGTTTCCCGGAGAATGAGGAGAGCCACTGCTTATCGTATTCCCCAGCTCCGGGATTACGATCCTGATACCGCCAGGCCTTCGCTTCAAGCTCTATCTGCGTTATCCCGCGGTGCACATCTAGGACTGGTGTTCCGGGAATAACCGCACGCCCTTCCTCCTTCTTGACGTCCCCTGCTCTGATTGAAAAATGTCCTGGTTCGACGATTTACGTTTGATGATTCTGGGTCGCGTGGCAGCCTTGAACACAGAAGGAGACGTTCGGAGAGTCATACGAGTCGAAACAACTGGGGTGGGGAAATAGTCGCTAAACAAACCGGAGTCGCCGTTGTATGGCTTTGCAGGAGAAGCGACCATAAGAGCCTTGATAAATCCGTTTGAGTCGTAATGATCATATTCCGTCGCTTTGAACACGTCGTCAATGGATGGGAGCGCAGGTTTCCGGGACGGTCCAGTCTTGAGCGTGAGATCGACCTGCGGTAAGTTAGATCGCCGAGGGATAGAGGTGAGAGGGGCTGTGATGTATACAGGGTCGATACTAGCACACGATCCAGCACTAAGGACGGAGGATTGGAACAAGTTGATATCTGCTAGAGGACGGTCATATCAGGAGTTCGGGTAGTTAAGAGCGGCAGTTTGGACTGGGGCTCTGTTTTCACAACGATGGGGCTATCGGATATGGAACTCGAGGACCACGAGACAGGCCAAAGACGGTGAACGCTGGAAGTTTGAGATGTGCCATCCTCCGGGGTTGAGAAAGACGTAGAAAACATGGACTCTAGTGACCACGACGGCGAAAGTTTAGGTGGAGAATACGTGAAGTGCAACGCAGAGTTTGGAGACGGTGCGCTTAGACCACGGGAGGAGGGATACTGTACATCCAAGTCATATAGGCTATTGAATTCGGAAGTGAAAGCCTCCGCTATCCGTCCATCGATCGTGTATGCGAGAAGATTGGCAGAAGGCTCGATGTCAGTTGGAGTCTCCTCAATCTTCATGGAGGCCATAGAGTTCTCATAGTCGAACAGGGAACCTTTGCGCTGGATGCGAGGATGTAATGAGCGGGTGTTGGACAAAGCGGTCGGGCTGTTAGTCAGCCGAGGGACCGAACTTGAAACCTCGCCTTTTCACTGTGGGGAAGAGAGAGGGTCGCAGCATCGATACCGCTTATTCCCAGACCTACAGGCGTCGATCCTGAGCGGGCGAGAGTAACACTGTTGGTCTGGAACTCGTTGGGCTTGTAGGGGCACATAGCAGAACAGGAGGCATATCTGGTACACAGAGTGGGCGAAAGGGAAAGTCTGGCATAGATTTTGAGGAGAAAGATAATCTAGAGGCCTGCGCTGGGCGAGTAGCGATGTTCGGGTGGACAGAGCAAATGTTGGTGGACATGCTGGGAAGAAGGGGAGCCGCCGAAGAATGTTATCGTCCAGTAGCACAGAGAGAGTGGCGAGATGCACACGTACAAAACGATATACCCGCGAAGATAGTGCGCAGATAACAAGGTCAAGATAAAGTTCAGACCAATCCGTTTCCTAAATAGGCGACGCATTGCTTGGCTTATATTTGGTCGCACAGAAATAAAGTTAGATAAATTCATGTTTTCTCGACAGCGGGTGGTGCGAGTGTTCTTGCTCAGTGCCTTTGGTGCCAGTGCAACTTTATATCTATTTCTGCCCGACAGAACACGCTCCGCTCCTACCTTGGACAATGTATCCTTGTCTCCTTCGCATTTCACCCGAGGTACGCTTACCTCGAGCAAATCAAGTGGACCAAACACCAAGCTTCTCACTCTCACTGTTCATGGGCTCCCTGCATGCGACAAATCGTCCCTTTTAGCACCAATATGGTCTGTCTATATCAAAGATGACGATATTCAAGTAGAAAGGCCCTTTACGCCCCTTGAAGGCATCGACGAACATGGCCAAATGCTTTTCTGGGTCAAGAAGTACCCCAAAGGCGAGGTCGGACGCTGGCTTCATTCCAAAAGGTTGGCGACCAAATAGAGTTTCGTGGGCCCTTATCGACTTGGGCTGGAAAGAGGACGCATGGGACGAGGTTGTGATGGTATGCATTTCCCTCGTTCTGATACTATGTTTGACGCCTTTTAGATATCTGGGGGTACCGGAATTACACCATTTTATCAGCTTTTTCATTCTACCATTTCCCGGGGCAGTCAAAAACGCGTTTTTCGCTGCTGCACTCTTCGCCGACCCTGGCCGACCTCCCACCATCAGAAATACTCGGCCCTCTACAAGCGTACTCAGCGGCGAACCCCGAAAAATTCAGGTTCCATCTTTTTGTGGATACAAGGGAGGGCGAATACCTGCTGATGTTCCACCAACCCAAGTTGGGCGAATCAGCAAGCCTGCAATTCAGCAAGCTCTAGGATTAAACACTCCCTGGTGGCGAACCATCTTTTCCCGGCCACCCGTGGTCTCCAGCGCTGCTCCTCGCAAAATTCTATTCCTGGTCTGTGGGCTGAACCGTGAGGAATTTGAATGTTTCCATGCATCAGTGACACTGAGACCAATGCCAGGATGACCAACGCCATAGCTGGTCCTTACGGGCGCAATTTCTCCCAGGGACAGGTCTGCGGAGTCCTCGGTGAGATGGGGTACACTTCCAAGGAAGTAAGGAAGCTTTGATCCTTGAAGAATTAACGACGCCTGCAGTAATAATATATCATAGACATTGTACAATCCAGTCAAACGGCTTCATGATTTTACGAGCTCCCAACCGATTTCTTTTCCGGCCCAAAATGGTACCACACTTTCCTCGCCAACGCCGTATTTGTCTTGAACAACACTTCCACCGTCATTACTTTTCTTGCACAGCACGACCTTCTCCATTTGCCCGACTCGACATCTCGGTGATAAAAGCGCCGCCCGAATGTACTGACGAAGCCATCCAATTTATCCAAGGCACCAAATGATTCTAGGAGGTGTGCAACAAGGGCAGCAGGATCGGTGAGGTATGGATTCCGGCCGCGCAACCCTGCGTCGGAGTGCTCGTGGACTTCGAGTGGGCCGGATGAGGTGCCGAATCTGAACCCAGGAAGAACCGAGAGTGCCCTGAAAATGGGCCTGTTGAAGCAAAAAAAAAAAAAAAAAAAAAAAAAAAAAAGCACACCTTCCCTGATTACTTCGCGTAAAGCTTCTCGATCATCGGGAAACTTCGCGACAGGTTTACAAAAATTGAATGATTGACCAGCCCAGTCGTCAACCGTCAGAGCAAGGTGGTGGGCCGTGATAGTGCATCCAACTGTAGGGCCGCATGCTTTGACAGCAGAGATGGCTGCACGGGTCGTAGCGTGCTCCAAGACAATCCGCAGAGTAGGGAATGCTTTGTGTATGGTATGGAGATGCGGCAAGAATTGTGGTTCTGCGTTGAGGACATGTGTGTTCTGAAGCACCGTCACTCAAGTATCGGCCAACTCGTGCTGCTGCTTACAGTGGTGGGATCCGACGGCACTTCACCGTGTAGATTCAGGACCATGTCGACGCATTGCATGGCTTCAAAGATGGGGTAATACATTTCATACGACTCGATACCACGATCGGAGTTTGTAGTGACGCCTCGAGGATATGACTTGACGCCTACGATGCCAGCCTCTTTCGCTTTCACAATTTCCTCTGGTGTGAGATCGGCAGATAGGTACAAGGTCATAAGATATTCGACTGTCGGATCGATAGCCTCAAGTTCCGCCTTATAGGTTAATGCTTGTGCGGTGGTTGTGATTGGCGGTTTCAAGTTGGGCTAGACAGGATCAGCTTCACGTTGATTTTTAGACAAGAAAGTCCCTCAAATACCATAACGTATGCGAGAGTGAATCCACCCTGTCGGACATGGGGGGTAACCAAAGAGGCCAGCTGTCCCTGACGGAGATGAACATGAAAGTCCGCAGGTGAAGGCACTGAGAGCGTTTCCGTGTCCATGTCGCACGAGACCAAAACGAAGGCTTCCTAATCGGGAAGGCTCACGTGCAGTGGTGCCGCGATGCGCACACGTGACTCAGGCGCGACTTTGGTTGACTTGAGAAATTCTCGTTGTTTCATCTCCCACCACAACGCAATGGTCGCCGCTGGCTCAATTACAGTAGCAGGTTTATGCCGGCCCAATTTGCTACCACCATATAGTCTAACCGTCCCCCAGTGCGTGTCCGGCCACCCACAGCATGGGAAACCGCCCGTCTACCAGAACCCTGCTACGACACCACCATCCGCGGAGACGGCGCACTTTCCACCTCACGCCCAGTGACTAGCAACGCATGTCTCCGAGATGTTGTCCAGATTGTTGACGACCGCATCCTCACCTTCGACCCCGATGAGAAGGACAGGTCAAAGGCATTCGTCGAACGTGGCTTCATGCCCCCAGGCACGAAACGCTACAAAGACAAACGGTTTATGTTCGACAAGGTCTTCAATAACGAGGCGCACCAGCAAGATGTATACGAGGCTACCGCCCAACCTCTACTTCAAGGGCTACTAGATGGGTACAACGCTACAGTGTTCGCTTATGGCGTGAGTCCCGAGCAGTTATCCGTCTGATCCATTCTGACATATATACAGGCCACTGGCTGTGGAAAGACCCACACGATCAGTGGCACAGAATCCGACCCAGGGATCATTTATCTGACTATGGCGGACCTCTTCCAGCGTATCGAAGACCGTCGGGACGAATGGAACGTCGAAGTCATGGTCACATTCCTCGAAATCTACAATGAGGAAATCCGCGACCTTCTCGCAGATCCAAACACCCCTGCCCCCCGTGGTGGGCTGTGTATTCGCGAAGACAAAACCGTCAAAGTCGCTGGTCTCGCAGAGCTGAGGCCCAACTCAGCAGAGGAAGTGAAGGAAATAGTACTACAAGGCAACCTTCGAAGAACCCAAAGCCCAACACTTGCCAACGAGACGAGTTCGCGATCGCACGCCGTCTTACAAGTCCATGTCACACAATCACCCCGTACTGCCTCCATCTCCGAACAGCGAACAGTGGCCACACTTTCCATAATAGATTTGGCAGGTAGCGAGCGGGCAGCTGCAACTACGAATATGGGCCAGCGCATGGTCGAAGGTGCTAATATTAACAAATCCCTCCTTGCCCTCGGGAACTGCATCAACGCTCTCTGCGAGAGCGGTGGCGCGATCCGCCACGTTCCATACCGCAATAGCAAGCTCACCCGTCTCCTCAAATTCTCCCTCGGTGGCAACTGCAAGACGGTTATGATCGTTTGTGTTGCACCGACCTCCAACCACTTCGATGACACACATAATACACTGGTTTACGCCGATCGAGCATCGAAGATCAAGACAAGGGTCGTAACGCGAAACGTCGTCAATGTCGATAGGCATGTTGGACGATACGTCGAGGCGATCAATCGACTCAACACAGAGATCGCAGAGTTGAAAGCAAAGCTTGCTGGAAAAACACTGCCGAGGGGGATGTCGCCCGCAGGAAGAAGGCGGAAGCAACTGCAGAGATAGAGAGGGCAAAGAAGGACGTCAAGGTCAAGGTGGAGCAGACCAAGGCGTCCATCGCGGACGGCGCTACCTGCACCGGGAAGATCTCTGTCGCCAAAGCCAAGCTAGTCGCCATTCACGCCCGCTTGGCGGAAATCCACGGGCGAACGTGTCCGTCTGGCCAACTTTCTGCCGATTTAGAGGCAGAGAGGGCAATCTTACAAACTTTGGCTGGACCAGAGGAGCAAGCCATCAAGCCCGACTCGGCATTGACAGTGCGCCTGAGACGGTCGTCCAACTCGAGTGCAATGTTCGATGCTACAATGCGGGCTGTATCGGAAAGGCGCTCTGAGAAGTTGGACGACATCAGCGCTGATAATGTGAAGCTCGATGCGAGGTGTAGCAAGGCGGAGATGGAGCGATTGAAGGCAGAGGGAGAGAGGGACGCGATGAAAGAAGCTGTAGGAGATATGGCTGAGACATTGGTAGCGCTCGTCGGGATGCTTGGCAGGTGCACAGTCTTGGTGGGGGATGCTGCCAAGGTTCTGAACGGGCCTGGAGGGGCCAACGACACCAGCAAGGTCGCCGGGTTACTGAGCACAGTGAAGGAGAAGAATGACGAGGCATTCATGAAGCTTGTTGGACATTCTACGGAGACGTACTCCGCGGACGACCGAGGTGTTGCAGCTCTGGAAAACTTTAAGGGATATGCAACAACGTACAGTCGCAGGATCAGCTCGGGCCCAGCCGTGTTGCAGCAGACGAGCAACACAAGCACAATCTCGCATACCAGGCGTTCCTCTTCGTACGGGTCCAAGGCACCCATATCCAACACCTCGGCTGGGTCTCCGAGAAGGACGTACAGGGCCCCGCGCCAGTCTCTACGCTCCAGTCTGCAGCCCTACAGGCGAGCCTCGGACAAGGATAAGAGGGGCGCTGGGAAGAATGTGCAATGGAGAGATGAGGCAGGCCAAGGGGACTTGGACGCCATCTCCGTCATTCCTGCCGACGTATCAACTTCGTCCTGGTCCGCATCAGGCTCATCTACCGATGCGGCTATAGTACCCGTACTGCAGCGGAACATGTCTCTCGGAGGTTCAGAGAGCGAATGGGAGGACGAGAACGAGAAAACCGACGATAGCGTCAGTCTGAACTTCCTGTCCATGTCCCTTCCTGCGTCAACTCGCGATGGCACCGATACATCTTCCTCTCGGTCGTATGGCTCACTGGGAACCGCAGGTGGTGCCAGGCGATCGCGCCCGAGCCGTTTGGATCCTAGTTTCCTCAAGTCAAAGACGAAAGGTTCGGCCCTGGGAAGCCTAGTGGAGGACGATGAAAGCGGAAGTAGTCCCGAGAAGCCGCATTCCAAGCATCGACCGCTGTCCGATGTGATGAACCAGCTAGACAGTTCCAGTGGCGGAACTAATAGAGGTTCGGGGAACGTCTCCAAATCCCGTGAGAGGCATGCCCCGCCGACCCCGAGACTCGGAGGAGGCGGCTCAGGTTTGGGAAGGAGCGGGAGTGGGAGGAGACGTTCTATTGTTGGGCCGATGCGAAACGAGAAGGGAAGGAGGCGGTCAAGCATGATTCCACAGCTTTCGCCTGCGAACGGAGAGGCTCCCAAGATGAGGCGGGTATTGCTGGCAAGCCCGACGAAACGAGTCAAGCGCGTGTCCTTGACCAAGACCAGCTCGAAAGGTTCCAAACAGAGCTTATCCTCCGGCTCGTCGTCCTTTCTGATGGCTCATCTTTCCGCCGTCGCACCATCCTCAGCTGGGGTCGATCTCAATGTTAGCGCTGACCTGAGCATGAACAAGGGACCCAGGCCGACATGGCGTTGATATTTTCTTGTCTTCGGATTGTACATTGTAACACTGCCTTATTATCGTCAATATTTGCAACTTAACGCTCAATCATCATCCCATGCATCATCCGTTGCCTACCATATGTACTCTCATATTCCTCTGTAGTTCGATTTCAAATATACCCTGTTGCGTATCCATCGTGGCTACATAGAATTCTTGGACCGTCGCTACAGGCGCAAACGTGCATTCATCTTAAATTACACGTTTTACTTCAAAGAAGGACTAGCGAGGAAGTGTCAGGATATATTGTATTGGGAAACGGGGTGCAGTACTCACTTTTAAGTAGTATATCTGCCACCCCACCACCAGAAACAAAACTATTGCTTGGAGCACAGACCACCATTTGACGCGCGAATTGGTAGATTCTGCAGTATTCCTATGAGTTCTTTCCCGAACAACGATATACTCCTGCTCGTCTTTGACTGCTGTCAAGCCGTTCGAAAGAGCACGAATCTCGCGCTCAATGGGTGCGACGACGTCCGCTGTCCGCAGGGTCAGCCATTTATATAGCACACAGATAATGAGCCCACCATCTTCCCCTACATAAATTATCCCATGGACGTTGAAGCTGGCGGATTACTTTAGAACACAAGAACGAAGTAAGAACGTATACGAGTATACCTGACAATTTTATCTGCGATGGCGCTCATTTGATTAGAGAAGCAGTACTCGTGTCGCCCGTCTTTCTCGGCCGTTATTGAAGTTGTACCGGTGGACTGTCGTATATGCTTGTCTAGTAGGCGGCTTTCCGGGTCCGAAAGCTGCACTCTTGTGAGCATTGATGACACCGACCGTGCACGAAGGCACCGACCCAGAAATCGATATCCAAATGACCCCCTCCACCGACTTGATAGGTTACAGTCATCTATGGGTCTGTCAGATTTGTATCCCTCGAGGGTGTTGTAAAAAGTCGGACCTTGTCATGCTTGTGCAGGTCTTCAAAGAAACACTCCTTCTTCCCGGCAACAACGTCTATGAGATGAGCAGAGAGAAGTGGAGGCATCAGGAGGAGTAAAGAGAGCCATGCAGCGAAGAGTTGGCGGGAATATAATATTCTAGACATTTCCGTGGAATGCCCGAAAGACGTGTTAAAGGTTGTACAGCCACTGAGCCATTCTGATCTGGACCTCGTTGTCGACTTTGCTCCTTTGCTCATAATCTTTACATCTACCTCATCCGTTCTACCATGGCCGAGACAGACGCACTTACACCGAAAGTGGTCAGCTTTCTTCTCTACTCTTTTGTTTCTCTTTATTCCGTGGTCTTGCCACCCCACGCAAATCTGAATCAATTCTTTCTTTCCACCAGGAGGAGGAAAACGACCCTCATTTCGAACCCGTAATCAAGCTCACCGAGCAGATCAACACGAAAACCCACGAAGAGGATGAAGATGTGCTCTTCAAGATGTGCGTGTGTTACGACGCGATCGCAAACCTCTGCGGCTCCACTAACGTTCACCTGCGACTCAAGGCGCGCCAAACTGTTCCGATTCGACGGTGATGCCGCTGAATGGAAGGAGCGTGGCACAGGCGATGTCCGCTTGCTGGCACACAAGGAGACCCAGAAGGTCAGGTTGGTGATGAGACGTGATAAGACGCTCAAAGTATGCGCCAACCACGTCAGTAAGTAGCTGAGTCCTTCCGGATGGTCTTCTTTGCTTTCTGACGCGCTCTTGTTAACAGTCTCCTCGGACATGCGGCTCCAGCCTAACATCGGATCCGATCGGTCTTGGGTATGGAAAGTAGCCGCAGACTACTCTGAAAGCCCCCCAACTGCAGAGACTCTTGCCATCCGGTTCGCCAACTCTGATAGTGAATTACTCGCGTTTTTTTAAATTACAACTTGCTGACACTGAATAAGATGCCCTTCAATTCAAGACTGCATTCGAGGATGGACAAAAGAAAAACGCAACTCTAGCTACAGCGGCCCCCGCCGATGCTCCTGCCCCTGCTGCTTCCGTTGAGCATGCTGAGCCCAAACCAGCAGAAGCGAAGACTGTGGCGCCCACAGAGGAGGACACCACAGCTCCTACGACTGCCACTGCTGGGGCTGAGACAAAGGCTGAAGATGGTGCAGAAGCTAAAGAGGGCGAAAGCCACGCTGCAGCGGAGGAGGCCACACCCGTTGCGGCCGACGCTGGAGGGGAGTAAATCACTGTAGCTACCTGTTTCAGCGTCCCTCATCTGCTTCACCTCTTACTCTCCGAGATAGTTTGGTAGACACAAGGAACGAATGATCAACTTTTTGTATGACTTGCAAGCAAAGTGGGCGATTTACATATGGCTGAATAATACAATGAATGGTCCTACATATAAACCAGATGCACAAGTCTCTTCATTCCTTCTTTTTTCGTTCCCGGTATCGATGCTCTTCTGCAGCCCAAGCTTCCCAAAACGCTACACTGGCGTTATCGCTCTTGTACCAGCATTGTGCAGGGGACTCTCCCCGGATGGTAGCCGCAGTAATGAGGACATGACGAACGTCCTTTGAGTGAGAAAGATTAGAGCGCCCCCACACGACTTGCGATGCAACAATCAACTCACTGATCCACTGCCCAACCATCGAAAATAAACGTTAGCAAGAGCTGTATCATTTGAAAGTGAACTCACGGGATGTCGTGCATTGGTTCAAGCAACACCTTCTCCTGGAAGAGAGAACTCATCAACGAATGGAAGATGAACAAAGAAATCCACGAGCCATGATGCCCCTCAAGCCCCTTGCGCCACCACCTCTCTCTACCGCCTTCATGCATACTTCATCAAGCGCAGCACTGGTAAACTTTATTTCAACGCCGATGTTACCAAACTGGGACTGGTATTGCGATATCAGAGATCCCTTGACGTCCGTCAGTATCCTCCGCAGGTCCGCGACGCTCAGCGATGCAAGTGTTGCTATGGAAGGCACGCGAGAA
Organism: Mycena sp. CBHHK59/15; assembly: GCA_029204085.1. Taxonomy (NCBI): domain Eukaryota; kingdom Fungi; phylum Basidiomycota; class Agaricomycetes; order Agaricales; family Mycenaceae; genus Mycena; species Mycena sp. CBHHK59/15. The sequence continues at coordinate 620,274 of JARGXW010000017.1, read as the reverse complement.
ACAAACTCTGGGATCAAACTGACGACAGCAATTGAGAATTCGGGAGCTGTCGGTGGTGGTCACATACCCATATTTAACAAGATCTGAACGTAGGGAGTTCAAGCAACGGGAAACAGAAAAACAGGAAGGCTCACCGCTCGGGTCCACAAGTTGGTCCAGTCCGTTTTGCGCCTTGGGCATTGCCGTAAAATAATTTTTAGACGCAAAACCCATGGACTTGCAACAAACAAAAAAAGAGTATCATCACAAGACGGATAGAACAGGTTTCAAGTCACTGACACCTCGATTCTCAGCGAGTCGGGCCCTGACGATGTTATCTAGCCCGACGAAGGCACCACTCAAGACGAAGAGCACATTGGTAGTATCAATGTGATATTGAGCTTCGCTTTTCCCTGATCCATACATCAGATAAAAGTCGCAAGATTACAATTCCCCTTACCGCCCAATAGGTCGGCACCGCTGGCGCCTTTCGCTTGCACAGTGACGGTGGAACCTTCCATCATCCGGAGGAGAGCCTGCTGCACACCCTCTCCTCCGACGTCGCGGGAACCGTCTGTGCCCGGCTTTCTTGCAATCTTATCAATTTCGTCGATATACACAATACCCATGCTATGCTTTGGTAAGTTCGAGGAATGTAGAAAGTCTAAAGCCAAGAAACCTTGCACGTATTGGATCACCGTTTGCGACAGTGACCTGGGCGGCATTTATTATAGACAACGGGCTGAAGAGCATTTTGGTTTTACCAATCGTTGTATACATGTATCGACGTCGTCTCCAACATATCCCGCCTGAATGTATTTATCAGAAATCCAGTGGGACGTTGAATAATTTGGATACCTGTGTGAAAGCAGTGGCGTCGCTAACTGAAAAGGGAACATCGAGTACCCTTGCTAGAGTTCGAACCAACAACGTTTTTCCTAGAAACTAATGGTTGAAAAGGACCACAACCCGCCAACGGATGCAAAATACCAGAGCCTGTAGGACCTCTGGCAGAATTTGAATACGTAACGCTGTCCAGGTCATTTGCAGCATAACTTACATTATCAAAATATTGCTCTTGTCGAACAATTGGGCCGGTGGAGGAGGAAGCTGCGGGCGTGCCGCCGGAGGCTTGCGTAGTGGTCGGATCTGAGCTGTCGAAACCCCGGGATGCGCTGTATAACTCGTTGATTTGGAGTCTATGTATCCCACAATCAAACGTACTGTATTCATTGGAGACTTCCATGTAAATTTCAGCGTCCCTCTCGCGAGCCTCCAAAGCCGCCATGTTTGCCTGTATTCGCTGATAGTGGTTGAACACCCTACGTGGCCGTAAAGAAAAGCGCGGGGACTGGGGCATTTAGACGCACCCGACGGACAATACTTTCTTCGCGAGTTCTTGACCCACAACGTACTGATCGAGATATTGGGATAGCTACATAATAGCGGTGTCAAGCCTATTATCTGAGCTATGACGGCATATGGTACCTGCCGGGGAGTGGCCATTCCAAAGGCAGGTGTGTTGAGACCGCCCAGATGTGACCGGGGAAAGGGTCGTTCCCTAGTACCAGGTGAATGACCATCAGGACCACCCTGCTGCTGAGCTTGCGTGCGTATGCTCCGAGTGAAAGACTGGATGCGTCGCGACGGAAGCGGGACCCGTGGAAGCCTCCCAGAATAGGACATGGCCATTGTCCCCTAAAAGTGACCCGGTAAATACTCGAGGTCAAAATACTGGACGTTCAAGCTTTCAGGTTGCAGGAGAACGCGGCCGATTGGGCCGACGACCCTTGAATCAAGCAGTTACAAATACACCACTCTTGAAGTTATCCTGCGATGGGCAGACATTCCCGCTCGCCTTCGCCTCGCCAGAGCTACGATGGCCGTGACCGCGAACGAAATCGCGATGGCGACAGGGACCCATCTAGAAGGGTATACGATCCCGACAGAGACAGGCGCAGGAGAAATCGCAGTCGAAGTCTGGATAGAAATGACTCTTCCCGGCGAAAGCGAGACCGGAGTCGCAGTAGGGACCCGGAACGCAAGGAAAAGAAGTGAGTTTCCATTGCGTCATGCTTAAAATCACGTCTGATGATTGTTCAAGGCGTAAACGAGACAAGTCGGAGGAACGGAAAGCGCGGAAAGCAGAAAAGAAACGAGCAAAGGAAGAAGAAGAAGCGCGTCAAGTCGCTGAATTGAGTGTATACAGTGCTACCGACAACCCTTTCCACGATGTCAACCTTGGCCAGCAGTTCAGATGGCACAAGAAGAACGAGAAGGAGAGGAAACAGGGCATGTCGATAGCCGAGTCGCAAAGGAGAGATGCTGTGAGGCGGCTAGAGGCGAAAGAAGAATTGGACCGGTTGAACAAGCGACGTGCAGAAAGAGAGGTCGAGCAACGTCTCAGGGAAGAAGAAGAGATGCGAATGGCACGGCTCCAAGAATCTGCGCAAATGTCGGAATGGCTTTCAAAGGACGGTGATTTCCAGTTGGAACAAGAAAGACGGAGGGCAGCAATTCGGATAAAGGAGAAGCGAGCCAAAGCCATCGACTTCTTGGCTCTGAACCTCAAGTATGTCAACCCAACGGTGGACGAGGATGATGTAGAAGAAGGTGACGATGCTGGCCTGGAAATCGATCTGGACGAGCCATACAATATATTCGGTGTGAGTAATTTTGTGTCGCTGTCCTCTGTTCCTTATCCCTTCCAAGAATTTGTCCAGCGAACAAGTCGAGGAGTTACATGATGATATTGAGCGTTATTTGACGTTGGAACAGACGGATGTCAACATTGACTTTTGGACGGTATGACCCTTCGGCCTCTGGGCAGGAGTCGACTGATTCACTTTCCAGAACATGATGGTAATTTGCAAAGATTGTTTAGAGGGAATCAAGACAAGTCAGCTCATGGGACTAGAAGCCGCAGCTGCCGTGGAAGCCGATATCGCCGCTTTGTTGGCTGGGAAATCCTACGAGCAGCTCGTTTCCCTTCAAAGGCAAATTCAAGACAAACTCACGAGCGGAGAACCAGTGGATGTCGATTACTGGGAGGGCCTTTTGAAGAAATTGCTAGTTTGGAAATCGAAGGTACCGTGTTTTCAACATCTTTTTGACTTGGTCAGCACTCATTCATAATACAGGCCAAATTAAAAGGTCTCCACGAGGTCGTTGTTCGCAACCGTCTGGAGCAGCTCCGTAAACGGCAAAGGGATGAAGCAATTCAAGCTCAGGAAGAATTGCTGGCCGGTGTCGCCAGGACTGCTTCCAGGCGGACGGAACCTGTTGTCGATCTGGAAATCGTTGAGCAGGAAGTTGTTCCCGCCGAAGAAATGGAGGAATATCAACGGGGCATGAGTCCTCCACTAATCGATATCACCCGCTTGATGCCAGAGGAGCGCGAGATTGATATTTTGACCGAAGAAGAACATCGTCGTGCTCTCGTGGGTCTTGATCTTATCAGAAACGTCTTGGCTCTTAACCTTGCAAACAGTTTGCCCAGCGTCGTTCAGTCGCTGCGTCTCGATTTGTCCCAAAAGCTGCCCAGCCCATCGTCGAAACTCCAGACGAGGAAGCTCCAAGTGGCGCAGATCTTGCTTCCGAAGCTTTGTACAGAGCTGAGGCTGAAAAAGATCTCGACGAGGAGGAAGAGCTTTTCAATCTTGAAGAAAGCATCGCCAATCCGACGAGCTACAACTGGGAAGACAAGTACAGGCCCCGAAAGCCTCGATACTTCAATCGTGTGCACACTGGTTATGAATGGAATAAGTACAATCAGACTCATTACGAGTACGTACAGTTCCTTTTCGTCCTAAGTAGTCACCTTCTGATCGCCCAATAGCACGGACAACCCTCCCCCGAAAGTCGTTCAAGGATACAAGGTACATGTACCGTGTTTCCGTCGCCTTCATATCTAACCCCCTCCAGTTTAATATCTTCTATCCAGATCTTATTGATAAGGCCAAGGCACCAACATACAAGATAGTTAAAGAGCCAGGTAACGACGAGACTGTGCTCCTGCATTTTAGTGCCGGCCCCCCATACGAAGATATTGCGTTCCGAATAGTAAACCGTGAATGGGAGTTTTCTCACAAAAGGTATTATCTCGACACTGCAGCCCGACAATTTCGTTGACAAACTAGAGCAGAGGCTTCCGGAGCAGCTTCGACCGCGGTTGTCTGTCGTTGTGGTTCAACTTCAGGCGGAATGTGCGTGAAAACACCGATTACCTAATCAATGCTCAGAACACTTTTTTTCTAGTTCTATCGCAAGTGAACTGGTCTTGGATTGTATTTATACTGCTGTGTGTAATATTAAAAGTGATCATCTGAATATTTGACGTGTGAACCATGATCGCTGTCGAGCTTGTACGCTTTGATCAACGACTTTCTTTTTTGGTTGATTGACGCCTTAGCCAGGTGTTCTGTGGAACTTAAATACGCGCAATGCTTTTGACTCGCTTGGGGCCAAAGCACTGCAAAACTCGTGGTGGCGCCCTTTGCTTTGCCCAAAGTCGTTTGCCTACTTGACCATTGCTGCATGTGACCCGGGTACAATGAAGATCGGGATGTCTTTGTTACAGAGTGGCCATCCACCGTCTTGGTCAACGTTGGACCAAACTGCTGCACTGCCTTTAATGCCCCATTACTCTCTGACCTACTCTCCGTCTCCCACTTCCGCCATGACAAAATTAACATCCCAAGCCTCCCGTCGTCTGAGTGGCGCACTCCCAAAGTCGACTGGACACCGCCAACCAGCATTCATAGTATCCCCTCCCGCGGACTGGTTGCCACGTCCGGTGTTCGACGACTCCGCCACAACTGACGATGCTTTCAAGCCATCCCAAACCTCAGAGGGCACCCTCAGTGCTTCGCTCAGCATTACTTCACCGCCGGCGGATTTGTTACCTCCACCGCTCTCGTTCGCTGATAGCTCTGTCGCGACCGATAGTGCGTTCGGGGAATCCCAAACCTCAGATGGTACTCTCAGCACCTCGCTCTGCGTAACTTTGCCGCCGACGGATTGGTTACTGCCCCTGTCTTCGTTCAGTGATGTCTCTGTCGCGAACGTTGATGCTTTCGATAGATTCGGAAACTCACACGACACCCTCCGCGCCTCCCCTACCATGTCATCTCCGCCGGCTGCGTGGTTGCCGCCCCTCGAGTTATTCGAGCACGTCTCCCACAAGACTCAAAGTCGTTCAGAAAGACTCAAGATCTCCGATCGCGTCTTCAACACCTCTATCAGCAACGGTATCACTGCCGGTGGAAAGGTGTTGGCTCGAGCCCCCGACAATACTTACGACGCCACATCTCTTGACGAGGGTGTCTCCTTGCCCGCTACCCACATCAAATACTTTCGCGCCAGTGTCGTCTCCCCAGACAACGAATCACCCACCGAACCCATGATTATGGAGCTCTATTGTGGTGCACCTTATTCCGATTGGGCCACAGCGCAATGGACCTTCGATTATATTTTCATGCTCATCACGTCCTCGATGGAGCCGGAATCGTTCGTGCTTTCCGCACGTCTTCCTCGCCTTTACTGACGTGTCTTGTCAAGTTATATTGAACGATATTCCGTCGAGTATCTCGACGTTGTATTCAAGCTCAGTTCGGTAATCCATTCTATTGGGAAGATGCCAGACGGAATGCTTCCGCCATCCTTTTTCCAAGGATTTTACCATCTGCGCCGACTCTTTCCGAATGGTTTGCTCGATGTGGAGCAGTTCAAAGGAGAGGCCGGATCCAGCCTCGTTCTCAGACTCTTCGTGCTCGGTAATGTGGTCGCCAACCAAGCGATATTTGGTCAGCGGGATCTCAAAAAAAATTGGTCAGTTCGCGTAGATCCTCTCTTCGTTCCGTCCCTGATATCGGACATCTACAGGGAGGAAATTTGCGGCCTTCAGATATCTTTTGTCGAGGAGCTCGAAGTCACTTCCCTTTCGGCCTTGCATTACGATGTCTTTGACTTAGCCGAGGACAGAGACAGCCACCTGGATTGGCTCCGCCATCTTGGGTACAATGCTGAGTTTCATCACTTCCGTAGGGGATACAGATCATCCTATCTTCGGAGTGTGGCAGATCTCATTGCTCTCGCTCTTGCACGCGCAACATCACTTCCAGATGGCCACCAACGGAGCTACGGGCATCTCATCTACCTTCCTGATTTGGCAAACCTTTCATCCATGCTGTGTTGGGACTTGAGCGTGACACCATTTCAACCACTCGCTCATCCCATATCCGACATCGACATTGCATATATCACTTCTCCGGTTCCCCAAAATCCCATGAAATCCATGCATCCCACTGCTGCAGATGTCCTTGCTATGGTGGCAGAGGGGTGCACTCACCTTCTGTATCCTTTACATACCTGCACAAACTACTATACTGTACAAGCCAGTTCTGGGCAAGCTATCTACACATCCCATTCCAACTCTTAGTATATCTTTTTAATAACACCCCTAGATCTTCTTGATCTTTTTTTTTGGCTCATATCCCATTTCACAATGTATCTGACAGCAGAACAATTTACCAATTGAATAAAAATTCCTCCCACTAACCGAAGGATGAAGAATTTTCTGTTTGTCACACATGTGGCGTCCCCGAAAACCTTGAGCACATAGCAATGGAGTGTGATGCCTCGGGGGCGAAATTAATTTGGGGACTGACTGTTATATCCGTGCATCTCGGAGTACCTCGGAACTCCGATCGGACTTCCTTCGGAATTTCCGAGGGGACTTCTATCCATCGCAAGGGACATTACGCGATGAGGAATTACCAAGCGGATTCCTTTACTCATAATCCCTTACTTCACTCTCGGAGTTTATCCGGACATCCACTTATTGTCCACGGAGAAATACTTACTCATCGTTCACAAGATGTCTTGACAACTTATTGTCCACGGACTTATACTTACGAATCCTTCACAGGATTGTCTTGACGACTTATTGTCCATGGACTAATACTTACTAATCCTTCACACCTTATTGTACTTCACTAAACAATTAGCTTACTAGTATTTAAGCTAAGTAGTTTAGGCTCTGTTCTTCAGTTTGATAATTATATACGTTATTGCGTTCTCCCTTCCCAACGCAACCTGAGTCGGACTTCCGACCTATCGGATATTCTGTGCCTCCTCCGGCCCTCCTGCATCCTCACTCGTCCTCCCGTTATTATCTCTGGACTTGTCTCTCCTTGGTCGCAAGCCGGGTAGTCGCACACTCTTGTTTGTAGTGCTTGCGAGAACGACCTTCTGACCCTTCGGAACTCCGTGACTAACTCCGACATATTTCCTTCGGACTTCTCGGCAATTCCGATCCCCTCGGCTCAGCACTTAACAGTATTATCAAACTCAACTATCTGGGCTTGCATGGCTGATCAGTTTAACCCCTACAATCCTGCATCCATCGTGCTGGGCACGCCTGGCGCATCCCAATCTCTTGCTGGCAATAATCTTCTCCAACGGCGTGTTGATCGTGACCGCCGGCAATCCCGACTTCTTTCCAATATTCCTATTACTCCCATCGCCGCTCGATCGTCAGAAATCCCTCTGACTTTTCAGCCCATTCCTTACCCCACCATGAATCCACGTCCAGCTTCTTACCCAGTTGGAGGAGTACCATCGGGGGCTCCGCGTCGTGCTCCTAATCCATTCACAACTCCGCTTCCTCCTTCGGAAGATCCGATAGCTGAAGAAACCGATGAACCGGAACCACCTATCGAAGAAGAGGAAGTTATTGATGAGGAGACAAGATTTGGCCGACAAATTCTGGCCAATATCGGAGATCTCACGGAGGTACTTCGGAGTTTGAAAGGTCCACAGTCTGGATCTAAGAGCTCTCGCTCTAACCTTCGGAACCCCGATACTTTCGATGGTTCTGATCCACAGAAACTCCGACCATTCCTCGCCCAGTGCTATCTGCACTTTGCTGAACGTGACCAGGACTTCACCATGGACGACGACAAAATCATTTATCTTATGTCGTATCTCCGAGGCACCGCCCTAGATTGGTTTGAACCCCAGCTCTTCGATCCCGACCCAAACACTGTACCAGTCTGGGACAGCAATTTTCCTCAGTTCCTTCAAGAGCTGCAGGACAATTTTGGGCCGCACGATCCTGTCGGAGATGCCGAGGACCAGCTTCGGAATCTCCGAATGAAACCCACGGACCGTATCACCACTTACACCGTCGAATTCAATAAGCTTTCAGCTTATACTGGTTGAGGAATGACTGCCCTTCGTTTCCAATACTACGAAGGATTGCCAAGGAGGATTAAGGATCCCCTTGTCAATATGGAGTATCCGAATACTCTTATCGGACTCTGGGCTGCGGCTCAACGGGTTGATACTCGCTATTGGAAGCGAGAATCTGAGAAGAAACGCGAGCAGACCGGTACTCACGGAAATCCCGAGTCTTCTTCGGCTTCTGCCTCTTCCAACCAGAAGGGTGGTAATACGAAGAAAGCATTTAAACCTCAGCAATCTTCCACTCCTACCGCTTTGCAGTCTTCGGGAACTCCGAGAACTCCGAAGCCTTATGCTGACAAACTGGATAAGAGTGGACAGCTCAAGGATACTGAGAGGGAGGGTCGCAAGAAGTTCAACCTCTGCATGTATTGCGGAGGCAGCGGTCATTCCGCTGCGGAGTGTAACAAAAAGAGACCCAACGTCGCAGGCAGGGCCTCTAAAGCGGATACTCCAAAGAACTCCGACACTGCTACCACGGAGTCAAAAAAATAGTCAGCAGCTCTGAAACCTCCGCGCACGATCAGAGCTGTGTTGACTCTAGTGTGCTTCCCGAGGTCTTCCTCAACGCGTCCTCTCTTTCATCTAATGCCTTATACCTCGACCTTTATGCTGCACCTTCGGACTCGCTCGGAGATTCCTTCGGAAACTCCGAAGCTTATGCATCTACAAAATTTACGATTCCTTCATCCCTCGCTGCGAGGTTCATTATCCGCCTTCGGACTCTTGTCGATTCCGGATCTTCACATTGTTTCATATCTCCTAATATTTGTGAAATGAATGGTTTTGTTCCTTACTCGATACCTCCGATAAGGCTCCGATACCTCGACGGCACCTCCTCCATAATTAATCAGCAAATCCGCCTTCCAATTCGATTCCCTACTGGAGATGTCCAAATATTGGAATTCTACGTCACCCATCTGGATGCCCCTAGTGACCTGGTTCTTGGATTCAACTGGCTCCACCGCTTCAATCCGTTGATTGACTGGTCGGCAGGCCTAATATCTTTCCGTTCCTCCGACACCACTGGGGTATCAATGTCGACTCCTCAGACTACACAGTCTAATTCTGTTCCGGTTAATTCCTCTTCGGAAGGACCTTCGGAAACTCCGACTCCGAAGCCCATCTCGGAATCTCCGACGTCGTCTCTCAGTTCTGATCCTTCTATGGATATTCCTTTCCCTTCGGCTTCTCCGAAGCCATCCGGTACTCCGCCTCCTTCGGCTTCTCCGAAGCCATCCGGTACTCCGCCTCCTTCGGCTTCTCCGAAGCCATTTGGTTCACCTCCCCACATATCCCTGGTTTCGGCTGCTGCCTACTCTGCTATTATTGGGCAGAAAGGTACCACTCAATATACACTTCGCACTTGTCCTAGAAGCGACATATCTGGTCATTCAACTTCCTTGGACGGAGATCTTTCGGATATTCCGACCGAGTATCAAGACTTTGCCGATGTTTTCTCGGAGTCCGAAGCCTACAATTTACCTCCACATCGCGAATACGACCTCTGAATTGACACCGAGGAGGGTGAAATACCACCTATTGGTCACATATATTCTCTATCGCAAGCTGAACTATCGGCACTCCGAGAATTCATCGATAAGAATTTAAAGGCCAACTTCATCTATCCCTCGAAATCAACTCACGGAGCTCCGATACTTTTCGCAAAGAAAAAAGATGGCTCTCTTCGGCTCTGCGTTGACTACCGTGGTCTTAACCGAATCACTAAGAAAGACCGATATCCGCTTCCATTAATTTCGGACTTGCTAGATGCTCCGAGCAAGGCTCGCATCTATACAAAATTCGATCTCCGACATGCTTATCACCTTCTCCGAATTAAAGAAGGCGACGAGCCCAAAACTGCTTTTCGTACTCGCTATGGGTCTTATGACTGGAGAGTGGTTCCTGAAGGCCTCACTAATGCCCCTGCGGCATTTCAACGCTTTCTCAATACCATCTTCTCGGACCTCCTTGACGTCTGCGTCGTAGTCTACTTGGATGACATCCTCGTATACTCCGAAGACGAGTCGAAACATACCGAGCATGTCTGAGAAGTACTTCGGAGACTCCGAGCATCCGGACTTTTTTGCAAACTCCCGAAATGCGAATTCAGTGTCACCACTTGTGAATACCTTGGATATATTCTCTCCCCCGACGGCTTCCGAATGGCCCCCGAGAAAATCACTGCAGTTGCTCAATGGCCTATTCCACGAAAAGTGAAGGATGTTCAATCCTTCCTAGGCTTTTGCAACTTCTATCGGTGTTTTATCTGGAACTATTCGGATATTACTATCCCACTCACTCGGCTTACCCGTCTAGCGTGAAATGGAACTGGTCCGAAAACTGTCAATCAGCCTTTGACGGTCTGAAGACTGCTTTCTCGGAAGCTCCGATACTTCACCATTGGGTTCCCGATCGTCAAATTACAGTGGAAGCGGACGCCTCTGACTATGCTATCGCCGCATTCTTTCAATTATTGGCGATGACGGCGACATTCACCCTGTGGCATTCCGAAGCCGCACACTCGGACCTTCCGAAGTCAACTATGACATCCACGATAAAGAGCTACTTGCGATTTTTGACGCCTTTAAACATTGGCGGCATTACCTTGAAGGCTCAGCAACTCCGGTGGACGTCGTTACTGATCACAAGAACTTGGAGTACTTTGCCACTACTAAAGTGCTGACTCGTCGACAAGTTCGGTGGTCCGAGCATCTTTGCCGTTTCAATATGGTTATTCGTTTCCGCCCGGGCAGGCTCGGCGGAAAACCCGACGCCGTAACTAGACGATGGGACGTCTACCCTAAAGAGGGGGATAAGGGCTATGGCCAAGTCAACCCTCATAATTTTCGTCCTGTTTTCACTCAAGATCAGCTTTCGGCATCGCTTCGGGCCACTTATCTCGAGGACATTTGTCTTCAAGCTACGGTTGTCATGGATGTAGACAAGCTTCATTCGGACATCCGAAGCCACCTCCGAGATGATCCTTCGGCCTTACTCGGAATTACCGCGGCAACTTCTGGCAACTCCCTCGTTGGACTATTGACGACACTGGCCTACTTCGCCATGACGAGCGCATCTATGTTCCTCTCCTTATCGGAAATTCCGAGGAACTCCGAGTTCGGGTTCTTCAACACTGTCATGATCACATCCTAGCTGGTCATTTCGGTCAGAACTGCACTCTTCAGCTCGTTCGACGCGAATATACTTGGCCGGAGGTCCGAACCTTTGTCCGAACGTATTGCCAATCTTGTGTCTTGTGCAAGCGCAACAAGCGGCCTCGACACAAACACTTATGGGTTACTACCAGCCCTTACCTGTTCCACTTCGCCCCTGGCATTCTATCTCCATGGACTTCATCGAGGAACTTCCAATTCCAACGGTTACAACAGCATTCTAGTCATCATAGATCGTGCTTCAAAACAAGGAATTTTTATTCCTTGCGACACAAAAATAACCTCTTCGGACCTCGCTCAGCTTTTCCTTATTCATGTCTTTTCTAAGCATGGAGTCCCTTCGCACGTCACTTCGGATCGGGGATCCAATTCGTTTCTGCGTTCTTTCGGTCCTTGGGTCAACTCTTGAGTATGGAATTGCATTTCACTTCGGGGTATCACCCAGAGGCCGACGGACAAACCGAGCGTGCCAACCAGACTTTGGAGCAATATATTCGCATGTACACTTCCTATCAACAAGACGACTGGGATCGTCTACTTCCTCTGGCCGAGTTCGCTTACAACAATGCTCCAATGCTTCTACCGGAGTTACACCATTTTTCGCGAACAAGGGATATCATCCTTCCTTAACTATTCATCCGGAACGTGATGTGGCCAACACTTACGCTAAGGATTTCGCTGTCGACCTTCACAGACTTCACGAGTTTCTCCGAGAGCAAATTACGGATGCTCAGAAGAGATACAAGGCCACCGCTGATACTCGTCGAAACCTTCACCAGAATTCAAAATCGGTGATCAAGTCTTTGTTTCGCAAAGCACATTCAGACAACCCGACCAACTCCGAAGTTTTCCGAGCAGACTCTAGGTCCCTACGAAATTATCGCCCATCCTAGTTCCAATTCTTATACACTTCGGCTTCCGAAGCAACTCCGAGGCATTCATCCGGTCTTTCACGTTTCTCAACTTGAACCGCACACTCCGAACCCTTTCCCCAGCCGCATCGAGGAACCTCCAGGTGCAGTTGAAGTGGTGAACGGAGATGAGCACTTCGAGATCAAAGAAATTGTTGACTCAAAGCTCGATCGGAGATACCGAGTGAAACTCCGATACTTGGTCGAATGGCTTGGTTATGAAGAAACCGATGAACAGTTCTCTTGGATGGGAGCTGACGACGTTCATGCCGATGAACTTGTCGAAAGCTTTCATAAACGCTATCCCGGAAAGCCAGGTCCTGATTATTAATTCGGACTTCCTTCGGCAATTCCGAAATTTCAGCTCGTCACAAAAAAGCATTCAAAAAATTACAAACAATTCTATATTACATCTATGAACTTTTCGACTTTTTCTCCTCCTTACTCAACCCTCCTCCGCTTGCCTTTCGATTTGTCCGATTTTTTCTTCGGCTTCTCCGACTCTTCCGACTCCGACTCCGAGACCTCAAGCTCCATGCTCGGGTCGAACGCGGATATCCACCCAATGAGAAGCTCATTCTGCTTCTCCAACCTCCTCACCCGCCTTCTCAACTCCGTGTTCTCGTCCACGACCGCCTTTCGGAATTCCCGAGCCCTTTCGACGTCTTCATTCGCCGTCGTGGTGAAATTTTTGAACAGCTTGTATAGCTGCTCAACGTCTTCATCGAGCTCGTCGACCTTGGTGTCCGTTGGCTCGGACACCCTCGGGACTTCCGCGGCCGCCCGAATCCGCTCTCCAAGGTCGCATCGGACCTTTTGCGTCGCGCATTGGACGCAGGAGACTCCTCGAGGCCCTTGTGGCCTATTGCACGGGAGACCGTGCTTGGTGCATTTCTTGCATCCTAGGGATTAGTCAGCACGGAGAATCTCGGATATGCCGAAGAGTTACGGATGATGGAGTTGCTGCCGCTAGCTTCGGACATCGGATATGGCGTTCCGAAGGGGTGAAAATTGAAAATTTTCACCGCTCGGAGTTTCCTATATACATATTCTGGGTCGAGCACGTGACATCTCATGACGTCCCGGAAAACTTCCAAGCCTCTTGAGGGCAATCGGCCTTGAGAGGGGGATACTGTTATATCCGTGCATCTCGGAGTACCTCGGAACTCTGATCGGACTTCCTTCGGAATTTCCGAGGGGGACTTCTATCCATCGCAAGGGACATTACGCGATGAGGAATTACCAAGCGGATTCCTTTACTCATAATCCCTTACTTCACTCTCGGAGTTTATCCGGACATCCACTTATTGTCCACGGAGAAATACTTACTCATCGTTCACAAGATGTCTTGACAACTTATTGTCCACGGACTTATACTTACGAATCCTTCACAGGATTGTCTTGACGACTTATTGTCCACGGACTAATACTTACTAATCCTTCACACCTTATTGTACTTCACTAAACAATTAGCTTACTAGTATTTAAGCTAAGTAGTTTAGGCTCTGTTCTTCAGTTTGATAATTATATACGTTATTGCGTTCTCCCTTCCCAACGCAACCTGAGTCGGACTTCCGACCTATCGGATATTCCGTGCCTCCTCCGGCCCTCCTGCATCCTCACTCGTCCTCCCGTTATTATCTCTGGACTTGTCTCTCCTTGGTCGCAAGCCAGGTAGTCGCACACTCTTGTTTGTAGTGCTTGCGAGAACGACCTTCTGACCCTTCGGAACTCCGTGACTAACTCCGACATATTTCCTTCGGACTTTCTCGGCAATTCCGATCCCCTCGGCTCAGCACTTAACACTGACCAAGAAACTCTGGGCCACGAAATACCCCATGTGGCCCTCCCTCAGCTGGGGCCTTGTCCTCGGTTGTAACCTTGTTAAATTCAAACACTCAAATGGGAAAATTATCCCTGCTATGGGACGATTATTTGCCATTCTGGTATCTACGGCCTGGCACACGATCTGGAAGATCCGGAACGATAAGGTTCTGAAGAACCCACACCGTAACATTACAGACATTGAGATTCACAACAGATGGCTGAAATCCGTGAATTCAGCACTGGGACGAGATCGAATCCTCACCAATAAAATGAAATTTGGTAATCTTGCGCTGAAAAAAGATCTTGTCCTAAGAACATGGAGTGGTCTACTAATGAACGAAGCTGCTCTGCCGGACGATTGGACTTACACAGTGGGGGTTTTAGTGGGTATAAAGCCATTGAAATTGAATGACTCAAGAAATGGGATAGGATAAATTTACTAGGCTGGAGTCCCACACTCTGGTAATTGTGCATAATGGCATTTCCTCCCTGGACAACTTTCCCGGCATTAACTAGAACTTTCTAGTAGACCCAGCGGATGACTTTTTGAATGCTTCTGCAGACTGAATTTCATTATCCCAAACGCTCCAAAAAAAAAAAAAAAAAAAAAAAAAAAACCGAAGGATCATTATCATCCTCAAGTGAGCACTCAGCACTCAAGGCACAATTTCTTTTGAAAGTACCAGGCCTGGTACCATGCACCTCATGCTAATGGCCTGCATACTAGTACTGTGATTTGGGTGGTCTGCTCTACTCCTACCGATTCCTCACCCACATAGCGTAGTACTAGTGCTTTGATACTATGGACACGATCTTGCAATTGTCAACGAGTTCCCCAATGGCGTAGACTGGCGACGTCGCGCTCCATTATACGAGTCAGAGCCCGCGCATATACGACGCGTTTTTGTACTGAACTTGATTGTAACAAACCAATAAATCGAGAAATTGAGAATGAGTTGATTTTGGGCGAAGCGTGGCGTAGATTCAACTCGAAGGTGGTGGAAGGCTGGTGAGCGCTAGCGCTCACGTGCAGCAGATTTGACAAGATTTGGTGTTGGCTCGGTGCCGCATCAAATTAAACGAGTCTTTCTCTCTCATCTTCCATTCAACAAGCAAAACCTTCAAGAAATACACCTGAATATGGCCGCGTCGTCTAATTTGGAAACAAAGATGGATGTTGACGAGCCTGCTATTGATGAGGGCTTGTATTCGCGGCAATTGTAAAGCAGTCTGAATTTCTGATACATCCAGAGTAACTTACTCGATCCGCAGATATGTGCTGGGCCACGAAGGTGGGTTGATGTCTATGGATTCAGAAGACACCTCTTAGACACATCCGTGTAGCGATGAAGAAGATGGCGGCTTCTAATGTCCTCATTGTTGGAGCGCAAGGCTTGGGAGTTGAAATAGGCCCGTTCCCTCCCTCTTCCATAACCCGAGTATTCCCTCAAACAGTCAACAGCCAAGGATATTGTCTTGGCTGGTGTCAAGTCCGTCACCATATTCGATCCAGAACCAGTAACGGTCCAAGACTTGAGCTCACAAGTCAGTCGGGCCCTTCCTAACGAGCACACCGTTTTGATCTCGTTTCTAGTTCTTCCTCCGTGCGGAGGATATCGGCAAATCCCGCGCAGATGCTACAGTTCCTCGACTAGCCGAGCTAAATGCCTACGTTCCCGTGCGAAATCTGGGAGGGACAGCAGGCCAGGAAATTACTGTACAGCTCATCCAGGGCTTCCAGGTACGTGGCCATCTTCACTCCTTCCAAGGCTCGAAACCTCAATTATACATAGGTTGTCGTGCTGTGTAATACGACGTACAGCAAGCAGCTCGAAATCAATGCTTGGACTCATGACAATGGCGTATTCTTCATTGCAGCCGAGACACGCGGGCTGTTTGGGTATTCAATTTTTTTCTTGTTGCTTGGCCAATATCCTCACGCTTGTCCAGTTCCGTCTTCAACGATTTTGGTCCCAAATTCACGTGCGTTGATCCTACTGGAGAACAATCCTTGACCGGCATGATCGTCTCTGTGGATCAAGTACGTCGACTTTCGTTCTCTCGCTACACGTTACTGATCGAGACCTCAGGACAAGGACGGACTGGTGACCTGCTTGGATGAGACTCGACACGGACTGGAAGACGGGGATTTTGTCACATTCACCGAAGTTCAGGGAATGACAGAACTTAACGGATGTGAACCTCGGAAAGTCGCGGTCAAAGGACCTTATACTTTCACCATCGGTGACACATCCAGCCTTGGAATGTACAAGAGAGGCGGAATTTTTACTCAAGTGAAGATGCCTAAGACCATCGAATTCGTATGTGAAATAACCTTGAGTCATGTCATATCTCTTAACACAGACTTGACAGAAATCATTGCAAGAATCAATCAATGCTCCCGAGTTCTTCATTACCGATTTTGCCAAATTCGATCGCCCCGCGACTCTTCATGCTGGTTTCCAAGCGTTATCAGAATTCCAGGTGCAGCACAACAGGCTTCCACGGCCTAGGAATGCCGAAGACGCAGCCCAGGTGGTCGCTCTGGCGAAGAAGCTCGACTCTGAGATCGATGAGAAGATTGTCACTGAGCTTGCCTATCAAGCTACTGGTGACATATCCCCTCTAGTAGCAGTCATTGGCGGTTTCGTGGCACAGGAAGTACTCAAGGCATGCTCAGCCAAATTCCACCCGATGGTTCAGCACATGTACTTCGACTCTTTGGAGTCGCTGCCCACCGACCTCCCTTCCGAGCAAGAATGTCAACCCTCGGGTTCACGCTACGATGCCCAGATCGCTGTCTTTGGCAAAAAGTTTCACGACAAAATTGCCAACCACCGCCAATTCCTTGTCGGATCGGGCGCTATCGGTTGTGAGATGTTGAAGAATTGGAGTATGATGGGTTTGGCGTCGGGGCCCAATGGAGCGATTCAAGTTACAGATCTGGATACGATCGAGAAGAGCAACTTGAATCGTCAATTCTTGTTTAGGTCAAAAGACCTTGGTAAATTCAAAGCCGAGGTTGCTGCAGTCGCAGTGACAACATGAATCCTGATTTGAAGGGGAAGATTCTGGCCCGGCAAGACGCTGTGGGCCCAGCAACCGAAGGTTCGTGTCACAACCAAGAGTCGTCGCAAATCAGGCTTAACGAGTCATAGATGTATACACCGAGGAGTTTTTCCAGAACATCGACGGAGTGACGAATGCACTGGACAACGTGAAAGCTCGTCAGTACTTCTGATTATTGTCATTATGATTTGCTTCTCATTCTGGTTCATCTTTCACCAGGCTTATACATGGACCAACGGTGTGTCTTCTACAAGAAGCCTCTGCTTGAGTCGGGCACGTTGGGTACAAAGGGAAACGTCCAAGTCGTTGTTCCTCACGTGACTGAGTCCTACGCCTCCTCGCAGGACCCACCTGAGAAGGAAACACCCTCATGCACCATCAAGAACTTCCCCAATGTCATTCAGCACACCATTGAGTGGAGCGGAACCAACTTTGACGACTTGTTTGTCAAACCTGCTCAGGCTGTAAATGCGTACCTTTCGGAGCCCAACTATTTAGAAAACACTCTCAAATACTCTGGCCAGCACAAGGAGCAAGTCGAACAGATCATATCCTATCTGGTCACGAACAAGCCTCTGACGTTTGAGGAATGTATAACCTGGGCCCGTCTACAGTTTGAGGAGAAATACTGCAACGAAATCAAACAGCTCTTGTTTAGTTTACCCAAGGACGCGGTGACGAGCAGCGGACAACCGTTCTGGAGTGGACCAAAGCGGGCACCTGACCCATTGGTCTTTAACTCCAACGACGTACGTTTGCTAGTTCTATATCAGGCTGACCATTAACTGACATGCTTACAGCCTGTTCACCTTGAATATATTATAGCGGCAGCTAACCTCCACGCCTTCAACTACGGCTTGCGTGGCGAAACAGACCCAGTCATATTCCGGAAGGTCGCGGATTCAGTTATTGTCCCGGAGTACACCCCGAAGAGCGGGTTAAGATACAAATCAACGAGAACGAGCCTGTTCCGCAGGCAGGCGGCGGAGGTAGGATTTTCTCTCCTTTTTTGGAGATCGTTAATGATCTTGTTATCAGACGAAGTACTACCAGACCTTTCGTCCAAACTTCCTGCACCGTCGTCTTTAGCTGGATACCGCCTTACACCCGTCGAGTTTGAGAAGGACGATGACACCAACCATCACATTGATTTCATCACGGCAGCTTCCAACCTTCGCGCAATGAACTACAATATAACTCCCGCCGATCGCCACACTACCAAACAGATCGCAGGAAAGATCATTCCTGCAATTGCAACCACCACCTCCCTTGTCACAGGGTTAGTTTGCCTCGAGCTGTACAAGGTAAGATGTGCCCGCATCCCGCCCCACCATTGACCGGCGAATGATGACATATGCCACAGATCATCGATGGTAAAAGTAAGCTCGAAGAGTATAAGAACGGATTCGTCAATCTTGCTCTCCCATTCTTTGGTTTCTCGGAACCAATCGCTGCCGCTAAACAAAAATATGGCACAACTGAATGGACGCTCTGGGATCGCTTCGAGTTCAACAACGACCCGACCCTCAAGGAGATCGTGACGTGGTTCCAGACCAACCACAAACTGGAAATCACCATGGTTAGCCAAGGCGTCAGCATGTTGTGGAGCTCTTTCATCGGCAAGAAGAAGGTGCTTTCGCATTATATTCGCCCTCTGTTCGACTACTTACATAAACTATCAAGAGCGACGAAAGGTTGCCCATGAAGTTCAGCAAGCTAGTAGAATTTGTCAGCAAGAAGCCCATTCCACCACACGCCAAGCACCTCATCGTGGAGGTTATGGTGTCCAACGAAGATGATGAAGATGTGGAGGCACGTTCTTTTCGTTTATCTTTGTTGCTGGATTACATATGACATTGTTTTCAGGTGCCATTTATCGTTGTTAGAATCTGAGAGAGAGTATCACGTATGTCCAGAAGTTTGCCAGATGTAGTCAATAGATGTATTACAAATTCAACGCATTTGCTTACGGTCGTGGTGAGGATCACACAACGAGGATCACACAACTCATTTAGGAAACCAGAATGTATTGCTTGCATTCAGGACCCGGCAACAGTATAGAAGGTACTTGCATAACTACTTACCTAAAAAGGTCGGGAGGAGGAGAAAAGACAGGGAGGGAGGGGTTAAGGAAATGGAGGGAGGGCGTAGAGCGGGAGGGGGTAGGTGATGGTAGCAAAACGGAGAGAGGAAGATGTTTTTGGTGATTTTAAATCAAAGTTATTTGCGCTGTTTTTGGTGGATCCATGGAATCCTGAGTGTAAAAAAAAAACGCGAACGAAAGATAGAAGGAAACAAGACGCGGGTGGGAAGGGTGGTGTATAAATACCGACTTTGAAGAAGGACTACAGAAGAAATGAAAAACGCATGCGCGACGCGTTGCGTGGTGAAGCAATGCTCGTATGTCCATTTGCAAATCGACAAAGGAGACACGTCAAATGTTGGGATGGCCAAGGCATGGAGCCGCGTGAAAACGAGAATGAGGGATGATCAATGACGATGCTTCAGGCATGTGGTGGGAAAAGGGCTGTCATCCCTATGGACAGGATGGATATGTCGTGGAGTTCGGGAGGCCCGGAACGATGAGAGGAGAAGAGACAGTCGAGGCGGATATTCACAGGAAGGGAAAATAGTACAAGCGTGACCGAAGAGATTGGGCTAATAGACCGACAGTGCGGTAACGCCACTGAAGGTGCGGCCATGAGTATTATAGACTGGGACGGTGGAAAAATGCGATCTAGTTGAGGAGCCAAAGATGCAGGTGCTCCCTGTGAGCGATGCTGCTCAGATCAAGTCCTGAGCCAGGCAGGCTGGAACTGGCCACCAGGTTGGCCCGCGAAAGCGGGCGCAGGGTACCCGTAGTGCGCTGAAGCAGCCCAGCGAGCGCCGGCCTCATTGGGAGGCACGAGTTCGCCGGGGGCCAAGTGGACATCGCTGCAGTGGTAGTCGAACCGTGATTGGGAGCAGGAGCGCAAACGATTACGCGAGTGTGAATTATCTTGATCGTAAGAAAGTGATTGCGAGCGAGAATGGGACAATGCTAGTGGGGAGACAAACGGATATGCGCTGTACGTCGGGTGGGAGACATGTAGAGGGGGCCCGTCGAAGACGTACCCCACGAGGGCCTGCGGTTTCACGGCCACGAACGAGCCGCCCGGAGGCCAGTTCTGGTTCGTATATCCCAGCTCCTGAGGGTTGTGGTAGGTGGGCGCCACCTGGTAAGGAATCATAGACGAGAGAAGGGGAGGCTGCACAGCAACATAGTGGCCGCTGGCCCGGTTCCTCTCACGAAGGATGGGCTCATCGGCAGCGGGACTCCACCTTGCAGGAGGGGGAAGAGACTTCTCAACGACCTTGTGGCTCTGCCAAGTCTGCGCGATATTGGCAACGACGTGGGCTGGGGCATCGTGCGAACCGAAGCTGCGGGTGGATGCCGCACCACTGATCCGGCGCTTCGGGAGATACTCCTCGCGCAGGGGACCGTCCTCGTCAAGATCAATTTCCAGAACATCAACGGATCGTGCCTGTTCTTTCTCCATTCTTTCCCTTCTCCGTTCGTCCAACCCAATGAACACGGGTTGTGGACTGGAAGAGCTGAAGTTGCAGGCAGCGGTGCCTGAATGATCTCATCAAGCGCCTTGCGAACGATGACGTGTGGGTTCGTCGACGGACGGGAGATCGGCTGTGGGTGCGACGGTGAGGAGGAGGCCAGGTGGTACGACAGGAGGTGGGAGAGCCATTGGGACCAATCAGACGACGGAACTGACAGGTCGTAGGAAAAGATGTCCAGTGCAAGGGATTCGAGCTTGTTCAACGTCTGAATGGGAACGTTCGAAATCGTGTGCCTGGTGGAGAAAAATAAGTATGATGTATTAGCAAGGCAATAACGAAACTTACCAAGTCTTGTTCGAAAACGTGTGGTCATCGAGCCATTTGTTCGCGAGCATGCAGCCAAGCACGACGAGTCGAAACGGGGTGCTTGCCTCCGTGGTGTCTTCGTCGAGGCTAGCGCCAAGTAGAGTCGCCCTGAAACGCAGCTCCTTAACGTAATCGGAGCTCAGAGCTGCAGCGTCATAGTACACAGGCAAGCGGACGATATACCAGAGGGCCAAAAACACCGCTGACGGCTGGAGGAGGGTCGAGAGGAGAAGCGAGTGGACCGCGTTGGCTAGATAGCTTGGCGGAGAACCCGAACGCTGCTTGACCACGCCACTGTTGGGAACACGCATGTTAGTTACAAATTTGAATGAAGTATATGAAGTCACATACGCAGAGCGGGAGAATACCGATGGCAAGCTGAATCCAGTAGAGCAAGCCTTCCAGACGTAGTTGGCGACCCAGTCAGAAAGCGGCTCAGCGAGCTTCCTGTATCCGGAGGTGGCGCTGGGCGTGACAACCTCAGGGGCAGGAGCTTGCTCTTTGGTCTGATCTGCGAACTGATACGCCGACGTGTCGTAGGACTGGCAGCCAGAGCCACAGTGTTCCTGCCGAGATCCCTGTGACTTGACAGACAAGGACTCGTCATACTTGGTGTATGGCTCGGCCGCCACGGCGCGGTCAACGTATTCACCGAATGGGGTGACGGGACCCAGCGGGCTGGAGCCCACGTCCGGCCCACTGCACACACCGGGGGACTCGTCCTCGAACACCGGTGTAAAGGCGCCTCTCTCGTAGACCTGCTCATCATAGTTGGCAAGATCTGACGCTGGGGAAGAGGTGCTGATGTCGAGCTGCGATTGGTAATCCACCTCCATGCCCAGGGAGCTGTTGCTCCATTGGCTGTCGTTATCGCAGGGGACTCGGTCCAAAGCCGAGTAATCGGAGCTCATCTCGTCGTCTGCATCCCCGTCGGATCCCAAGGGCAAGTCGGTGCGGAGGAGGGTATACATGGGCGGAATACACGCTTCAGCGCGCGATCCTTTAATAGCAGACGCGTTTGTGTCCGCGGCGGCCAACCCACTGTAAAAATCCTGCTCCGCACGCTGGCTAGTGAAGCGAGAGTCCTCCTCCCAGATCCTACGCGGCTTTGTCCTCCTCCACGAGGGCAGGGAGTTGATCCACTCCTCACGAGTGCCGAAGGAGGGCGGGGGCCCGGGAGGAGAGACGGGCAAAGTGCACGTCAGGCTCTGGAAAGGATTGGTCTGGCCGTGGCCGCAGTTATTTTTCTTGATGACTGGGTGTGCAAGCGGCTTGGAGTGACAAGGGACGGGAACTGGCATCTGCTGTGGTATATAGAGTCGGGCGGGCAGACAGCGACACGGGGATGTGTGGCGATGACTGCAAGACACTGGTGGCGCTCTTCCGAACGAAGAAGCAGGCGAGAGAGAGGGGGTCGTAAGGGATGTCGTGAACAGAGACGGAAAAGAGGAGACGATAGAGGGAGACTGAGGAGAGTAGCAGGGATGGCAAACGCACAGCAAAGGCGTGCCTTTTAGTTGCCCTGGGTAAGGAGAAACAAGCAGAGGAGACGGGGGGGGACCTGCTGGAGAGTGTTACCGGGAAAAGAGCAAAGGGGAGCTCTCTTCAGTCTACGCCTAGTCGTCGGCTGGGTGGTGGGCAGGAGAGGAATCGACAGAGAGGTCGATCCGCCTGAGAGGAGATGGGTGCCTCTTCAGTTTTTTTCCCTTTTATATCACCTCAGCCGAGATCCGATGACTCGTGCCGTTTCTTCAACCATCATCATTGTCTGCTCGCCGCAGTACTGACACAGACTAGCACATAAAACTAGGGCATAACAAGGCATCCAGGAAAACCAGGATACCCATAACACAAGGCCGATACAATGCCCCCAACCACCGCCCCCATCTAGGCGTTTTCGGCGTTTTTGCTGCATCTCTTCGGCGTCACACACATGAAACGGAGATCCCAGCACCAGCACTGATCACCGCCCATCCCAGACCTTGCCTGCGTGTCCGATTACTACCCGCCCTGAAGCAAGTAAAGCTTGTGAAGGAGTGTGAACAATGTGCACATCACACGTGTCATGTAGTACACGTCGATGGAATCCCAGGGTACGGCAAGGCCGCAAGGGTTACTTGAGGATGACTGCGTTGACACACTGCAGGCCGAACGGCTGACACGGTCAATCTGAATCATGCACTAGTCGCCATGCGCGGCTAGTCCGCCGAGTCTGCGACTTGAGAAGCTGCGATCATCCCGTCGGACTCGGGCGAGTAGTTGGACCCATCTGCATGGGGTTTGCTTGGAATAGACGGCGACCTTGACCGTTGAGCGCAGTTACGATTAACGCCCCCCATTAGCCCAGGTGTTAGGATCAGACAGCCGTGCCAAGCAGTCATTGATGCTTGGATTGCAAGACCCTGCCAAACAGCCGCGCCCATGTCGTTTCCCTCAATGCCGTCGTTCCTTAACAACGCGCAGCCTCAAGAAATCCCTGGGCAGAATGCGGGTAACCCAGCAGGTGGTATCGACTCTATTTCCCTCGGACAACTCAAGCAATTGGTCGCAAGCATGCCCAAAGACAAAGTGTGTGCTACGGCTCATGAACAGTCCATGACGTGACGTTTCGCGATAGCAATGGTGGTACGACTACAAATACGACGACGAGGACACCGTAATGAACGAGATCGAGGAATTCTATTCATATGTGGAGATGCCGCAAGTTGCAGAGAACCTCAAGGCTTGGGAAGGCTCATTCCCCGGTGGTGCGCCCCGTGACGCTGATCCTTCGTTGTTGATTGCATGTAAATAATACAGAATGGACGAAAAGTCCACTGGAGACGCGTAAAGCACATATCGAAGTGCTGCTAGAGAGTTTAGAGCATAAAAATGCCGAGGTACGCTTCACGAATGCACGCCGATTATTCTACGTTGTTCAGGGTACGCGAGTAATTTACTAAACAACAACCTGGCGCGAACTGAACATGTCAAAAATTAGGAACATTCGCGGAAACGGTCTCCCCGGAGCATCAACTGCACTGGATTTTCGAGAACTGCAAGATCGTACGGTCTGTCAACGGCGTCAGTACAATTATAGAAGCTATGAAGATCGCGAGCTCTAAACATGATCTTTTATGGTATTAGTCTCCCTACGGGGTTCTCTTGACGTACTGAGGGCTCCCGCAGCGGCCTCTCTGATAACGAAGCTGCGCATTTTCACATCTCCGCGACGGAGAAGGCGGATTTCATCGAAGAGGTCACGACGGAAATCTCCGTATACCTCGGGATGCTGTATCACTTGGTGGAAATATTCAAGGGGCACGATGACTTTGCGGATGAATTGAGTTAGTCCCCGTGCGCGATTTAATGGTAATCCTGCTGATTGTTCCACAGTGAGTTTTGAGCCGCCGCTGCCTGTCTATCTGTTTACTGTCGTTTCCGGCCTTCGAGACAAGAGTGCCAGAGGTTACCCCGTCAAAAAGGTAGGTTTTGATTTAATCTTTCGAATTAGTCGTGGCTGTTTACCCGCTGCACAGCTACTACTCGTCTTATGGAAATCTCTTTTGTCATGCTGCGGCGGTATTCGTGATCATGCTCGCGTCAAGAAGTTGGCAAGAGAGCTGGCTAGCTTACAGCCAGCGAGCGACGGAGGTACATCCGTATTCTGATGTCCGTGATACACCGCTGAACCATCTATCATAGGCGAAGCGAACATCAAATCGACTCCGCTGGATATTGAGACCTTTCGCCAAGAAACGGCCGTCAAATACCCCACCTTTACCCCGCCGCCGCAACCCTCGACAACTCCTCTTCTCGAAATAGCGGCCCCCAAGCCGATCCCGATTACCACATCGCGATTAGCGCAAGCTTACTCGCCGATCCCCATCCGCCATCACTACCATCACGACGACTCGGATGCCAGCCTCCACCACGCCGCGCCACACCCCTTCCATCCGCAGCAGCCGGGCCACCGCCCGAACCCCCAGTCAGCCACCCCGGCGCCGACGCCACCTCCGCCGTCGCCCAAGCCAAAGAAGCAGCAGTACCAGACGGACCAGACGCGTCCCTTTCTGTTCCCCTTTTCGCGGAATCGCTTCGACAAGGATGCGCGGCTCGTCCCATTCGCCGTGGACGAGGCGGACAAGCTCTACAACCGGCACATGTACGTCAGCCTTGCGCTGTTGCAGATGTGGCGGACACGAGAGGATTGCATGACGGCGGAGAGCGGGCTGGAGCACATGCCCGGGTCCGAGGGCCAGTTCGAGTCCTCGACTTTTATCTCGAAGGTTGGCCCTATTTTTTCCCTTCTTTCTCATCATCTTTTTTATTGATTACATATCCTACTAGGACCCCGAAGCCGCTGAGCCATTGCCGGACATCGCGCTCCTGGACGCGAAGATTGCCGAGGCCACAAAGGCGATAGAGGAAGGCGAAACCACCAGCGAGAAACGGAAGGCGAAAGAGAGGAAGGAGGACCTGATGCGTCTGAAGAGAGTAGAGCAGATATATGCAAGTCATTTATTCGCGCGATCAAGAGACGGCGGCTCATGTGTCACTTAGAGTGCCGTTCTGCCTGTTCTGTCGGGCTGGGTGTTGGTACTCCTCAAGCTGCTGCTAGCAACAGTGTCTGCCAGTACGAATATGCAACCGCCTCAGTCGTCGACGTCTAACGTATTTCCTCCTGGTGTTGCCTCGCGTGAATGCTCTCCCTCTTACTTTACTTGATAATGCACTAACAGCTCTTTCATGTAGCCCAGGACCAACCTTCTCCTCCTCCCCCAACGTCAGATGAAATTGACGTGACACGGCACCGCGAGATCACCTCGAAGGCTGTTTCGGCAATCTTGCTACTGGTCTTGAAGTGGTTCAAGGTCTCCCGTGAGTCTGTTCGAGCTTTGATGCAAACTGCTTGTTGAAGAACTCTTTTTAGATATCATGAAATTCCACCATCTGGGCCAACATCTGTTGGATACCAACTGTCTGCTGCTAATCCTCAAAATGTTCTCCCTGCAAGACCTGGCCGCTATCGTGGTGTCCAAGGCCGACTCCCCCGACAACAAGTCAGTGTTGGCTGGGCTATAAACCGTGTTTCGTTCTGACATCGTGGGCAGCTTTTTCCGGTACTGCATGCTCCGGTTCGCAAAGAACCCGCAGCCGCTGCTCCCAACGGACAGCGCGGCACGCCCGTCGCGCCACACCGTCGTGAAGACGCGCATCTTGCCGAATGGGGAGAAGCACGAGGAGGAGGTGGACATGGTCACGGAGTTCTCGTGGCGCAACTTTTTCTCGACGATCAACTTTGCGAAGATCATGCAGAAGCTGTCGAAGAACCGGTCACACCGCATCTGGATGCTCATCCAGTACAAGAGCTCCGTGAGTTTTCCGTTCGAAGTTCGTCTTTAAGCCTGCGTGTGTTAAACGAGATGAGCAGCCTGTATTGAAGCGCGCGCTCAAAGTCCAGCACCCAATGTTCCAGCTGCATATTTTGAAGCTGATCAAGAGCCAAGTGCCATTCTGCGGACGGAAGTGGCGGCAGAGTGGGTCATGCGTGCGATTTTTGGTCATTATGCTGAGAAACTGTCGCAGCGAATATGAAAGTGATCACCTCGATATATCTGAACTGCAGGCCAGACCTTCGCGACGAATGGCTTACGGGGACGGAGGTCGACGATGCCTCGGATGCACAGGTACGACTCAAATTTTACTTTATCTTATTTTGAAAATCAATTCCTTTGAAGGCACAAGAACATGCGCTGCGGCATCTGGTCAAATTTTGTAAGTCGCCGTGCTGTTGACAAATATCCATCTTACTCGCGCCAGACAACAATAGGCGATACGGACCGACGGCGACCCTGAACCAGCACGGGCAGGTGCACAGGCGATCAGGCAGTATGTCGCACCACCTCGAGGGGCTGTACCCCGGCCCAGAGCTAGGTCTCATCCGCCCGTGGGGACGCCCAACATGGTCGACGCCGATGTGTTCCCGCCGTCGCGGTCGCAGGCGCCTGACCCATCGATATTCTTGCCGTACATCACGGAGGACATCGCGTTCGAGGAAGAGTACGAGGAATACCTGTCGGACCTCGGGTGGTCCGACGAGCAGACGGATGGGCCGCTGTTCGGGGGCACATCGGCATGGCACCGTCTGCCGTCGTTCGCGGCGGACATTGCAGACGGGATCAGCGACAGCGAGAGCATCGCGTCGATCGGCGAGCTTGGGGACGACGCACGCCTGGACCCGAGCCGCGATGACCCAGAGGTCGTCGACGAGAACCTGAACAATTGGGAGGTGCGTTGGCGGAACTGGTTACTCTCTGATGTGCGAGCTCACAGTTGACACAGCACATGAGCCCCAAGACGATGGCGGCATTGCCGAAGTCGCCAGCGGGTGGGCGGCGGTCGAGCCAAGGCGGAGGGCTGCGGCCCGTGCTGCCGTTCGGGCTTGACGATGCGATTGCCGTGGACATCGACGACGATGAAGACGACTCGGTCGAGCTCCCCATGCTGCGTGAGCAGACCGGGTTCACGTCCGGGGCGGGGGTGGACGAGGTGGAGTACGCATACGGGTGAGTTGGCACTGCTTACCTGCGAGACGCACACTGACTTTGCGCAGAGTCTGAGTGGACATGCATTTAGTGTGATTAGTACAATAATAAATGCTACATTCTGTGCATGGTAGACAGCGGCTGGCGTGCGGTGATGGCTGCATCATCAGACATCAGTCGACTCTGCGGGACACGGCTGCAACGGCTGGGGAGGGTGGATTGGACGTTGTGTGGGGTGCAGGGGGACGGGCAGAAGGGGGTCCCTAAGGGCCAGAAAGAGAGAATGGATGTGTGTTTGTGTGTTGCTTGTTTTTTCGTGTCTTCTACAATTTGGATGGTGTTGGGTGTGTTGACCCTGATGGTGGTAGACACACTGCACAACACTCGCCGCGATGCAGACGCGTCGGAGGACGACGCAGACGATGGGGAGCACAGGCGCGGCGTCGCTGGGCACAGCGTCTCTGGGGCCACAAGGTCCGTGCGCAGATCAATTCCCGTGTGGTGATCACATAAGCGGTTGAAAACCCGGTTCTCTCCTTTCCCCCACCAACCCCACCCGCACCCGTCGTCGCACCCGCCACCTCCCGCCCACGATGTCTGCTCCCCCACAAGGCATGCCCCCCATGCTCGCCGACGGCCAGGACATGGGCGCGAACTACTATCCCCCCGAGAACGACCTCACTGGTGGCCTCCCCATCAACCTCGACTCCCTCCGCGACGGGCCGCCGGGCAGCAAGCCGTTCTATCCCTACTCGACCCTCATTCGGTACGCGCCGTTCTCTTCTGTCGTTGTTTGTTTTATATGCTTTGCTTTGTGTGCTCATGTCATCTGTTTAGCTATGCCATCAAAGGCTCGCCAAACCAGAAACTCCTCCTCGAAGATATCTACTATGCCATCGAGTCCCGCGTACGCCACTTCCCACCGAATCCCATTTTCCCGCTCATTTGTACTCCCCAGTTCCCCTATTTCAGAACAGCCCCCAACGGGTGGAAGGTACGCCTTCGTGTCGTACCATCTGCCACTGACGCTAATCGCTCCCCCAGAACTCCGTCCGCCACAACCTCTCGCTGAACCCCTGCTTCGAGAAGGTGCCACGTCCTCTCACTGACCGTGGGAAAGGCTCCTACTGGACCGTCAACGACAATGTTGACCCCCGCACGGGCGTCCACCGCATCCGCAAGAAGAAATCCAAGAGCGCCAAGGGCCGTGCGTCAGAGGATGACGATGTCGACTACCACCCGCCCGACGGCTCTTTTGACGAGGGCCAGTACGCGCAGGGGCAGCTGGACGAGTCCGGCGCCCCTCGCCAAGGCGGCCCGTATCCTTTCCCGTGGGTACTCCATTCCCTGGAACACACCGTGTCTGACCTGCCTCGACTTAGTTTCGATCCGAACTTCAACCCGATGATGCGCATGCCCTTCCCGCTTCCGCCCCCAGGACCCATGCCGATCTCGCCCGAGGAGAACATCGAGTTGGACGAGAACGGCCACGTCAATTGGCGCGTAGCGTGGCTCAAGGAGATTGGGCACTTGCAGCAGGTGACCGCGGAGCAGGAGAAGGCGGGCGTGGACTCTGAGTGGTACAGGATGATGCTGTTCCGCGTGCGCGGGGCGCTGATGCCGCCCATGAACCCGGACGCGGTGATGCACGTACCGCCCCACATGGCTCCTGGCGCCAACGGAGAGCAACCGCAGCCATCGCCACAGAGCTAGATGTGACTGCGCGACGTCTATGCCTCCCTCGAATTCCTCTTACTCTTGATGATCGACGAGATTCAATTCGACTGTGTATTACTGTCGTGTCCGTGTGTGGTATGATACTGCATGTACAGTTACTTTTGGACGATTAATGCGACGACTTTTTGTTTGCGGCCGAAGTCATCGATGATCGGCCGAACAGCTGACCAATAGCAAGACTCAAAATGAGTGGCTTATTACTTATGGCTGCTTGGACTCCCGCCATTCCACCATGTCCCCTGCCCTCGACCTCGAGCCCATCCCGCCCGCCGCCGCTGCGGTTGCCGTCAAGGGCCCCGCACTTGCAATCGGCTCGCTATCTACCGCTCAGGACGGTAAATACCTATCTCTCATCTCAGAGCTGGAACGCAGCAGAAAAGTAGACAAGCAGATGCTCGATCGGTTGGTCGAAGGAGGTATGCATTTCTCATTGTCGATCTGTGCTTTCTTCTGACCCCTGGCCCAGCAACATTCCTGGATGCTTCATCTTACTCGTCTGCACATGTCACACTATCCGTCTCCGAGTACCAAGATCTGCTGCCCAAGGCCGCAGATCTTCTGTCCCAGCTGCGGGAGGGCCTCGTGCCGCTAGGCACACTGCACCTGTACAACCTGCCAACACCCCCGACATATGCCTCCGAGCTGACCCTCGCAGGCTTCACCGTCCTCTCCGCGCACGGCACCCTAATCGCTCAAAAGCCCGCACACGCCCCGAGCGCGGCGCTGTCCCTCAAAAAGCCGCCCGCGGTGCCGCTGCTGAGCCGCAAGAAGACGGACCCGGCGATGAAGAAGGCGCTGTGGGCGCTCAGCGCGCCCTCAGTGCCGAGCATCGACGCGGAGGCACTGCTCACGCCTGCGGACCGTGCGCGCCCCGTGCCGACGTGCGAGCCCGTCAACGCGTCGGCGCCGCGGCGCAAGCGCGCGTGCAAGAACTGCTCGTGCGGGCTGCGCGAACTTGAGGAGGAGGAGTTGCGCGCGAGCAAGGTCGTGGTGCTTGACGGGGCGCAGGACGGTGAGGCGCGTGCAGTCTCGCAGGACGAGAGAGAGCGGCTCCTACGTGCGGCGGCGGCGGCGCCCAAGGCGACGAGCAGCTGCGGGAGCTGCTTCCTCGGGGACGCCTTCCGGTGTGAGGGCTGCCCGTATCTCGGTGCGTGGTTTTTTCCCCTTTCTTGTGGAGTGATGGGAGCTAATTAGACTCGCAGGCTTACCGGCTTTCCAGCCGGGTGAGAAAGTCGAGATTGATTTCGGGATGGACGACATCTGAGTCGCGGATTGTGCCTGCTCTACTATATTCATAGAACTGTAATGTCTCTACATCCATATAAAAAAACACGAAAGAAATATCGAAACTAATTAGCGACGCGTCTTTTTGCCACGTGACGGTAAAATATTGCACCCGAATAGTAATACAATTCCTTTTGCCCTGCCATGGCCACAGCGGAGAGCAGCCCCTCCGTGACCACGCGCCCGCCTTGCACCGTCTGCAACCGCCGCCTCGCCATCTACACCTGCCCGCGCTGCGCGACACGCACCTGCTCGTTGCCATGCGCGAGCACACACAAGGCGGGTGCAGGGTGCTCTGGCGAGCGCGACAGGGCTGCGTACGTGCCGATGAACTGCTACGGCTGGGGAACGATGATGGATGACTACGCCTTTCTGGAGGACGTCGGGCGCCGCGTCGGCGACTGGGGCAGCGAGATCGCGCGCGGGCGGTTCCAGGCTGCAGGCGGACGCGGACGCGGGAGCACGCGGGGCGGCGGGCGCGGGCGGGGTGGGGGCGCCGGGGGCGGGAAGACGAAGCGCGACGTGCTGCGGATGCAGCTCGAGGCGCGCGATATTGAGATGGACCTCCTCTCCGCGGGGATGGAGCGACACAAGCTCAACCAATCTCCTGGGATTTCAAGTGCGTACATATAAGATTACATGCCAACCCGCAAGAGACGCTCATGACTGCATCCGCAGAAACCGAACTGCGTTACTGACTATCGAGTTCAAGTTCTGCCCACCGCCCAACCCGCTCGCGCCGTCCTCGCAGGCGCCGGAGCCGCCGTACACGCTCCTCACGCACCGCAACAGCCTCGACACGCCGCTCCACGCGCTCATCCAGCGCCACATCCGCGAGCGCAAGGACGGGGCGTGCCCCGCGTGGGTGCGCGCGCTCGTCTGCGACGACGACGTCGCGCTGCAGTGCGTCATGGCCTCGCCCGCTGCCCCACGCGCTACGCGAGGGTATTACCGGTTCGATACGGCGCAGTGCCTCGCGGCGCTCCTGCGCGCGACGCATTTTGTCGAGTTCCCGACGATCGAGGTATGGGAGGATTCCACGGAACGATCGTTGACCGCGCGGGGGCGGTGACTCAGGCGGCGGCAGTGGAGGAACGTGCGCCGAAGCGCCAAAGGCTGAACAAGGCGGCGGGGAGGGCGATCGCGGGGCTGCTGGATGGGTATGGGAGCAGCAGTGGTGAGGAGGAGGCGGAGGCGGCCAAGGCCCGAATGGGCTGGAGATGCTTGGGGGGTACTCGGGCAGCGAGGACGACGGGAGGGCGCCGCTGCAGAGGAGGGGGAGGGGGAGGGGGAGGAGGAAGACACGGACGACGAGGTGGAGTTGGACCCTGCTGCACTGCTGGCGCTGATGCGGAAGGCGCGGGGAGACGAGAATTGGACACCGCATGCTGGAGATGATGACCTAGTCGATTGGGGCGAGTCTGACCATGAGACGTAGGATTGAGTATCATTTTGTCAATCGCATCCCTTAGAGATCCTGCCTGCGTAGGTCAAGTAATCCTTTCATGAGCAGCTGCACTTCCACGACAGCATTGACGGAGATGCGTAGCGGTGTCTCTTGCGTGTTGCGCGTCGGCGACGCAGTCTTGACCTCGACCTCCCACAGTGTATCGGCGTGGGCGGGGATCGGCTGTTGCGTCTTGGGGTCGACCTTGCTGGGAGATAAGAGGACCGCCTGGGTGCGCGACGACGACGCACCTGCTCCTGCTGGAACATCTGGATGACGAGCGGGCCGCGGCGGAAGACGTAGCCGCGCTTGTAGATCTGCGAGCGGCGCACGTATCCGAGCGTGCATGCGAAGCTGAGCGCGTCACCGATGACTTGGCACGTCGCCCACGGACGCACGGTCGCCTCGGGGTGGGCGCGCACGGACTCGGGCTTGAGGTACGAGTAGAGGACCCAGCCCGCGTCGGACTCGGTGAGCTCCTTCTTGGCGCGCAGGATGACGGGGTCGCTGCCGGCGTCGCGCTGCTGCTGCGCGTCGAACGGCTCGAAGACGATCTCGCGCGAGTGCATGGGGTGGGCGGACTCGCTGTGGAGGGTGATGCGGTTGAGGATCGCCTTGAGGTCTTTGGAGAAGAATTCGCCGAAGAGGGCGACTTCGTAGTAGTGCGACGACATGGAGCGCAAGTGAAAGCCAAACGCTTTACTTGCCCTTGTTATTATCCCTTTAGGACACAGTAGCTTTGACCGGATGACTGTACGAATTTACTCTAGTTACGCGTCATTCTGTAACCATCCAACGAAACATGTTATGAACCATTTGAATGCAATGTCTCCCAGGAGCTATATATTTAGATAATTGGAGTGGGGGGCAAGGCGAATCGTTCATAGAGGACCGTGTTTAGGATTTTTGGACAAGTCGAGTCCATGTTTAGGATCTCACTGGCCACCGTGCAAAGTCATAAACATGGGGTTTTTGGACACTAGTTGAGGAAGGGTAAAAATTCTTGTCAAGGCCTTAATTTGCCCTTAATATCAAGGGTAGATTAATGTGGCTGGGGTTTTTTAGAATATTGAATGGTCTCACCAATGCCAATCTGGATTTTTTAACTCAATGGAAAAGCAGTCATTCAACCATTAAGTAAAAGTGATATGCATAGCCGTTAGAGGATGGGATGGGCTGCGGATGGGTATCGCGAGTTGGAGAGCTGTGCACCGTGACATTGAATTTGCATGCAATAGGCCAAATACGACCTTGTCGGGACCCAATGCATTGTCCCGCAATACGCCGTCCCACACGCCACTCCTTCTGCCGCCATGCCCTCTGATCGTCCATATAACAAGACGCGTCAACCCAGTACGCCCGTCCTTTTCTGCCCGCCAAATGTTCACCTTTCTCCGTCTAGATACCTCCACCTCCACCGCCCGCCCAAAGATCGCCCGCGAGGACAGCGAGCTTCTCGCGTCCTACTACCAGTCCCCGCTGGCCGACCAGGGCATCGGCTGCCACTCCCCGCCAGCAGACAAGCGTGTAGCGCATCATCGTTCGCTCTCGGGCAATTCGACCTCCTCCTCTGACTACTCCTCGGGCTCGACCTCAGACCACTCTGCCGAAGATGCCCAGCCCGCGCCTACCACCCGTCGCTCGAGTGTCCCGTCGGAAGGCGGCGCGGACAGGCGTCGTCTCGCTATTGTGCAGATGGACACCGTCCACGAAGATAATTCGCACAAGTCCCCCACGGTCAGGTCACGCCGCGGTTTGGAAACCCATCTGGCTAGCCTCGCCTTGATCGCACCCCCCGACGCGGCCCCAAAATCGTACGCATTCTCCCCACCCGCCTCCGCACCTGCCACCGCTATCCGTTCCATGCATGGCCCCGACGACAAAAGCCACCATCGGTCTGCATCGGATGCTACCACTACCCTGAAACGCACCACTTCGCGCGACGTGGGCATCGTGGGCACTGCCGTTGCCTCAACCGCAGTCGAGCCACCCAAAAGACCCCGCCTCGTCACAGCCAGCGAATCCCTCCTCCCCCCTGTCTTCCAGGAGCCGCATTCATCGCCCTCTCCGTCCCCTAATACTGTGACGTCCTCCATAAAGCGACAATCCACCGACCTCTCCGTGCAGTCCGTGCATACCCCTGAAATCGGACAGACCAAGGAAATCCATGTCCCTGTCGCGTCCCCTGTTGTTGTCAATTTAGGGCCGGACAACTCCTGCGCGTCGGGAACTCGACCTTTGAGCGACGGAGCCCGACTCTCCAGGTACTCGAGCCGCGCGCAGCGTCTCCCCTCTTCCCTGCACAGGCACCACTGTCGTCCTATCTACATTACCAACCAGGTATGTTACATTTTGGGAACTGTCAACAACAAACTTATTTTGGTTCTGCAGGCGTGCATGCTACTGCTGGTCCATTGCCTCCGCCCCCACGTGCCATATTTAGCATCGACGCCAGCTCCCCTCCGCCTCCACGACCTCCTCGGTTGCATTCCCCTCCGTCGCGACGTCGAGGCGACTTGGACGTTGTAAAACAAGCGCTCCAGCTCCCGGCGTCTGTTTCGGCCGCACTAGGCACGCATACCCCTCCATCAGCATCAAGGTCCGCCAGTTCTTCGACAGTGGACCTGACGAGCAGCAGCTCAAGCAGCCACGATGACCAGTCCAATGAGGAGTACCTTGCTTCCTTGTCCATTCCTGCCTTCCGCTCTGACTGACTGATATATAGACCTGTGCATCGCCGGGAAGGCGCTTTCTCTCCTTCGACCACATCCGCGACATCGTCGTCCACTAGTCCCTCCGATTATAGCCCGACAGTGGTGAACCCCATGTGCCCGATAGACGGGCTCGTCTCGGCCGCCAATGGCGGCACCTCCAGCAGCAGCAGCAGTAGCGCCGTCGCCCCCGTCGTCATCGCCGCGCCGCCGCCGCGCTTGGAGAGCCTGCCCGAGCAGGCTGCAGAGGAATGGCAATATGTGAACCGCGACCTCACGGCCTCTCCATCGTCGGATGGGCACATGTCACAAGACCGCGTTTCGTGGGACTCCCACTCCCACTCGCCCCGGCGCTCCTTCGACGGCCTAGGCGCGACCCCCAGCCCCCCGCCAAAGAGCCTCAGGACGAGTCTCACAAGCAACCTGAAGCGCTTCTCGTCGCTGCCGCGCACGCCGTCGCCGTCGTCCAAGTCGCTTGCCCGCTCGTCGAGCATGCGCAGCCACGGGCGCACGCCGTCGCCGTGCGTGCCTCAGCCGATGCCCCGCCGGCGGAAGATCATCGCGCAGAACCCCGCGGCGCTGTACTGCTCGGAGGTCGCGTCGCGCAAGAACGCGCTGGAGCGTTGCGCGCTGTACGCGCAGAAGATCAACGAACTGTACGTGCACGACTCTGGCCTCGGCGAGTGGGTGCTCGAGGTGCGGTTCAGAGGTGCGTCGCCGTCGCCGAGCGCCGATCTAAGAAATGCTGATCTTTGAGCGATAGGTTCGGGCGGGCCAAGTAAGAGGAGCACGCTCACGCCGGCGGCGCCAGGGTTCGTCCCCCAGCCACGCCAGGTGTCGCGCTCGTCGATGAAGTCAGAGGCCACGTTCCCCCGGCGGTCCGATGCATCGGTTGCGACGGACATCTCCACCAAGCCCACGGACCACGTCCCCATCGTGCCGTCCCTGCCATACCCTGCGCTCACCCCTCGCTCGCTAGGCGTGCCCGTCAGCCTGCCCCCCTCATCCATGCGCATGCTCTCCCCCACGCCCGCGTCCAAGACGGGCAACTTCTTCGCGTCGCTTGGCCGCAAGGCGAGCATGAGCAAGAAGGAGCGCCCGAACCCGATGTCCTTCTCCCTGAGCTCCGCGAGCAGCAGCAGCACCTCCACGAGGCTCGTCAAGAGCCCGCCGGCCGGCGCAAACCCGCACCCGCGCCCGGTTGTGATCGCCAACACGCCCTCCGTGCCTGGCGGGCCCCGCGCGCCGCCGAACCGTGCGCTGCGCGCGCAGAGTATCATGGCGACGTCGCCGTCGCTCGCGTCGAACGCCGCCGTCGCGCGCCGCCCGTCGCTCTTCACGCCGCCGTCGTCCTCGTCGTCCAACTCGCATGGCAGTTCCGCGAGCGCGGACCGCGACTTCGAGCGCCAGGTCGACAAGCTCGCGGACTTGCTCCCGCAGGCGGAGCGCGTTGTGCTCGCGGGCTACCTGCGTCGCACGGGCCAGGATATGCTCGCGATCGGGCAGTACCTGGAGGACGAAAAGAACGGCGCCGTCCGGCGCGACTGATTCCCGTCTCGACTTTCATTCGATTTCCGTTTTTCAATGATTTAAGTGTCGTGCATCTTTATTCGTTAGTCCACATGCTATGCCTAATCCGTTTGTACAGTCTATCCCCTCCGCATATC
Source organism: Mycena sp. CBHHK59/15 (assembly GCA_029204085.1). Taxonomy (NCBI): domain Eukaryota; kingdom Fungi; phylum Basidiomycota; class Agaricomycetes; order Agaricales; family Mycenaceae; genus Mycena; species Mycena sp. CBHHK59/15. The sequence continues at coordinate 583,777 of JARGXW010000017.1, read as the reverse complement.
AAGCCAATGTACCCTGCAATACCATACCAATACAATTGATGACTCCCGTTAGCTCCGAGGGACGCCTGCTGGTCGGAATCCGCCAGGCGCTCGCTGGTTCGACGGTGGCGCGAAAACTGGGGATCGGTTAGTGCCAAGCGGCTGCGCAAACTGGACAAGATACCCCGCGGCGGTGCTGGCCGAATTCTTGGTTGAGGCGCAGTAGACCATCCGTGGTTCGCTGCCACGCGCCCTCCCTGTCCCCCCATCAGCATGTTCTCGACCTCGTTGGCGCTGCCCGAACGATCCGAAGTGTTCCTGATTGGTACGCCGGTCGCTTGGGGCTGCAAATGGCTGTCGGTGCGATTGCGCTCGGGGACGCCCGTGCTGCACATGTGGCTGCTGCAGCTGATTCTGCTGATTCTGCAGCCAACTGTTGCCGTGGGGCGGCCCAAAAGACCCTCGGGTCGTCCGGTTCACCAGGGGTGTGCGCTGGATCTAGACACGCATCAGGCCGAGTGAACTGGGTGTAGTGTCATATAAGTACCCCGCTCGCCGCCATCCCGCCCACCACCGCACCCAGGTTGACAGGGTTCGCCGCGAATGCCCTGAGTTTGTGATGTGGGTCTTCACCGACGTGGTTGGCAGGCACGATAGGTGCGTTCGGAGCGAGCAGCGCCTTGCGTTTGATTTTGTCGTGCTGGGTCTGTTCACGCAGCGACGTTGAGTTTCTGCGCTCCACCGGGCGTCCGGCTGCACCTTGAGCTTCTGGTACTCCTTGTCTCGTTCTCGCGCGGCATCCTGCAGATCGCGGACCTTCCGGCGTTCGAGTTCTAGGTCCCGTTCAAGTTCTAGGATCTGTAGTTCGAGCGGCTACCTATACCGAGGGCAAGATGAAAATTTACCAGCGTTCTTGTTGCTGAGCAGGTTGATCTCTCCGTTAGCTAAACGACGTAAGATAAGTGGTCATTTCGGAGAGATGGTTCTCCTGCCTTCTCTGACGACGTTCTCCAACTGTTTTTGTAACTGAGCGTTCTTGTCGTTGACGTTGCGCACTACGGCCTGCTGAAAAGAACTAGAGATCTCGTTAGCCGCGAATCCACATCGATCGGAATGCGTCTACTTTTCTTGGTGGATTTGATATTGCCAGAAAGAGATTGCACTGCGAGACAGTACCGTTAATGTAGTTGCATTTTTTTTTTCGCAGTGTAACGAACCGACTGCATATTTCTAGAATGATAGAAGGTGTCAGACCTGAAAGAACGGACTTAGTGTCGAGTAAGCGTTCAGCGGGCAAGTATATGCGCCCCGATTTACTGTTTTATAGTCGTTTGAGGGATGCAGAGAGCAGACCTACAGGAAATTGTTGGAAAGAGACTCTACCAATCGCCCCCTGCAGAGAAAGAAACGTACGACAACATCGTCTCTTGAAAATAATCAGATTCAAGGTACTTAGTAGATCCCCATAAAGAACACACGCACGGCTCGGAAAGACTCGTTTCACAAGCTGCAAGTCCTGCTCAGACTAGGTGTCTAGATATTAGATCGAAGATATACCAGGGCAAAGGCGCGCGGCATTGAAAAGTTCATTCGCGCATTCGACTAAGACAAGACGCAGGCCATGTTAGGGGGGAAGAGTATCATACTAACGCCGAAATGGACGCGCCGCAAAATATATGTGAGCCTGCGGTAGCGATGGTTTAGGTTAGTATCGAAGGGGGTCGCGGCAACTTACAAGTGGTCTATATGATTCATTTGAAGATTGAGAAAGGTGAAAGGTGGCTTGAGCTTACCACCACCGCCTTGTCAGTTAGTGGTCGACGGCAAGTCAGTCGGTTGCATTTCAGATCGGTGTCCATTCCTCGCGCCGGTGGAGCTCTATTGGCGCAACTCAGCAAAGTACCGAGAAGTGTCCCTTGAGTGTCTGTTCAAGCTTCTCGAGGAAGGAATGAAAGCAAAATAGAAGTGGTAGAGTTACTACTGCTGAGTCACAACGTGACAGGCGCCGCAGACACCGTAGAAGGAAAAAAAATTGGATATGAGCTACACTATACAGTTAATAAAACGCGTCATCTATGAGGATGTGAGAAGGGGATACAGTGAGGAATGATTATGGAATGTTCATGCGAATCCCATTGAAAGTACGGTATATATTATGTCGATATCATTCCTGGATCTTCGTCCTCAGCGGGGGTGCCAAAAATCTCGTCGAATATTTCTTTGCCATCGGTTGGAAGAGGCGGGAGCCGCGAGCTAGCGATGGATGGGTCGTCTCGACAGGCCTTGATTCTACGAATGCGTTCGTCGTTCCATATCTGCTCCAGCATAAGAGTCAAAGTCTTCAAACCGAAGAGGAAGCCCCGATCAGCCTCATCGGGATAGTGAGGTGGAAATCGCGCATAGATGAGGCCCGTCTCAGGATCGACATCAGCCATATAACCCTGTGATGGTGCCAACTCCGGATTGTCGTTCGAACCGGAATACGGAAGCCAATCTCGGCCGGATGTCGTGTGTGCAAAATCGACGATCCGAACGTTAATTTCGCCTCGTTTCCGTCGGCCACCGAAACGTTTTGCAACAGGACCCAAAAGTAAGTCCTCACTATGTGTGCGACGCAATGAGGGCTTCTCGGATGTTCTCGCATGGTCCGTGCGGGAATTGTGACGCTCCAAAGATTCTCCCCGTTTACTGCGTGACGATGGCTGCTCCAATGTCGATGACTTCAGGGTGTCCTGGAGTTCGCGATCGCCATCGTAGATGAGAAGAAGACTGCATCCGTAGAAACGATAACCTTTCAGGCGGTTAATGATGCGCGCCAGACCGTACAGCTTCTGTAGCAGAATAGGTATTTGGTATGCCAGAAGTCGTTCACCGTCATACAGGAAAGATGCCAGGACACCAGGCAACGCATCAGGACGGACATCGCGACCCATGTATTTATCTTGCGCCACATACGATTGTGTTACGTGGTTCCAAACCTGTGAAAACAATCTCAATACCGCAAGACAAAGGAATCTATATCTGAACTGACCTGCATTCCACAGACCCGAACTCCCAACGACCTGCTCGTAGTCCGATCACATTTTTTCCGTTGGCTTTTCTTCTTCGCTGGGGTCGCGTCTAAACCATACTGCCGCGTGCCCATCTTCAGATCCATTACACATGGATGCTTCAACCGTCCAGTAAGGTCTTCCATAAGGATGAAATGATTTTGTCGCGTAACAGAAGGATCGACCTCGGGCAATGAAGGGCGTTCCGGTGAAAAAGAGTGCGAATACAGCATATGAGCAGGGGAGGCGCCGAAATCAAGGGATCGAGAGCGGCTGCGCCGGCGGCTAATTGAAGGGGATAAAACGAGATTATGCCATGTTGGAGAAGTGTGGTCGATACCCTCGTTTCGGGGATGCGTATCGAAATCTATGTCGAAAACGTCAATCAGGTCTTTGCTCCGGTGCTGCTCTATAGCCAGGGCCTCGAGTTTCCCGTGACTCGCCATAAAGGATTCGCTCTGCACCCTCCGGATAGGTGGGGCAGCTTCCGGCTCCGGGAGACGATCAACATCAACTTGGCTAATTAGTGGGCGGATTCTACCACTACGGGTCCTTCGCGGACGGAGATTAAGGTTATCGTCATCCTCTTCTCCGTCGGCAACATCTCCGTCGTCGTCTGTTCTGGTACCAGTAGTCCATCTGCCTCCCGTGCGTCTACGAAAACGCCGCAGTACTGTACTGAACACATGATCCTTGAGCTTGGTGTTGACAGTTGTTGAGCCAGTTCCTCCGAACCAGGGCGAATGAGGTGTCGGAGTACGCAGGGTGTTGTCAGATGAGGAAGTAGGAATTCGGGGGCGACTAAAACTGTCTTCTTCGTCCGAAGCCGATTTGACGAGAAACTGAGGTGCACTAGGTGTCTCGCCTAATTTGGAGGGAAGGCACGCAGAGATTGGCTGGGAGAGTTGACTGGGGTGGGAGCGTCCATCTCACTAGTGACAAAAGGCGGGTAGCGTGCCAATGGGCTGGCTCGGGCTCGAGGGATATCGGTCATTGAAGGGACCCCAAGATCCGGGCTCGATGCATGGCCGCCGTTGAAATGGGCTCGATTGAAGTGACGATCAATGAGAGGCACGGTGGCATTGGACTGAGAAAGAGAGCGATGCCGACCACGCAGCATCCACTCGGGGATGATATGACGATTACGATCCAGGACAACTTCAGGCATCTCTGCTTCGTCTGTGTCAGTATCACCAGCTTCATCCTGTTCGCCGACAGCAGCCTCGGGAATAGTGACACAATTAGGCCGCGAATGTTGAGCATAGGTGGCTGCTTTTCGGCAGGGCGGTCGCGCCGGACGAGGCAATTCATGAGAGGAAGTCGGGGAGGCGGGTGCCTTGGGGACCCGCCGGTAGGTTACAAGCATGACGCCTAAGTATCGGGGAATGTATCCCAAAAGGGGAGGGGCCTCTCGCTCCACGGACTCATAAAAGAGATTCTCGCGCGACACAAGAGGCTAAAAGGATACAGTAATAAGACCATTGGATTACGATAAGATAAACTGCGCAGACCTTGCAGACAGCCTGCTTCGTGAACTTGTAGATGGCACTGTGTCCACCCACTTGGTTGCGAAATGGACGAAGAGGTATGTGCGCTGATACGTCGAGATCAAAATCCAGGAGCCCCTCGTCGTCTTTTGGGTCCTCCAAGCGTTGCCTGTCACGGTTTGGGTGGGTTAAAGAGGGTCGGTCGTGGTTAGTTTGAGTTGGATGCAGATACGAGGTTGCGAGGCTGTCATGCGAATTGGGGACACCGGCAGAAGTGGTTGATGTAGACGTTGTGGCCGAGGCAGTCTCCCAAGCTGATTCATCGTCCGTTGACCACGGTGAAAAACTGGTGGACTCTAAAGGTGAGATTGGTGCAGGGTGGGGTAGCCGAGCCTGCGGTATTTGTACGTGCGATGGGGATTTCGAATAAGGGCGCGGCGTGGTCGCGATCAAAGGAGGTTCAGGAGTAGTCGCTCGGCCATATGTAGCTGACTCGGAGCTTGTGTCCTCCTGGAAACGCAGAGCTGGTACACGAGACGAGCGCGAACGAGATGGGGAGGGAGAGGGCGGATATGCATGCGGAGAGGGAAGCTTCAAGAGAGCCAAGTCAAGTAAATTTGAAGGAAACGAACGGACGGGCATACCTCGATCTCGAAGACCGGTTCATCAGCAGGCCGCTCTCGTCTTCTACCCCGGCCACTCTCCTGCGGGCTCATGACATTTTCACGCCACTGTGTCAAATCGTTGATCAAAATTTCGCGGGCAGGGGAGTTCCTTTCCGAGCGCAATTCTGCCTCATCCTGTAGAACGCTCTCCCGTGTCCTCACCCTCCGCAGCGCTGTCATGCTCTTCTCGCGTCGAACGGCGGCGGATTCTCTGTCAGGCCACTCAGAGCGCTTGACAAACTGGAATTTGGCCTCCGCAACGTCCTCCGTCCGCGTTGAAGAGCCCGCCCTCGCGCCGCTCGATGCACTAGCAGTATCATCCTTGGTCTCCTTGAATAGTTGAAGTGTCTCTGCCACCTTGCGTCCAATGCCAGCCGTCGTAGGCTGCGACGGGATGTGGTCACGGGTGTCATGGGACGACGACGAGGAAGAGGAGGACGCAGAGTGTGAGCGTCCTGACAGGGGGCGAGCCGTATTGGGATCGCTCAAGAGATGAGCTAGGGCGGAGGAAGTGGATGAAGGCAGAGTCAAGGCTCTGGCCGCGCTTCGGCGAGGTAGGGATTTGCGGGGAACCTGCTTCGCAGAGGAACGCTCGGTGACATAACCGTCGGAATCGATTGTATTCTGATCTCTGCGGTGCTTCCTGTGAGATTTTGAGTGCCGCAAGGCGGAAGACAAGAACGTGTCGGAAAGTTCTCGCTCGTCTGATGTGTTGTGGGGAAGTCGAGGCGAAGAGGAGGCGGTGACAGGCCCGGAGCTGGGTGGAGAGAGCGGAAACCGGTACGAATGGTTTTTTTGGCTGTTATTGTCGGCGACAGACCCCATAGACAGCGTCAAGCTAACGGGGGCCAACGAGACGTGTGGGGAACTGGATGGCCTCCCAATTGGGATTTTCGGATTTGCGGGGATAGAGGGATCGCGCGCAATCTCGCGCGGCCGAGAGAAAAGAGTGGCCAGCAAGGCGACAACTTTTTAAACGACCTGCAAGCAAGTGCGCGCTTAGTGTTGACAAAAGAGGAAGAGAAATGATATCACCGTCGAACTCGCCCGTACACGTGCGCCTGACAAAGCATCCATCGCGAACGTTCAACCTCCCCAGCAGCTGTGGGTCCAAATAGTTGAGCGCGCCCCCGTCCACGCACGTTTCTTGCGCCGTGTGTATTGATCCTGCTCGGCATTCTCCTCAACCAGTAGCATTTCCTTCGCTCTCGATCGCAGTCATGTACGTGAGACCGTATCCAGACATTCTTCCGTGTTTCTACCACACCCAGCCCTCTTTCGCACCTGCCCTCCCACACACTCTCGTCACCTTTTGTCAAAGTGGAAGAAGCTTCTCGATATCCCCGGAGTTTGTCCTTATCTTACGGAGATTCCTTATCTTCAAAGTCGCCGTGCGATTAGACTACTCTTGGACCTCGCAATTTCTATTCGCGAAATCTTGGCATTGCCAGCGAGGTAGGGGTGATTAATGGCCAAGCGCGTATGACGGCTGAACGCCGAATTGCCAAGATGAATTTTAGATATTGGGATAGATTGGGAATTATTTTGTAGAACGTACTCTGTGTTTCAGATAGGCCAAGGTCTTAAGAATTAATATAAGGTCTCAGACAAAGTTGGCCGCTTCTGCTGTAAGTAGCTTGGACATTTGGTTTTGCAGTCAGTTGTGCTTGGCAACTTGGCCCACAGTCACGATGAGTCATCTACTACTTATGTAATCAAGCATATAAAAGAACCCCCAAGAAAGCAGTGTTGACTCCTTTCTCTTATCAACTATCACCACCACCAAACACAATTGTCACAACCTCAATCACTCAAAGATGCCCAGTATTAGGGTATGTGCCACTCATGCTGTCCACTCAAACCAGACAACTGACTCGGACCATCTGCAGCTCATAGATACCAGTAGTACAACACATGTAGGATCCAAGATTGGAGCCAGTTCTTATCATGTTCATTTTGATGCACCTAATGAACATGATAAGGATGTAGAGCATAATGGATCAATCCATGAGCCTATTCCCAGGTTGCATATGCATCACCATACTCCAGCTAATGAAGTGGATCATACTAGTGGTCCCTCTCAAGGCAAAACAAACATTTTTGCCCCCTTGACTAGGAGTTCAAATGAACTCCCTGCAGGCCAGATGATTGACTTGCGAGTATTATGGTCCAACATTGTACCCACCCTGCAGAAGGACAGGGGTGAGCAATCCACAGCTACAGCTCAACCAACATCACACATCCTTGCAGCCCAATCAGGAGATGTTCCCAAATTCCACACTTGTCCTCTGGACACCACCTTCCAACCTAAAGCTGCTGCAGAACAGCAGTGGGCAGCACAGCCACCATGGCTACCCAAAGGACAGCAGCCCTCCACACACATGGAAGACTATGCATGGCCCCTGGAATACAGTCTACAAGATATACAAGATGATCTTAGGAAGAACACAACTTCCATGTTCAGCTTTCCTCCATCCAGTCCTCTGCAGAACCAACCAACCAACTTGGAGAGCACAAGGAGTCCTGGAGAGGTGCACAAACCTACTACGAAATCCATGTTCATGCCACAGCAAAATGCTCTACCACATAAATACACTGCACCATCTCTTCCTCCAAAGTCAGATGGATACAACCATAGGAACTTGGAAAAACATACATCAAATCCATTTGGAGGAAACTCCATGATCCCTATCACTTCAACTCCTCCACCAACACTCACCGACTCAATTGTCAAGCCAACATATCGAAGATCATCGAGCATCCACAGCACGGACAAAACAATATTCATCCGACCTTCACCGCCTGTATCCGAAATCTCCGATGATTACTTCCAGGATACCACAAGCACACCCGCTACTACTCCTCCTACGTCTCCAGTCATCACCGACACTGGCAGTGGCCACCCATGGTCAGAGGAAATTGCTTGGAAAAACGAAGATATAATGGCATGTCAAAAAGTGGCGGCAGCCCTTTTCGACGATGATGACGAAGACTCACTTTTTGGCGATGAGGTGCAGGAAACGACAGATGTGCAGCGGTTGGACTTCTCTGAACCAGAACCGGCCAAAGAGCCGAGCACCGATGTTCACCCCAAGCCAGCCACCCGTATCATAACCAAGCGCCCAATTCGGGAGTTGAGGGCACTGATGCCCAAACAGGCATCGCGGAAAACAAAGGTGTACCGAAAGAGAGAGGGGAAGTCACAGCAAGGCCGAGTTCCCGCTACGGTTGGTCCATCTGTGTCTCAATCCCACCCGATACCCACACATATCTCCGAGCAGGCATTCCAAGGCCGTGGTGTCAAGAGACCCGCTTCTTCACGGAACCCTCCCGCCCGTCCGGCCAAGCGCCAGGCAACCCAAGCGAACGTTCCAAAACACATACCCGAGAGCACATTGATCGAGTGGACCAACAAATTGAGGACGTTCGAGGAAATCGTGTACACCGGGATAAGTGGGCCAGGGGAGGTGCAAAGGCTGCTAGGGCTGCTGAACAGCATGGTAGCAGTCAGGGAGTGTATGCCTCCAAAGTGGGTTTTGGAGACAATGAGGACCAGAGACGTGAACGGTGTAGAGGACAGAAAGAATAAACCGAGCTTGCTTCGGGCTGTCGCCAAAGGCTACAAGAATTTCGAGGGAGGTGAAGAGGTCAAGGTCAAGGTGAAGGAGCTTCTAGATAGTTGGATGGTTGTGGCGAAGACGGGCGAGGTCAAGCTGCCTCATATTGCGCAATGCACATTATCGGATGTGGCCACAACTTGATACATATTGCTTCACAGTTTACGATGTTGACGGGCGAGTGCATCCGTATATGCGTGTCGTGGGAGGAAGAGAGGAGACGACGAGGAAATGGGAGAAGAAGAGAAGATGCCACATCGGGCAACAACATCAGTTTCCTTTTTTGGACCGTTATGCAGTGCTCGGCAGCGCTTCTCGATTGCACAGCAGTGCCGTGCACCTAGAGGCGACCTTCACAATTTCAGTCTCCGTATCCCTAGTATACTCACTCCCTGTACATGTTTCTTTCTTACATTCAACATTATTTATTCAATCATAGGTGTGAATTCACAAATGAGTGGATCGTGGCCACCGCCAACCGTGGTCATTGTGCAAGTACAAAACATACATTACTGCAATACAGGTGAGGGGAGGTGAATTCTAGTTCAAGACAAGCGAACGTGAGAGGTCAAAGAAGGTCGAGGCTAGCCGGCCATTGGCGTATGAACGGCAATGGGGCCCTCATCCACCTTTCTGCGCTTCGCAACAGGCCCGTCATCACCGTCCGAATCGTCAATGACGATAAGCGGCGAATCAGATCGTCCATCCCCCGTGGTATTCGCAGCAGTATTACCGGCAAGAACTGGTGCAGGCGCAGGTGGCTTCGCATCTACGCTCGCGGGAACCTTGTTCTTCTCGCCGCTCTCAACCGCAGTCGGGGGCGTAGGCCGGAAAGGTAGCGGTTCGTGCGTGAAGGGTGGGTCTCTTCGCCCTTTCACCTGTCCTCTCCCTCTGCCCCTACCCCGGCCCCGGCCCCTCGCAGCCCGTCGCTCCTTCAGCGCACGCACCATGTGGCCCGCTAGCACGCTCAATGCTTTCCGCGCGCCCATCTTCTCGAGCTCCTTCAGCATCTCCGCATCCACACCACTGAAAACATCGGGGTCTAGAATTAGTGTCCGCTCGTGAAGTACCATGTAGCCCTCTTTAGCGGAGTTGTTAGGCTGACTAGGGGAGTAGTCTGGGTGGGTAGGGGGATGGGCGCCAGTATAATGGGAATTGAGACATCCGGAACTTGCGGTGGCACTTGTGAGGGAGCAGGCGTGGAAGACGAAGGTGCAGAGCCGGATGCATTCGCGACAGAGGGAAGTGTGGGGGTTGCAGATGCGGAAGCAGGGGCGGGGGCGGAGACGGAGGCAGGACCAGGCAGGCCCCAATGACCTTGTGTGAGAGATGCATATGGGTTTTGGCTGGTGTATGTTGAGGACGAAAGGGCGGAGTACGCAAATACACCAGTAGAGACCTGCGACGACGGAGGTACAACAGCAGCAGTCAACGTAGGTGCGACTGGAGAGACAGTAGTTCGTGGGGTGCTAGTCGCTGGGGGCTTGATCTCGCGCGGCGTCGTTGTCAGAAGGGGAGATAATATACCTTTCGGGTCGCCCTTGATACTTCGCTTGAGCGGAGGTTTCAGCTGCTTGTCTTTGTCCTTCTTCTTCGTTCCCTTGCCTGCCTTACTTGGTTTGGCGACTGGCGCAGCGCTTCCGGTACCTGCTGGGGCCTGGTTCTTCGGTGGCTGTTCATCGCCCTCCTCGTCCACGGACCAAAAGAATCCTTTGCCCCTACTCCCTCCGCATCGCTCCATCTTCTTGAAATGTTTGTCTGAGGATAGGGTGTGACGCACAGAACTCTACATTGCCGATGAGATCCAACACCAGAAGAGATGCAAGCGCACGCACCATCCATTTGTCATCCACATGCTGATAATGTTCGTAACCGTTCATAATCCAGGTGCATATCTCCTGCAAAGTGGCCTTGCCACCAAGATCCTTGATCGCCCGCAAGATCAACTGTCGTAATGTCAGGGAGGGCTTTTCCGGTATCTCTGCAGCAATGGGCTTGGGCCTCGGTGGGGACGGTAGCTCTGGCCTCTTTCGTTTCTTGGGATTGGTTTTACTCAATTTAGATATAGAAAGTTGTGGTTCCGGGAGTGGGGGTGGAGCCTTTGTCTCTATTGGCGGCGGGAATGTGATTGCGGCGTGGAAGGTGGAGATATGGATGTGATGTCTACAGAGGGAGAGCGTGGTCGATTATTAGAGGACTGGGAGCTTGGAGATGGGGTGTCCTCTGGCGGAGGCGGGGGTGGCAACACGAAATGGAATGTACGGGACGCAATTTGGATTTGAGATCTAGAAGATATCAGTGGGGAGGTGCACCCGTTGTGGTTGATCAGCGCACCTCTCCCCCAGTGGTGCACGCGTTCCACTGGCGGACCAGACGCCGTCAACCCACGCCCCGTTCCGTCCGACGACAAGCAATACGAAACGGTCCTCCTCCTGGTCATACTCTATCTTCGCATGAAGGCGGGAAACACTCTTGAGTGCACCAAGGTCGACATCGACCTGGAGATTATCCTGGGCAGAAGACGTGGCTGCAGCGGGGTTTGGAATGCACCGTCTCCCGATTGTGACCGATAGAGTGCGAACATAGAAGGTGACGGTAGGGAAGACAAGGGAGTAGTAAGCCGAGATCTTCTCTGCAGCAGAGGACTCTTGCTTAATGGCGGAGTGGGGCGAGGTGGAGGGCAGGTCCATGGTAGCGGGAAACAGCTGAAAGCCCTGGGTGAACGTGACTAGTCGTTCTTCAAGTTACCACGTCACGTTCGTCCATGTCCAAGGCCGCGGAAGCCATTCACGATCTCGGCGACGAGGTCGCGACTCTTGCCGACGAGGACGTCGACAGCACAGACTCCCAGCTCCGCTATGCCGCGTATGGTGCCCGTCTGAGGACTGCTCTCCGTGCAGGTTCCCGCTACGTCGCATACGTATGTCTCATCCAGGCCTCTTGCAAACTCCTGTAAAGACTCATCCAGACAAGTGATGTCGGCGAAGCCTTCCGTCCTGTCGTTCCACCCTGGGTGGTTTCCGCCGCATACGGCGTGTCCTGGCTGTACCTTGCTGGCGACGTGAGCTACGAATCCTTCAAGGCCCATCGACGGGGACCCTCTCCCACCGAGGCTGCTTACTTCTCGGAGCCTGCACGGATAGGAATAGTTGCCGTTGAGCGGGCCACGTTCCAATCCATCGCCTCCATGTTGGTGTATATTTAACTTGATGGATGCCCTATCTACATGCACGCAGGGCCCTTCCTGCTCTCACCATCCACACTGCGGTCAAGCAAGCCAAGAAAGCTTTTGACAAAGCCAAGAGTCCGCGTATAAAGTCTTGGGGTCCAACCGCAACAGGGCTGGCAATTGTAATTCATCCCAACTCTGTTATTCGGTGCACTGACGTCCTTTGAGGTACCCATTCTTCCTTACTTGTACGATCATCCCGTAGAACACGTTACGGATCGCGTTTTTGAGTGGATAAGACAGCAGTTGGCAGAACGGCAGGGCGATAAGAGCAAGGACGAGCTCTGAGTTTCGGGTGCTTAGATCGTAGAGTTATTATAATGACACCATCAATTTCGAGTCGTATAATGCGCAAACGATGCCAGCGGTCCTGGGGCGTCCCATTCGATAGAAAGGACAGAGGACAGTAAAAATATAACTCCTTCCAATTCCTAAATAAACCGAACAAGAAACAAACCGTCCAGTACTAGGAATAGAACATACAGGCATGTGGCTCCCCTCATCTTTCCTCCCGTAGCCATGTACATATGTAGTCAGATATAATGGAGACACGCCGAGAAGTAGGATACTGCATGTACACTGCAATTGTTCCATCCGTGCCAGTGGTGGTAAAAGGTCCGGAGAGCTCTTCACCACCCTCGTCCGCGTCCTCGCGGGTTGTTGTTATACCCTCCGCGGGCACCGTTGTTGAATCCAGGTCCAGCGTCGCCGGCCGCGGGGTACCCGCCGTATCCACCATATGCCGGCGCTGGCGGTGCGCCATAAGCACCTCCAGCCACATGATTTTGCCCGCCATAAACACCATAATTCCCATATCCACCTTGTCCTTGTTGTGCGTAAGAATTATAATTCGGGGCTCCACCCCGTGGCGGGGGCCCGCCGCGATTTGCGCCGTACGTACCATAATTTTGAGGCTGTCGAGCCGGAGCGTTGTTGTATCCTCCATACTGCTGCTGGTGGTTCTGGGTCCGCGGGGGATAGGGCTGCTGATATGAGGCGTTGCCGCGATATCCTCTATCATTCCCGTTAGAATTCTGGTGCCCATAGTCGGATCGTGAGTGGAAGGGGTCGTTCCGTCCTCGGTCAGAACCGTTGTTTTGGTTGTTCCATGACCCTCGACCGCCACCGCGATCCCGGCCTCCCCGTCCTCGTGCACCGCGCCGGACAGTGTCAAGATCAGACGTGTTGAGTGCTCCGCGAGGTTTCTTGACGCCCGGCAGGAGCACGGAGCGATGCGGAGACAACTGTTTAGGAAAGAAATAGAATACGGAGAGTGATCTGTCGTTCCTAATGTCAAGCATCAGGTTTGGCAAGGGAGAATAGTATGTCGAGCCAGGTATGCAGTCGGGGTTGCGAGAGACACTGCCACTTATCCCTTGGCTGAGCTTGATGTCGAGCGGTACGGGCTGTTATTACACTATGAGAAACAAAACTGCATAGACGGGTGAAAATGCTTACGTCTTGAGTCTTGCGTTTCCCGTATAGCTGTTCGTAGAAAGGGTAGAGCGGATGCTCATCAGAGGCGAAGATGACATTATTTCCCCATGTGTTTCGACGTCGTTCCTCTTGAGTGAGAAAAATCGTGTATGGCGGATCGTTAGCCCCAGGAGGACGGTCATCGGGAGAAACGTTGATCACAGGGCGCTCGTCAGGCGGTAAAAAATCTAGAGGCTTCGCCATCGCGCCGAGAAGCATGTCCTGATCGATAAACGACAGCAGGGCAACACCTTGCCACGCCATTTTCTTCCCATTCATATCTACCTCGAACTCTTCCGGATAAAAATCAACCGAGTCATGCTCGTTTTCCTTGCCAGACGCTCCTCTGAGTGGCGATCGTTTATCCAACATGAGAGGATGGAAAACAGGCGGAATATGCTTTCGGCTGCGATACGATTAGATTGATATGACATTTTAGAGGAAGTGCGATTTACCTCTCCGGAGGAAACACTCCCATCAACTGCTCAAAAGGCTTGAAAGGCCTGCCGATGTCAAACCTGATGTCCATATTCTTCACGTCAAGGAAGTCGGCAGCGAAAGGTGCAAAGTGATATGGGTAAAACCACTGCCACGAGGGTGTCTGAAATCAATTTAAATTAGCACCGCTGAAACGAGGTCGAGCGACCATATTGACGGACTCCTTGGTAGTAATAATGCAGCACCCAGGCCAAACCCTCGATGTAGGCCGTCGTAACCCTGGAGAAATGAGATCAGTTGTTGGCACTACTTTAGATTCAGGGAGCTCAGTACTTCTTGACCAAGTCGGGATCGGTGCAATTATCCCGAAATTTATGCTGATAATAGCGTTCCCTGTATCCTGGTTCCCAGAGTCTGATCGTTGTATATGAGTACAGGGCAAAAGGCGTAATCGCAGCCACGACGTACTGGACGCTGTCTGTTTGCTCCACGGTGCCGTCCGGATTCACTACGAGTTTCAAGGACGCATCTGCTGGGGCATCGTCCTCGTCGTCGCCGAGGTTTTCATCGGCCACATCGTTCATGTCGGATAGCTTCCGCTTCACACCGACACTAGGAGAGTCATCATTATTCGTGGCTGTATCAATAGCAGTGGGTTCTTCGTTCATGGGCTCATCAGGATCTACATCACCCTCCGCATCTGCATCGTTTTCGGGAGGCGTGGGTTCAACAGTCATGGTTTCGTCATTACGATGGATGGATGGAACAGAGACAGTGCTAGTACTGATGCGATGGTTCCCAAAGCCTGGCACACCCTCATCATCATTTGGTAGGGTCCCATCGCTCAATCTCGAAGTATCGGTGGGAGGGAGGAATGTGTCTGCGCCAGGGGCAGTGGTCGCGGGTTTGGCGGGCAACGAATGAACAGGCACAGCACCAGAAAGCTCAGCCTTAAGCATCTCAGCGGCGCTCATATTCGCCATACGGATCGCAAAACGGTTGGCAACTACGTCACGGTTGGAGCCCGCAAGTGCCTGTGCAGCAGCAGCTTGCGGCGATTGCGCAGTAGGGGAAGCACCGAATCCCATCGAGTCGGCATTTGCAGCAAAATTAGGACGTGGGGGAAGGGGATGATGTACAGGAGGAACGGAGGAGCCAGGAGCAGTGGGAGGAGCAGTCAGCGAAAGACTAGTCGACGGTCCCATAGTAAGACTCTTCGTGATCATAGATTTCTTGTTCATCAGATCCAACTTACGACGTTTGGCGTTCTCGTTTTGCCGTGTCTCAGCTAAAGTAATGAGAGAGCGGGTCAATAGGGTGTCTGATATTGAGAAAAAACCGGGGAGGGGCTATGTGACTGTAACACGGACCTTCACGCCTTCGTTTGAAGATTTCATCTTCTCTTTGTGCGAGTCCTTCAAGAATGATCTGCGCTCGTTCCAGTACAATGTGGCCATGGTTAGTCAGGTAACCTCCCATTCTTGGAAGTTCCTGCTTCCAGATCCTCAGAAGAGTATCAATAGCCCCTTCACGAATCTCAAGCGAGGGAAGATGGGGGAGAAAGTCATTGCCAACAAAGAAGATGAGGAGAACCCAATCATCAACGGCTTGTTCGAAGTTGTAAGGGAAGAGAGTTTGTGGCACATCAAGCTCGACTTCGAGATATTCTCGGAGGATGGCGATATCGAGAAAAATGAAGGGTTTTCTTGCGTCGGGTCCTTTTTTACTTCTATAATCTCCGTAGCAGTACAAAGCGCCGCATAGTGACCTTCTTGGCCACACTTGCGACACGCTGTGTTGTTAGCATCTGCGAAGACATCCTCACGGAGAACCCAAAAATGAGGTTCATGCGTCGCTATCCCGAGCATGATAAGATCTGCATCCTGAAGGAAATTCGTTGGTATGATGTACCCAGAGTGAAGATCGGATGAACTAACTAAGCCATAAATTACGTGACGTGTGTTTGGATCGTGCCCAGGGTTGATGCGTTGCCGCCTTATGAAATCCATGATTTTATGTTCACCTTCTCCGGGAACGCCAGCGTCAGAGATGAGAACTTGAATCTAAGGCACGTAAGGATGATTGATACGAAGGGCAATTCTGGTGATAGCCCACTCACGTTCTTCCATCCCGGATCCGTGTTCATTTTCTGAACCACCCAGTAACGCAACGAAATAGCCAAAAGCTCCATAAAAGGTGTGCCGGGTGTGATAGCATTGGTGTCCCAACCTTCCCCACGATCAAAGTCGCTGATTTCTTTGCCCATGGCTAGAACGGAAAGTAAATCTGGATTGAACAGTATTCATACAGAGGGATATTCAATTCGCTTACCTTGCCATATAAGAAGTGACTCTGCGCGACCGATCTCCTTCTCCTTCGCTTCCTGTGCAGCACGGAAACGCCTTGAACGCTGCTGATTCATCTTTGCACGAGGGGCAACGCCGTCTGAGTTATATCCAGGTTGGAATGAGCGTCTGAGAGACAAAAGAAAGACACACCGATGGCCATGAATAGCAGTTTACGCGGCCGTACCATGTTAACGACGCGTTCAGTATACTTGAAGATTTCGATCATCATTTCTTCTTCTGTCTCGGGAGCGGGCTAGGAGGTCAACATGTGAGCTGGAAAGTAAACGGGGAAGGGATCTGGTTGCTCACTTTGCCCTCAGGATGGGTACAAGGATGTACCTGCAACATGTAAATGGTAGATGTGCTGTGAAGAGAGGGATACGTACAATGCCATTCATATCAAGATATAAGTTATCAAATTCCTTTCCGTTGGGGTTCCTCATGGACATGTTCACGGGTATACTGACTGTGGTGCCATCCTGGCTAGGAACTTTGATTTCCTCTTCCTCCACAACGGGTACAACTGAGAGATCCGGGAGGTCAGTGTTTGAAGGCCACCCCAGTAACACGACATACTAATTTTGGGATACTTTTTGCTCAGCCAACGGAAGAGTGCGGGAACACCCTGACACAATATGTCAACGCAGAGTACTTTGGCACTTGGCGCGAAAAGAAGCGCACCATGGCTAGAAGGAATAGAAAAACTTGAACTTGAAGGTGGTAAGACGGTTAACAGCTAGCGTATAATGAAGAACCGGACGTGTTCGTGGGATGGAGCAAAGCGACTTTTCCTTCGCTTCGTCACCACCGCCGAGAATGGCCAAGGTCACGTGTATGAGTCAAATCGCGATGTCTGCAGCTACCACAAGCAATGGCGCCCCAGCGGCCTCACAGCCTACCCAGAAATCCATGACGAAGGCAGAGCGAAGAGAACTACAGGAAAAACAGCGCGCCGCGAAACTCTCACAGAAGCAGCAGCCTCAGACAGGCGACCCTTCGAATAAAGCAAAGTCTAAACCGAAGCCTGCTGCTGCCCAGAAGAAAACCCCTACAGGAACCACAGACACAACTCTATCCTCCGGTCCGGACGCGTTCAAATCTCACGCGAAGGACGCTACTTCTGCACCAGCCGTTCCTGATGTTGAGGCAAAGACTTCAAATTCACGTAGTCTGCGGATATTTTCGCACTTTGGACTGCCCAAGCATGGGCATACTGTGAAGGGGGATATACACCCGTCCATAGTGAGGCTTGCTCTTCAATTTTCCGAGTTCAGAATATGTGGTGCGAACGCGAGATGTATTGCTACTCTCACCGCTTTCAAAACAGTGAGTCTTTTGTCCCATGTATGCTGTGTACGCGTCCTTAGGGTAACAGGTTATCCAAGACTATACAACTCCTCCCAATAATACACTTTCCCGACATTTAATGACGCATCTTTCACCACAAATTACACACCTTGTATCGGCGAGGCCAATGTCAGTCACGATGGGAAACGCCATCCGGCAGCTCAAACTGGAGATCAGTGGGTCAGATATTGATATGCCTGAGCAAGATGTAGGCGGTCTACCTCACGCGCATCCGTTCAGTATTAATGAATGAACGAAGGCAAAAGATCTCCTGTGTCAAAAAATTGACGACTATATACGGGATCGTATCATCATCGCAGACGAGGTCATTCAAGATCTAGCAGGGAAAAAGATCAAGGACGGCGATGTCATCCTCACTTATGCCAGGTAAGACAGTACCCATGTGGCATGTTTTATGGTCCTGATCTGTCTAGATCATCCGTTGTAGAGAAGGTCTTGTTGAGCGCATATAAGCAAGGGAAGCGCTTCTCCGTTATTGTTGTGGATTCCCGACCATTACTCGAAGGTATAGAACTTGGTTTACGTTATCAACGCGAACTTATCATTCGTTAGGCAAAGCTCTCTTGCAAGCCCTCACATCTGCACCTCCTGTATCATGGACTCTCTCCAATGAATCACTGTTACCGCCTCCGCCCCCGATTCCCTGCACCTATGCACTACTACCCGCACTTCCATCCCTGATAACAGAGGCGACGACTGTCATTCTGGGAGCTCATTCGCTCCACTCCAACGGCGCAGTCTTCTCCCGGGCTGGAACTGCTCTTGTCGCTATGATGGCGAAAAAGCACAGTGTTCCTGTCTTGGTATGCTGCGAGACATACAAATTCAGCGAAGGTGTTATGCTAGATGGATTTGGCAAGAATGAATTAGGTGGGTTAGGCGCTTCCATTACTAAAATTTAACAGCTCACTCTGCGTAGCGCCACCCCATCTCTTCCAGACCATCCACACATCACCCAAGACGCCAAATCTGGAAATTCTCAATCCGCTGTATGATCTTACGCCGCCGGGATGTGTAACAGCCGTCGTGACAGAAGTTGGACTCATTCCGCCAAGCAGTATCAGTTCAATTCCTATGGCTTTGGGACGGATTAGCTTGTAGACAGCCGTTGTATTTTTTGAAGGCGACCCGGATAAAACACCTGGAAACGACAAAAACGAGCCAACATAGTATCTCAGAGCATGGTATACTATTTTACATACAGGAAACAAGTGAGTGAGACTGCGTACATGTAATGAACAAAAGGAAAGCCCACTTAAGCCAGGGAAAAACACACGAAAATGTCAATAACCTCCTCCCAGCTGGTTGGACATTGGCATACCGCCAGCAACCGCACCGTACCCTGGAGCGCCCATCGAGGTGGGCATGCCGCCCATCCCAGGAGTATTTCCCATTCCACCCATCCCTGGCGCTCCCATTCCGCCCATACCGGACGCCCCCATTCCCATCATGCCAGAGGTTCCCATGCCCATGCCCATGTTCATGCCTCCCATGGCTGGCATGCCACCAGACATTGAATTTGCTGCTCCAGGGCCTCCGTTGGGAACGCAAGTCAGATACAGGGCGAACTTCTTCTCCCTGGCTTTGGCTTTCCGCCTCGATTTCTTTTCCTTGCGGCGTCTCTTCTTATCGGCTCTCGCCTCGCGCCGTGTACGTCTTTGCTCCAGCACTTCTGCCATCGAACCTTGACCGGGGGCAAACGGCTGTTGCCCATACATATATGTAGCCGGTGGGTGCCTCCCTCCACTGTCAGAGTCGGAATCTTCAGAAGAAGACGAGGAGGAGGAAGAGAGCTCGTCGGATTCGTCATAGGTCGGGAGCCGGATATCCGCTAGGCCTGCGTTAGGACCCGAGCGCCGTTCGCGGCCTTTGTAGAGAACGACTTCAACTCCACGGGGAAAGAAGAACGACACATTCCATAGATCAATGACGTCGGCTGCGAGGGTGGCTTTCTTTTGGGGGCGACCAGGTGCAGGGAGCCTTCCAGTCCAAGCAAGACAGAGATCCTGGGATAGAAAAAAGTGAGAGAGATGGTCTTGAGCTAATGAATTTGACATACCTGCATCAAACGATTCCAGTCGGATGGATATACATCGTGAGGTGGAGGACAGCAGGCATCCGCGGCATGTTCTGAATCAGATCGTCCATGTCCTGGATCTTCATGCTTTCGAACGGAGTATACGCCTGGGCCGCATTGATAGGACGCGAAAATCCCTCTGGTGCCGCCAACTGGCCTTGGTCGGCAGCGTTGGAATCAGGCATCTGCATAGAGGGGAAACCGACGGGTCCCGAGGGATACTGCATCCCTAGACCAGCTGCACCCAGGATGGGCGTAGTTGCCCGAGAGCGAGGAATTTGTTTCCCCTCCATGATATGCCCGGGAGGGTAGACTTGGCCTGGGCCAGAACCTCCGTAAGGCGTAGTTGGCCGCGCAAATGGGGTGGTGGCGGTAGGGTAATTAGAGTTGACGTAGTTGGAGGAAGCCGGAGGAATGAATGGTGATTCTCCAGGTCGCATATTGGGTGAGGGATTTGGGTACGGAGACACCCCAGATGCATACTGGTTCCCAGCGGTCTGTGCCGAGTAGGTGTTTGGAGTTCCGTAAGACCCAGAGGTGTTGTAGACAGGACGGTCACCAAAATTGTTGCTCATTCTACGAGCCCGCTCCGGATCCGTCTGATACTTGCTCGGACGCGTCAGCCCACTAACCTTCCGCTCCCTTTCGCTCCCGTACTCTCGATTACGATCGACTTCCAGATCTCCAAACTGTCGATCAAGATCGGAGAGCGCACCAGCTCCAGTACTGTACTTGCGGTCCCGCTGCTCATATCCCGGGGCAACAGCAGGGACGCCGTTGTATCCTGCGGTATATGCGGTCGCGGGGTAATTTGGGTTCGTCGCAGGGTAGTTTGGGCTCGACGCCGAGTATCCGGTGGTGCCCATGACAGGATAGCCTCCGCTAGTCGCACCGGACGTAGGGAATGCAAGAGAGCTGGGAACCGCGCCTGTTCCCTGGTTGAAACTTTTGCGGCGCTCTCGAGATGCCATGGCTTGGGCATCGCGCTCACGAGCTTTGCGAAGTTCGCTATCCGCATCACCGTACTGGCCACTAGTACTCCGTTGTTCCTTTTCCCGAAGCCGTTTGGCTTCCTTCTCCTCTTTCTTTCGTCTCTTCTCTTCATCGCGCTGCCTGCAATAGTATGAAAATCATTGATCGTCCTTTCGCCACCATTCAGATTTACTAACCATTCCTTCAGAGCCTTCTGATCCTCTTTGCTGATTACACCTCGATGCCATGCCGCCGCAAATTCCTGAAAGTGAAAGCTCAGTGATCTATCAGGATGAAGCTCCCCGCCCTAACCGAGTTCGCTGGCTGGGCGCCTGCGGGCACGATCTGAGTTGATTCGGCGGGAACCCACTGAATCCCGCTGACGATTCCAGTTGGGGTCTGATAACTGGGGATCGAGGTGATCAACCGCCTCAAAGAAAACAGATTCCGCAAGCATACCTGGCGGCGACGGCTCTGGATACCGACAAATCGTGTTAGACAACAAAGCTAAGGCCCTTGTGCGACTGCACCTGAAAGAGTGGTAGATGACTCTACCATCAGGTCCTGTCGATGTAGTATATGTGACTTGTCCAGGTGTTATCTGCCCACTGTAAGGTTGAGCGCCAACCCGTTGCTGATTTTCCGGAGGGAAGACGGAGGGAGCCCTGTACATCGCACTTCTCGGTACACTGGGCGGTCAAGATCAAGCTCAAGGCTCAATCAATTGAGTCGTCTTTGTGTAAGATATGGGCAAGGATGAGAAGCCGTACGTAATAGGAAATTGAACGAAAATATAATAAATGAGAAGGTATTTCTACACATCACCAAAACTTCCAGTAAAGTATGATGAGGAAGACAAGGCCAATGGCACCCAACGGGGCGTACTGCCGAAGCATGGCATGGAGGTTTATATTCCGAGCAGCTTTGCGGTACTTTTCTGACTCAGACCGAAGGGACGTTGATAAATGAGACATTCCTGCATGAAGAAAAGGTGAGCAACGCTTCTGCTAGTGTAGGAGGGGCGTACGGTCGAGCGAATCCCCTCTCCACAGAAGCTCTTCCATATTTTTTGTCATTATTCTCGTCACATCTTGCAAGTCATCATTGAGTTTGTCCAAACCAGAACCGCTCGCAGCAGATGCAGTTCGTGTGTCACGGTAAAGCCGCGCGGTTTTTGACATGAAGGTGTCTGCGTGCGAACCATAAGGGTAAGAGATACAAGAGTCCGAATATCCATACCGAATCCGACAAAAGCATACGGTTGCGGACGGCCTCGACTTTCGGACCGTATGTGGTGGCAAATTCTTTGGATAGCTCGTCGAGATACGAGAAAGCCAGTTTCCGCGGATAGGACTTGTCCGCGATTGTCAGAAACATGACATTGTCTATTATGAGGTAACTAGAAGGAAGGACTGGGTCAACGGTTGCGAGGCGGTTCCGATCGCACGAACTGTAATGTGTATAGGCCACTCTCGATAGAGCACCGGGGTTCAGAGTTGGGAGTGATTCGCCGGAAGATGAGCTTCGACTGCTGTTTGTGTTCCTGAAGGGCTTGCTCCGTCTGGATTCACCTGGGGTCAGCGGCACACCTTGGGGCGAGATGGAGAGCAGAACCTGCTCGTCGTCGACACTGGCTGCGAGAGGGAGAGCATCTGACGCCCTCACAATTATTGTCGAGCGCACCATGGCGGTCTGGATGAAGGGCTGGAACGCGTGAAGACACGTCTTCCACGTGCTCTGATGAGTTCTGCAAGTGATCTGACATTTGATTCTGAATCTCCAATATCCTGGCCCGACCCGACCATTATAAAGGCACGTCTTTCTGTTCTCACCAATCCATCTCCAGATGCCCTCCCAACTCTTTGACATCCAGACCCAGGTCCCTATGCCGTTTCTCCACCCGTTCCCCGGCTCACACCCGTCTCATAGCTCACCTTCTACGGTGCTTACCATACGAACCGTATCAATATCATCATACATTGCATATGTGTCCCACTTCTTCTTTGGTACGGACTTGTCCTACTAGCTGAGGCTGCAAGAACAACGAAATATCTCCAGGTCGTTTCAAGTAATGGCCTCCAAGATCCCGGTCCCGGCTTTTATGCCGACTGTGCACCACGTCTTCTCGGACACCTTATTTTCGACTTGAATTACTCTGCCCTTCATGCTGCGCTGTATCTCGCGTATTACTTCGCTCTTGAGCCACTTGCAGCTGTGCGTCGTCTTGGTTGTGCCATCTTATGGTGGACTTACGCTTGCTCTAGCTCCTGTACACGCCCCAAATAGTCTTGTCGCTGCTGACTGCGACAGCGTACTCCCGCTCTGCTAGCCACATCGCACATGCCGGGATATTACACGCGCTATCCTGGGTTGCCCAATTTGCAGGCCATGGACTGGCGGAGAAGCGTGCCCCTGCACTGCTTGACAACCTCATTGGAGGTGGGCTGGATTTCTTTTCCCTACGTTATAACCCCGACTGATGAGTGTAAATCAGCCGTGGTTCTTGCGCCGTTTTTCGTTCACTTGGAGATCCTTTTCTTGCTCGGCTATAAGCCCGAGATGCACAAACGGCTCAACAATGAAATCGGCAAAGAAATCACCAAGATTCGCAAGGCAAAGGGCGACCAGAAACGAGCGGCGGCGGCGAAGGAGAACTGATTTATTTCCTTCTATACTTCGTGTAATTACTATATGCAGTCTACTTTCAACCATACGTTTCTAGGTTTAAAAAGTCACTATGGTTTCGACGCACAATATAGGTTAAGATTTACATGCACATTTCTAGTCTACAGCCCAAATTCAAACGACGAGCTCAGTTGATAAGGCTTGCAGGAGGTGCCAAAACTGGCTCTCCGATAGCAGTAACGTATGCGGATGACAGTCCTCCGTCCACTTTGAAATCAGTACCCTAAACCAGAAGATGTAGCATCATATTCGATTATGAGGATAGCCGTCTGCCGAAAAGGAGACGTACAGTCATGTAGCTGCTGTCATCGCTGGCGACTATGGATAAGTGGTAAGATTATACTGTGGCTCGATGAAAAAAGCTCAGAAAACTTACGGAACAGGGCCGCTTTGGCTAGCTCAACTGCCTCTCCGAAACGTCCCATGGGGAGGTGGATCATCCGTCGGTCTCGCTTTTCAGCGGTGTTGAGGAAATCCATCAACAGTGCTGAGGGCAATGGTCAGGAAGAATATCGGCACCTGCATAACTTGACTGACGCGTTTTCAGCGGCCCCCTTGTAGCACGGAGGTCAGACCGGTTCCGGCATTCAGAGAACACACGTACGGGCATAGCGAGTTGATGCGGATGCCTTCCTTGGCATGCACCATGGCCAATTCACGCGACATCGCAAGCACCCCGCCCTGTACATTGGGCATATCAACACAAAGGATGAACGCCAGATTTCATGGCATTACTTTCGAAGCGGTATCTGCAGGGAGCACCACTAAATCAAATCCACGAACACACCACGCAATGACGGACTTACAAGCTAATTGTGGGGTCGCAGCACCCATCAACGCAACAAAGCTAGCTGTGTTGATAATGCTTCCGCCAGTGTGGAGCCCTTTGGAATCGTCTGTGGGGTTCTCCCGCATTGCGAGGATAGCATATTTGCATCCCCACCAGACACCTTTGAGATTAATGGTCATAGTGAGATCCCAAATATGCTCTTCAGTGTTCAATGCATTGTCGTCAGCGGGGTGCATGATACCTATAGAACGCGTTGCAGTCATTCAAATCGATGGATTCACCTAGTGTGCCCACCAGCATTGTTGAACTGCGAGGAAGTGGCCCGGTCAGGATATTCAGTTTTGAGAGCTGATAGTTCTCCTACCATAACGTCAAGTCTCCCAAATTCTTTCACTGCCAGATCCACCGCAGCCTTGATGTCCTCCTCTTTCCCAACATCAGCCCTTGTGGCCAAAGCCTTCGCATTTGGAAAGCGCTTTGCGATCATCGCTGCGCCTTTCTCTGCCGCCTCGAAATTGATGTCCACAAGAAGGACATTGGCACCTTCTTGGGCAAAGAGGATGGAGGATTCCAATCCGATGCCGCTGCAGACGTACTTGATGACCCCTGATTGTCAAGGGCTAGAAGCAACTCACGATCCTGCACCTGTGATGAGAGCGACCTAGTAAAGTAAACAGAATTGAGGCTACACTTCCACTCTATGCTTTCTCTTACTTTGTTTTCGAGGCGGCTGGGCATGTTGAGGTTGCGGTTGGATAGGGTTGGGACTAAGAGATAATCTGAGGCCAATCTGAGGCCGAGATGAATTGGCGATAAGATAAACGCGATCACGCGAAGCGGTGACTCACGCTTGCGTGGAATCGACCCCTATCTGGACGAACTAGCGCTTGAGCAGGCACCGGTCTTCTCAGTACTGCCAGGTGCCTAGTACTAAGCTCCTGCTTGTATCGTACACGACCCCGTACTCCACTGTGAATCAATATTATGTTCTACGCTGGTCCTACGTTTGTGTCTGCGTGCCCTCGCCGTTCCACTTCAATGACTGAGGGAAGTCATCCGGATAACTACCGTCTCCAGTGCCAAACATGTCATAGAATTCCTGGACAACATCCGGCAAGGATCCCAGCGAATTACCTGAACTCGCGGCACTGCTACCAACGTCTGGAGCGCATAGAGAATCTCCCGCGTAATTAGGTTTGTCGTCGAGGCCTGGATTCATTGAAGCATCTTCGTCGGACAGATGTGGGGAGGACGCAGCGGAAACGGCCTGCGGCTTCCCAGTGTATTCCCCGTCGACGTCGTCAGAATCCGACTCTGTTGCCGAATCGTCCCTCAGTGGAACAGTGACACTTGGTGCGTCAGTGCAATCTTCAAACATATCTGCCACGTCCAGAACAAGAAGGGCAAATGTTTCTTGAGAGTTGCCTCCAAATGATGATGAATGATCAGGTTCTTCACATCTACGCGAACTGAGTGATTTAGTGCGCAATATTGCGACAGCTCTTACCTCTCGTGGCGCTGACCAGCTAGTTCCCGCTCGCTCCTTGGTCTCAACTCGAGCTCAAACTCCGCCTGCGAACTGGGGATGGGGTCATCATCAGTCACACCGATGGCGACGTCCGGAATCAAACTTGGTTTTTCGTTTCCTTCTGATCCCAGGTCGAGGGGAAACAGCCATTGCGATTGAGACGAAGGAACCACGAAGCCGTCATCGTCATGTTGCGCAGTGGGTGAGATATACTGGGATTGAGATGAAGGGACGGAATCGATACTTGAGCTTGCATGGTGTCGGCGCCGAGGCGAGGACTGGTAAGGGAAAAAATACTGAGACTGCGATGAAGGTACAGGACCATCTGAAAGAGAACCACCCAACGAGCCAGGCGTCGACGGGCTCGAGCGTGCGGGGAGCGTAGAGGACGACGGACTGGTGAAGTGTGAAGAGGATATATCCTGGGATTGTGATGATGGGACGATTGACGACGTCGATTCCGAGTCCCTACCATCATTTTCATCTGGCACGTCATCCCAAATGGCAGCATCTCTGCCATAAGAGGCTTTCTTGCGCTGGCTTCTTGAACTAGAAGTGCTGCAAGGTCCGAGCAGCGTAGGGGAGCTCACAAATGCTACAGCTTTGCCACCCGCAGTATCCAGACCTTCCAACACACCTGACCCAGCTGGAGAGGTGCTACGATGTTGCGGCAACCGTGTTATTCCACTCGTTCCATCGACCAAAATGCGAGATGTGCATGACAGTAAGGGATCAGTCTGATTCCCAACAGATGGTGAACGAAGGTGTCTGCTTTTCATAGGAGCGGGGCTATAGAGGGGGATTTTCGAAACCTCGTGTTTCGGAGAATCATGAATCTTCGAGTATGGAAAGTCATTCGTAGCGGCGCCCTTAAGTTTTTCCGGGCGTGGAGATTCCGGCCTGTGCGCAAAGTCATGGGGAATTATGGCAGACATGCCACGCTCCTGCGGCGCAGGTTTTGTTTTACGATTATCTCTAGGCTCGGGGAAGGCTCGGTTTCCCTGGATCTCTTTCTTCCTTACGACAGGGATTTCTGCTTCATTAATACGGGGCCGCTTTTGCGCGGTCGAAGCGGAGGTCACTTGAGGATTTTGCTTCCGTTTCTTGCTTGGAGGGAGACGTGCAAAATATGATGTTATGGGTATCTCCCCAAGCATATTCAATTTCTGTCCTGTTTCTGCCCGGCGGTGCCACGGAAGAGAGGGGAGTATCTGAAGTCCAGTGAGCGTAGTCTCTCTGGATGGATCTGATTCGTACCTCTGTCCAAGTGAGTGGTGGCAACGCCGTGACGCGTGAGGCCATGTTTTGCCTCATTTGTAACTATATACACCAAACCTTCTCTCTCCTCTCTCATGCCCGAGTCCCCTCAGATCAAGAAAAGAAAGATGTCCCCCATTGAAACCGAAGCTCCCTTAACTCCAGTGTCAAATCTTCTTATCAAGCGGCTCTCAGACAAGGCCAAAATCCCTACCAGAGGATCACCATTATCTGCTGGATACGACCTGTACAGGTATGTCTTCGACGCGTTTTACATATAATAAACGCGTTTTTTCCTCATCATCATATCAGTGCAGAGAGAAAAACTGTTCCAGCTCATGGAAAGGCCCTAGTAGACATCCAAATCTCTGTCGCAGTTCCTGCGGGAACATACGGACGCGTCGCACCGCGCAGTGGCCTAGGTATGTTGAACCACCTTGCAAAATCTCGTCCAACTAACCAAACAGCCTCAAAATTCATGATCGACACGGGCGCCGGGGTGATAGATGCTGACTATCGCGGTGTCGTCTTTGTCCTACTGTTTAATCATTCCGACAAAGATTTTCAAGGTTCGTCTCCTCCGTCTTCACTCCGAAGTTTTGTTTACGTTTCAATAGTGGAAGAAGGGGACCGTGTGGCCCAACTTATTATCGAGCGGATCTATACTCCTGAAGTTATGGAAGTTCAGGTGGGCAGTATAACATACCTACGTCATTCGACTGACGGCGCCATTTTTAGGACCTGGATCAGACGCTCCGTGGTGCTGCCGGCTTCGGTTCGACTGGAGGGCATGGGTCACTCTAAACAGCTTTTCTTTGTTGCATAAAACAAGTCTTCCCGCGTGCATTGTAAATCTATCTAGATCGCCCAAAACATGTGTTTTTAAATTATCAGTCGACCGCCGACTCGGAACGCCAGGCTTCGAATAATGATGAAAGGTCTCGAGAGGTAGGTAGTAGCGAGGTAGGTAGTATTTCCGACAATATGCATACTCATTCGGCATCCCGGCAGAGAGTTACATCCAAGACGACCATCAGTTTGGCCTTGCCAAGTAGAGTCTACCCACAGTGAACCATGAACGTCTTGCATACAAGACAATTCCGAGTCTCATACTTTTGCTTCCAGGTCATTATGTCGTCTGAAAAACCTGCTCAAGAAAACCCAAAGAACACTTCGGATACCGAATCTGTTACTCCTGCTAAATCTGATACTGTGGCCCTGCATAGCGAACACAAGCTTGTGCGGCGACTCAAGAACCGACACATAGCTATGATCAAGTTTCTGGTTCTTGGTTTACCGGTTCTTAGCCCTTACTAAACAGTTATAGTATTGGGGGTAAGCACAACGAAACGTGGTGTTTGTTGCGTTATGAAACCAGTGTAGGCGTCATTGGAACAGCTTTATTCCTCAGCACTGGCTTGTCTTCCTGGACCCCCCAAACAACAGCGGATTTGATTTTT
Organism: Mycena sp. CBHHK59/15; assembly: GCA_029204085.1. NCBI lineage: Eukaryota > Fungi > Basidiomycota > Agaricomycetes > Agaricales > Mycenaceae > Mycena > Mycena sp. CBHHK59/15. The sequence goes on along the minus strand of JARGXW010000017.1, from coordinate 555,351 downwards.
GGTCAAGCTAATTCTCTTCGGTTTGGTGGCCCAATCTGTATCCGTCTTCGATATGGGGCAACGGGTCATCCGTTTACGCCATGATGATAGGCCTCCTGCTTGGATATATCGCCGTTGGCACTATTACTTACTCACTCATGTATTCCTTCACGTTTCATGCTACTCAACACACTCACCCTGAACTAGGATCTCGCTTGGCGAAATGGTTGCATACCTACCAATTCCAGGAGGACATATAAAGCCCGTTGAACGATTCGTATGTGCCCAGTTGTCGTGAGGAGTTCGAGGTCAATCTCCCATGTTATAGGTCGATCCTGCCTTTTCGTTTATCATGGGGTGGGATCTGTTTCTGTATTCTCGCTTCCCTGGTACTCATTCTCCCTTAGGTGAAATTACTGGTATAATTGTCCTTCCCGTCGTATTGTCGGCCGCAGCTGTATTAATCGACTATTGGGACAAGAAGGTCAACAACGAGGTTGGTGCTCTCTGTCGGCATGATAGGAAGTGCTCAGTAACAAGCGCAATTCTCCAGGCTTGGATCACCATTATCATGGTAGTAGTAATAGGTATCAATATGTGTGGGTGAAGCGGAGTTCATTTTCGCGTGGGTCGATATCTAGGTTTCCGCTCTTAAATTCTGCTCACGCCCGCCCTTGTAGCTCGATCAAAATACTCTGGAGAGGTGCTTTTGCTGACAGGCCACTCAGATCACCGGTCTCAACATCCTTGGAATGTATTGGACCTGGGAGGCAAGTCCAAAAGTATGTTCACGATTTGGGTTTTTTGATGGTTTCTCAGGAGGCCCCACCACGACCGGTGGACACAGTTGCAATCGATGGTATTTACTATGACTGATCTGATTGCATAATTGGCTTCCGTTACTGGAAGAACCCCGTTTTGTTGGCTTTCTCAATCCACGCGCGGAGACTTACTGTGAAAATCTGACAGGTCCGTTCGCTCAATATAGAAACATCGGTGGCTCGAAAGGTCACTTCCTGGGGTGGTGGGCAGTAATGACCCAAGCTGCCTTTTCTTACATCGGCACTGAGATTGTTGCCGTGCGTTCCGCTAACTTTTGCGATTTCACTTTATTCAATACTACGCAACAGATCGCGGCTGGTGAGGCGAAGAACCCAAGACGCAATTTGCCCAAGGCTATCAAGCGTGTTTATATCAGGTATTGGCACCCCGTAGTCAGGACATGTTGAAATGAATGCGCCTACTACGCAGAATTTTCCTGGGGCGAATCATCATCGCACTGCTCGTTCCTCATACGGACCCGGGTTTGAATCTCGCAACCGGCACTGCCGCCAGTTCACCGTAAGCGTATAAAATCATCATCAGTACACTGGCTAATAATTTATCGTAGGTTTGTCATTGCTATCCAACGGTGAGTGTGAGTGTCTGAACTTGAAAGACGAAACAAACTTTGCTACGTTGTCAGCTCTGGAATCAAAGCATTACCCTCGGTACATTGCTTCCTTGGACTGATATCGTCGATGCATATTCTCGCTACTTTAGATTATCAATGCGTGTCTCCTCACTTCAGCATGGAGTGCAGGATCCCGTGATTTATATACTAGTTCGCGAGCTTTGTGTAAGCTTATGAACCTTCAGCCTGCCTCACTGATCTGACTTTATTGAAGATGGCTTGGCGGCGGCCGGCAATGCTTCTCGAATCTTCCTCAAGGCTCTCCCTAATGGCTTCGGATAGTCTCCCTAACATTCTGTTCGTCATTGTCAGTCAAGTTTTACCGAGATTGTCGCGAATATAAAAATTCATGACCGTTATCTAGCGCTGCTCTCGCATATATGGGTGTGACCAGCGGGTCTGGAGAGGTCTTCAGGTGGTTCTCAAACATGACCTCTGTGGCCACCTGGTTTGGTCAGTTCGTTCTTGCAACAACACTATTCTAAACATTGAGCCCGTTCTGAATATCCAGGCATCTGCCTAACGTACATTCGCTTTTACGAGGGAATGAAGGCACAAGGATATGACAGAAAGCTTCTCCCTTTCGCATCCCCATTGCAACCTCATGCTGCATGGTACGCCATGATCTTCTGCCTTCTCATTTGCTTTGTGAGTCACGGTTTTACGCCATTGCCATTCATTCTCGACCATTAATGGCGGCTTGAATCCAGTTCAGCGGATGGGCTACGTTCCTCAAGGTGAGTAAAGCGAAGTATCTTGTGGGTGATATCTGAATCTTGCCAGAGCAATTGGGTCGTTGCGAATTTCGTGACGTGCGTGCTTGATATAGCGATTTGTTCTTCTGATGCGTGGAACACGCCAAGTAACTACATGCCTTTCATTATAATTCCCATCCTTTATGTGTGCTCTAAATTCTACTATTGGATTCTACAACAAGGAACTGTCTGGACGCATTACAAGTGCCGAGGTGGGGTAGTCGGATAGAAAGACGTCTTGTCTTGCATCGCACATTATCAAATGCATGGGAATGCAGGATACCCCTGCTACTAACGGTCGAGAATATTGAAGCCATAATAAGCTTCAAGATGACGGAGAGGAGGGAGCGCGGCATACAGATATTCACTGGTGCTTGTCGGCGTCTACGACATAAAACCCGTTTCGAGTTCGTGAAGCGTGTTGCAGTAATGAGCGACCGAAAGCACCTGGTTCATGGCTCGTGTTGATATCCACAGCCTCTGGCTTCAAATCGTCTCTCCCGGCCCGGGGCAACCCCGTACCAGGTCGGCTTGTGTCGACCGATTTCACGGCCTCTACCAGTCTAATAAGCTCCCCAGCTCAAGCTTCAGTTCTTCATACTCGGAGGTACCTTCCTCTGGAGGTATCAAGGCAGAAAGCTCGTGAAGGCGCCGTAAAATAGGATGAGGGATGGAAGGTGTTGAAAACGAAGACAAAAGTTCGTTCACCGACCATGTCGGCTGGGTCGGAATACCGCAAGAGTCGGTCTCGACGATGGACGTCGCATTACGCCTTTGTGATGAATTGTGTCGTGAAAACGCGCGTAGTTGTAGAGTACCACATCGCAACAACTTGAACGACATGAGATTCGAGTTCTCTCCGACTGGCGGAGTTTGAAATCTTACTTCTCTTCATGTCCACCATCACTCATTCTCTCCTACGGCTTTTGCCCCAAGCCTTACCCCCCGCCCTTAAGCAACATCCAGCAAACCTATACCAGGTTTTGTCGAGGACTCCGATGGCTGTAGGGAAGGAAGTGCACCAAATCCGATGGTCAGAAAAGCACATATCTGACTCGTTTTGGCGCGTCACCCGTGCGCGATTCAAGTGCAATGGCAGTCATGGGAAAGCTTGGGGTCAGCTGTACTGGAAGGGTGAGCTCACACGCCCCGCACACGAATGATAAAAGCCGACACATCTTCTGAACACCAAGGCAAGCTGGTGACCACTGGACGAGACGAGCCCATACGCGGCTCTCTGAAATACAAATGGGCAGAAGGGAGGTCACAAGCCCCGCCGATAAAAAACGTACGAACACGACCTTGGTCTCGTTCTGGTCTAACTTTTGCCATCCAGTAACGTTGTTTCTTTATGACCGGACCGCATCCGGTGACCCTGGTCCTCGATGCGGGTGCTTCGAACGTGGAAACGGTGTGCTGCATAATTGCTGCAGCCTCACCCTCGTGAAACCGCTGGAAGATGGACTTCGATTAGTATTGAAGTCGGACTTTTGTGGTTCGCGTATGCTCGACTCTGCAGACTCAGCATGTAATACGTACCATACTCTATGGATCGAGGAACATGGCGTTTCTCTCCCCGAGTTTCTCTTGTATCTCAGAACCTGCAAACAGCGCAAAAATATAGTCAGGGCAAGTCCACGGACAAAGCGGGTTGTCCCATGTGTTTTTCGGTGATCGCCGGTTATCTACTTTCACGTGTCTTCGCGAGTCCCAGCTTCCTCTCGACCATGTCGTCCCGCGACCTTATAGACGCCCAGTTCGACAGGGCAGTCGAAATAGTCCAGGGTCTTCCGAAGACTGGCCCCATCCAGACAGGCTATGATGAGAAGCTCACTATGTACAGGCAAGTGCATTTTTGCTCCTTTCAGGTAATTGCCTGACCCTCCCTTCAGTCTCTACAAGCAAGGTTCTCCATGTGCCAGTGCCGTATATTTCTGGTCCTGACATCTCCCTTCAGCCACAGTTGGAAACGTCACTTCGCCACGACCAGGCATGTGGGATATGCTCGGACGAGCAAAATGGTATGTGCACCACCGTATCTCCATCGTGTCCTAAATTTTACTGTAGGGACGCATGGGCGAAACACAAAGACCTCGACTCTTACGAGGCAAAATGGCTCTATGTTGCCGCACTCATGAAGGCACGTTTTAATCGTCTGGTGGATTACGTTGCTTTAATAGTATACGCCAGGTCTTGCGCAAATACTCAGACCGTACTATTTCGGCTGACCTCATACAAGAGCTTGAATCTTACGGAGGCGATCCTGCGAACATTGTTTTGAGCAGTGAACATGACTTCCTTGCTTCCTATCACGAACATCTGGCTCATGCACGATTCTCTAGGAACCTTGTCCAACTCTCGCCAATCTGAGTCTTCGGGTTCCACGGCGTCTGATGACGCTCCGCCCTCCCATTTCATCCAGCCACGACAAACGGTGCGGCCCGAAGCCGAAGAGCTCGACACAGGCTCCGAAGACGACACCGAAGACGAGGTGGACAGTCCAATCCCAGTTATTCACGAGCCGCCCGTGTCTCAGCTAAATCGCCCCCCATCCTCGGTGTCATCTCATAGATATCGTACACCTATGGCTGGTTCCCTCGCCACCTCTCCTCCTCCTGTACTCCATAGGGTCCCGGAGACTCAACCAATGCCGGGGTTCGAAACTCCCTCCGCATTCGGGGAATCCTCTACACCGTCGTCTTTCTTCCCTCCGGGAAGCTCATACGTAGGACAATTCTCCGAGTCGTCTCGGGCCGAATTGACCTCCCCACCCAACATTTACCCCACACACCCTCAATACCGGGGACCGGTTCAAAACATTCCTCCCAGGCCGTATGGAGTGCCTGCACGGCCCGCATCCAGGCCAACGATCGAGCACGCCATTGAGAACGTGCAGGCTCACCTGGCTGCTCTCTCGGAGCGTTTAGAGTCCTTGGAATCTGTCTCGCGCTTGTCGCGATCTCGAATCACTGTAAGTCCGCGTGCTGGCGGCTCTCCGAGTTGGGGCCCCGGCCGAGGTTCCCTCACCTACGGAAGAGGTACACACGAATGGGATCTTGACGACTTGGGCATGTGGTCTATGATTGTCGTCCCCATATCGCGCGGTATTGAGCAGTTGCGGGAGGCCGCGACATTCTTTGCGCGAGACGAGAACCGGTCGCCGACAGCGATCGTCGTACGGCGGCTGTGTTTAGATGTGTCGTTTCTACTGTGCGTGCTCGCAGTGATACGGGCGCTGTGGAGGAAGAGCGGTGTTAGGCGGAGAGAGGTTAATGCTGCTTTGTTGGTGCTCTGGCGTGCGATCCTGGGGACGAAGCAGAATAATAGAACCATGGTGGATCGTGGAGTCTGATACTTAATCGATGTTAAATCGTCTTGGCCAAATCTACTCGTTGTCGGACGGATCTCAAACGGTGCTTACTGCTTATTTCGCGAATCGAAATACAGATACATATACATACACTTGATTCCCTTTCGTTCAGGCCATGTCAACGATACAACGGATGCAATCTCCTTGCTAGAATTTTGATGTCGGAAGGAAGTCTTGAACAATACAGAAGTGCGCTTACATGCATGTCGCCGAACCCCTCATTGATGTCAGCCAAGGTCCTATAATGCGTTACATATTCATCGATCTTGACTTTGCCGCTCAGGTAATCTGCGATCAGTACCATGAGTGACAGAAGAGCAGGCATGATATAGTGTGAACCTTCAACGAGTCCAGGAATCTCCGTCCTACCCTTGACGCCACCGAAAGCGGAGCCTCGCCATGTGCGACCGGTCACCTTGGAAAATCGAATCAAACATCAGCGGCACAGGAAAATGACCGCGGCTCACTAGCTGGAAACTGAACAGCAATGAGACATCAGTATTGTAAAAGAACTGAGTATGCTCACGGTCTGGTGGATATTTCTTGCCCGGCAGCAGCGACACCAATAACAGTCGAGACTCCCCACCCCTTATGGCAGGCCTCAAGCGCGGCGCGCATGACGTGGACCTAAACAAATGGAGAGTAAATCTTCGAATTCCTCTTACTATGCAGAGATCACTTGCGTTGCCCGTGCAGTCGAAGGTGTAATCAAGCCCGCCGTCCGTCATCTCCACCAAATGATCTTGAATCTTCGTGCCCTCCTTCAGCTGCGTAGGGTTAACAAAATCTGTAGCACCGAATTTCCTGGTCCAGGATTCCTTGTTGGGGTTCGTGTCGATCGCGATGATGCGGCTGGCGCCAACGAGGGCAGAGGTGGTTATGACACCAAGCTGGAGACTTGGTTGTGCACAAAACAAATGGCTAGGATATACGTCACTTACACCGATGGCGCCACATCCGAATACTGCGACGGAAGAGCCCTCTTGCTTATGTGTGAGCTTTCTGACATGCCGAAAGGCAATAAGTCACGTACTGATTCCAGGTTGTTTCACGACTGAGCCCCAAGCCGTCGTGATGCCGCATCCGAGCAGACACACTTTTTCGAGCGGCGCATTCCTGTTCACGGCTACCACAGATACGTCGGCGACGACCGTATACTGCGAGAAGGTGGATGTGCCCATCTGGCGGACATGAGCATGACGCATAAATAAACATACGGAAAGCACACACGAAATGGTGGACGGGTTGGCCTTTGACGGTGAAGCGGCTGGTATTGTCTGGCATGAGACCTTTTCCCTGTGTGGCGCGGACTGGGCGCCAGTTTCAGCTGTGGAATAGAACGAGCCATTCAATCATGTATACCTTTTCCACAAAGGTTCGTCTTCCCGCTCTTACAGAATTTGCATTCGCGACATTCTAGTGTGCATTAGAAGGGTCGATATTGTCTCCGGGGAGTATATCACCTGCCGTATACAAAGGAATGACATGGTCGCCGATTTGGACGTTGGTCACGCCTTCGCCTACCGACTCCACCTGGGAGGCCAAGTCAGGTCGAAGCACCGGGTAGTTCTTGGCGGGATGACTTACAATACCACCACCCTCGTGGCCCAAAATAACGGGGAAAAGGCCCTGCATTACTGTCAGTAAGGAAAGCACATTGAAAGAACACGGACGAACCTCCGGATCCTTTCCACTACGCGTATATTCGTCGGTATGGCATATTCCTATGATAAATAAACGCGTGAGACGACCTAAAACGCGGAAATCACACAACTTGCCAGTGTGGAGGATGTGGATTCTGACTTCGTGGGCTTGCGGAGGTGCGACCTCGACCTCTTCAATCTTGAGGGGCTCGCCTGCCGCCCAACACACAGCCGCCTTACATTTGATAGTCTTCCCTGCGGTGTCGGACATGGTGGTTGGGGTGAGAGCGCATTCAGTCAGCAGTTCAGATCTAGAGCTTCTGCAGAAAGTGGGAGAAAGTTAATGCGCGGCTGAGCCGGCCCGGACATCAGATCTTCACCACACCCATGTCGTTTACGAACTTGTACTACAAACGAGTAAGAATCCACTCGTCGATCAGTCGGAGGCGCTAGACTTGACGCAGACTGCAGGAACTCCAAAGGCCTGCTATATTTGCCACAAGCCAACTACTACTGTTTTGGCGACAGTGCCCTTAGTCGACTTCCTCTACACTTGTCCAACCCATCTCACAGACCCAGGCTTTGCCAGCTCTTTTGTCGACCCCAATGCATCCGCGGCCGCGAGTAAACCAGCGCTGAGCCAGGAAGATATCGGCAAAGTCGTCGCGGAGTGGGAGGACCGTCAGAAGAAGAAGGAGAAGGAGAAGAAGGAGAAGGAAGACAAGGAGAAAGGCAACAAGGATACCAAGGACACGGACGAGGATAAGGGCAAGGACAAAGCGAAGGATACCAAGGATGCGATGGCTTCACCGAAGATGCCAGGGTCTCTCACCCCGAAGTCTCCTCCCCCAACTCATGAACGCTATACGCTCCATCGGGACATGTTTTCAAGTTGAGTTGCGCGCTCTCCTCTGCAGACACGTCCTCACATGGTGAAATCAAAGTGCGGCAAGGAGAGCACCGCAAACGTAGGCAGACTGCCCAGGCCAAGGATCTCGCTCCCCGGTTGCCGGGAGCTCCTCGAGGGACGTTATAGGGGGTAGTATCGGTACTAGGAAGGAAACCCGTGTACATTATATATGGAATCTGCAAAGTCAATTGTAAATTTTGGGTCGTACCAATGACTCGAGGTTGCACGCGTCGCTGAAAAAAAAAGATCAGAGTTTAGGCGTTGGTGCATGAGCGGAGTTCAAAGCTCTCTCTCCAACTGCCAGCGTGGATCCTGTTCCGTCGTCTTCCGCTCTGGTGACACATCCTTCTTCTCCTCTCTACTCCGTCTCGTGTCGACGGTAGCGCCTTTCTTGTCACTCTTTTTCCTTTATTTTTTGTGGCCAAATCTGACCGGATCACTCCAGTTATGTGGATTGGCGAGTCGCGCAGAAAAACTAATGAACAAGAACCCGTTTGTTCCTCAGCCGTCGTATCAGCCTCCCTTGCCTCCTGGTCCACCGCCCGCGCAGCCAAACCAGCCCGATTACTCGGCATACTGGGCAGCAGCAGCCGCGCAGCAACAGCATCAACAGCCACCTCATCTTCAACCCCCTTCAGTAGGCACCTATAATCAGCAATGGACATCATCCCAGCCACCTCGTCCTCCTGCGGAACAAAGCGCGTTGTACGCCAACTATGGCTATGGGAGTCAAAATAACCATTGGCGACAGCAGCAGCAGCAGCAGCAGCAACAGCAGCAGCAGCAACAGTACCATCCTCCGGCTCCGGTTGCTCAGCCACCTCCCCCTCCCCCTCCTCAGCCAGGCTATAACCCATATCAGCCAACTGCTGGCTACCCACAACCCTATGTTCCGCAAGGCGTCCCTGCTCAGCCAATGGTGCAGCCATATACGCCTGCGCAACTCCCGCCTCCGCAACAACCGCAGTTCTTTCAGCAGCCCCCTCCCCAGCACCAGCACCACATGGCTCAGCACCAGCCGCAGATGCAAATGCAGCAGCCTCGGCATATCCACCACACGCCGCCTCAGCACATGCCGCCTGCCAAACGCCAGCGCTTCGATGGACCGAGTCAGAACCAAAACCATCGTGTGGCCCCGCAGCCGCAGTTCCAGCCACCGACAGGTCCGATGCAGGGCGGCTCGTATTCCGGTCCCGTGCGCGGGGGAGGGGGTGGAGGCAACCACCCTCCTCCTGGTGGCGGAGGCAACAGAGGAGGGGCAGGTGCAGGCGGGGGACGTGGAACCGGCCTCGGAGGAAGAGGGGGACGGGGAGGGGGGTCCATGGGTGGTAACCGCGGAGGCGGGTTGAGTGGACGGGGCGGACGCGGCGGAGCTAGTTATCCAGGTGGAACTGGAGGACGGGGCGGCGCAAGTGGACCTAGTGGCCCAGTACGAGGACACGGCTCCAGAGGGAATTTTGGCGGCAATAAGGATTATCACAACAGGAGAGGCGGTGGATCCTTTACTGGTGGAGGTGGCGGAGGTGGTGGTGGATCGTTTCAAAGCTCATCTGGGTCATTCCGTGCTCGAGGCCAGAATCATTCAAACTCTGGCCGTGGCAGGCATGATGGCGGTGGAAGCTCGACGTTTGGTGTACGCGATGGACCAACGAATTCAAGTTTTAACTCTGGTAAGAAAGATGAAAACCGGCGGACGCTCACAGATTTCAAGATCGCTGGCTTGGAGATCCGTGAACTGGCTTGGACCTGGGGTGTTCTACCCTCAGCGCCGGTAAAATCTGAGCCAGAGGAGGTGTCTTTGGACTCTGAGGCCTCCCAGGATACTGTCAAAGCAGAGACGGAGGACAGCGTCAAGCCCATTCTGCCTAATGGCGGGTCTGACGCAGTTGCAAGCGGTTCATCCGTCAACCTGACGGATGTCAAGGCCGCTCCTCCTGCAGATCTACCTGTCGGTCCCCGAGCAGCTTCTGACAATGGGCCTCCCCCGTCGCGGATGCGTATCTACTTTCATACGCCCGTTACAGCGGTGGACTCGCATCCGATTCCGCATAACGCGTCGTTTTCATTGGGTGCTCCACCGTCCGATTCCCGGAAAGGGAAGAGAAAGAAAATCGAGTCTGATGATGGCGATTTCGAGGAGGGTCGTGGACCTCCTCCCCCGCCCGGTATGAATGATGACCGGTCCAGTGTAGCTGCGAGTGTTGCGCCCAGTGTGGCCGAGACCACGAGCGAGGGCGACTGGCTCATGGCTGCCATCGCTGGGGAGGGCGAGGACGATTCTCATGGTGCAGACGGCAATGACGATGATGAGGACGAGTTTCATGTCAGCCAGATTGCTGAACCTCATGAGAATGACGGTGCCACTGACGGTGGGACCGAAACCGATACTGATGGTGAGCTACTTTGTTCTAGGAGACACTGCATTGGTGTGTGGATGTCCCTCGCTTGGTTGGGCGAGGTGACCGCTTCGTGCGCACACTGCTGACGTTTAACTTCTCAAGGCAATTTTGCTGGTTCTGGTGTGGATATTTCAGGGGCGGCTGCTCATGATGCTCACACACTCGGCGCTCATGACGAGCGACCTGCAGAACCTGATGCTTTTGCCGTTCCCGATGGTGTCGCTCCATCTTCTTCTGGTGCTGTTGTCGCTCATGTGAATGGGCATGGAGGGTCTCCCCCCGAGGCTGTTCCCAAAGCTGTGTCTGAGCCCGCCCCTACTTCTGATGCTTCTCTTTCTACTCTGGTTTCATCTGCTCAAATTGCATCTACTGTGTCGTCCGTGGCGCCCGAGGCTGTTTCCGATGTTCTTTCTGTTCCCTCCTCGGGACCTGCCGAGCAGGGCCAACCTCTCACTCACCGTTCTAACACTCCGGTCTTGGAATCCCACCCTCTCCAGGGGGATCATGCTCCCAGTCTCTCCGCTACTGCTACTCTTCTCAATATAGATAATCCGGATGTAACTCCTTCCCACGATGGGGTGGTATTTCCAGAAAATAACAACGATGGCGAGCAGACACAGGAACTCGAAGCTCCTCAGGTGGACCATCTTCCTGAACCTCCCCCTTCATTGTCAACGTCGGCTACCTCGACCACGTACGGAGATGCATATCAACCTGTGAAACCAGAAGCGAAGGGCCCGAGAGTTCCCGCCGCCAATCGCTTGTCGATATCCTATGAGGGAGGCAATAGGCGCCTGATATTTGACGCCGAAGTTGTTGACACGATCACATTATTCCGCCATGAGGCGCGTGCCGAGGTTCGTATGAACTTGATCAGCGACGGTGATGCGGGTTTGAAAGGAATTTTGGTGAGTAGTCTCTTGATCGCCTTTTATCTTCCTCTGATCTGTCGTGGCGCAGATGGAAACCCTATCCGAAGTCACCAAATCTTACCACCCCATTGTGTCCCCTCCAGATTCAGATTTTCCGCCTTTTTCGCAAGTATCCCCTCCTATGGCCATAACCTTGATTGTGTATCTTGACACTGCGCGACCCCTTTCGGAACCGAAATGGGTCAAAACGGGGGATGTTCCTGAATGGCTGAAGAGTCTTTTTGGAAGGATGTTTTGGTTCGCCGGAGATGCTGCTGAAAGTTGGGAGAAAAAGATTATTGTCTCTGATCCAGATCCTGTGCGTATCTGTTTTGGCCATCTTTCTGCTCATTCTCATTTGCTGTTTGTAGCCACCGACGTTGGGGAATGTGCTGGAAGGATGGACAGTGGCTTCCGGTGCTGGCACACTCACTGAACGCCAACGTTTCTTGAAAACGCATTTGACAGAAATTGACAACGTCATTGAGATCCTCCTCCGCCTTGTTCGTGGAGACCGATCCCTGCCTTTGGTGGGATCTGCCCAGGCATCTGTCCCACCTCTTACTGGACCTCTCCTATCGGCGTTGGCTCCAGATTCAGTTCACGGGACTCAGCAAACCCATGTTTCACTCGCCGTGTTGGCCATGTTCCGCATGACTGTCGAGTATGCGCAGAAGGCGGGTGGTGACAAAGGCAAAACAGAAGTTGAAGAGCGAGTGGGAGAGATTATCAGGTGCTTGCCGCCGAATCAGCTTCACAAGAGCTTGGACGGAATCTTCAAGGAGTGGCGAGTGGAGAAGAGAAGCCGATGAAACTTTGTCGTGTTCTCATGTAGAAATTCGCTTATAAACCGTAGATTTCGGTCATTGTATATTGAATCGGTGTGGACCGTGACGCGAGTTCATGCGTTCATACTAAATACTTAGGATTGTCAAACTAGCTACCACTGCCTGAAGCGTGACAGTCACATAACCTCGACGCGTCAGCTCTACACTTGGATTTGCGTCTTTCTGTTTGACCGCCATGGTAGGTTTCTCCTACTTCGCTTCCTTCGACGTGTGTTTGAATGCGCAGCGCAGTTCAGAAACACATACGACTCAGATAATACTGTCTTTTCACCGCAAGGACGCTTGCACCAGGTCGAATATGCGCTTGAGGCCGTAAAGCAGGGCTCTGCCGCGGTCGGTCTGCGCTCCAAAACCCACTCGATTCTTCTGGCTCTCAAGGTACGTCAGTTCGATACGTTCGCTTGCCAGCATAAGCTTATTTGCTGTACACAAGCGTTCGACTGGCGAGCTTGCATCCTACCAGCAGAAGATGTTCCGGATAGATGATCACGTCGGAATTGCAATTGCTGGACTTACCTCGGATGCGCGTGTGCTGAGGTACGTGCGGACATACACGCTGTTCCGCGTCTCCCAGAGCTTTTTTCCGATGCAGTAATTTCATGCGGCAACAAGCCATGTCCTCGAAAATGATCTTCAACCGACCCGTCCCTGTGAACAGGCTAGTCTCTGCCATCGCCGACAGTTCGTTCCTCTGCTGCGCCGATGCTCAATTTTTGATGTTTCTCGCCTGTAGAAGCTCAAGTTAATACTCAGGAATACGGTCGGCGACCCTATGGTGTGGGTTTCCTTGTCATCGGGCAAGATCAGTCTGGCCCTCATCTATACGAATTCTCGCCGTCGGGCAATTCATATGAATACTACGCTATGTCGATCGGCGCTCGGAGTCAGAGTGCTAAGACTTACCTGGAAAAGCATTACAAGAGCTTTGACGATTGTACGTTTGCACATTGTACATATCTCTTGTTTTCATTATCTTAATGCCTGTGCTTCAAGGCTCGTTAGAAGACCTTGTGCGACATGGGCTTCATGCCCTGCGTGAGACGCTCCAGCAAGACAAAGAGCTCAATGTGAACAATACATCGATTGGGATAATCGGACCTGCAGGCACTACCGAGAGGGGCGTGCCGCCTTCGGGCCCCTTCCGTATCCTTGAAGGCGAAAAAATCGAGACGTTCTTGCAGAGCATGGTACCAAAGGAGCCAGAAGCGGCGGCCCCTGCCCCGGCAGCAGCATCAGCAGCTACTGACGAGGATGTACAAATGGAAGGGTAGTTTTCCAATACAATCATTTCGTGTACGTGCAGTGCGCATAAGGACGACCGTAAATTATCGCCCAAGTGCTCTCCAACATGCGCGCTAACTACCGAGGCTCTTGATTGAGCTTGGGACAATGACGCATGGTTCATATTGGTTTCCATGTCCGAATTCATCAAGGTTTCGGAAAGCTTTCAGACGAAGCGTGTGTCAGTTGGGAGGTGTTCCGTGTTCCACTGTGTACACTGGAGTGTTGAAAGCGCCTATTTTATCTAATGGAGGGACTGGCAGCAGATCTTCTCTTTGCCGTCCTCGTCATGATATTCCGCCATGCTCTTGCAGCGGCGCTGGGCTGTCGGAGCACTATGAGCAGGTGCAGCATGGCACTCAACAAGAGAATGCTCCCTCCTTGGTGCGCTGCTGCTAGGGGAACTGGAACGAGGTATATCAGCGTCGATATGCCAAGCAACACTTGCACGTTTGCCAGGGCGAAAGCCGCCCGGGCGCTTGTTAGTGCCAACGGTGGCAATACCGAGCGCAAGGCCGGGCGGAACGTTTGTGCGAACAGTAGTGCCGTTCCGGCATACGTAGTGGTGGCCTGCCGGAGATATTAGTTTTAGCGGCGCGACGGAGTCGTGGACGTACAAGGAGTCGATGGTCGAACTGGACAGTAGTTGGATTCTCAAAGACATTGCGCCACCAGAGATCTGACTTGTCTTCGCATTTTGCGTACGCTGCGGAGAAGAGTTCGTCGGTGGGAGGGGCTAAACGGCCGCCCATGAGGGGCCACTCGTTGTATACGAGACCAGCGTCTAAACCAGCCACGAAAACGCCTTTGGGGATATCTCAGTAGCGTGAAGCAGAGACGCGACAAAGCTGACGCACCTGATAGAGCAGTCAGGAGCACAAGCGCGGTCAAGCCCCAGGAAATCAGCTTGAACCGCTTGGTAACTGGGCTCTTCATCGCGGTGGAAAAGGCCTGGCTGGGCGCCCCGCTTGCCATGCCGGTCTTTACGAATCGCCAGTCTTTGATGATCGCCATGCCCGTACTGAACATTCCTATGTACAGCGCGAACGCCATAGCCAAATGGGCGGCAAGCCGGTAATGCGATACACGAGGAACAGCTCCTGGTGTTTCCATCAAGGAGTCCTCTAAGCCTGACTGGACCATGTACCATCCCATGGCCCCCTGAGCGCCAATGAGAAGGCCCAAGCCGCCGAGTTTCAAGGCCAACGGCGTCGATATCTTTTTCTTGATGGTAAAATAGGACAGAGGAACAACAAAAACAGCCCCAATGAGGCGACCGAGGATTCGGTGGCTCCACTCCATGTAGTAGATACGCTTGAAGTCATCAAGCGAGATGGAGTGATTGAGCCTGGGGTGAAGAGAGAGAGAGAGAGAGTAAAATGAATCATCCAGAAGGAAATAACTCGGTTAGGAATACCTCACATCTTGAATTCTGGTGTAGCTTTATACTTGGAGAACTCCTCTTCCCATGCTTCCTGCGAAATCGGGGGCATTATGCCCGTGATGGGCCGCCATTCCGTGATGCTCAAGCCGGACTCGGTCAAGCGTGTAACGCCTCCAACAACGACAACGACAAGCACCAGGACAGAAGAGATCATAAGCCAGACCCCCACAGACGGAGGAGGTGGTGGTAGAGAGTTTTCTGCCGAATCCATCTGGGAGTCTGTAATCACCGCATCCACCCTTTGGACTTCCGGTGAAGAGGTTGCTTCCACGTCTACGGAAGGCAGAATCTCGGGAGGAACGGATGATGCATTGAGAGCAGGGGGACTTTGCTCTACTGGTACAACTTTAGATGCGGGGGTCGCAGAGCGACCGGTTTGTGGTGGACTCTTCCTGCCCGGGATGGTTTTTCGAGTCGACAGTGTATCTTTTGCTGTCCTAGAAGCACCCTTGGTCACCAGAGGCGGGGCACCCTTTTCAACTGAGGGCGGTGTACTTTTCGCGGCAGAAGGCACAGATGGCGTCGCTTTCGCCGGGTCTGGCTTGGAAACCTTCAAAGGAGCTTCAGAGGACTTGGGGGATTTTCTTGGAGTCGTGGGAGGAGGGCCGGATTTCACAGAGGCGAAACGGAGGAGAATGCGGGGATGGGTTGGTGAGGTGACTGGCACACAAGGTCGGGACCAAAAATGGAAACACTGTGTCCTGTATGCGTTTGTGAAGACATTTTGGGGCTGCAGACTGGCCCGCTTGAGGACAGTCGACAACATTGAGAAAAGACGGTAGGCCTTGGCTCGAGGCCAATCCCGATTCGGACATGCGGTCCATAACGCGCTGATGACAAATCGCTTTCTTTCCATTGCCCGCCTTGCGTTTGCCATGTTCGCCATACCGATGCGGCGGTTTCTTCCTGCCGCTCTGCATGTACGCCGGTTCTCGCCTGGGGTCCCCCTTCCTTCTGCAGACGATCCCGCAACCAGGGAGCATTCAATTCACAGCAAGTTGACAGAAAGGTTTGGACCTTGCACTCGCCGCGTCGAGCAATCGATTCATGACGGCCAGATTCTCTCCTTCACAACTGCGAATTGAAGATGTCTCAGGTGCGTTTCAGACCCATCATCTTGTCCTTCAACTAACTATTAACAGGTGGATGCGGCACATTCTATGCCATAAACATCACAAGCGAGGCGTTCAAGGGACTGTCAATAGTCAAACAACACAAGTTGGTGACGCAGGTCCTGAAGGAGGAAATTGAGGGCATACATGGGCTCCAGGTACGTTATGTGGACGACATTGTGGTTAACAGTGACCAATCTCGTTCCTCAGATCAAGACCAGCTTTCAATGATTCCCAACACGCAACATATGGACGGCATCCAGGAGAACTGCCAGACATATTCTGGTTAGTGTACATTGTTATACCTTACACATTGGTACCGTAATCGACAAAGCCAACCTTCGCAGTCAGAGCTTGCTTAATCGAAGAAGGGAGATCGATTCCCGTGAATATGTAGCACGAGCAGGGTCGTCTGGAACCTGCGCACAGCGGGATATGAATGGCAGAATGGTGTCAAGTCCAGTAGCACACATACATCGGTCCACTTGAATTTCTTCTTCAGCAGCGCGAAGAATCGTTTGTCGGCCTAGAGGACGGAATCAACGATGAATAATAAATTAATCAAGAGCGACTGTCTTCCACCTTCCGTCTTTTCTTGTAGCAGAACAAGACGTCAGTGTCTGCGTCGACCAGATCACACAACGTTTGAACCAGAAGAGGAAATGCTGGTTCGAAATAAACACAATCCGCTGCCAGGATCACGTCAGGCCGAGGGATGTCTGCAGGTATGGGTTCGCCCCTACAGGGATAATTCAGCGAACACCAACACCACGTAGGAAACGAACAGACCAACTGAATTCCGCTACTACGCAACGCGTAGTCAGCTTGTTCACCGTAACATTTTCGCGCATTATACTGAGTAGTGGGCTGCATTCGATCGCGGCATGTTACTGGAGACGTCAGCGGGAGCTTGAAGAGACGGACGCTTGGTCGGTCAGGTAAACTGTCCCTCCGAGCATCGCTGCAACCAGTCCGACGAGGCCCGTCCCGCTTCCAAGTTCTAATACATTCTTACCCAGGAGGGAATTCGGGCCTTGTTTCACGAGGTATTGAGCCAGGACCTGAAGTTTTGCAGAAGTAAAGCCTTTAACAACGGGAAACACTGCCCACCTCCCCAGCGGGCCAAGCGACGCCTCCACAGCCGGGAGACGCGTCCAACATAAGATCGACCGTGATAGTACTTGTGCTTCCTCCAAAGGACAGTCGAAGCATTTCGCCGTGGCGGACAGAGGGTTGCTGGTTGGGAACGATGGAGGATCCATCGCTGCTTTGCTGCATGAAATGATTCAATGGATCGGTGTACTCATCGTCAGAGTCCATAGACGGTTAAGGTTCGGAATCACGGCCCGAGTCGCCCAACACGCACCAAGCATGAAACAACAACGCGTCTCTGTCATGCGTCTTGCCGCTTGTGTGCCATCTATCCCCGCCGTTCTCGTATCCAGCCTCGAAAAATGCGGCATAAGGACGGAGACAGATCTCTTGTTCTCTGCATCGACCTTTGACATATTCCGCCGCCTACCTGCTGGGACAACAACTCTTCGAGAGCTCAAGGAATGTACGGCCGTTGTGGGGAAACTGGCCTCAGCGCCGGGGCGCAGCGCTGCTGATTTGATAAAGGCTCTCCCTGCAGCCGAAGAAGAGGAATTTCTCAGTGGAGTGCCATCTCTGGATCGACTTTTACACGGGCTAGTGTCGACTCGCCGTTTGATCGAGGTTTCTGGCGACAGAGGGTCCGGAAAGACTGTTAGTCGAGAACTGTCCCTTGGAACGTTGTCATCAATGCTCTTGCATAGTCACTCGTACTCCATCTGGTGCTGCGCCACCTCATACATCGGCCACAGTCGGGCATCCTCTGGATTGATACCACAGGGGATTTTTCCGCCGCAACAGCGACTGATATCTTGGAAAAGCATGAAGAATTGGTATACAACCGTGTAGAAGATTCGTCAGTGGACTGAACATCCCCCCAGGGTGCGCCTACTGCCCTCGACAGATTGCAGGTCTCGCTAGCTTTCGAAGTTGACGCTGTATACGATGTCCTTCAAGAGCTGAAGTCCTCGTTAACCGTAAGCCACTCTATTGCGCTCTTCTTCATGCATTCTTTGACACGAGTTTTCAGTCAGGCGTAGCTCCTGAAATCAGAGTCCGAGGCATAGTTGTGGATACCATTACCGCTCTCTTGGGCCCCAATTTGAGTCCAATATCGTCTCATGGCCACGCGATAATGACTGGATTTATGCAGCAACTCCGAGCGTTTGCACAGACGTTCTCTTTGACCATATTCGTTCGTCGAGCCTGCCCATTCGTACCTTTCAATGAACCCTCCAGTAGGTCATAAACAATTCGGCCGCCTACACGCCCTTTGTATCTGGCACTGCATCCAACAACCCGAATATCAGAAAACCAGCGCTGGGTCCCTCGTTCACCTTTCTGACGGACGCGACATTATGGCTTGCTCTCCGCAGAGACGACTCCGATGCCCAAGGGGACGGATATACGAAGCATGTGGCGCAGGTGTACCGATCGAAGGTTACCGTAAGCTCTGACGTTTGAGTACGGATTCGTGCTGATGATGGACTTCAGGCGTCGAAGACCTTGTGTTCTTTCCGAATTCAACAGGGTGTTGTACTAGCGTGTGGAGAAGAGCACTCTCTCTGTTCGGATTAAAAGCAGAGCCAGTTGCCAGTTTGGAGGCTTGTCATTGGCATGCCGACGGCCATTTACCCCGCGTATAGTTACTTCCTACGATAGGGAGTGCTGATTGGGACGTTGGGCGATGAAATTCATAGTGGACGATGATCGAACGGAAATTAAAAGGGATTTACGTAGCATTCGGTTCAGTACCTTATCCTTCCTCCCTCGCGCAGTCCTCCAGTGCAGGGTTAAACAAGACCCACACCACACAGTCAGCATGGGACGGTCAGCACAGTCTGGAGAACAAACAGGTGCAACGCCAACTTCGTCTGTCAGTTCACGTCCCTTCGAACAAAACCTCAGCTTGGCCACAGAGCAGCCATGAGTGACCTACACGAGGTCGTGTTTACATGGTAATCATTCCTCGACTTCAGCGGCCTGGACAGATCCCTTACCTTGCCGTGATAGGCCCTCCACCGACCCAAGCGTGGTTGTGGGTAGGTTTATATCACATCCACATATCACCCCGAAACTGACCTCTCCAAAGTCACTGGAACGTTCGACCAGGTAGATTCCCAAGATCCTGTCCCCTCTACAGGGCTGAACTTTCCACAGTGGTCTTCGTCTATCCACCTCGTCAAGGGCGAGAGTGGATTCTACGGAAGCACCAAAATACCCTGGAATGATCAGATTGCTTATAAATACGTTGTTGTAAGTCGAGGGTTCAAAGAACGATCTAGTGTTAGCCTAAACAGTAAATTGCCAGGACGGAAACTGGGTATGCGAACCCACCAGCCCAATAGAGACTGATGCTTCTGGCAATGTGAACAACGTTTATATTGCGCCTCCAAAACCTGTGGTTGAGACTGTAAAATCTGTCACGTCAGACGCAGTTGCCGCGACAAACGGCGCGTTGGCCGCTGCTTCTGAAGAAGTGGAGGCGGTCACTGCTCCTACAGTCTCTAAGGCAGTCCTAGAAGCTAATGGCACAACAGATACAGCTTCATCCGAAAACACAACCGTCACTGGTGAGCCTGTGGCCCAGGCCGGCGCCACGCTTTCTCAACTGGCTTCAGATTTCGCCAACACCGTGGCTGCTCGCGATGGTACATCCTCCACGCTAGGATACGTAACCTCCGCCCTGGGAGCAGTCATTCAGAGCCAAATTGGTGTGGATCCTCTCAACGCCGATAAAGTGAGCTGTCGTTTCCACCGCAGACCTTCGATGTCCTTACACGGACCCAGATCGCTGTTGAAACCCCCAAGCCAGATGCTCAGTTCACTACGCCTGAAACTGCGCCTGAATCTGTGTCAGATACGCCACCCGTGTCTGCCTCAGAGCCTTCACCAGTCGCACCTGTGGTTCCAATATCCATAGTGCCTGTGAATGCTGGGGAGAACAACACAGCGGTGGTCGCCGATACACCTGCAGATGCAGCTATGCCAATGGCTGCTACACCTGACGTACCGCCCGCAGAGGTAGATACACCAACAACCGGTGCGGAGACACCAGCTGTGCCAGAACCCCGGCCAGTGGACGTTCCTTCAACGCATACCCCCCTCCCAACTCCCATACCCTTTCCGAAGCCCATGTCCACTGTTGCTGTTCCCGACGTCGCCGCTCCCTCTACCGAAGTCTCCGCTGCAGCAGAGCCTATTGTTGAGTCGGTCCCTGAAAGCAAGGCCGTCGATGTGACTGAGGAGCCCGTTATCGCTCCTGCCCCAGAACCTGCGGCGGCTTCGATCGTTGCTGTGCCTGAGCCCGCCCCATCTGCCGCAGATGCGGCTACAACGGAGCCCGTTGTTTCTGCCGCATCCGTCTCCCACCCAGACGCTCCTACCCCAGAACCTGCGGCGGTTTCGACCGTTGCTGTTCCTGAGGTCGTTGCTGCGCCCGAGCCAGCCCCAGATGCCATAGATGCGGCTACAGCGGAGCCCGTTGTTTCTGCTGAATCCGTCCCCCACCCAGACGCTTCTACCCCAGAACCCGCGACGGTTTCAACCGTTGTGGTTCCTGAGGTCGTCGCTGTGCCTGAGCCCGCCCCATCTGCCGCAGATACGGCTACAGTAGAGTCCGTTGTTTCAGCCGCATCCGCCCCCCAACCAGAACAGCCGACCAATGGTACATCTGTCAAGGCACCTACCATCACCACGTCGCCTTCTCCTCTCGTCACCACGCCCGCGCCAAGCGCTCCTGTCACTCCGGCGAAAAACCCCCAGCATGCATTCCCGTCGTCCGAGACAGAGTCCCCATCTTCCAGTAGCAAGCCTGCTTCCAAGTTTGGAACTGTCGGTTCGCGGAAGAACAGGAAGTCCATCTTCGGTAAGATCAAGGGCCTCTTTGGAAACGACAAGGAGAAGGAGAAGTAGTAATGCAACGTACATCATTCACTATCACTTATTTTTTTCGTCGTGTTTTGGCATTTCCTTGCTGTACTCCTGCATTTCTATCTTACATATGGAGCCCTGTGTACGTGTAATCTAGTGCTAAAGCGACTGGAACAAAGGAGGTGATATTCAGCCTAATATTTCCATCACAATACCTGAGGATGACTCGCAGTCAGGCTAGGGAACTAGAAGCATGAATTTGGGCCACTGACCAGCAGCGATTGTCTCGCCCTCTCGCCTGATCAAAATCCGGCCCATCGCCTTGTTCACTGCGAACGGCTCCAGCGGGACGGACCTTGCACTCGAAGACTGTCCTAATGCCGAGGTTGTCCGTAAAGTTATTTGTACTTCGGCAGAGGATGACGTCGCTAAAACTCTATTTGTTTCGCTCAACATGGGTTCATTGTAACCAAACGGATAAGACGAACCGAGGGTTACTTTTGATAACTTTCCCAGACGTTCGATCGAGGCTAGATATTAGCTTCGAAAACATCGCAGGCACATCGCGCGAATGATGAAAGAGCTCCACCTGCAGAACTTTGAGTGGGAGAGGGTTATAGACACTTGAAATGTTCTCACCAATGCACCAGAAATGATAGGAACTTGAACGTCGAAAACTATGATCCTAGCAGTGAATATGGTTGCCAGAGGCACAGGATCGCTCGGTGGACATAGAACACTGCCAATTGTGAGCTGTATTGGATCGACTGCAGTCAAGTACAGCGTTGCGTTAGAACCAGCCGCAGCCCAAGGAACGTTTTCTTCTTCGACCTCGATGGCTAAATACCGCTGGGTAGCTTGTTGCATACATCGAGTCAACTACAACTTACATTTGACGATTGCTGTCTCATCTCCGGGCAATATCCGTAGCCGTTCCCCGACCTGTACAACACCACTGACAAGGCGACCAGACACGGCTGTGCCCGATCCCTGGCCTTTGAATATGTTTGATACTGGTATTCGCACGGGAGCGGCAACGTCGTGACTAGGCGGTTCCAACATATCTAGGCTGGTCGTTGGATGATGTCTCAAAAAGGGCGCACTGCTCACCGAGTAGGTCGACCAAGGTTGGACCGTTGTACCACTGCAGCAGTTGCTTCGCATCATCTCCCTCGCATCTCACAAGATTGACTCCTAGCATTGCGCCGATCGGCACGAATTTTGTTTTGAAGGGATGGAATCCTGATTGCACCAGGAAAGGACGAAGAAGCGCACAAATGTCATCGTAACGGTCTTTTGCCCATTCGACCTGGTAAACTTTATAAGAACAAAAGATTTCATACGATTTTGGCACACGCCTGGTCCAATTTGTTGATGGCAACAATCACTTGTGCAACCCCGAGACTTCGAGCAAGGATGAGATGTTCTCGTGTTTGGCCACCTCGTTCAAATCCTGCCTCGAATTCACCGGTGGACGCGTCGACAACAAGTAGTGCACAGTCAGCTTGCGACGCTCCCGAGATCATATTTGGTATAAATTCTTTGTGCCCAGGTGCGTCGAGTACGGTAATTTGCCGCTGTGCTGTAGAGAAAGACTGCAGGGCTACATCCATGGTGATCCCTCTGGAAATTCAGCGTTGAGATGAGAGCTTCATGCAGAAATGATCAAGTCACCGCTCCCGCTCTTCTGCGGTGCCATCTAACCCCCAGGCCCAACTGAAGCTGCTCTTTCCAGCTTTGGTACTGTTTCTTTCGTTGGCTGTTCGTGTTCTCTCATCCATCCGACCGAGCTCATACAACAATCTTCCCATTAGTGTCGACTTGCCCGCGTCGACGTGTCCTATAATATATAAATTTAGTCCCGTAAAACAGCAGGGGAGATCGCGTACCAATCACAACAAGGCTCAGCCCCTGTTTGCCTTTCCCGCCTTGTGTTTCCATGGTCTTCTTGACTTCCTCAAGAAGCTTGTCTCGGGCGAAGCTCATTTTCGGTGCCTCCTCAACCCTTGGAGCCTCGTCATCGACAAGATTCAGCGCCGATAGATCAAGTTGGCAGTGGTCTACATCGGCAGACGAGGCAACTTTCTTGTTTGGAACTTTCTTGCCCCCTTTTGCGAGGTTGCCCATAGGCGAGGCAGCACGTGAGGAGGATGCTGATCTCGCCTCGGCCAATTGCTTCTGCACGAGTAACTTCTGAGCTTTTTCACGTTCCCGAACGGCTGAACATTAATAATATAATGAAAAATCAGCAATCATACAATACAATTATGATTTTGAAATGAAGGGTTTCGTAACATTAGGTGTGGATGGCGTTTTCTTAGTCTGTGCGAGCGAAGTGTCCCGGCGAGCATTGAGCACGATATCGTCGGGACTTGGACCATCGAAAGCGAAGCCAGTGGGTCCAGAAAAATCAGGGACCCGAGAAGGAGGATGGCGCTTGGACCGATGCCTGCGCCGCTCCTGCGGCTTCGACTTTTTGGGCTTAGAAACTCGGCGCACCTCTTCCGCATCTGATTCCTCGGACAGTAAAGGATCATCAACAAGCAACGAGGCGAACGCAGAAGGCGGTGCACGGCTGCGAGTTAGTTTGGGTAGAAATATTGGCGGAACCGACGGAGGAAGAGAATTTTCTGCAGGTACAGGCTGAGGCTGGTTCTTTTCTTGAACCTTCTTGATTTTCATCGCCAACTTGGACTTTTTTACATCCGCAGGAGCAGTGGCGTCGATCGATGGAGGAAGAGGCACAACGAATGGGGCAGCGCTCCGTGGGGGCCGCGATGGGTCTGTCAACGAATACAGAGAATGGTATGAGGTGGTTATTGCTGTGGTGACAGTTGGCCCATTGGCAATAGGGGTAAGATATTCAGTATGTTCCTCAGGCAAACGGGGAGGTCCTGTCCAAGTCGGTATTTTTGGCTTTGCAACACGTGCAGCCTTGTTGGCTTGCGCTAACAGCGCTAGTTTCGAGGGCTGACGAGCAGCGGATGGACTGCCGGAAGATGATGGCATCTCAGGAACTTTAGATGGCGTCGGAGCTGAAGGCCGGTTGATAGTAGGTGATCTTGGACTATCCGTTGTTGCAGCTCGCGTAGGGTCGCGGTCTCCGGCCTCCATTTCAAGAGCTGTCTGGATGGCCCGCCGTACGTGCGACGCAGTAGACGAAGGTGGTGATGTAGAAACTACCGACTTCGGAGGATGGAGAGACATGGAAGTAGGGCGAAGATTGGGGTATGTCTTCACTGAACCCGAAATGTCAGTACCGGTGGAACGGGAACTCTCACTTCTCGTGCTGCTCGTAATCGCTCTGCTACTGGCTAACATGGCCAGCTTCGATTTCTTTGGAGGCTGCGATGTCGATTTTGGCACCACATTTCGACTGGATTTCGAGTTCAGGTCCGGGATGTCTGGAATAGTGTCCAAGGGAGGAACAGGCTCGCTCGGTGGTCGCGGAGACTGATAGCTTTCATAACTATCTGCTTCTGATGGAGGCATCGACGGTGCAGGTTCATAGAACGACAATCTATGTACCGCCGATCCCGAGGGAGAGACAGGTATCAGATCAGGGTCCAAAGAATTGGCGGTTGTGTAGGCATGTTCTAGGTGTCATAAATCAATTAACGGGTGCTGTGGAACTCGTTATGAACCAGACTCACCAACAACCTGACCATAGGACGTTGTAACTGAGCTTGGTGCTCGCGGAAGATTCAAAGACATGCGTTGTTGCCTGCTGGGCCAATGTGGTGACATTTCGGTGCGCTCTGTCCTCTCCGAGATCGTACTCAAATTTCGTTTTACTGGAGCACCGGTTGCTTCCGACTCAAGTTCTCCGTCATCGTACTGCTGCTGGGCAAGCACGATCAAAGGCACATGAGATCGTGGTTCTGATTCCCTGGGTTCTTCCTCGACTACACGCTGGGGGAAGATAGGTGGTGGGGAATATTCACCATACCCAAGCTCCTTATTTTCCGGAGGCGGTAATGGAGGAAGGTCCTTCATGGCATGGGATTGGGCTATAGTTAAGTTAGGTCTATGCCTGATCCGCGATGGGAAGTACGAAATGAGACAAAAGAGGATGTGCACCTTCTCGTTACTGCAAGGAATTTCTGATAGATCCGACGGCACATTCGATAGCACACAGAAACGGGGGGAGAAGAAGGTGGTGGAAAGGACGGGGCGGAAATAAAGACGAAGAAAGAATTTTACCTTTGCGTTCCTGAGCCTGACGGTTCTTCTCCTGCTCCTCTGCGTTTACAGGGTCAACTCACATATGTACAAAAATTCCCCTTACGCACCGATCGCCCACTGTATCGTCTCCTCGATATCAAAATGGACATCCCAGAGGACATCCTTGATGAGGGCATCGGACAGGCCACATTGATCCTCGCCCCCGATAACATCTCGAACTCGGTCCAATCCATCATTTAAATGTGCTATTGACGGCCGTGAGATATGATTGAGTGAGGGTGAAGGAAATACTACCTTGATGTTCTGGCGAGATGTAATCTTCTCCTCCGTCAGATAGGGCATCATCGTCATAGGCGTCGTCCAAGGCATCTAAGACACGGGTGAGCACCTTGCAATCACAGTGACACTTTTATTACGGTCCAAATTCAAGGTCTTGATAAGTCTGTGTCTCGCGACCATGATGGTATTGGTTGGAAAGCGTTGTTTGGCGAGAACGATGATGTCAAACAACGAAATCACTTTTTTTCCCCGACTTTTCTTGTGAAACTCCAGGATGTTCAGTGCTATTCGTGCCGCCGCTGCTTCCTGTGCTATTATCCGTGTTTGTATCGTCGGGTGTAATTTATCGTGAATTGGGATCTCATAGGGCGCGTACTTGACAGACATTCTCGACTTCGACGCGCAGAGCCGATCTCGCAAAACTCACTCTTATTGGGAATCTGGGTAAAAATCCTGAGCTGAAGGTGACAAAGAACGACAAGGAATACGTCTCGTACGTGTTTTTCTTAATGAATGGCATCGTTTGTGCTCACTGCTACGCAGTTACTCGGTCGCAACTACAAGTTTCCCCCCTCCCTCTGCGGACGGTGGTAAGTCATTTCTCGGCCCTCTAAACACGTATACTTACTATCTGATAGAGCGTCGCAGCCCCGTTACAACTTGGCACCGTGTTTTGTCCTTCCTACCCGGTTCCAACAAATACCTCCAAACTCTCAAAGCTGGTAGCAAGGTCTACGTTGAGGCTGCTTATGAGATCCGTGAGCCTGAAGACGGTGCGGATCCCTCGACTGCCCAGGGGCAACGCCAGATTTTCCTCAAGCACGGTGAGTTCTGTGCTTGTCATTTGTACACTGAATATTCCTGAATTGGAGACACAGAGAGCATCAAAGTCATACAACCACCACGCGCAAAGGAGGGGGAAGGAGAGCATATGGAAGGGTAGGCGACCTGTTCCAGACATTCGACTTATCATTAGTATTTTATTATTTACCCTCCCCGTTCATTCAACCCCAGAACATCCAACGTGGTTCTTCCCGCAGTATGGATTCAGGATGTTGTTATTCGACTGTTAGGCTGAAGTAGGTTCAAGCTGATCTCCAGTCGGAACGTCATTTTGGAACCACGCCTTTTCATGTCAGTCTTTTCTTGATACTTCAGATAGAGTACGGACCTGTTCGCTACCACCTGGAGCTGCAACGGGGACGTTTGGAGTAGGTATACTCGGTCCATCGGGGCTGGAACTGTTCCTTGACAGCTTGTTGAGGTAGTCTCTGACGGTTGTAGCGACCAGCTGAAGATTCGGTTGATTATGGAAAACGAAGTAAATATAAGGCTGTACGCACACGATGGTCCTCTTGTGAGGATCCGGAATAACAGGCGACAACCGCAATGGGGCAACAAGGCGCGTTCTGTTATTCGAATTTATATGTATTTTCCAAAGTGCTAGATGCGAAAAAAAATTACCTCGAGCCAGATGGGAAATGCTGTTGTATATAAGCTACATTTGTCCCTGCAGGACGATGTGCGACGAATTACTCACCGCCACCATTTACTCGGAACTCGCCCTGCAACCCCATCTGTTTGGGTGTTTTACCCATCGCCGCCATACCTTTCTCGACGTAAAAACTTGAGTGCCCGGTCCTTTTGACCACATTGATCATGCCCTACAAACCACTAGTTAGCTTTGAAACCTCGAAGAGGATATAAGGAGTCAGTCCAGGAGCCTGCATACTTCAACGACACTCCAGCTATCGAGGCTTATATCCCCGATACCAGAAAGATGGCCTAGATCCCCAACCGTGCAACAGAACAAGGGATGGCCGGCGATAGACTGAATAGAAATGACAAGTCCTTTGCCTTTGACGTGGCGAGAGGTGCCTCGAAATCGCTTGCGTATCGAGAGGCCCTACAAGAAACGATTCAACGCCCAAGTTGTTCCCAAGTGTCATGGAGTTACGAGAGTAACCGCATCTGACGCAGAGAATGACGGAAATCGACATGCGTTTTCCTCGGCCAAGGTTTGCGCGGCCAATTCCGCGGAAGATGGCGACGTGGAGTGGATGTCGCTGAACATGGGTGCGCGGTGAAAGTTTTCAGTTAGAGAAAGGAAGAAAATGAGGAAGCAATGAGTTTAGAAGGGTGCAATGGCGTGGTCGACAAGGCCAGCCGATTGACCGACCGGCAGTCAGGCAGGCCACATTATTGCAATCAGCCTCGAGGCAGAGTACAGTGAACAGCGTCAAAAGTATTTCCAGCGCTAGTACACCCAAAGAAACCGATGTTTTCCGTATCGTTGAAATAAGGATAGTTGTTTCAAATGACAAGTCAAATGTTGACAAAACACTCAGGCTGTATATTACCCAGATCTATCCGTGATTGTACAGTGCATGACCGCGTCAACCGGTCCGAATTAGAATGTGAATGAGCCGTGGTAAAGCAGCGGGCATTGTCATGTCTCTTCCTTGCTCCGCCTTTCCCATTCTGAACGCGTCCTAACCTGATGGAATTCTTCAACGACGTGGGGTCTGACACTTTAAAACCGTCCTTGTTCGAACTCGTTGCACAAGAGCAACTTCGCGATCTTTTGCAGCCTGCGCTAAAATATGTTCTTGCGGTAAGTTCGTCCCCCTTCTGCACAGTCACCCAGTGAACCCCCTCCAGGTTTTTGCCCAGCGATATCCGCGCTACCTTCTGCGTATCGTGAACAGACATGAAGAGTTCTACGCTACAATCATGCTCTTCGTGGAGAGACATTATCTCCGAAAACACAGTGCGTTTGCGAGTCCTCAACTTCGGTGCTCGTTCAACTTCAGTTAATAGATGCATCCTTTTCCGAAAATTTCTATGGCCTCAAGAGGAGACGATGGCCCTTTATAGAGACAGAGAGAGCCAAGGCTGCAGTTGGGGGGATCCCTCCAGGTGAGGGCCTACGTGCCCAGGAAATATGGCGTTCCTTACTTTTTCTGGTATGCGACCGTCTCTTCTCTGTTCCAATCTCGCTGACTTTCAAATAGGTTGGTGTGCCCTATCTACGTGCTAAAGCCCAAGATTATTATGAAGAATTGGGTGGTGGTATAAGTTCAGAAATCGACGGTGGCGTGGAAGCCCGACAATTGCGCATGGTAACTGATCCAGTGAGTTCAACCCAGCATTCTTTACCTCTCCTGAGATGCTCCATGTTCAGGGTTTCAAGGCTCTGGCCCGGAGAATATTCAAAGCAATCTACCCTTGGTTGAACACATCCTTCGAAGTGTGGTTGCTGGTCTGCAATGTTGCTTATCTCTTTGACCAAACGCCATTTTATCGACCTTGGCTATCCTGGATGGGCGTCGATCTACGCAGGCTAGGTGTAGAAGATTTTGTAAAGCATTTCTTGGCCAAATCTCGAGAAAGTTGCTAACCACGCCCCAGCGTGCCGCTGCGGCGTCGAAGAGAACACATCCAGAAAGACCGCGCGGTTTCCTGACCTGGATCCGACGTTTGATATTCACGTCTCCACAAGTGTTGTTAGATTCTTTGAGGTTCTTTTACCGACTGTCATATTCTTCGTCAAATTCCTGGAATGGTGGTATTCTCCAGGCTCGCCTGCACGCTCATTTTCCACTTCCCCCTTGGGGCCGGCGGTCCCTCCGCCGCGAATGCTCTCTCCCCATCCACAGGGCATCCCTTTCGATCCACAGAGCTATGGGAAATGTCTCATCTGCCAAGACGGTATAAAAAACGCCACAGCTCTACCTTCTGGCTACGTTTTCTGCTACCGCTGTGCGTATGATCATGTAGAAAAACACGGAAAGTGTCCAGTGACGCTTTTGCCGGCGCGCGTGTGGCAGTTGAGGAAGGTTCTGGTGTAGAGGTAGATAATAATGTTTTGCACCTGATCGGACCGATCTTTCCGGTATCTGTTCACAATTGAGTCCTTCCTCCCATGAGCTTGCAATTGTACATACTGCCGCTACACAACTCCACGTCTCCTCACCTTCCTCGCAGCTCTAATTTCGGCAACGCGACATAATGAAGGTGCCTATTCTTCTCTTTGGCCAACGATCCGCCAGTAACAAGTATTTTAGTTCGGAAAGCATATCCAGGCGCAACAGGTCCCAGGATGGTCGGCGTACTACCTCGACTACAAGTTCCTGAAGAAGATAATCTCATCTCTGACCGCCCATCGTCCAGCTTCGGAAGCGGCGGCTTTGGCGCTTGGCTTACGGCCGGTGGATATCTTGGACCCGTCCTCTCCGTCTGCGCCTTCAGTTTTACGAGACCAACCCCCCATTTTGGACGATGGGCCAGGTGCTCCCCCTCTGTTCTCAGGCTCTGCCCAGGACGAACGCGGACCCGATTTCCGGGCTCACAAAGCTGCTTTTTTCTTCAAACTCGAGCGCGAGTTGGAGAAGGTGAGATTTATGTTTTCGATCTTATTATTCGCTCTTATTTATATTCGCTCAGATCAACGAATTTTATTTGCAGAAAGAAGCGGAATTGAAACTGCGTTTAGAGACCCTACTTTCCAAGCGGAGGGCCGCGGCGATGAGAGGGTTCCCGGACACTGTGGATGACACCACCCAAAACAACGTGGAGTGGAGTGCGGTTGAAGAAGGGTTTAGACACCTCGAACGAGATCTTGGCAAATTGCAGGTATACGTTCTGCTGTTTCTCCCTCCGGCTTATATGGATCCAATTTTCAGCAATTTGTGGAAATCAACGCAACTGGTTTTCGCAAGATTCTGAAAAAGTTCGACAAGCGCTCTACGTCAACGACCAAGGAACTGTATCTGGCTCGACAGGTCGATGTCCAGCCTGTCTTCAACCGGCAGCTCATCTCAGAGCTCTCAGACACTGTTGCGGCTTGCCTTCTGGATCTTACGGATCTGTCCTCTGGTCTCAGATTCGAGGGTTCCGCGGCCAATGATATCTTTACCCAGCAGATAATGAATGAACGTCCACAACACATGGGTCCATTCCATGATCTCGAAAACAACCTTCGTAAGGCAGTGGGAAGCTCTGATGCCTCTGCAATTGCAGATTGCATTCATTACTCGGACATCCTCGCTCAACAAGGCTCAGGAGGCAAGACCAACGTCACTCGGATATTGTGGAATGCCATCATAGAGGCACCTGTTGACCTGGCCAACATGATAATGGCCTCCCTCTCGACTCCTTTCGACTTCCAGTTTATTGATGACATCAATGGACGAACCTGTCTTCACGAGGCCGCCATCGCAGGAGCTGCTAGACTCGCTCAGATCTGTATTGAGAAGGGGGTTGAGATCGGGAAGACTGATACCTACGGTCGGACTGCACTCCATTACGCTGCCATGAACGGGCATGCGGAGATTTGCCACCGTCTATTGCTGGCAAATCTTCCCCCCGACATCTACGACATGGATAATTACAACGCTCTCGTGTACGCCACGCTGAGAGGTAGTGTGGACTGCGTTAGGGTGTTGCTGGATGAGGGAAAGGTCCGACGCAGCCTAATCCTCCGGCTGGTGATCTCATCCCGTTATCGTTGGCTAGTCAATGTGGACACGTTGACGTCGTAACGCTTTTACTGGAGCGTGGAGCTCAATGCTTACCGAACGGTAACGGAGAATATCCCATGCATTTAGCCGCGCGAGAAGGGCATGCTGAAGTGTGTCGGCTTCTCCTGCATCACGATGGGTGGGATACTCCTGATAAGTACCACGAATGGACACCGTTGTTCCACGCTGCACGCTATGGCCGCGGGGACTGTGTCCGCATTCTTTTAGATGGCGGGTGTCGAGTTCGAGCCATTGATGAACTCGGTCACTTGGCAGTCTACTACGCAATATGGTACGGGCATCATCATTGCTTGAGCCCTCTCCTGGAGGCGACTTCCCATATATCCTCGGGGGTGGATCCCGCAAGAATCCCAAGGACTCTCCTCTCTCCGAGACCGGTTTATCGGAATCAGAGATTGACCTTATCCCTTCTCTTTCACTTCCACCACCAATCATGCCTCACCGGGTGTATGGTCACAACTATCTAGACAAAAATCACCTCGTTCAAGTAACCATTGGCCACATGTCTGATCGAGGTCAACCTGGTGTGCGGCTCCATCATCGACTAATCAGCCCTGCCTTCAAAAGTGACCACCTTATGGCTTCCACACCCCTGAAACTCGTGATAACGACAAGCCGAGACGTCGTTTCCGGTCCATATAGTATACCTCTTCCGCAGCGAGATGCCAAAGGAACCTACACCTTCCAGATATCGTCTCTCGACAACCTATCGCTGATGTTCTCGATATATCCCAATTTTGGTACCAAGACCATCGGTCGTGCAGTCGCATTGCCCTCTCTATTCAAGGACTTCGAGAAAAATCGACCTTTCGTTCTTCCTATTCTTGACACGCGTCTTCACGTTATCGGCGAGGTACTCTTCTTTGTGTGGTCAGCCAAACGAGACTGAGGAAGTTTTAAGGTTGATTTCGAAATCAATATTGTCACCCCTTTCGAGGGTGTAACACTTGAAGTAGGCGGTGATGTAGAAACGTACTGGAAGTCGTTGGCTATGCCCCTTGCAACTGTCCCGCATCGCGGCCCTTCTCGCTGGCCACATAGGTCGAACCTTATCGGATCCGCTCATACGTCTCCCTCAGCGCACTCGATCGCAAGTAGTGTCAGCCAGGCTTCGACAATATCTTCACTACGTGGCAGCTATCTCTACCTCGTTATACAAGTCACTCGTGACTTGCATCCGGTAGTATATTCTGATTCGCTTCTTCCGCAATCAACTTTCGATTTGTGCGTTTCCGACGTCACTTTGGCTCAATTTGAAGCCTTGGCACTACTTGTTGGCAAGAACATAGATCCAAATACCAATCCAAAGGCGGACGACTGGGCTGCACTTGTGCCCTCCTCGATGGTTTCTCTCTCCCAGCTCTTGAAGGTCTGTTCACAAGCCTCCATACGTTGTTTGGGTTCTCAAACGTTCAAAGATCCTTCCCATGACTTTTGGTATTAGTCTCGAATTAGCTTACCCCAACGTACAGTCATCACAAAACAACCCCCAGGACGCCAAGCGCAGCTCAATAGTTTCGTGAACTCAGTCCTACGAACCATATATCAAACGTCAGGGACTCTCGGTGGCCCAGTTGCTCGCAGGAGAATCGTTTTCACATCGTTCTCCCCAGATGTTTGTTCTGCTGTAAATTGGAAGCAGCCGAACTGTGAGCGGTTTCTCGTAAATTTCCATGTAAGCTCATCCTTTGGAAGATCCTGTCTTCTTCGCCTCGCAATGTGGGAAACACGATCACCCCAACCGAATCGACCACGAGGATTGGAGGACTTCAAGTGTTGGAGCTGCCGTCGAGTTCGCTAGGGCAAACAACCTGCTTGGCGTATTCGTCGATGCCGAGCTTTTGGTGATGCATTTCCATGGTCAATTCAATGCACATACATATTGATTTCGCGATATATGCAGATGCAAGTTCCTTCTCTGATTGACGGCATAAGGAATGCTGGACTGCTGATTGGCATCAATGGCGCATCTGAAACTTCAGAGCCCCTGACTTCCTCATCTGCTATTGAAGGCACTCCTGTTGACGCTTTCGTTCGGGACGGGATGGTGTTCTATGTTGACCATTCTATGCGGGAATTAATCTGAACTCTAATAAATAACTTCCTGTTGTATGTACACTATGTACACAGACTTATCAAAGTTTTTCGTTCAAGCGAAACATCTGGTGGCTGCTTGGTTGCTCGTCACCTTGTGTGCATGGAACTAGTCTGACGGAATCCAGCCGCATTTGACCCATTGCCCAAAGGTGACTATGTATCGAAAACGCGGACTTTGTCAAGCATTCGTCGATCAAACTTACATCATAAATCGATGACATCATCGAATATGTTGCTTTGACCAAGACTTTCTGGCAGATTACAAAACATGTTACGCTGAGGTACATCATCATTCGGAAATATCGGTACGCGAACAAAGCAGTCTTACAGTATCATATTACATCTAATAAATGTCAATCAATCTTGAGTTGTCTGACAGAGACGGAGCTACGCACCAACCAAGCCCAGAAAGCCTCGACTTTATTCCTGGGAGGCGGGTCATCATACCTGTTAAATAGTTCGTTACATGCACAAAGGATTAGACATGCCAACTGCACGTACGTTTCTGCCTCAATCTCTTCGATATTGGAGACAAAGTCCATGTCTTGTGCTTTAACCCAGCTGAGCGATCGGCCCTTTTTGTAGTAATAGAACTTGGCGCCAGCATAGAGAACCGGGAAGAGGGCTAAGGGAAGATAAGTATTCAACGTGGTTTGCGCGATGTGAGATCATTGTTTACCCAGAGGAAGGTAGTTCCTGACGCGCTGAATAAATCACTATACTAGGACACGAACGAATCAGACTCACGTTACGAAGTCTGCTACGACCCAGTCACCCTATTGATGATCGCTACATTAGCCCTGGCAGGACAAAGGCGCGCTATGTTTTGATTTACCTTCAGGAAGGTAGCCCAACCGCTGAACTGCATTTGTAGTCAGAGGCTGGTGCTCGCCCAAGAGTTGAACAGCTTACGAAACAAATGATGAGGCAAAAGATCATGCCATACCAAGCAGCGAAGGGCTGAAGCGAAGAAGCGAAAGGAAGATGCTTTCTATCGTAACCTTGGGCCTTCATTCCCTTGTAAAAGCGGATGTATGTTGCGCAGATACCTAAGAGTGAACGTAGTCAGTCACATACATGGAGGTTACTAGAAAGTGGACGAACCAAACCAGGTCATGAGGCCGGCCACGGCAGTCATGTTTGCGAACCACCCGAAGACCTTGCCAGCTCCGCTAGTCACACCCATGTATGCCAAAGTTGAGCTAGATAAGGTGTTGGTGAACATGATACGGCCAAACTTTCGCAAGGACACTTACAAAGCCGAGCAGAATACGATTGAAACCACAGGGAGACCATTGGACAACGTCTTGAGGAAGATCCTGGGGGCGTTGCCAGCGGCCGCCAACCCGTCTTCACGACATCAGAGCAGGAAGTGGTTTGAAGTCGGGAGTGACTTACACAGTGCCCGCGAACTAGTATATAGGTCACTTGATCCTGCACTCCATGCAGAAGTCAGAAGACACGCGTTGATAATCTGCCCAAGCGTCCAGGTAAGTGTCCTGTATTTCTTCCTTGGAGGACAACCATCGCACCGAAGGCAAAGATTTGATTCCAGAGCTGAGAGAAAGCGTGAGATTTCCTCGCGTAATATGACAAAATGAAACTTACCGCTTGATGGCGATAACAAACCTATGTATTTTACCCTCAGTCAAAAGAACAGAAGAAATAGTAAGCACTTACGGAGAACTGGCGGCCGTGCCAGAGCCAAGATTCAGACCAGGGTCATTGTAAGGAACGAGCAGTCCGATGATGATCACCCCTCCGATATAGAACAGCAAAATTCTAGACACATTCAGTATTGAATCACCCACGGAGTTGGCGAAGGACAGACCTAATATATACGCGCCGAATGGCTTTAGGCAGATTGCGTCTAGGGTTCTTTGCCTCCCCGGCAGCAATCTGGCGATATTTGTTAAATCATTGAGACCGGATAGTGGAGTCGGCAATGAGCGTACTGCAACAATTTCGGTGCCGATATAAGAGAAAGCAGCCTGAGTCATCACCGCCCACCAGCCCAGGAACTGGCCCTTGGTGCCTCCGATGTCATTGTATTGGGCGAACGGACCTTTTGAAATAGTGAGTTTCATTGTATTGAGTCAGGAGCGATAATGGACCAGGATGCTTCCAGTAACGAAACCCAAGTCTACATTCAAGTAAGTGGATGTCAGATCACCCACAAAGGCACCGTACCGGTCATGGTCTGGGCCTCCTACAAAGGTGTTAACCATATGGTTCAAAAAGGAATAGAGGATGGCTTGCCTCCCAGATCAAGTACAATTCCAAGGATGATAAGACCCGTGATCTACACACGCCATCAGCAAAACACCTCATTGGATAGAAAAACCGTTGCGGACCGTGATAACTTTGATGGAGCTACAAAGCATCAGCGAGGACGATCTACAGGAAGGGGAATCCAACGCACGCGAAAATGAATTCCGCTTCGCCGTATACCCCAGCGCCACATAAATTGATCATTATTACGACCACCATAATTATAGTGATCCACGCCTAGGAGATTCTCGTCGTCAGTAAAAATTTCTACGGCGACGTCGAGGGAAGAAGCACACACCGCATTGTTAACCGTTTGGTTCCAGAAGTTGATTAATACCGCTGCGGCGGACAACTCGGCGGGAAGGACGATGATCCAGTTGTACCAATAATTCCACCTGAGTGAAAATTAAGCGGCAGTTCCACTCAAACCCAACAATGAATTTACCCCATAGTAAACGAAAAGGCGGGATCGACCTATAATATAAGGGCAAAATAATCGACTCTAGTTCCCCACAATGCAAAAGAGCACGTACGAAGCGTTCGGCAAGTTTGATGTGGCCTCCGGGATAGGTAGGTAGGCAACCATTTCCCCGAGCGAGATCCTAGAGACAGCTGAATCAGAGGGACCACTTGCTGAAGGGAGAAATTATACATGACAGAGTAAGTGATAGTCCCGACAGCGAGATATCCCAAGAGAAGGCCTCAAATTCAAAGTTCAAGTGAGCGGACAGCTTCGACACGAAGTCGACAGGCACACCGATAGGACCACCATGGCGAAGGGCAGTTGCTTCGCAGAGAAATATAAGCATACGTATATATTCACGTCAATGGGCTGCGACTAACCAGTACCCAAGAACAACCCTGTTCCGATGACACCTCCAATACTTAAAGAAGAAAGTTAGAAGATTCTCAGTGACAAGTTAGTTTTCGACACACCTAATCATGGCAATGTGCCGGTTCTTGAGCTGGCGCACAAGCTTGTGCTCTCCATGGTAGATGTCTCCGCCCGGCACATCCTGGTTAAAGGATTCTGTAACTGAAGGACTCTTGGGATATTCCTTTCCGTTGGTCTTTTCGGAAGCCATCGCAGTAGAAGCGAAGAAGCGGACGTTGGCGGTTGTAGGCGGCCTTCATATGGCGCTATCTTATAGCTCTCACGCCCAGTAAGGCAAATCACTACATCAAACGAAGCCCAGCTGGGCGCAGAACCCGGGATAATAGGTTGGAAGGCCTGATTTTTTTTTTGGCAGGGATCCTGACATTTTGGGACCCAAATTTTCTCCAAAAAAAACCGAAAATGCTCCCTGTCCGAAAAGAACGATTTTTGCATCTTCAGAAAGCGTGGGAAAATAAAAATTGTCCTGACATTTTGCCAGTCAAAAAATCAGGCCTTCCAACCCGTTATCCCGGGTCCTCTGGGCGCGTGGCTAGGCGTCGTCCGCGTGGACGCCCAGGGGCTGGAAACGTCTCGCTTGGTGAGATAGCTGGTGCGCTCCAGTGCGCTCCGGCGACATCCGACCTCATCCGACGATTCGCATCAGCTCCATTCGCGTCGGATTCCTAAGTTCAATCGTTAGGATCGCACTCTCCGGAGGTTGGACTTTGTACTGTTTCGTTGAGAACATTCTGTCTGGCATTGATATCGGAAAAACTATATTTGTACTATAAGATTTGATAAGGACTTAGAAGACAATAATGTACACACGCCATTATAATACATTATCCTATGAAAGTCGCCTTAAAACATAGGATCTGAGAAGATGCAGGGTGCAAAAAACGCTGTAAGATGTGGAAAGTTGTTAGGATAGGATAGGCCGGCTGCAGGTTGTGGGTAAGAATGATCCGGCGATGGCTACCATATAAGGCGCCGGGCCTCCATATTATGTCATTAGAAGACTGTCATCTTATCAGACTATTTTGGTTTTTTCCGACAATTTGGCTATACTTAATAGAATCTGAAATGGCCGAAAGTTGGACTCTGTTGTACTGCTTCGTTCATTACCGTCATTATCTACACTACATTCTGTATTGCTCTGTATCTACATTCGCTGTCCATTTGTCCTCTAAACAGACGCTCGGTATAATGCAGCATAGGATCCACCTCTCTGAAGAAGTTCCTCGTGGGTTCCAAATTCCGAGATGGTCTGTCGCGAAAAAGTGAGTCCAGGGGAAAAAAAAATATGCTCCGTGTGAGACGAACCCCATTCTCCATCATCGCCACTTTGTCTGCACGACGAGCTGTCGAAAGCCGGTGGGTAATAAATATCACGCTCTTCGTCCGTTCTCCAGCGTTCGAGCGTGTAACCCGTTCTATCGTATCAAATATCTGGTTCTGGGCGTGGGCATCGAGCGACGAGGTCTGCCAAGAGAGTTAAATCAACTGCATATCGAGAAGCAAATTCAACGTACCGGCTCATCAAAGAGAAGCAGATCCACCTGCGGCTCCTTTGCCCTCATGAATGCGCGCGCGATTGATAGCCGCTGCCACTATAAAAGGGCGATCCGTTATCGTACCCGATCCAACCTGAACAGCGAACACACGGCTTACCTCCCCACCAGATAGCCCGTGATGGCGCGACGACGCAGCGCGCCCAGAGTAGGACATTGATTCGAAACCTGGGGCTTCTAAAATCGTTCGTAGACCGCAAGGTAACGAATTCACAACACTATCTGCCTCTGCCAAATGAATTGCTGTTTCAATTGAAGTCCGTGAACCCAGCTTCTCGACTCGTCCTAATCCCACGTTTTCTCGCACGGTCGTATTGAACTTGGAGAACCCTTGGAATACAGCTGTTAGATGTTGGTGATAGTCAAATGGGTTGTATCGACGAATATCGACATCGTTGACGGAGAGGTCCCCAAGGTCGTGATCGAGAATGCGTAGCAAGATCTTGGCAAGCGTTGATTTGCCTAAAACGGTTGAACAAACATTTCAAATTACAGAGGTAGAAGGTCACCTGAGCCATTGTAGCCAACGATCGCCAAAGTTTCTCCAGGCCGGAGAGTAAAATTGACATCCTTCAGGGCAGGCTCGCTACACCCAGGGTACGTGTATCCCAGTCCTCTATTCGGTATTAGTGCCAAGTCGCATTGGCTGGGAAGGGCTCCATACCTGGCTTGGATAGACGCGCCACGGAGGGACGTCTCGTAGCATACCACATCTTCTGCCTTCGGTTGTAATTTGGGCTTCAAATTTGTGCCAGCGCAAAAGGCCGACATGAGAAAGATTCCTTGGAAAACCATTCGCGAGGTAGCAACAAGATTTCGTGATGCAAGAATCACTGATTGAATAGAGCTGCGATACAACGTCAGAGATCCCAGCGACGTAGACGACGTTTGCAGTAATAGGACGAGGGGAATCTGTAATTAATTAATTGTTCTAGTCAATGGAAGGAAGCATAGAGATAGAGTCATCCATGCTCACGTTTTGGAGTGCAAACAAAAAATCCGAGAAATTGAGCTTCGACATCAGGGACGTCTCCCGCAAGTAGTGGCTTTGTTCAGAGTCAAGTACGACCTTTCTTGCACTAGCCCAAGTCTTGAGAATCCATTCGCCTAATCCAAACAGCTCTATTTCAGGTCGGTGGGCTTCGTTGTACGCCAAGTTTCGCATTTTTTCTTGTCGATCGGCCGCGTGCGCCTCGCGTGGGCTGTATAGAGTCTCGGAATGAGGATGGGAACAGCCAAACCACGTCACAAGTAGCGGCAGCGTCGCAGAAAATATCGAAAGAAGAAGGACGCCGTAATGAGTCGCTCCGCCTGTGAGCGATAAAATAAGCAGCAGGTGGGAGAAAATCTCCGTTGCGAGCGAGATGATGTGAATAAAGTCCAGAGGAGACAACAGGCCGAAACCGCTTCCGCTGAACGATCTCGCAAAAAGGTCCGATTCTTGCAGGAGGTCGCGTACAGAGGGGTCCGCAAGAGTGGGTATGTCGAGCCGGATACGTTGCTCCATCTGCACATACTCGACGTAAAATTTCGCCGAATCCATGACCACCGTCTCATTCGATGCGCTATACGATGCGATTAGAAGACAAGGCAGAATGATTTCCGATTCGGCGCCTTACGCGAAGGAGTCGAGGAGACTCTCGAATATCCGTCGAATAAGTTCTGTGGCGACGAGATTGAGAAGACGCGACCAGGTAAAGTTGCCAGAGATGATCAGGGATTGCAGCTAAGGTGTGTCGCTGAGTATGGTCCAAGGGGGCCGGTATTTTTTTCGACGAACCTCATCTATTATTAAAGCCTGAGGAAAACAGACTCAGGCCAGCGTTGAACCGAAAATGGTCAGACTGACCTGAGAGTAGCCTCGGAACGCTGGGAAAATGCTCCGGACGACATTCAAGATCATCATGAGGGTCGTTCGAACAGGGTGCAGGCTGAAAATATGCTTAAACTGGTGGACGATCAGCGCGAAGTGTGGATCTCAAAGAAAAATAGCTCACAAAGTCGAGGGCGCACGTCCTAACGATAATGCATGCCAGCTTCACATTGGACAAAGAAAAAGGGCGCAGCGCTCCGGGGACCAGAGTGCCTGCACCCCTCGGAAGAATTCTGGAGGCCAGCCAAGCATCGTATGTGGACTGGGCGGGGCCAGGGTGGGGATCCTTGACGGGCTCGGATGCGAGGTAAAAATCATCAGGGAACAAGACGCGGCCAGATTTGAGTATATGGCACATGCTTGACCATGTAGTCGAGCGGTGGATTGCGGTTATGCGCATTGGACTTGGTGGACGTCTTCGCTGGGCTGCAGCTGCGAAGAGGATGGGATAATAAATGGCAGAGGGAGATCCGGAGGCATATCATACCCGCCGCGGGTGCGGTGCAAAGGCTCTACGTTGAAATCTCCAAATCTGGCAGGAACGATCCAAGACACGGTACGCTACCTCTCCGTTATATCCATCTTCGTCTGCCCCACGTGCTTGTCCGATCACTTTTTTTTCTTTACAATGCACTAGACTCGGACTTTGGTAGACTTGCTCTCTGCACCACAACGCCACCATGTCTCATTTGGAAGCCGCTTCCTCGTCTGCCCCGCGTCTCTCTGGCGTCTCCACCCCTCTGCTCGTCAACTTCCCCGAATCGGAAAAGAGCTCGCCTCTGCCGCCCAACGAGCATGGTCTTGGCTGGCCCGGTGAGCTGCATTGGCAGCGCTGTATCGCCGAAGACTGACCGCAACCAAGCCAAGTCCACCGTGTCGAGGCTGAACGCGACGCCCGAGGAGAGGGCTGCGCGGGAGCAGAAGATGGCCCTCGCCGTCCGTACAATCCTGGAATGCATCGGCGAGGACCCGGACCGCGAGGGTTTGCTGCGCACACCAGAACGCTACGCTCAAGCCCTCATGTGGATGACTAAAGGATACGAGGAACGGTTGACAGGTCCGCTACGATGTATTTTCTTCTGCCGTTTGCCCATGCCGGACTGCTTCAGACGTCATCAACAACGCGGTCTTTGCTGAGGATCACGACGAGATGGTACTGGTCCGCGACATCGACATCTCCAGTCTATGCGAGCATCATCTTGTTCCGTTCACTGGCAAAGTAATTTCGTCCAGTGTTCAGCCATCTTGATACCCAGCCGTTATTGCACAGATCGCTATTGCTTATATCCCAGGCCAAAACCAACTGGTGCTGGGGCTGTCCAAGCTTGCCCGAATTGCCGAGACATTCAGTCGGCGACTTCAGGTCCAAGAACGACTGACTAAGCAGATAGCAATTGCTGTCCAGGAGGCGATCCAGCCGCGCGGCGTGGCTGTGGTCATGGAGGCTACGTGAGCTCCAACTTTCTTTTGTCCGCGATCGACATGACTGACCCACAAATAGACATCTGTGCATGACGATGCGGGGTGTGCAGAAACCGGGATCTATTACGGTCACCTCATGTATGCTTGGCTGTTTTAGGACACAACAAAAGACGCGCGAAGAATTTCTTACTCTGGTAAAAGGAAGATGATAATCTTCATTGCACGATTCAACTCGTGTCGCTATGTCATGTGTTACCGAGAGATAGGCTCGAATAATGTATTACAAGTCTAGAGAATGTATAGCACAACCTATTCGACTATTCAATCCTTCCCTCTTCGATCGATGGGTAGCGTCCGTTTGGCAAGAGCGTGTTGGGGATTGGGAGGAGCTAGAGGATACCTATTGCGCTGGAGGGGCACTTTTTGCCGCTTTGGGCCCTGAGCGGGAAGTTCGGCAGGTCCTGGTCCAATTTCAGGGTCCCTGTCTGCTGACAAAAAAATAATCAGTGTTGAGCAGGAACCACAAATGAAAGACATGCCAGAAACAGTCCTCTTCCTGCTGTCCCTCTCATCGTCCCGCCGCATTGCGGGGTCGGGTCGGAAAGGATAGTCGGATCCTGACGAACGAGGGGGCATCTCCTTCTCGCCAATGCGCGAACGAAGACTTCCGCCAAAAGGGCTCTCCTGGGAAGGAGACGGCGGCCGGTTGTTTGAACCAGACACAGGCGTGTTCAGAGAGCTCTGAGTGTCACGATGGCGATCGCGGTTGGGCTCACTCTTCCCTGCGCGCGAGAGATCTGCAGAAGACATGGCGCGGGGGGCAGACGGCGTGGAGAGCGGGAGTGCTTTCGACGACGAGGGACCTTCAGGTATGCGCTTTTCTCCCAGCTGAGATTTCCTTGAGCACTCAGACCCGGTAGATTGTGAGAGACTATACCTTGTCCAAGAAGAACTACCGTCGTTGTCCGAGCCCTCACGATCCTTTCGTCGTCTGTCAGACTCTCGCGGTCTCTCATGCCCGTCCTTGTCAAGGGGTCGACGACTCCGGTCGTCTCGATGACCCTCCTTTCGGGAGCTCCGCTTAGAGCCTCTTTCAGGCTGTACGCGTGATAAATTGAATAAATAAATAATGGAAGAATACGGAGACTCACATCATCATCAGCGGGTCGTCTTCTCTTGCCAAGGCCTTCTTCGCTGAGGCCGTTCCTGCTGTGTCGGGGATCGGGCCGGGTTGGAAGTGTACGGTCTTCTGGAACCACCGCAGGACTGCTCGCTTGACTGCGATCTTTCCTAACGTCATCGCGGCGATGTCGATCACGATCCCTGTCACGGTCACGGTCGCGGTCGCGGTCCCGTTCTCTGTCCCTGTCATTACGGTCCCCATGTCTGTCTCGGCCGCGATCCTTGTCACGGTCATCCTTGTCGCCCAGGAGTCGTTCCCGCGCTCCCCGGTCACTCCGATTGTGGGTAAGACTGTCGCGCCGCGTTAAAGCCGACGCATGGTCCCGAGCTTCCTGTCGAGTATCGCGTTCTGGCCGCTTTTCATCCATCCCATTATCTCCATTCCCACGATCCCTAGATCGGCCACCACTTGCGCGACTTTCAGAGCTATGATTCCGTGTCCCTGGTCGACTGGGAGGAGATGGCGATCTGCGCCGGGGAGAAGGAGCTCGGGAGCCGCTCGGGTTGAGGGAACGTTTGTCTTCCTCTTTGTTCCCTCGACCCATCGTTTGCTTGGCCGTTTCGCGAAGCTCCTGGGCTACTTGGGTTTGGCTGGGGGCTACAGGTGGTGGCATAGGCTGCCCGGGAGCTTTCTCTTCGACAGCCCGATGACTTCGAGGAGATTGAGGTGGCTCCTTACCCAACGCAGATAAGCCTGGCGCGATGGGTGGATCCTTCACCAGCGAACGCGATGGATCTGGGCCACTGGCAGGACTGCTGAGGCGAGAATTCGGCAATTTGGATGGCGTCGAAGTTCCATCCTTCGCATTACTCTGCGACTCATCACTCGCTGTGCCGGCTGCTTCTCGCAACCTCTTCACAACGGGAGGTTTTTGTATGCTGCAATATAGCGCATAAGTAACCGGAACGAAATGACAAAACCATTGATACCTTGCAAACGCGGAACTTGTTGCCGAGGGGTTGATCGCCGATTTCTCCGCTGTCGAAGTAGCGGCACTGGCGAGCTGGGCTCGAGGTGCTGATGGCGTCGACGCAGTAACATTCCGGCGACCGTCACCTGCGGAAGCACTAGGGCCACTAGGTGGAACCGGCGTCGATTTGCCTTTTTCGCTTACACCGTTGGAAGGTTTAGTGGTTGCCTGAGAAAAGCACGTCAGTGTGTGTATGGAGGTTCACTGAAGGAGCCAACCTTGGCTGGCTGTTTGGCCCACAGCGATTCCCGTTTCTTCAGACTGGCAGAGTAACTAGAAATCCGCGCCGTTCAGCGATGCTACCGTAAAGACTTATGGTACTTACGCCCGCCCAAGGATTTTGAGGTCGGCTCTTTCCTCTGTTTCGAGATACTTCTCCATGGCCTGGTCAATGATTGTACCAGTGTCTGCCGAGACTTCGGCAAGAGGGAAATTCGGAAGAATTTCCTTCAGGACAATAATGGCATTGTAGACGTGCATGAATTCTCCGGTCCGAATGCACTCGACAAAGCACTGACATATTGTTAGTGATGGAGGAACTAGCTATGAGTTATACCTTACCTTTCCGAGCTTTCTGTGCCACTTCCGGATTATTTGACGGAAGGTTGTTGACCACTCCAGCTGGTCGCTTTGTTCGATGGGTTTGTATGTCCATTTTTGGACAAAACCAGGGTGATGTATAACAGTCCCCCGAGTGACGGTTTGGCTGTCAGCGATGTATTGTGCTTTATGCTTGTGCCATTTAT
Source organism: Mycena sp. CBHHK59/15 (assembly GCA_029204085.1). Classification (NCBI taxonomy): domain Eukaryota; kingdom Fungi; phylum Basidiomycota; class Agaricomycetes; order Agaricales; family Mycenaceae; genus Mycena; species Mycena sp. CBHHK59/15. Next base: position 511,264 of record JARGXW010000017.1, on the reverse strand, counting down.
GAAGATCGCCCAGTACCCCGCGAAGAAAACGCCCTATCACTACTGTGAGAAAACACGCATCAGGCGGAAGGCAAACACACCATAATTCCGGGCCTCGTATTCACTACAAGAGAAAAGGATGGTTCGAACATTGTCGCCTAGTATCTGAATGTTTTTTCGTTCTTTAACAACAAGACAGGACATACAAGATGGACTTACCTTATCATAACACATCAAGGTGTGGAAACCCGGTGTGCCTTGAGTATGCAGCACTTTGATGATTTGTGCACAATAATCAGCATCCATCGGAGACAGAAGACATCGTGGCTGGATGCAGTGCTCGATTATAGATCCAACAAGCATCTTCGAGTTTTGGGCTGAATGGATCAGAGTTTAATTCAGCTGCAGTAGGGGTGGAACTTACAGTGCGAGAACCAGTGCTGCTTCTCCCGAGCCAAGCGCTTGATAGTGAAAGCCCGCAATGCAGTTTGTTGTTTATATTCCTGGGCCAATGTGCTCACGAAGGCGTTGTACCTATCGCGTCGGGCTCGATGAGATGCGGCAGTCAGGCGTGTATTCCTGTCTGAGGAACGGTCCGCTGAATTATACAAGGAGTCCTCTTGGCGACTCAAGTTCTTCAGGTTGTTCACCTCCTCGTCATACTTTGCGCTTGGCGGGGTTAAATCATACGTCGACAGCTGCCAGAACGAGAGGTAGAATGCGGGCCTAGACAGACAGATGAGACGAGAAAAGAGGCACAGCCAGTATCGATCCTACCCAACGATATCAGAAGCGTTTGCGGGTGCTATCTTTTTCACGTCATCGAATAAGGGAAACAGCTCTGGGACCCAAGGGTTCTGGAAAGTAATGAGGACATAACTAGAATTCGCATATTCGACAACACGTTACCTCGGGTACTGGTGGGGCAGCTGGCGACGTTGGGTCAGCCTCCATCGCTACATCTTCCTTCGTGTCTTGGACAGGCAATTTCGAATCCATGGGAGCATCAGCAGCAGGGGCACCGATACCTGGGGACGCTACACGAGAAGCAGAATTCAACGGTTCGCGCTTAGCTGTCAGTGCAGCTTTCAGGCGTTTCTCGGCCTCCTCATTGGCTATGCGTTCCTGTTCTTGCATTGCCTCAGCTGCCGCCTAGTATGCCGATGTTAGCATCCGTAAATCACTTCAGCCAATTGAACGGGACGCACTAGAAGCCTTGCGTTCAAGACTGGTCGAATGATATGCATGCATATGGGCGCGCAAATACCATACATCTCCCCCAGCTCCCCGAGAGGAGGCAAAAATTTATTGGCGTAGTCTTGGGGCGCAACGACAGAAGGGGATGTGAGGAGTTCGAGGTACTGCAGCAATATTCCATGCGTCTGGGAAAGACATTTCAATGACGGCCCTCGATGTATGTGGGACAACGGACCGTGTCGTAAAGATTGGAGAGGGTCTTCAGATGAGCATCAGGAGCTTTGAAGACGCATGACTCTCGTTGCTGAGCGACCTGGATGAGGAGAGGTAGCGCAAGGGATGACTCGAGTAGACTGCGCCCAAGTCTCTGGGGACCCTTGAATATCGCGTCCCAGGGTCAAGTCGTGCACCACGGGCAACGGAAGCGATGGCTTCAATACGAAGAACAGGGCCACCTGCCATAGCGAGGATTTGAGAATCAGACAGGCTCGGTAAAGGTTCGATTCCAGCCATCTTCCAAATGAGCTCCCGCAGCACAATGATCTCGGTGGTCTGGCCGTTGTGAAGTTGATGTACGATGTATTTCAACAGTGGAGTCAGATCAGCACTGTATCTTCTAAATAGCATTCCCGTGAATGAGGCAAGACCTGAGATGACGTAAGATCTGGAGACAAGTTTCGCAAGATATTCGACTCACTTTGCAGCCAATCGCTTGTGTTGATGCCATCCTCCTTGACCCGGTCTTTGTTCGGATTGGCAAGGGCGTCGAGAATAATGAAGACGAGGACCTCGAAACCCATGTTTGTGACATATCGCAGGGCCTGGATCACCACATTCGCGAGGTTGTCATAGGCCATGATCTGGTTCACGGCATTCGTGAAGAATATACACGGATTCGAATGGGCCACTTTTGCCACCGTGCCAGACAGGGAGTCGAACGTATTGTGGGAGAGGCGTCGCAAGATGTCCTTCGATTCTTTATCGACGTGCGCTTGACGAACGCGCAGCTCCGGGTGGGACTTGTACATGGTTGACTTCCATTCACCGTACAACTGCCAGCGTGCTGTTGTCTCGTACTGCCGAATGATATTCCAAATCTCGACAGTGCAAACTGCATTGCCACGGATGAGGGTCAAAGCGGGGAGGAGATACTTTCGCAGCACACTAAACCAGAATACCCGGATGGGATGCTCTGGGTCAGGTTCATCACTGGGTTTTTTGGTCGTTGGATCAATAGGTGGTACCTAGCACAAGGCATCAAACTCGATATTCAGATAAAACTTGGGTTTTGATTACCGTCGTCTGCAGGTGTAAACGACCAAGTCTTAGAAACTTGGTCAAGAATAATGGATCCCGAGAAATGTGCACCCCAATGAATGCAATCAACGGCTCAATTACGTCGACTAGATCGTCGAGCGAAGAACATACAGGTACACGGTCTACCCACTGGGGAAAGAAGAACACAAAGTCCAGCGCACTGGTACTCGGTGGAGTAGGTGCCCATAGTGTGAGGGTCGGTTTCCGCGGTGACGGGAAAGATACCCCGGTGTTGCCATATCGCGCGCGCGGCTTGGTAAAGCTGGGATTGCGCTCCTTGTTTACAAGCAACGATTCATACAATGGCGAGATAGAGTGTTTGAGAATTCGTAGCATGAGGTCTGCAATCTCCGGGTGTGCGTTGACCAGCAGCGGAAATTTGGACATGATGGCGATGGCGGGTTTCAAGGCGCCAACAGCCAGCAGGGCGGTCAGCAAGCCAACCTTCTGGTTGGGAATTTTCTTTGGCTCAACTGCCTTCTTTTGCTCAGGAATTGCGACTTTGGTTTTTACTGGTATCGGAAGCGACCCAGGAGTGTCCTGGGGAAGGGGCGCCGCCAATGCTAAAGCGTTGATCTTGGCGCCGACTATCCTAGCCTGTACATCGGCCAGATAATCCTTGTTGACTTGTTCCATGTCAGCGTCGCTAGGCGAAACCTGGAATGGACCTCAGCGCCGTCAAGTTTGGAGAAAAGCGCATTTACGTGAGGATATAAGTCTTCCAGGGTTATAAAACCTTCGCGTATTAAGATTGCCGCAGTCAAGTACAAGTTTTTGGGCGTCGGTTCATTAACATCGGGAGACTACAGCGCAGTTGAGGACAGTAGAGAATCCAGTCTATGCAATTCGTACCTGGTAGTACGCAAACTTGAACCCAACAACCTGGGCCATTACTCGAGGGCTGCTTCCTCGTGTCCGTGCGTCATGGGGGCGGCGGTCGGCGAGGGACAAAACCTCATCGATATCTTTCCCTTTGAACAGATCAGGTGGCTGGTCGACATTCATATTACCATCGGCATCGTCCGCGAGTGGACGCCGACATAAAGCAGACCACGGAGAGAAGGAGAGCAGCGCCAAAAAGAAGGTGTAATGGGTGACGAGATGGACCGAAAGAACGTCCAAGATTATATCGAGGGCTCTATTTGGGTCCAAATCGAAGTAACCAATAAGGCTGATTACTTTCTCCCATACTGGACGAGCCCTTGCTTCAATGGAAGTGTGAGGCTCAGTTGGTTGACCGGTCGCAGCAGAGTGTGCCGGACCAAGACTGCTCGTAAGTTCTGCTGTGAGTTTGCTATAACCCTCCGACTGTTCACGCAGCAAATTGAACTTGTTTTGCTTGTAGCTGTCCACCAGAAGTGTATCAGCCGAGTTAGCGCAAGACATGGCCATAACACGCACAATAGGCCAGTGCGCGTCCTAATTTCCTTCTTGTCCAGGGCTGTCTTGTCTGAGATGAGGCCAACGTTGGCCAATATGCCAGAGTCCAGCCGTTCTCGACAAGAAACTGGGTCAACAATACGAAGTTCCTATGTCGAGGCGTTATTGGTCGCAGATCTGACCTTCAGTGAGGAGCAACGTACCACCAATTGCTTGACAATGCTCGTTATGGTTTCCTTGTCAGTTTCTGCAGTCTGCTTGGCCTTCTTGGCTTTGGATAGGGCCGCTGCGAGATTTCCAGTGGAGGCATCGCCACAGTTGGCGATGGTGGTCTTTGCGTCCACCAATATCTCGTCCAACTCCGCATCCACAGACCAAATCATGTCAATGAGATGTTCTCCGAACAAAGAAACCTCCGGTGACGGAATGGGTGGCTTAGAGGACGAGGAAGGGAGGCCATTGAGAACGGACTGGATAAAGGCCACGAAAGCAGGCGCTGGAATGGTGTGCTTTGGTGACCAGGTGCCCAGTATGGACAGTAGAATAGTGTGGTATGTCGTGGTGAGCAAATCAAGGCAGTTCGGGTCGGATGGGTCGCAATGAGACGAGGTCACGAACGTACGGCTTGAGAATACATTTCTTAATATGTGGCGCAGTGAGAGTGAGGGTAAAACGCACCATTCTGACTCTCCTCCTTTCGCCCATGACGCCAGATACCGACGTGTGGTTTCCACGACCTCCATAAGCAGCTGCAGACGAGACACCACAAGGGTGTTCGATTGTTGTGGTTTGAGTGGCGATAGCGTTGTGGGTCCTCGATTGCATAATCAGTCACGTGCGATCTATGCTTGGACCTTAACCTTGACCTTACCTCCACCAGGTTCAATCCCGCGCCGTACCCCCGACGTCGACTAAGTACAGGATCTAAACTGCTCGCGTGATAGGTATCGCCACGTCGCCGACTGCAGTCAGGTGGACCACTACTTGATACACAGGCGCACAGAAAATGATGTTCGCCATACAGTACGGCCTATATATACACACGCCAGTGGGATATCGATTTGAAGACCTTGTCAAGTCAGTAATTTACCAGTGCAACTTGGCAGGTTTGTACATGGCCAGTGTGCACTGCATGCGTTGAGGAGGGTGTGCAGACTGGAAAAAAATACATGTGAAAGCATACTGTAGTGGAATCGTATCGATTTTCCTGGCCACGTGAGTGTACGCAAAGATATCTCAGTTCCCGTTCTCCTTCACAGATACTCGACAGCGACGGCCTAGCCAGGACTATGCTGTTATTTGTGCCTTATCTTGTGCGGCTGATCGAGGCCGCTGCTTCTTTTTCAACATCATCAAACAAATCGGCTATGTGCGCGTGCAGGTCTACCCGTTTTGGCCGGCGTGGTCGTCCGCCCAAGCTCATCTATCCGAGGATAACGGTTCTGCTTCCATCTGATGCGTTGATGCAGAGATCAGCTGCTTTGATTTCACCACTTAAAACGAGGCCGTTGACTCCGCTCCACCTTGCTGGCTTTCATCCACCTCTCATCCGCAATGGCCGACGTTGTCCCAGAGAAAGGTTACAACAGCAGCGACGATGGCTCCCAGCCCGAGGTTTTCGAGCGTCCGAAAGGCCTCAAAGGCCTTTATTCCCATCCCATTACCCAGGTCGGTGTCACGGAAGCCGTTATACTGTGTTCCTAAACTTTGGTCCAAGGTCGCCATGCTCGGTTTCGTGTGTTTCATGTGTCCCGGTATGTTCTCAAACTCTGCAGTCGATTCTGTACTCATTGTTTTCAAGGACTCTTCAATGCCATAAGCGGTATCGGTGGCGGAGGTCAAATCGACGAGACCACTGGTAAGGATTTACTTCTCTTTCAGACGTTCGTGGAACTAACCCACACCCCATGCAAGGTGCTAACGCGAACGTTGCTCTGTATTCGACGTTTTCAGGTTTGGCATAGCTTTTCGACCTGCATTTGTGACACTGAAACACAGTCCAAAGTAATGGCGTTCTTTGCTGGGTACGCAGACAGTACTTTTCTGTCATATGTACACTTACCTAGTTTTCAGGTCGGTGAACAACAAACTCGGTGCCCGTCTTACACTCCAGCTTGGGTCTCTCGGATACGGCCTCTACATCGCTGGCTTCCTGTACGATTCGGTTCGCCCTTCACTGTGCCGTTACTGATCCCTCGGCCCACAGCGTCCTTAACATCCACCCCGGTGCCAAGGCGTTCGTTATCGTCGCCGGTGCTATCCTCGGCATTTGCGCCGGATTGTTATGGACGGCTCAAGGCTCTCTCATGCTGGCGTACCCGACAGAAGCGGACAAGGGCAAATTCATTGCAATTTTCTGGGCTATTTTCAACCTTGGTGGGGTTGTCGGCTCTGCCGTGGCGTTTGGGGACAATTTCCATTCGGCGGTAAGTTCTGTCCGTGGAAATAGTAGAATCTAATTCTGATATCTAACAGGCCGGGTCTGGTGTGTTTCGCCGTTCAGTGCTATCGATCTTCATTTAACATGCTCCTTCCGAACAGTTAAGAATGGCACATACGTACGTTCTTTTGAACACATGCATCAGATAATTCAATTCCAATCTTTTGGGATCTTAGATTGGATTCATTGTTCTTACCGGGATTGGTGCCCTCATCCCTCTATTCATGGTTGACCCGAAGAAAATGATCCGAACCGATGGGACTAAGCTTACCATCGCCCAGAACCCTTCTTGGAAAGTGGAAATCATCGGACTCTACGTTGCTCTGAAGACCGACCCGATGATTCTACTTTTGTTCCCCATGTTCTTGGCTTCAAACTGGTTCTACACTTGGCAATTCAACGAGTACAATGGTACTTTTTTTATCTGCAATAAACTTGTGTTCTCGATTAATCACGGAATAAATAGGCGCGCTCTTCAACATTCGCACCCGGTCCCTAAACAGCATGCTGTACTGGTCTTCCCAGATCGTCGGTTCCCTCCTCATGGCCATCGTCCTGGATGCTAAGAACGTCCGTCGTCGCGTTCGTGCATTCACTGGATGGGGGGTCGTCTTCGTCATGGTGTTCATTGTACACGGTTGGGGGTACCACTACCAGAGGTAATTCAGGTTTTCCCAAAGCAATGCCTCTGCTTATATTCATGTAATCTTAGACAGTACACTCGCGAATCCCTCAACCTTATCGCCGCGGCAGACAGAATTGACTTCAGTGAGCTTCAGTTCCGTCCATGCAAAGCTGAAAGGACAAGCTGAAAGGACACTGACCTTTTTTTTTTTTAGGCGAAAAGCAATACGTCGGCAAAATGTAAGTAACCACAGCAACCCTCTTTCACCATTTGGCCTAAATCGTCCAAGTTTCTTGTACATCTTTTTCGGCCTTCTCGATGCCATGTGGCAGACCACCGTCTACTGGATGATGGGTGCGATGTCCAATGACCCAAGCAAGCTCGCCTACTTTACCGGATTCTGTGCGTGCCTTTTCAGCCAATGCGTCTGTCTGTCCACTGACTTTTCCTGCTTACATAGACAAATCTATTCAATCTGCTGGAGCTGCCGGTGCTTGGCGCGCCGATGCCATCTTAACCCCGTTAGTATCCAATCCTCACAGGGCGCTCCCCTCTCTGACAGATGAACACAGGTACATGAACATGTTTGCCTCCACCTGGGCTCTGTGCGCGGCAGGGCTCGTCTTTGCCCTGCCGATGATTTACCTCCGGGTAAAAGACCACACAGATTTAGAAGATGAAACCATGCAAGTCAACTGCTGTTGGTCCTCCTGAACTTTTGCTGACGATAGAATCTTGTCTAGTGCCCGGATGGATGACGATGGGCATGTTCTTCCTACTGAAGTAGTCGCCGGGAAACTCGGTATTACTGCAGCGAGCGAGAAAAGGGGAGAAGCATAATACCATTTATGTGCTAACGATTTACGACCGTTTATGCTGGACGTGTACTTTGACGCATGACCGTTAATTAGTTTTGCGCCTGAGCGCTCCTCAAACTCAGAGGGTCTCAGGTTGTTTTCCAAGAGGTTGCGCGCAGATTTGAAGCTTCAGGGTTTTGCATGTCTTTTCCATTCGCCAATAGATTCTCCACCAGAATTAACATATTTCAAGTCGATGTAGTCAGTGGGCGCAATTCGGCTGCAGTTGACATGGGACAGAAAGACTACCTGTGCCGCAAGAACTCGAAGGCAGTCGTTGGATCACTGCTATTTAACATGTGCAATGTGATACTAGAAGGCCCGACTTCGTCGGGAAATACCTTGCTTGAGGGCTAATGCACCGTTTGCAATATATTTATCGCTGACTTGGCTGGTGCGCTCGAGGCCCGCTGCTCATGTGCTGTCAAGCACGTGCCTCGGAAGGGCTCGGAACGCGGAAGAACTAGGGTGGAGATAGGTTCGGAATAAACCGCATTCTCACGTGCCGAATGGAAAAGCATGACTTTCACGTGCTTCGCAGTAGATTGTCCGGCTTGCCGGACCGGAGACAGGCTTGCTCCGAACCTATGGTGGAGAGACCTTGACAAGCAAGGTAATTCGTCTACGTTACTTAGGCTGTACGGACATGTAGGGAGGCAACGGCCCCCAGGACCGTGACACGTCCGTTGCCTATTTTTTAGGCAACGAACCCTATCGTGACCAGGACCGTTGCCAAAAAAGGCAACGGAGGGCCAATTTTCTAGGCCAAAAACCCACTGTAAATTGCTTTTCCAAGGAGTTCTGTTCTTTTATGGGCTAATCTAATGGCATAGCTTGTCTTTTATTCATTTTTCCTACGTGATTATTTTTATTTTTATTTTTCCCGCTATGTCACAATTTTTTGAACGCAACGGACCTCGCCGTGACCGTGACCCGTAGGAATTTAGGCAACGCAACGGACCTTATGGTGACCGTGACCGTTGCCTCCCTAATACATGTCCGTACAGTACCTCAACGGATCCAAAAAGAAAGAAGAGACAATAGAGCATATTTGCAGCCCTCCAAAACATCGAAATCACTGGTTTGATCCCAAATATGATGGATGATGCCAGAAATTTCATGACTCCCGAATGGGAATGAGTGACGCCCAAAGCGACTCCAAAGCGATATGTTTGTGCGTCGAGTCACTCATTTGTCACACAAAATCACATCAGAATCACATCAATCAAGTGCGTTGGCTAAAAACAATGACTGATGGCAAAAATCTGGCCGTCGATTTTGGCCGTTGCAAATATGCTCCAATAGCGTAAGAATTGCGATGTTCAGGTCGTGTTGTTGTACGGCCCGTTGGAGTCGCTTGGAAACGGTAGTGCTATTGATCGACTGAGAATCGCTCATCCTCAGGCTCTAGCTATGTACAGGTTGACTTTTGTTTCCTACTGACGTTGGAAAACAAGGGTTATGATATATGAACTTTGGACACCCTCAACCTCCCTTGACTCCAATTCCATATATACTTACAAGTCTGACCACTGGCAGCAAACTGGCAGGGCCAAGAGCGCGCCGGTGTCATCGCCTCTTGATATGGCTTGGCATGCCTAAGCCAAGACTGATATATATGAGCGCCCATAAACAGACTCCATCCACCCACCAGCCCTCCGTTACTTACCTCCTCACTTTCATTTCGAGCTCCCCTAATACGCTTCTTTTAACGGAGTAGGACTGTGTCTTACACCCTTCGTATCGTGACGACGACACACGAGGCAACTGGCAACACGCAACATGTCCGACACTGGCTCACTCCACCAAGTTGTGCAACGCTCTTCGCATGGCCGCATCCCCGATGAAGAGCAGGCCACCGGTGTGAACACGGAATCCACCTACGGAAGCCCCGAGCCCAAACGTCCTGGGCCCCATCCTGTCGGAAGACTTGGGGATACAGGCCGTGTATATCGGATGAGAGACCGTTTCCTCCGCAAAGGACGGACCATTGGTGTCTTGGACAGCCTCAAAGCCATTGCATTTTCTTCCTGTGTGTCTCTGGGTCTCTTGTTGAAGACGTTGCTGAAACTAGGATCATTATTAGGGTTAAATGTTTTACTTGTATTCATCCCCATCGCGTGGGTAGCGCATTTTGGAAACGTGAACGATGGAACCAAGGTCTGCCCATATCATCATATGTGGAAAAAGAAATGCGAATAAGGTGTCCAAGGTGTGGCCTTACCAAGTCACGTTTATCATGTGCTTCTTTGCCATCATACCTCTGGAGAAGCTCTTCGACTATGGTATGAATTCCTCGCTTCGATCGGGAAATTAAAGTGGGTGAATAATGCTGTGTAGGTGGAGAGCAGATGTCTTTTTATCTGGGAGCTGATCTCGGCGACCTTCTCGTGGTCACACTGAACAAGTTGGTTGAATTTCGGGCTGCATATATTGTTGTCAAGCTGACACACACGTCAAGTGCTGTTGAGGCAACTTTGGCCATAATCCTTTTGAAAAAATGCGAGTAAGTATATGAACGCGTTGTGTGTGGTGTGACTGGTAATTGATCACTTCTTAAGTCTCAAGCTACTACAGTCAACAATAATTGGTGTTATTCTGCTTCACCTGCTTCTGATTCCGGGAGTAGCGTTTATAACGGGTAATACATTCGTTTCGACTCCAGCCACACCAGTCGCCTGAATTTCGTCGCTAGGTGGTGCAAGGATCATTGAACAAGAATTACATCCTCATCTTGCGCAGCTGAACCAGACCCTGCTTACCATTGGGTATGTGCAGTCACATCTTGCTTTGACGGAAATTGATTGGGTAACAGTGTCATGACGCTTCTCTTACCTGCTGCATTTTTCGCAGCACTGGACCGAGGGCTTGTGACAGCCACTACAGGAACGGGAGACGCATTTGTCAATGATGATACCCGCAGTGTTTTCTTACAGATGAGTCGTGGACTGGCCCTCATCCTTCTTGCTGTGTTCGTCCCTAAGCTCTTGGTGGACATGCCCACATTCATCGTTTCGCTGTAGGTACATCTGCTCGAGAATCTACCTTCACAATCCACCTGGTGAAGGCAACTCCGAGCTTTCGCAACACAAACTTGCGCCAGAGGCATATGCGAAGCAAGCTCAACATCTGGAATCGCATGACCCCGAGGTCAACCAGTGGGTCTGTATCGCCATGCTTGCCATTTGTATCGGAATTATGGCTGCTACCGCTGAATGGGTCAGTAAAAAAATTACATTTTCTCCTATTGCCAACTCAACGCCTTTTAGCTAGTGGACAGCATAGAATTCGTGAGGGACTCGGAGCATCCTCACATCCAGCAAGAGTAATTATCTATATCTTCTCAGCGCTCTTTTTTCTCACCAAATTGCCTTAGGTGGTTCGGGCTCGTTCTCCTGCCGCTGGTGTCATTCTCTGGCGACGGTCGTTATGCCTCGAATCTGTTGACGAAGCTGCGCTTATGCCTTTATTTACAGGATTTGTCGCTGTCATTTTCTTCGTCCGTTCCGTATACCGATATCTCAGAGGCCAGGCTCCGCCTCCAGTAAGTTTCTACCCCACCGGTGCTCTCTATCTTTCGTGCTCACTTGATATAGGGGACATTGGCCAACGCCCGGCCTATCGAATTAAGCATCCAATTTACATTATTTTGGATGCCTTTCATCGTTCTTTTGGGATGGTGGACTGGGCGGCCCATGTCGCTGCTCTTTGGTAAGTATCACTATCTCTACCACTCATCGAAACTTGACGAAGTCTTTCCAGACCTCTTCGAAGTGGCGCTCGTCATAAGCTCGTGTTTCATCGTGAACTATGTTACAGCAGACGCAAAGACGAATTGGGTAGAAGGTTTTGCGATGCTCGCCTTTTATGGTACTGGTCTCTTTCCTGATCATCAAGTGCACTACTGACCATCATTCAAATCGCAGTTATGATCGTACGTTAATTGAAGGCGAGGTCGACCTTTGGTGGCTAACCTGTTTCTGTTTCCAGGTACTCTGCTCGTGGTTTTATTCCGGACAAGACGAGATCGATCTTCTGCTTGCGTGTCCCACAAGCGTTACGGAGGCCATCGCCGAGGGGCTGGCTGGTGCAGCGGAATGAGACCCCTGCGGAATTGTATTTATAGAAAACCTTCATCGTGTTGGCGAATTTAGCATTCTGTTGCCTGCGCCCGTTGCAACGTGGACTACGGAACGGAAGTAGCACTACGGATCGCAGCAAGAAACTCAAGGGATGCTGGCTGCGTCTGAGCAAGTCGCGTCATCGATATCGATTCTAATCATGATGGTGGTTTTTGACGTGTTCGAGATCGCAAAAGTGCTCGTGTCCAAGCTTGAGGACCAACTGCGCATTGCAGCTATCGTATTGGCCACGTCGATCTGTAACGGGCACACGTATACACAGTACATCAGATTTTCTGACTCACTGCAGTTTAGACGCCTTGAGTATGTGCCCAAAATTAGTTCAATGACACCTAGTGAAGTTCAGATAATTCGGAAAAAAAAACCACTTCGTGCTTTACGCATATATAGATAGAATTCTAAGACTTTTTCTTTTGCGGGACATGGGGGAGACGGTTCTGAAAGTTGCGTTTGCATCTTAAGCGCCTATTGATCTCCGGAGATAAGCAGGCGCTCATCCTCAGTCACGAGCGTGACGAGCGACGAATTGACTCATTTTGACACTGCGGCACTCATGCACGGCTGCGCATGCGGCGGTCCTCATCAGCGCAAACCCTGGAGATATAAGCCTGCCATCCGAGTCCCAGATGCTCAGATCCCAAGTTTACAACAACATCATCCTGGAGCAATCCTTACTACCCGTCCAAAACATCTCATTCGTCGACGATGCCAGAGAGGACGAGGTATGTGCAGCCATTCGGCTCCCCGACTGGGGGTTACCCATACGTCGGGACATCCTCTGGGTATCCTTCGCCCACGTACACCGTGTCATCGTCTCTATCAGCCTCGCCGGGGATGACACCCCCACCCATGAATCATTCGCGGTCGCTTTACGCGTGCGCACCGCTACCAGCGATCAATGGACATATCCATGATGCCCTGCGAGCACACAGCAGGCCTAGGATGGCGTTTGACGTCTCCTATGACCCTGCTTATACCGTGGCTTCCTCCCCGGTGCTCTCATCCCGTGTACTCGCAGAGGCGGCTACCTCCCCATGCCTTCCCTGCGTCAGTATCATCAGTGACCTTTTGCCCTGGCGAATAGACATCCACCCGTCTTCATCCAAGCCAGGGGCATATGTTACCGTCGCTGATGTTCTGAATGGCATCTATCACGCGCTCCGTCATCCACTATCTGGAGAGGAACTTGCTGCCACCCCCGCGGCTATTGTGCCCTCTATTCGTCAGGCATTCCACAGTCGGTGCAGCAGACTGGCGTATGCGAATGACCCAACTGCTGCCAAATCAGAGGCACGCAGGGGAATCAGACGCATTGATTTCTTATTGGGGAATCATCAGTTTGTTGGGCTCTTATCCACATCACAAAACCCCGACGTCTGGAAGCTGGTCGTCTCCTCGTGAGACCCAGGCTCCCGTCTCCGCTTCCTACATCTTGAAAACTCTCCATTGACATCTCCATCGGCACCTCTACTCATATTGGACATCAGGAACCCCGCACTGTATCATTATTGCAATATTGTCTCCAGCATGCCACTTGTTTTCTAGCTACCGAGTTATCGCTGCACCCTATGTACTCTATACCACCCACTAGACTCTTTGGAACTCGCGATGTGGCCGATACTTCCAATGAATGGAATTAGTTTATAACAACTCGATAGCAGCCAATCGAATGTAAACTACACGTAAAATCTCCCGCCATGGTAAATGGCCCACACCGGTCTAGATCGGCGCTTCGCAGAACATACCAAGCAGGACACCAGTAACTGAATTACTGTCACGTTACCGTGTTCTACATTTCGACATTTATCCGCTAAGCGTGCAAAGTACATTCATTCTGGCATCTCGATACTTATTATTTTGCTAGTTACTCTGGCCGATCTACTACTTAGTATAGCTGCGCCGTTAACCGACTCTCTCTCTCCTCACTCTCCTCCTATCAACGTCATGTTCTGTCGTTCTCTCTGTCAATCTGCCGGCCTGAGGAGCAAACTGGGATACTGAACTCGAAAGCCCGGACTCGGATTGAACGTATTAGGGACTACGCCGCTGCGGGTAACCGTAGTCGGCGGTAGTCACCGTCGGGGATGTAGCCTGTTACAAGCACATAGCGATACATCCACGTCACAAATGATATCGAACTTAATTGTTGAAACGCTTTCTTCCGCTTCCACCACACCTGGAGCTTGAGCTGGTCTCGCTCGCAAATACACATCTATGGAAGGAGGAGCTGGTAATCCTCACCACCAACGGGCCTTCGACTTGCTCAGCGGACAACGACTGGACTACGGGATGGCCGAAGATGAGGAGGGGATCCGAAGACCACCTGATCCGCGACTCCATCAGGAGGGAAGACACAGTAAAGCGCAGAGTAGCTGGAGCGACGAAGCGAGCGTGTACAGCGTCAGTGTAGAAGATGAGTACCCGTACCCCGAGAGCATCATCGACATGCCAGGTCCGAACCAACACACTGATCCGCTGGGGCTTCCACGAGACTCTCGTTTCATCGCACCGGCGGGGTCTCAGCTGGGTTTCTGGGCTCGCCTCTTCGGCCAAGGAAAGCCTCACGTTGGGTGGGCACAGAGTCTGACGATGATCGTCCGGTCTTCATGTAAGCAGGCCATATTCTTACCCGTAGCCCCCATAAAACCCTCGTCCCAGGGCTCAATGTCCTTCTTGCATTTCTCCCTGTCGCTTGGGGCGTGCATACGGTACGCGATATCTCGCATACTATCCAATTTACCTGTGAGGCTGCTATCCACTGCCATGTATCCAGAACCCTTAACAAGGCGTAGTTTGCTTCATCGCCCTCATACCACTGTGCAAGCTTCTCGACTACGGAGGACACAATTTAGCGCTCTACTGCGGAAAAGACATCGGCGATCTTATACTGATCACCTTGAACAAGTGCGCTTACTTCGGCTCCCGCGTGTGACACTGGTATTCACGTCAGACTGTAGTGCGATCGAGGCGATACTCGCTATCTGTCTTCTGGCAAGATGCCAGTAGGTCTACAGGTTGTAATTCTTGATTGTCAGCTGAACGCGGGTACTTTCCAAAGACTCAGACTTTTGCAATCCACCATTGTCGGAGTTGTTCTTCTTCGTCTACTACTGGTTCCTGCCTGCGCCTTCATCGCAGGCGGAGCTCGAGTCGCAGCTCAAGAGCTGCATCCCCACCTCACCGACCTCAATCACACATTACTGGCCACGGGGTGTGTTCTCCCCTCAGAATCATTCTTGCAAAGCTTCCTGAGCTATGTTTCGTAGCGTGCTAACTCTCCTCCTTCCTGCCGCCTTTTTCGCGGCACTTCAAGGCGACGTTCCTCTTGAAAATGGCCAGAGCGCTGTGAGCGATAGCGTGCGGGGTGACATTCTGAAAGTCAGTCGTGGCTTGGCCGTGATCCTCTTGGCCGTGTAGGTGACATCAACCCTCCGCCGAGGAGTACTCTCACCGTCATCTAGATACATGTGCTCCCGTGTTTTTCTCCATGACCCCCCTGGGCCGGATAACGGCCTGCATGAACATAAAGATGCCCCAGAGGAGTTCAAGGAGATGGTGGAGAAAATGGCTGAAGAGGAACCCGAAGTCAATCCGTGGGCGTGCCTCATCATGCTCCTCGTCACCGTCACTCTTATGGCGGTCACCGCTGAATTCGTGAGTTCGGTCACTCCAGGTCGGCTCTTCTTAACCCTGGCGCAGCTTGTGGAAAGTATCGAGCCCATGCGAGAGCGGCATGAGATAAATGAAGAGTACGAGTTCCCTCTACTAGTTCCCTCTTTCGTTATGATCTTATTTCTAGGTGGTTCGGCCTCATCCTTCTTCCCTTCGTCTCGTTCTCCGCCGACGGCATCCTTTCCTTGGTCTACTATATGCGGTGCCACCTCAAGCACTACTTGGGAACACCTCTCAGCGCGCCTAAAACGCTGGCCGAGGCACGCTGTATCGACTTGGGCATCCA
Source organism: Mycena sp. CBHHK59/15 (assembly GCA_029204085.1). Taxonomy (NCBI): domain Eukaryota; kingdom Fungi; phylum Basidiomycota; class Agaricomycetes; order Agaricales; family Mycenaceae; genus Mycena; species Mycena sp. CBHHK59/15. Next base: position 495,369 of record JARGXW010000017.1, on the reverse strand, counting down.
GTTCCTGATCTTCTGGATGCCGCTACTCGTCCTCGTTGCTTGGTTCTGCCACAAGCCCTTATCTCTGCTCTTTGACTTGTTCGAGATAGTCTTGCTCATCAGCGCTACGTTTCTGGTAAACTATGTTACTGCGGACGCAAAGACGAACTGGGTAGAAGGTGTCATGATGCTCGCGCTGTACTCTATGATCGTGCGTGCCCTCGTCTTTGGTTTCGTGTTCCCTGGCTTACAGAGCGCAGGCTCTCACCTCTTGGTTCTACCCTGGCCAAGGCGCCATCGGCAAGATGCTCACGTGTACCAGTGTGCAGGAGGCGCTAGCGCTCGACGGCGTTCCTCCGAACTCCACTTACACGAACATCTCATTTGGCGGCTTCCATGCGACGCTGGACAATAGCCAAATAAGCAATTTCACGGACCACCTGCGAGATCTCCAAAAGCTTTATGATGTTCTCCGATCCGTTGAGCAGCGTTCATGACATTCCTGCTACCTGTGTCTAATACATAGATCTACCCAATTTCTATTCTGGTGTCCTTGTCAGCAGGTTGCCCGAAACCGACAGACCCAACGCCTCCACTGCGCGATGGACCATAGCGGTGACTTCAATTCTCGTCTTCGTTATGTCCGCGTCCATTTTTGTGGCTTCTGTGCGAGTTGCTGTGTCTTGCAGCGCCTGCAGAGCCTTTTGAAGTTCTCCGGTATCCAGCGGCTCCCCAAACGTGACGCTCAGATGTTGCCCAGGCCGCGGAAGATAATTGTATGGGAATGAGCGGCCTTCTGGCATCAACCGGTCGAAACCGCTTAGCCACATTGGGATGATAACGGGCAGGACAGATGCTTCCATGAGAACGCGACCACTGCAGAAAAAACATCCCACTCAGAACAAAGTCATATCAGTTAGTTGCGACTACTGACACGCCCCACTTAAAACGGGGTAGATGGGCAACGCCATCACGTTGGGGATATGTGTTGGGTTGATTGATCTTGCCTTCACCGAAGAAGTGGACCTGACGCGCGAGGTTGGAGGGTGCATGATAAGCAGGAGATGGGCACGCTACCCAGTCGCCTCGGTTGAGCTTGTCGATCGCGGCATCGACGGATGGCTGATGGATGCCATTGCCGCGGACCGTCTCGAGCACCTGGCCACTCCGAAAAAAGGCGGAGAAGACACTATCTAGGGGGAAAGAGGATGACGCCAGATACACGGGGACGGCACGATGCGTACGGGTTGGTGAACATTACGTCCGACGCGCCGAGGGTGTATCGGATGGTACGAGAATTGAAAAAGTACTTTGTGGGCAGGACGCCCCACACGAGGGGGTCATCGAGGCTAGGACGGGTTTAGCAACAGGGCCTGAACCATGTTTTTTCACATACGTCGAGATGTGGTTCGCAACTGAGGGGCAAGACGATGAGACACGGCGGGGAAGCGAGCGAGGACGTTACGGGTGACGAGGCCGTTGGTGCGGGCGGCGTTGAGGGCGGCAAGGAGGTTAGGGAGACCGACGACAGTGACAGAGGCAATTGAATGGAGAGCGGCCTTGCACGTCAGGTGGACAAGCAAGGGGGAGGGGGAGAGCATCGAAATGCGATTAGTCAGCCCCAGATAAAGTTGACTGGAGACGACCACCGGGCCCAGCAACGATGCTGGCCCTCCTCCCATGCCTGGTCGCTGTCGTCCTCGTCTATCTCTTCATGTGGCTCTCCGTCCTGGCCGTGGACGAGGGCCTCGACTCTCATGAGGCTGGTCTCGCCGTCGTTGCTGCTCGTACGATTTCTTATCATTCCCAATGGTTGCCCCCTGCTCACCAGCCCATCCAGGGAATCCCTTCAGAGAACAGGGCCCCCCGCGAACATGGCAAAACTCATCTTGCTGCGCCACAAGGTGAGACCTTGGCCCTGCCCGTCTGTGCCGTTCCTCAAGTCGACGACTCGTAGATACAGACCACGAACAGAAAACGAAGAAGCCCCTCGCAGGCTCGCCAGCCCCCGCGAGCATGCAGTATCAACCAGTCTCTCTCACGTCCAACCTCTCCGTGGATGCGCTTTGGCAAAGCTTTCGGCGGAAAACAGTACCACTAATCCTTCTCCGGTGTCTTCCCACCGCCATTATTCATACCCTGTTCGGAACTATCCCTTCTTGAATTCTGTATCACCCATCCTATTCCCACACGACGCTTTCTTCGTTCTGGGCGTATTCTATTGCATAAGTTACGGTCTTGTAAATTTACATGTCGAACGATGTTACACAAATCAAGAGAGATGGATATTTACAATTGTCGTTCACTCGAACGAGCGCTGCGCTCCGACGCGACACCGGCGAGCACACTCGGCTGTACCTTCAACGACCTACGCATTTCAGACGGCTTACCCAGACCCGCCTGGACACCCGTCGTACGCAATGAGCCGCCATCTGTCTTCGGTTTGCTTTGCCCGGTTACGGCAGTGCGTCCAGAGGCACGGCCAGTCCCGACGTTTCTAGTCCGGCCTTCCCTCTTCGCCCAGATGTCCAGTCTCTTGCGTTCACGCTCATCAGTTGTACCATGACGCGACTAGCTTCACGTCAGCCGGGATTTGTAAGTCGTCATCAGAAACACGCACTTCAATATCGCCATCGAGCTGCTGACCGACCACTGCTCGTCGAAGGGATACGGATTTTATCTTGGTTTCGACCTCGTCATCCGAGCCTCTGTCCACCCATGATACATCATTTACATCAAGCTCCGGCTAAGATTTAGCAGCTTGTTAGTCGCACGCGGGCTGGAGAGCAGAAATGACTGACCTCTGCCTGTTCCTGCCTTGCAACTGCACGCAGTCTCTCGGTAAGCTCTTTCCTCGTAAGCACTTCGCGCCCATTTTCGTCCCCACTGTCCATATCGGCGTCCTGCGCGCTTCCGGCTGCGTTTCCTGAAGATATGCTAACTCCCCATCATCATCGCGTTCGAGATCTTTCTTGTAGACCTGGTAGAAAGGGGCCGTATTTGGGTCCTTGGCTGTTATCGCTCTGAGTCAGCGAAAGACAAATACCAAACTGGAATACGAACCAAGCTCATTAACATTGTCGCGATCAATTCTGGGTTCCTGCAGATGGCGGCGGATCTTCCGAGCCCGCATGTCCTCCTCTTCTTCTTCGTCGCTGTCGTCCAGTCCTAGACGGTTCCGCCTCTTCTTCCGGAGCTCACCCTGCACTACTGCCTGCTGGAGCAGCTCATTCTTCAGATCATCTTCCTGAGCATGCTCCCTATGCAAGTCAGCATTGAAATCCGTGAAAACAGAATGCCAGAAGAAACGTACTGGAATTTCTCGAGAACGCGTTCCGCCGCCACCGTCTCTTCGTCCATTTCCTGATCATCCACAAGCGTCTCGAGCGTCCTGTCCATGTCCTCGCCGTCCTCCTCCTCTCCGTCATCCTTCTTGTGCCCAAACCCAAGCATCTCGTCGTCATCGGACTCCTGTGCCTCGTCGACCACGAATTCGGACTTGTCCAGTGCTTTCGTGGCCTCGGCGCCTTCATCTCGAGCGCTGCGGCGCGCCGGAGGACGTCGAACGCTTCTTCATGCGCACGGCTGTTGGAGATGGGTCGGCGAAGGCGTCGTCATCCGTTTTGCCAGTCTGCGGAGAGGCGAACGCTCGGGGGCTTCGAGCTCGACGGACTCCGTCAACGAGAGAGTGCGGAGCGGACGCCGCAGCAAAGACTGTGGGTCAAGGAGCGTGCTCCTCTGCGTACCAAAGGAGCTTGTAGATTGAGATGGCGAAGATGGACGGTAGACCTCTGGATCGGCAACGTCTGGACGGTCTGTGTAAGGAAGCTGTTTTGGAAGGACTTAGTACTGGAGGACCGAAACATTTTGAACATGACGAACCCATGATCATTGATATATAATTCCTCCTTCTTGGTCTCCGACTTCCTATTTGCAGCTTCCCATAGATATTCTTGCTCTTTCTCAAAGATAGAATCAGCCTGACGTTTGAGATTGTCCCCGACCTGGAAGGCGGGTTGAAGGTCCAGATCCTGCGTCAGGCCCAGAGAGACCGTTGTCTTGCGTAGCGCAAAGAGACCAGACTCAGACTAAATATGGTTCGATAAGCAATAAGCAATGGGTATGAGATATGACATCAGAATCAAACCTTTTCCGAGAACGAACCAGAAAGCCCTAGCGGCCGTTTGGGTGGTCGCTGCTGCTCCGTGCCAGACTCAAACAGTTGGGAAAATCCAGGCTGCAAGGGCACCCCACTGAAACCGGTCGATTCGTCGTCCGAAAACTGTGAAAACCCCGCCGCTCTTGGTCCAACATGAAGTCCGGCGCCGAAACTGGGTTGCAAGCTTGCTGCAGGGGCTCTGATTGGCTGCTCAGGTAAGGGAGATGCCTGCTTTAGTCTTGCAGCAAAATCAACGCTTCCGGAGGCGCCTGAATCAACTAGAAATGGATCTTCTTCTGAGAGCAGCCTCTGGAGAGGCCGTCTCTTGTCGCCGCCTGCGTCGTTCTCGTCGTCTCCACCATCGCTCATGGCATCGCGGTCTCCCGGTGACATCGACAGACCCCTCCGAATCCCCTCTTCCAGTCCGAACAAGGAGCCTTGTCTTCCCAATCCTGGCCGAGCGCCAAACGGAAGTCGGGGAACAGCTTTGTTTTCCTTGTCCTCGCTCCTATCGTACATCAGATGGGTGTTGTTCTCCTTGTCACCCTCGTCTTCTGTTCGCTCGTCCATAGAGGATATTGAATCACGATGCATCGTCCCCGCAAGTTCGATAGGCGAAATAGAATGGTTCTCGTCACTATCTTCCTGTCCCAAAAGACCTTCGGAGGTGATTGCTTGTCGAAGAACAAAGGACGCCGTCTTTTCGCCCGAAGCCACATTTTCTTCGTTCTCGACGTCCGAATCGATTACGGCGCGTGCACGACGTGGCCTTCGACTCTTGACATGGCTTGGTAATCCATCCTCGTCCTCATCCTCGTTCACCATCGTGATGTCTTCTTCTCCACCATCATCCGCGTCGGCGTCACTGTCTTCTCGAGGTTGTGGGCTTGCAGAACCCCTGGCCTGCGTCCAATCCTCGTCGCTTGGGTCGTCCTCATCAAAGTCAACCTGCATCCGCGCTTCTCTCTCCTCGGCGTTCTTCCGCCCCTTTTCGGTGTACTCCTGCAGCGCAGCAGTCCTTAAAGCGATAACCTCCTCCGCATCGGCCCCAGTTGCCGCCACCTTCCCACCTCTCCGAACCCATTCTTCCTCCTTCCTTCTCGTCACCTCTGCGTTATCCTGAGCAACCAGCTTCGCCAGGTCCCTGGTCAACTGATCATGCGTCCTCTTGGTACCACTGGCAAGTGGCAACGGCTTCGCGGGCGTCCCGCTCTGCTTCGCTCTTTGCTGCGCTAGGCTGATACCGGCAAACGTCATCTGCCTCTTCCTTCCTTCAGAAAGTCTCTTCTTGCCAGCTGAGCCCCGCTCCGCTGCCTCAGTATAAACAATGTCCTTCGCCTTCTCGTTAGAGACGGCGATTTCCAAGTCGTCATCGTCATCATCTATCGAGGTGGAATGAGCCTGTGCAGCCAGTGCACGCATTTTGATGGCTCGGAGTTCCTTCTGCTTCTCTGCAAGGGTCTTTTCCTGTTTCACAGCTTTCAAAAGATCACCGGCGTCCGGTAGATTTTCCTCGTCGGAATCGTCGAGGGCAGGGAGCTCAACATCAATTACTGGAATGACTGCATTGAAAGATGGAATCGATACGGCTTCTGGGAGCACTGAAGTCGATGCTCTGTGGTGTTCTCCAGGGGAAGACGAAAATGATGAATCGGATCTGATGAAGGCATTCTCGACAAGCTCGAGGCGGTGGTCCTGTGCACTGCAAATCAATTACTATGAAACAAAGATGAATTGAATGCGTACTGGACACCCAGGAAGAAATCATGCAGAGTACGGCGATTGGGAATCTCTGCTCGCTGGACTGACACCTTTTGAGCCCCTGCAATTCGCCCCCGATCGCGAATGTCTCTAACCTCTCTTTTTTGGTAGGGGCCTGAAACGAAGTTCAGACGCGTGATCATCTCAGTAACGAAAGGACTGACTTTGAGCTTCAACTTGTTATTCGTCGCCATCTTCTCAGACGTCCGTTTCCTGTCATTCGTTCCTGGTTCATCATTGAATTGAAGAGCCAGCACTTGTACGTGATGCCGGGACGCCAGCCCTTTGCCTTTTCCTTTTGAACGAGAGGTTGAAAGTATCCGTGCTGGCATATCCTCATCGGAGGTAGGTGGTGTCGAGGAAGGGTAGGACTTGGGCGTGCTGATCGGATGGAGGAGTTTAGGCGATCTTCGAGCAGAACTTTTCGTGTTTCCGTCGTCGGAATCTTCGCCTGAGGTATGAACTACAGCGCGTTGTTTGATGCGTCTACGGCTCGTAATGAGTGAGATGCAGGGGGAGTGGGCTCTCAAACGTGTCAATGGCTTCCATCGACGGTGACCCTCCGAAACCCTCCTGTGACAACGTCGGAGGATGGGAGAGACTGGGAGAGTTTGGCACGGTCCGAGAACCGTCGCCATTGGGAGGGATTCCTGGAGAATGTGGGTTTAGTCGTTTCGGGGCCAAATGAGACGCGTCTTGGAGGTCGGTAACGGCTGGCGTGGAGATGTCGAGGTCTTCTATATCATCTATCTCCCTGAGCTTGGCTTTCCAGCCAAATTCGTACCGGGTCGACGCGTCGCGGATCTCTGCATCGTCGTCCGTTCCACCGCCACGTCAGAGGTCGACCACTGACGCGACGAATTTGGACTCTCGGGTATTTTCTCGCGGAGATGCAATGGACCTGTCTTGTAGGTGATAGGCATAGAGGCCCCGCCTGCTACCAAGAGCTGGAAAGAAGCACTGGACTCGTCAGAGACCACGTCCTTGGGCCGGCCATAGGTGCGAGGACGTTTCACGGGCTCAGTCATGGATGGGGGTGGAGAAGAAGATGCAGTGGAGTCCGCAACAACCGAGTACTCTTTATTCATCGGCATTTTCACGACCGCGAATAAAAGCTTCAATCGACTGTTTGTTGAGGACGTGTGACAGTCACCGAGTTACTGCACGCGTTGTCACTTGAGCGGCAAACACCGAAACATGTTATTCTCATCATACTCTGGCGGGTCACTCAACAAGTACTGCAAAATAACTTGGAAACTAAGTGTATTCAATCTGCATATCTGGTATACCAGTGCCCAAAGTGCACAGATATCATTGATAGTTATACAGTCCGAAGTGATACAGTGTAAGTATACAAACAGATACCGACAGCGTTCAGCGAGCCCAACTTCCGACTGCCATGTAAAGGAATCCACTCAAAACTCGAGAGGTGAGGCCTGAGGTCGTATGACGCAGACGAATTTCCGTAAACCCAGATCACTCCCATTGAAAAGGTGCAACATTCCACTATCAGCTTCCGGGACTTTTGAAAAAACAGAGGTTCAAGACGTGATGGTTGTTGGCCAGCTGGACGCGAGACGCCTGTGCCAAGATTGAAGGTTGTAAAGACAACGAACCGGTTATCAGATAGTGATTGTTGCAGTCAAATCAACTTCATCGTATGCTGGGGGTGGCACGTCAGCATCGGGGCGACCACTCGATCTCGCAGACGCAGCGGTCCGCAATTGCGTCTTCAGACGATCAATTTCCCTCGTAAGTTGGTGCACCTCCGTTCGTCGCGCGTCGAGCTTCGCCTGCATCGTAGCGGTCGTCGCTTGCCGACGCTCGTTGTCTCTCAGAAGCTCTGAATTGATTCTCCGCTGCTCCTGGTAATCCGCCGTTGCCTCTTGTAGCTGTGCTACGTTCTCCTGCATCTCCCTGGCCTCTAACCGCAGACGAGCGTTTTCTCGCGCGAGGTCCTCGTTGATCAACGTTTGCAATTCTGAGTCACCGCCAGACCAAGGCAGCTGTGTTGTGGACTCGCGCATCTCGGTCACCTGCTTCATAAGGCGCTCGTTTTCCCGTGCGAGGTCATCGTATTGTATTCTCTCCATCTCCATGTCGGAGCTGGACGCCTGAAGTTGTCGCAATGTTTCCTCCATCTGTTGCATTGTAGTCCGTAGCCCCTCGTTCTCCCTGGCAAGAACTTCCCTCACAGCCCTTTGCGATTCGGGATCCTCCGCAGTGGCCTGAAGTTCCTGCACCAGAACGCGAAGGGATTCATTTTCCCGAGTTAAATTGGTAATAACGGCGGCCTTGTCAACATGTGAGATGCGCAGTTGTGCGATCAGCTTTTGCATTTCTTGGGTTTGCCGGGTGAGATGCGAATGGCGGCATCATGGAGGTTCGTGCTGGATGCATAATTCGAGAAGTCTGAAGAATAGAAATGAGAACATGGTAGAGGTCGTTCTAACTCAACTCACCGACTTCCTTTCCGGGTGTCCAAACAGACGAATGCCGGAAATTACTTGATTGCGAAGGCAGAGCCGGATATATCACGCGCGAAACCCGCCGTTCCAAACTGTCAGTGGTGGAAGTGTCAAGTCTCGCAGATTTCTCTGGCAGATATGTAGTTTGTGGCCTTGTCATTTTACGCAGCCCTTGCGCATTTGTGATCTTGGATTTTAATGAAGAAGGGCGAGAATTAGGAAGCGGATTGCCTCGACGCCGCTCATCGAGAAGAAAAAAAGCGATAGCGAAACCGTCTCGTGTCAATTTACCATCACCGTTAAGATCTGCTAGCGTCCTTTGCGCTGTTGAGACCTCCTAGGATATTGATAAGACAAGAGACGTACCATATACGAGCTAGATCTTCCGGAGGTAATTTTGACTCCAATAAAAAAGGAAGAGAAATGTTATCATGGATAAACCCGTTCTTGAGCGGATCCAGAGCATCAAACTGGCGATCTGAGATCGGCTTCACAGTCGAAGGCACATCCCAATCGAGTACATTGAACTGCTGGTTGGGGGGACGCGACGAGGTTGATGGACTGCTTTGAAAACTGCATTATGAAGAGACTTCGAATCATCCAGGGGAGATGTATTTGGAGATGATGGCGTCGTCATCACAGAAGATTGAGTTTTCGTCTCCAAAGGGTCTCCTTCAATCTGTTGATAAAGCCCACTTGGAAGCGAGGCGGGTACTGAGGAAAACTTCTTGGTCATGAGGCCTTGAATGAGATGCAATGCTATACAGAACTCGGTCGAGTTGAGAGCCCCGCGTTGCACTGTATCCGAGAGATCCCAGATTTGTGACAGCTTCTCGGGGGGCAGGTTAGATTTTAAAAATTTCTCCCGGGCTCTTTCACCTGCAACACGTTAGTCTATGAATGCAGCTCCCAGCAACGTCAACGAACCGTCAATTAGGCCGTTTACGGGCCCACTGTTCAAGAAAACCTTCAGGAACTTGTCCTTGTCCTCCGGTACAAAGGGGGGTATAACGGACGAGGAAACGATCTTGGAGGGACCAGCCAGACCGCCAGCCAAGTTCGGAATGCGTGCAAGAGGGCCGGCTATAGCGAAAGATCAAAAAGTCTGAACAACACGAGAAATTGAGGAAAAGCACGTTTGTCCACCAAATCAGCGGTTGGTTTCACTCCCACCTGCGCCCAGCCAATTAGTCGCACAGCGACTTCCGTCCGCTTTGGTGAGAGCCACCCATTTCCTTCCTCGTCCGCGATGCACCAGATATCGCTTAGGACCTGACAAGACAATGATTGAGAAATGAAGGTGCGTTATTCTGAATGAGGAATACCTGGGGCGATAGATTCGTCTTGCCAAAGATATCAAGAGCAACGTCTCCAGTTAGAACTCCTACTTTGTGAGAATCGCCGTGAGCAAACATCTGGGCGACGAGAGCCGCCTCCTCCGCAGAAGGGGTGAATTTTGCGGGCATGGTCGAAGTAGAGATGGGGGATGGCATTTTCAATACATAAGACCCTTCGCATCAGCTGCGCAAGCAGGAGTTGAGAATCAGGACCACAGCCAACGGTACTGCTGTTGGTACATGACATCGGTTCACGGCCCATTTACCCCGATGATGGTGACATAATCAATATCACTCATCTTTTTTCGCTCAGGAGCTCATCGGGGTATATGCAACAATATGGTCAAGCAGAAGTCTGTGCTAAACTGATATTCTATAGGCACTCTTTCTCTCAAATTGCACCCTAATATTCAAATGGAATGTACTCCTGGCCAGCAAATCACCCAGTTGACCGTACACCTTCATCCCACCACAAAAGAAATGCCAAGGGCAAAGAAAAAGAGTACCTCAGCTATCCCATCTTGGATCAAGGCACCTTAGCTGCAGCTGTCTTGTCCGAGGAGCATGGCCTTTTCAAGTGGACCTCCATCATCGACAAGTCACACAAAGGTCAGTTGCCGGCCGATCCAGCACTGGTCACCTACAGACCGATTGCTTTCTTAGATGCGAAGTCGGGCCATATCCGGCCAGTCAAGCCAACCATCGTGTTCCCCGCGACGCGCCCTCCTCCTTTACACATGCCGCCAACGAATATTTTACAAAGTGCTGAACAAGGAGTGCGCATTTTCATTTCATTCTCTTTCGTTCTGTACCCATTAAACTCCACAATAGGCTCATTTCCTTCGCACATATGTACCAGACGTCGACGTTACTGCCGAATTGATTAGAGATGAGATAATTGAGGACGCCAACATCATGCACCAGTTCGAAGCGTTCGACCCGTACGTCGGTAACCAGCTCGAAACAATCATTCACTACGATACTCCATCGAAGAAATCGGCGTTTTTGGCCTTTCCCATGGGTGAATTGAGCCGGGACCTGAGTGAGTTAACCTTTTTCTCAATGCACCCACTCATAATTGCCACTAGACATCTCTCCTTACGTCTTGTCAAGAAAAAAAGGGCCTGTACTGAAGCCCTCCGCCCAAGCAATCCAAACCTTTGATACTCCGATTCAGCAAATATCAGTTTCAAAGCCAAAAACTGAAAACCGAAAGCAGGGTAACTAAGGAACTTCTTCGCGCCAGTCGCATCCTCGCTTATCGGCTCTGCAGCGTCGTATATCTCGGTTCGTACATTTGGCGCAACCTCGGTGCTGGAGCTCAAGAGCTCTGGATCGGGCTCCAGTGGCCCCTCCATTTGGACGAACTGGGGAGTTTTGTGTCTTCCGATACCGGGGATAGACAGGTCGTAGATGTTAAAATCGCGGCCTCTCCTCTCGACATACTTTTAGTCAACGATCGCGGCTCTGTCTACAAATGCGACATAGGCGCTGGCATCAAATTGACGTATGTTCTGTGCAGCTGTACTCTCTGTTTTTCTGTTGAAACATGGTACTCAGGCGGCTCGTTCATCGGGTCGTCCCTCCGACGCAATCTACTCCCTACGATATGTTTTGGAGGCTTGAACTGACCGGGACTGACAATGCATGTCTTCTGATGTCTAAAATCGATTTGAAGGAATTAGATTTCAGGGTAACTCAGCTTGTTCATGAATGAAAGCTTTTTACTCATGCTTTCGATAGACAGAACATTCGTCTTCAGATCTGTATTTGGCTATTCCGAATGAAGTTCTTACTTCCGTTGAGGACTACAAGCCCGATCAGATGATCCGTGTATGTACCACTAACCAGGTCATTTGGATCGACCGACGCAACACGGCCAAACCACTTCTGGCCTTCACGCACGGTCGTGCGTTCGACCGATCTCTTGAAGCTAAAACCATTTCTGTTGACAATGGTATATTGCTCTAATGCTCTTGTCCTATGCCTTACAAGAGCCCCAGGTCATCTAACGACTCTATCGTCCCGAAAGAACGGCCTGCTGACCATATATGACATTTCACGGTCGCAAGACAGCCTGCCCTATGTGCGCACGTCTCCGTACTGCTTCACAGCTTCTGCAGGCAGTGGATCCAAAAAGGACACAGTTTCTTCTGCCACCCGATGGACGTCCAAGAGTCACCAATCAATTTTCTTCGGCTTTCTGAAGTGGGTTCCATACGAGCATATCCGCTCGCTGCTTCGGATGTTGGCGAAATCTCATTCAGCTGGTCCGAAGATGTGCAGCGTTTAGATAGCCAATCTGCGCAATTAAGAGAAGATCCCGTTGGTTCACTGGGGTCCCACGATTTGGCGGTTGTTGATATGTCCCCGGCCTATGATTGTGAGACTACTTGCGTGTTTATTTTCTATTTAGGTTGATAATGTTCTACAGTCGTATTTCGGGCTCATCGCGAAAGAAGCGAAATAGATGCGGAAGAAGCCGCTGAATCTCTATACGACCTGGTCGAGAAAGCCCCTTCATACTGGCAGGACCGCAATGACCCAGTGGATCACATGCTAACGACGTGAATCAATATGAATTCTGTATAAATCTTGTGCTGATTCGATCCATCTAGCTACGACGTTCTCTTCCGTTCTGGAGATGAGCCCAGTCATTCCACAAGAGCGGATTTTCTCACGGAGAGCGTGATTAATTCTCCCAGGGGCTACCGTGCTCTGTTGCAAGGGCGACTGTCTGCCGAAACTATGAAGAAAGGCGCGCAGTGGCACTGCGACATCACAAGCACTCTCATGAAGTTCGATGCTGATATTTCACTTGACCCACGTGCAGTTGCGGAACATTTGCGTCGGTTTGATCTGAAAGCTGGCTTCCAACGTTCTGCTCAATCGTTGAGACGGGAATCTGAAGCCCGAGAGCAGCTTGTCCTCGATCTTGCCCTATCGCACCACGTTTTCTCCCCGAACCCATTGTCGTTAGACGGAGATCCCAATATTGAATTAGAGATAATGACGAAGACCCTTTCTCTCGACGGGGAACCTCCTCCAGTCACCTTTGGCTACCTCCACCCGCTTTTCAACAACGCAGTTGACGAGGGGGATGACGGCAAAGCGGACATGACAGGTCTCAAAGAGGAAATGACACCACTTGGAGTTCGATTACTCCTGAAAGACTGGGATATCGGTACGGATCCAACGAACTTCATATACAAAGATCCCTACGAAGGTACGCCTGAAGAACACGTACCTATTCGGAAGAGGCGACCCTCTCCGCATGTGGAATCGAAGCAGCACCTGGTTGTGGAAACGCAGCGACCACCCCTTGTCGTTGCCGCTACCTCTATCGTGCCGCTCAATAATCTAGATCCTGGTCGTCGGTTCCTTTCCCAAGACGCCAGAGCGCACCTCCGCCCTCCGCTGCTGTCTGGTAGTCAACCAGTTGCAACGAACACACAAGTCTCTGGAGAAACACAGGATTTCATGGCGAGCACGCAGATTCTTCCTGGTGCATATGGAGGGCGACCAGCGGTCAAAAAGAAGGTGGCCAAGAAACGACTCGGAGGGTTTTAGATAATTTGTTGTGATGTAAACATAGGAAGCATGAGCTCAAGTACTTTCCGTAGTCCATAAAAGGGCAACCGATTGCCTAAAGGAGAGGTGCGTCACGTGTAACTGTACAGTTTCAAGGACGGGAAATGCCGACGTTCCAAATTTCCCTTCATCAACCTTTCCCCCACCCTCCCTCGAGCTCCTTCAAGATGAGGTTAGTACCAGTGCTACTGCTCTTCCATTGCGTACTGATTTATGCCAACCCAGCCACCGTAAGGTCAGTCTACAGGTTCCGTAGACTTCAAAATTCTAAATGCTCTTTAGTTCGAAGCGCCTCGCCACGGTTCCCTTGGATTCCTCCCAAGGAAGCGTGCTGCCCGCCACCGCGGCAAGGTCAAGTCCTTCCCCAAGGTATGGTGGCCACCCTTACGACTTCTCTGGCTCAAGTATTTACGGGAATACGCAGGATGACCCGAAGAAGCCCGTACACTTGACGGCTGTTATGGGTTACAAGGCTGGTATGACCCACGTCGTGCGCGACCTCGACCGTCCCGGTTCCAGTGCGTGCTTTTTGCCACGCCAACTTAATTTATCTCTAACCCTTGGCTAGAAATGCACAAGAAGGAAGTCGTCGAGGCCGTCACCATCATCGAGACACCACCACTCATTGTTATCGGTGTTGTTGGCTATGTTGAGACTCCCCGTGGCCTGCGCACGCTCACCACCGTTTGGGCATCCCACCTTTCGGACGAAGTTAAACGGAGATTCTACAAGAACTGGTACCGCTCGAAGAAGAAGGCCTTCACGCGGTACGCCAAGAAGCACGCCGAGGACAACGGCAAGTCCGTTGCCCGCGAGCTCGAGCGTATCCGCAAATACTGCACTGTCGTCCGCGTCCTCGCACACACCCAGATTCGGAAGACGGGTCTCTCCCAAAAGAAGGCTCACCTCATGGAGATCCAGGTGAACGGTGGATCGATCCCTGACAAGGTCGAGTTCGCGCAAAGGTTGTTCGAGAAGCCGATTGAGGTCGGCTCGGTGTTCGAGCAGGATGAGTGTGTTGATGTGATTGCAGTGACCAAGGGTCATGGATTTGAGGGTGTCACCCACCGATGGGGAACCAAGAAGCTGCCAGGAAGACGCACAAGGGTCTCCGCAAGGTCGCCTGTATCGGTGCATGGCATCCATCCAAGGTCATGTTTTCTGTTGCCCGTGCCGGTCAAAGTGCGTCTCTCCCTCATGTTTTCCATACAAGTTGGTTTATATTCTTGCGCAGACGGTTACCACCACCGTACGGAGCTCAACAAGAAAATCTACCGTATCGGTTCTGGAACTGACGATGCTAACGCGTCGACTGAATCGGACGTTACAAAGAAGCTCATTACACCTATGGGCGGCTTCCCCCACTACGGCATTGTTAAGAATGATTTCTTGATGCTGAAGGGTTCTATCCCGGGACCAAGAAGCGGGTCATCACTATCCGAAAGTCGTTGATGGTTCACACGTCGCGTCGGGATCTGGAGAAGGTCCAGCTAAAATTCATCGATACCTCGTCGAAATTCGGTGTAGGTGTCTACAACGTGTCTTTTTTTCCTGGTGTCTCATACGTATCATTTGCAGCACGGTGCCTTCCAGACATTCGAGGAGAAAGCGGCGTTCCTTGGCGTTCTCAAGGTCAAGTCCCAGTGATCTTTTGTACCGTCTTTTTGCGCCATGTTGTCTCTTCGTCCATGTTTTATGCACACATATGTCGGAAAAGTTGCATTGATGAGACTAAAATGTGGCAGGCGTTATGCTATATAGAGCAAGGGTACAGAGACGCCATCAGTTCCGTTACGTAATGAATGAATCGGCATTCGGCACATACAAAAAATTGTGCGCGTCTCGACTCGACGTTGCAACAAAATCGCAGAGGCGTTAAACCTAGCAGCTGACAAGGGGAGGCTCGCGTTGGTCTTGTTGGTTTAATTCTACCCGTGGCGAGTATTCACTGAAAATCTGCCGTCGTACAGGATGACTGCAGTTGATGCTCAGAGCGTCTTCGCTGGGCTTTGTCCTTTATCCAGCGCGTTTTGCTCGTCCCAAATGCCAGCTTGTTCAATCAATATCGACCAAAGCCCCTCATGTTCGTCCAGTCGCCCAGCCAGACGGCGACGAACTCCCCAACGAGCCCTCGAACAAGGAATATTGCCGTGTTCCGTCGAGCTTCATGAGCTCCACTGGAACCACCCAGCTCGGAGATGTGGAGGATCTTGCCACCACCTCTCACGGGGTCGGAAGCCGCCCCGAATCCAGTGCTCCTCCCAGGGAATCTGTGGGTTTCCAGTTACCAAGCGCCGTGGATTACCCCAAACAGCGCCCTTCCGTTCCACTTTATTTCGTCAAGAAGATTCCGGCGTATCCAGCTGGCAAGCCGTGGCGACAATTGCCTCTCCCACTTTTACAACCGACGTTACTCAGACCGGGCTCTTCTGTTCTCCCAGGACACGCAGATGCGCAGTTCTACGACGATCCGTTCGACGACCTCGATTTCTCTCTACTTTTCGATGTGGAGCGCTCGCAGCATCTTGGGGTAGACAGCGTTGCCTGGCATCACAGTCTCTTACGCGTCCTTGGCAACACGCAATCGCCTCAGCAGGCTTGGATGGCATATTACACCCTGGTTTCAGCTTCATTTACCATTCCATACCCTCAACTAGATCGCCTCGTGCATCTCATTGCCCGAGCCACACCAAAAACTCGCACTCAGTTTCACCGCCTTCTCTCCGTCTTAACCTCCATTCACCAGTCCGGTCAAAAAATCACAAAGCACCAGTGGAACGCTTTGATTGATCATGCGGGAAAAGGTCTGCGAAAGGCGCGACCGGAAGATTTTAAGCTCGCCTTTGACATGTTCACTGACATGGTGTCGGGTAAGGCACCGGGGCATGCGCTGTCTGAGCTTGGTTACAGTCTGGATGATGTGACCACCGACACACCCCTACCAAACATCGTCACTTATAACATACTGGTCAATCATGCTGCCAATACCCACACCAGATCCGCCCTTAGCCACTCGACATCCCTTTTAACGGCCTCTGGACTGCCCCCGAGCAGGATTACCCATCTGGCGCTCCTTAAATACTATGCAAACACCGACCAGCTGGCCGGGGTGCGCGCGAGTCTGTTGAAAATGCATGAGCAGGGCCTAGAACTTGGTTTAGACGGTGTCAATGCCTGTATGTGGGCATTCTCTCGCAATCGCCGCCTGGACATAGCGATGAAGCTATATCGCATTATTCGACACAACGTGACCCCGGAAGTGCACATCGGCCCTGACGATGTCTATTCTGCCAAGCGCTCGCTTTTGGAGGAAGGGATTGTGGTCCGATCGGATATGATTCCCAACGAAGTCACCTTCACCACGATGATTCAAATCATGGCGTACCACGGCAATCTCAATGCGGCGCTCACCGCCTTTATGGATATGCTCTCTTCGGACAACGTCGAGATTGGAGCGCCTCTATATCGCGACGAACACGGAAAATTGAGACCTTCCCCATACTCTCCAACCTTGCCCGTCTTCCGAGGGTTATTCCTCGGGTTTTCGCGGCACGGTGTGAACAAGGCCGAACCCGACGATATCTCACAGCTGAGCATTAACAAGCCGCAACAATGGGTGTTGCGAAATCTCAACTCGTTGTTTGAGGTTTTTCTGGCGCTTCCGGAATATATCCGTCCTAACACGTCCACAATCTACTGGGCCATGATAGCCTTCGACAGGACGAGCAACCATGATATCGTATTGTTGCAGACGATATGGAACCGTATAGAGAGTCGCTTTGGTGGGCCCTGGGCTGCATCGCAGCATCGACTGGCAAAGATGCGAAAAGCGCTGTTTGATCTAGAAGCTCCGGCATTCCCTTCAACGAGGTCCCGGAGGGTAGATTAACCAGGCCAGCATGTCGAGGCTTGACTTTGCGTATGTACCCAATGTCAGTTGTGTGATATTACAAGCATTCTATTGCTAGAAACTTAAACCTCGCTGTGTTGTTCCCTCCACTCATTGTACTCTTCCCAGCCTACCACGCAAATCTTCGATTGGTATCTGCGCAGTTGTATGCTCCTCCTTAGATCCTCTGTGATTGGTCCATCCCATCCTGCCTTCTGTATCGCACTGTCTACAGCCTCGATCTTGTTCCACCCTTGCTCCGGAATGACATCGGGCAAGTAGCAGGCACTGAAAGTCTGCTTTGACGTTACTCTGGGGAGAAACGTCGAAGACGACAACGGGGACGGCGTTCCCGAGGAGGACGTTAAGAGCGACGGATGGGAAAATTTGATAGATATCCCGTGGATACCGACCGTCCAGTCCAGATACGACTCCGCATCCTCAAAATCGCTGAGGAGCGAAACTCTACGGATCGGAGGGATCAGCAGTTGGGCTTCCCTAAAATGGCACCCTTACGCGCACTCCAGACTCTCCAGCTCGCTCTTGTCGATCTTCCTGAAACGATAGTCTCGGAATGCGCTGATGAGCGCGAATTCCTGGAGGCCGTCGTGTAGAGAGAGTGGCTCGAAGCTGCCAATGCATCCGCGCAGCCTCGGTGGGCGGCCTGGGCGAGATGAACGCGTGTTCCACGTTACAAACAGAGGACTAGTAGGAAGGGGGTTGAGCATACTCGCAACACCGCCCATCCCGTAGCTTACTACTTATCATCTGCGAATTGAGGGGCGATTGGCGTCGCTGACGTGAGTGCGCAGTAGAGAGCGTCGAAGGCGTGGAAACAGTGCTCAGCCGTGCAGATCTCAGATCCGGCCTGCGGGTTGGGTATATCTGCGTCGGGATTGGGAGGAAGGAGAGCCATGGGGGGTGAGTGTGGTCAGGAGAGTGCTTATAAGTAAGCAACTTATAGTCACAGCGCTGTATGATAGGTAAACTTGAACAATGTATTTATGTACACTTCAAGTACCACCATTTGCGCTGACAGGTACGTGTTCCTTATAGGGACCACCACAGTAATAGATCCTCCTCCTCCTCCTCCTCCACTCTCTGACGCAAGCCTTTGAACTATGGCCAACATCTCAAATGGTATGACTGACTCCTTTGATCAACTCACCCACTCCCATTCAACTCTCATCGTGCTGTCTATACAGCTGTCGTTCCATCGTTGTTCCACAGGAGGTAATACTATACTATCTTTCCTTCAGTAGCGTGTTCCTTGCGTCTTTAGACATATGATACGCATGATAGTAGTGTGCAGATAAGCTAGGTTAATAAGGAAAGAATAAACGAAGCTAGGAAACAGAAGTGCGCGGTAGATGAGTTGGATGTGGGAGAGTGAGATATGAGGGAAATGATGCATGGTCATGGTCTTGGTATGTAACAGTGCTGACATGAGGATAATTGAGAGAAATGAGAGACAAGACTAGATATCGTGTAACAAAGGCAGGAATGAGTGATGAGGGATAGGGTGAGAGAGCGAAGCCAGGCGGAGATCAAGAGCCGAGCAAGGAAGTACGAACGGATACAATGCAGGCGAATGGGTGTGATGATGGCGTCCCGCGCCTGACTGATTTAACAGCAGGCCCAGATTCGAGCTGAGCGTTCGCGTTCTGCCTTCTCTCGGGCCTCTTCTTCCTCGGCTTGAGCAGTCCATGCTGGCGCAGCAACGGACGTTAGAAACACGCTATCCCGCTTCTTCAGCTCGTTCTCCTTTTCTATCCGATCTTTTCTGACGATGATGGCAGATATCAGGTGGTCGAAAAGATTCTGGATACCTGCCATACAGTTAGTACGACGGCCAGAGGAGAAACACAAAAGGAGAATAGCCTACCTAAATCGTCTTTAGCAGAAACTTCGAATAATTCCATGCCCTTGCTTAGCCCCCATTCCGGCTCTTCATCTTCATCTTCGACCGCGTGCTCGTCGTCTTCATTGAGACTATTGCTGCTCGAGTCTTGAATCTCGCTCCAGCCACCGGCCTGGATGCCAAAGTGCGACCCGAACCGCGACTGCTGTGGCCGAGCAGTAGTCGTAGAGACAGTCGAGCGAGAGGATCCAGACGTTACAGGTCGGGGGCGAGATTGTGTGGTATTGCTGCGCGTCAGAGCTGAGCCGCGGTTGGCTTGCAGATCCAGATACGCCGGTGTGTCGGGTCCACTACGCGCAGGAGCGCTAATGGGAGGGGAACGAATGCCTGGAAAGGACGTGAAGCGTGGTCGGATATAGGAAAGTGTTGAGAGCTGCGGAGGGGGCGGAGGAGTAGGCGGTCGCGGAGGAGGAAACCAGTTGTGCAAAGATAGCCGGGCCAAGTCAGACGTAACTTGTCTGTGAGGTGAGAGATCCGCCTTGGAGCCCACGATGTAGATAATCAGCTCGGGTTGGCAATTCTTCTTCAATTCTGGCAACATATTAGGGCAAAGGGATATAAGTGGCAAACCACTCACCCTCGAGCCACCCCCGAATATCATCGAAAGTTGATGCATTGGTAATATCGTACAGGAGTAGAGCCGCATTTGCTCCTAGATGAGGCAAGCAATCTTAGTTGGCGTCGGGAAAGGTAGAAGCGAAATCGACCTCGATAATACATGGGTGCCTAGCAGCAGGGAGAAATAGTATCAGTGCCACAGTCGCGACGAGAGCGCGGGGTTGCAGGACAAGCGCACCATGCTTCGGAACCTCTCCTGGCCAGCAGTGTCCCACAACTGCAAGCGCACCTTGAGACCATTGACGTACACCTGCGGAGGGTTCAGCTCAACGAGGACGTTGTCACGCTTATTGGGGGGCACCTTCTTCGTAACAAAAAAAGCACCGCTCGTAGAAGTCGTGTTCTTTGGATCAAACTTGTTCTGGGTATACCGTTGGAGCAGGCTAGTTTTACCGACACCTGTGGCACGATGAAAATGAAGCGAAAGAGGGATCTGTGGCGAAGAGAAGCTGACCTGAGTTCCCCATGATGACGATCTTACTGTCAATGCCCTGCTCATACCGAGACCTAGAGTAGGGATCCATGCGCGAATATTGCTCCATGGTGGGGGGACGGAGAGAGAGCGCCGCTGCGTGGTGTGGCCCGGACGCGCGGATAGTCGCGAATTACGGGAAGGAGAGAAGAAGGCCTTGAGGCCGCAGTGGGCGGAAGGAAAGACAGTCGGGAAGCAAGTACTAAGTAACGTGATCTACAAGGGATACAAGTTTGTGCTGCGAACAATGGCGAATACGGACTCGCAGACAGCTTGAACTCAGCGCTGACAGGCCCTAGCTCAAATACTCAGACGGGTCCCACCGGTTCTCAGATTCAACCGACTCATTAACTAGTGGCACAGCACTTCCTGCATGTCATAGCTGCATAATTCATAGACAATAGACAATCCGCATTCGTCTACTCCTGCGCAACCACCGGGAACTCAAACACAACATCCTTCCCCGTCAGGCGGCGGTACACCGACGAAAATGAGTCCAGCTTGTACTCGAGCGATGTGGCGTCCTTGGAGTCGAGGAGGCTGTGGGACGTGCCATAATGGGTAAGATCGCGTCCGGAACATATTGAAATGAAACAAGCACGTACACTTTCAATAGTTTTGTACCATCGACGGCAACGCGGGTCCGCTTTCCCACAATCTCCGTGGGGAAGACAAGGTCCTCGAGGATCCTTTCGTGGACGTTGGTCAGAGTGCGGCTACGGGGGCGCTTCTGCTTGACCCGGGATGTACGGGTAGGCTTGCGCAGCATCCGGCGCTGAGCAACAAACACGACGTGTCGGTCGGAGAACTTCTTCTCCAACTCGCGGGTCAGCCTGGTGCACCGCATCAGATTCGGTCCGAAACGACGTGAAACGACGCACCTCTGCTGCACCTTGCGGAAGGCTTTCAGCTGGGGAACCGGGACAAAGATCACGATGGCCTTTTTGCCGCCACGGACGTCGACCTCGCGGGCAGCGGAAATTTGCAGGGGCCGGAGTTCAGCCTTGAGTTCGGGGACGTTGTTTTCAAGGTCAATCAGAGCCTGAGCGACACTGAGCTCAGTCTCATCGGGGGAGGTGGTGGGCGCGTTGGCGGTGCGGAGGATCTTATTGGCGGCGGACATCCTGGAGCAAATATACCCTGGAATGAAAAAGACATCATCAACATCCAGACGAGCAAGCAGCAATCCATCCCAATCCACAGTCCGTTCTGGATTCCCTTGCACAGAACGATCCGTCCCATAGGAAACAGGGACCTGGAACGACAAAGTGGCGATTCTACTCACCAATCCTTTTGGAAAGGCGTCGACGATGGTGCGGGTGCCTTGGAAATGGTCGTGTGGCTGTGTCGGATAGACCTTGTAAAATAACAACACCAACTTTGGTGCATTCAAATCACGTCATCACTGACATGTCATTACTTGGCTAAGACGTTTTTAAAATTGAGAAACAAGGGGTTGCATTTATCGGGTTGCTATATATTAAGGTGGAATTGGGGTGGATGTTGGACGGACGCGAACAGATGAGGAGGATAGATTGAAGGGCACTATAGTCAACCAATATTAATGGTTCTCAGGCCCCAGGTGGCACCGCAAGATGTCTTGTCTCTATAAAATTACTGTACTGTACACTAATCCTGCTTTCTCCGGAACATGATCTTCGCCGAGCTATCAGGCAAACAGGCCGAAGCCATATACTGGTTTGCAGGCCGTGGACCATCATTAACGAATTTGACGTCGTAGTTGAGCACAACATGCGCGAGTATGGCCTTGAGCTCAACGGCCGCGAAGAATCTGCCAGGGCAGGCGTGTCTCCCGTGGCCAAACGGCTGATAGTCCAGGCTCGTGGTTATCGCCTGCCATTTGGCCGATCCGACTTCCTCTGCCTCGCGCAATTTGGAGAACCGGAATCCGTCAAACACCTCAGGGTTCGGGTAGATGGCTTGAAGCGACATGAGAAACACAGTGAGAACGGCAGAATAAAATGCATACAAGGGTCATGGTGCACACTCCACATCGGAGAGTGCAAGTAAGTGCCATAAGGCAACGTTGTACCATCGGAAAAGGTGAAACCATTCGGTTTGACGACTTTACGACCAAGTGACACTGCGAAGGTCGTCAGAAGAGGAATGGAATTTGCAGGAAACGTACGAGTCCCGATTCCATGGAATCGCTGAGATTCACTCAGAAAGCTGTCGACCTTGTACATCTTGTTCAATGAAGCCTTCGTCCATCCTTCACTTTGGACAACCCTCTGAACCTCTTCCCGCAAGGGTTGAACGTGTTGGGGGTATGCCGCCAAATCATACAGAATGTGGGTGAATGTCTAAAAGAGCAGGTTGAGTACTGTATGGACCATTTTCGGCGGTGCACGTGCATCGGTGGATGTTCGAATAGCTGCAAAATTTACGAAGAGAACACGCTGCACAAGCGCAGGAACCGTCCGTTCTTCTCCTTGTGCAGCATCCATGAGCCATGTGATCAAGTCATTCTGGGCAGACCGTGAGTAATATTCCGTTTCCTCGGACTGAAAAAATAGACCGGTTTATCAACGTATTTCTTGCCCAGTTCCGCGTCCTTTCTTAATCTCTCTGCGACGATGGGAGCTAGGTGCTTACTCGCACGGCGCAGGATCCGTTTGCGGGGAGAAAGCAGCGGCCCGAATGTTCTAGGAAGACGGTTTATTGACGTGGAAAATTTTAAGCAATGCATTGCTTACGGTCTTAAGAATGCTCTGTGCGATAGTTAGTATCGAGCAAGGCGAGAGAATAACGAAATTCGAACGGCAGCATGTTGATGAATTGCCCAGATATGATGACGTCCATGGCGAAATCGACATTGAGTTTTATGTAGTCGGGCTCTCGGCCTAGATAATCGATGAGTATGCTGCATGACATAACGAGCGGGAACTGACATAGTGGAAGTCCAACAAAAAGGCGGTTACTCGTTCGACAAACAATTTGCATTATCGTGTCGAATGCTGGAACAGTCATCCATTCTGTGGCAACGGTGAGCAACCGGACACAATTGCATTTTCCCAGTACAGACCTTTTCCTTGGAGGGGAAGGACCTCTTCGAATGCGCATGTGACTTCGTCTCTAACCTCAGGGAACAGAGGGCCCAAGTTTCTGGTCATGACCGTCCGTACGACCCCAGCATGGTAGGAATCTTCTTCGATTCCTGGCCCTACCGTGTACTTGGTTTGAAGAAACTGTGACTAAATCAGCACCCCGATGTCTTCAGGTGACGGTTTATCCGAACCTCGTTAATCGACTGATAGAAAGACAGTTCGTCCTCCCGGGCATCAGCCACCTCCTCCATGAGCCGACGTCCAGGAATCATAACGTTCCATCGGTCTACGCCTGGAACCCGGAACATCGTGTCGGGGTATTTTGCATACCCCTCTTGAATTAACCTTGGCCAAAAATCAGTTTTCTGCTTTGTTAATGCGCACAGCGATCGAGACTGAACTCTTTGGCCTGGTAGAGATACCGAAACACCCCCCGATACGAAGCGATCATTCCAGGCGAGCCAACCGCAGGAATAAAATCCAGCTGAAAACATATCAGCCTACGCCTCGAGGAGAATGGATTTACCAACCTTCGGTCCCGACAAAGCCTTTACGAGAGCGTAAACGCCCACAACGCTGACGATTCCGACGGCGAAAATCTTGGGGTCCTCCATGGTGATACACAGTGCACGGCAATAGCAGAATATCACCCCGCGCCAACTGACGGATATATAAGGCTCCCGGCGTTTCATTATATCCCGCGTACATTATCCTCATCTGTGGCTGGTTAGTGATTGTCAAGTGCCGTATGTATCATAGAGCGACATCAGAAAATTTCAAATACAGGCCAAGGTTGGCTATGTGTTCTTGATCTAGCCCCATGACATCAAGGCACCAAGTACTGTAATACGTGGGCGACCTCAGACCTGAATGAGTTAAAGCCCTAGTTCGAGCTCAGAAACGGATCTAAGCAACACGCCGACATCTGCCGACATGGGTCCAAAATCGACCACCTAAGTACTTAAGGTCGCCGACTTTATCCTCGAGTCACGCGACAAGGTTGAGCTTGCACTTTCTCGTGGCCGTATTTGGGCCGTATACTTCCTTCCTCATCCAGTCCTGCTGTCTGCCGAGGATTTTCCCATCTTCGGGTTTCGCAATGCTGGGGCTGCCTCAAGCACGGCCATATCAGAGCGCGCTGCAATGTCAAGGTTCCAAATTGCGCGGTTTTTGCTTAACGCTCATCCCGCAAATACAGAACCATCAACGGTGGCCCTCATCTTTGTTCGACCTGGCAAAATTTGAAATGCCTAATATTAACATACCATATGCCTACTGGAGATTGATATGCGGCGTAGATGGAAGACGAGTAGCACGTTGACTGAATCTTCTGAATTGGCATATCCCGTCACCAGTCGCCTTGGCGAACGATCAACGACTGTAATGATGACAGTCGATTATCGATCATTGGTCATTGGTGATCACCTCTTGATCGACTGTCACTCGTGTTGCGCCAAGGATATCCACATATCTTTATCGCGCGCTTTGTGCGGGCCATGTGCCGTGTGTTGAGATCAACGCCAAAATTTTCAGAAAGCAATGCTAAGCTACAATACTGTGGGTCAAGCATCAAAAGAAGAAGAAAAATCCATACTTACGTACGATAAAAATTAACAGCAAGCAATTATTTAACAACCCAATTAGATACTCTCAGAGCTGTCGTCTCCGAAACAGAACATTAGCCGTCCTGTTCGGCATGCAGATGGCAGCGAACCATTGATTGGGAGGCCGCCCTGCGTTCTCATCTTCGAGCTTGACGTCGTAGTTGAGAAGGATGTGAGCAAGCATCGCTTTCAGTTCCGTCGCAGCGAAAAATCGGCCCGGGCAGGCATGGCGTCCGTGGCCCCATGGGAGATAATCCAGGTTAGTCGCCACTAGTTGATGTTTCTTGGAGCTTTCTTCGTCTTCCGTCCGCATGTTGTAAAAGCGAAAGGCGTCAAACTCATCCGGATTCGGGTATATCGCTGATCTCTGAATGAGCATGAGGAAGCGCCATATGCTGACCGCGTACCAGGATCATGATGAGTAGGCCCAGTGGCGACGTTTACGAAACAACCAACCGGGACGGTGGTGCCATCAGAGAAAGTAAAGCCACCTGGCTTGACAACTTTGCGACCCATCGAGGCTGGCGTTCAGATAAGACGACCTGACAACATGAAAGTAGAACGGATGCGTACTGATGCTATTGCCATTGTATCGCTGGGATTCACGCAAAAAGCTGTCGAGTTTATGCATTTTACCCACTGCAGCTTTGGACCATCCCTCTTCTTTGACGATTCCATCAACTTCCTCTCGCATGGGTTCAACACACGACGGGAAAGCTGCCAGATCGAAAAGTGCATGAGTAAAAGTCTGTTCGGTAACGGTTAGCGTCGGTGATATCGTGCAAGTATGGTGGGGACCCACATTCGCGGACGTGTGGATGGCACCAAAATTGATTACGAGGACGCGCTGGACTAGTGCTGGCACAGTTCGTTCCTCGCCATCAGCCACGTCTAACAGCCAGCTGATTAAATCATTCTGTGAACTCGGATCAGGATATAGATTAAAGTCATACTGAAATGCAGATTACCGGCCTGCCTGCGTAATTGTTACCGAGTTCATTTTCTTTATTCAGCCTCTCGCTGACCAAAACAGCCAAATGCTGATCAGCGCGACGCAAAAATTTTCTGAGCGGAGAAATCCAGGGCCCAAGGATTCTTAAGAGGGAATCAGGTTCAGCCCTCGATAGCGAATAAGACTACCCACGGCCTCAATACACCGGGTAAAATGTTGATTAGCTGCGCCGCCACGACGACGTTGATTGTAAATTCAAAATTCAGATTCAGATAATCACGGTTACGGCCTGCGTCAGGAGAGATGTTCAGTGCTGTGCTTCTGAAGGGTACCACCAAACTAACAGAGGGGAAGTCCGACGAACAGCCGATTACTGGTTCGGCAAATGACTTGCATAACTGTCTCTTGAGCGGGGATCGCTTTCCATTCTGTCGAAGAAAATGAGTACAAGAAGTAGGTTCAAGTAGATTTACTATGCTCACCTTTACCCTCCAACGCAAGATGGTCTTCAAAAGTGCACACAATCTCATCTCTCACTTCATCGAACCGCGCTTCGATATTTTTAGTCATTCCTGTGCGCGTCACGGAGATATGGTAAGGGTTTCCAAGTATGTTCGGACCCATAGTCATGTTGGTCTGCAGGATCTAGACGCCTCGAAGTAAGTTCTCGTAGTATCAAGACAAGTATTGAAATCTGGTACCTCGTTGAAAGCCTCTTGAATGGATAGCTCGTCCTCTCGGGACGCCCGAAGCTCCTCCACAAGTTTGCTTCCACTGATAATGACATCCCAGCGATGGATGAGAGGGACACGAAAGACGCGGTATTTTTCGTATCCTTCCTGGATCATGTCCTTCCCGTACCGCAGGTACCTGTACGCCCCAATATACGAAGAAAGCACGCCAGATAGCCCGACCGCAGGAATGTTGTCGAGCTACATACACGTCGCAAGGTCATTCGGGCAAAGGGTCACCGAGTAGTGCTGAGCATACCCTCGGGGCATAGAATATCGTTCCAAGGATGTAAGCTCCCATGATGCCAGCGCCTCCATAAGTGACGAACCTGAGGTAGTCGTCCATGGTTGGTTTCCAAAGTCATTTTCCGCCACTATACTTATCGCTTATATAGGCGACATTTCATCGACATCATTCATCAAAATTTGACCATAGATTGGTATGTTCGATCTGCAAAACCATCAGATCCGGCGCTGATTCGTCAGCGGATGGTTAGCTTCTTCACACCGGAAATATAAAATTTTAAGTGTGAATGAAAATAATTATGAATCAATTAGTTTCAGCTCATACCGAAAACTGTGCCGAAACAATTAGTTTCAGTGCGGCTGAAATCCCTTTCATCAGACTTGACTGGCTGACAATGGGATTTAAGCGGTGCCGAAACTAATTGTTTCGGCTCAGCTCTCCGAGTCGGTGATATCTAAAGTAAATGATTCATAATTATTTTCATCCACACCTAAAATTTTCTATTTCTGGTGTGCTTGTGTGAGCCACGGAATGTACCATACGACCATTTGGAAGAACAAACATTGAGAAGTTTAGAGCAGTCCCCTCCCGGGCCTGAGACCTGAGTTGCAACGTGTTCTAACGTTAGCCATACCTGTGTACGATTCGGAGATGATCAACAACACCGTTAACCATCCATCTTTGAAATACAGTGTGTATCACGACGTTGCGTCCGCCCTTCCTTCCTGATGAAGACGTCGATTGGAAATGGCTGCCGGTAACAGGTAATTGGGAAGAGGAATATTAGGGCAATAGGAGGAGTAGTGCCGCCAAAGTATCGTCTCAATTTGGAGATCCTGTCTGACGTAACCAAGATTACCGTTATATGGGCAGCGCAATATGGGCGTTTAACTTTCCTTCAAGTTGATTTTTCTCGGGCTCTCGTTTGTGCGATTCTCAACACTTCCGTGTATAACTTTGGAGAGTCAAATGTGCCTATCTTCAATCTAAACTACTGTACTAAGTACTACTGACCAACTGAAATTATTTTCGAAGCCCACGCTAGAAAACAATTTCTCAATTTCTGAGTGGCTGTGATGATCGGATCTCGACTTGAGACGGAGGAACCGTCGTTCCGTCCTCTTGGATCATTGCCCGGGTTCGTCGGAAAGCAATCGGAAAGGGTCACAATTACACAACAATTACAGGTACTTACAAGGTACTTATAGGGGTGACAAGGCAATTCGAATTTCGGATACCTCTGCCTGGCAGGTTTGGGCAACTAGTTTTTTGCGGTAGCATTTTGGCGGCATTGGGATACACGTCGCGCCCAACCGATTGAGTGGCCGCGGGCTTGTCACCTCTGATTTACATCGTAGTGGAGCCAGTGGCCAACCAGTGAGCGAGCATGTTCTGAGCTCAAAGTCAAGCATTTGATCGCCGCAAGTGGTTACGTATTACGCTTCGCTCACTGCCAGAACAAGAATGTTTCCATTACCCCGGGGCATAGAGTCCCGCTGTGGTCATTTGGTGATTTTTTACCCTCGCTTGTTTCTTGAGAAAGAGGAAAACCATGGAATGCTTAGGATATAATACTGCAACTGGATAAGAAACCCAAACACGAGCGGCTGAAACAAAAGCTCACTGGGGCCAAGGTGGATTGGTCGACGAGCGAGACACGGAAAAGAGTGGTGCCGTCTAGAAAACGAGACCATCGGGAGACGTTGGGGGTACAAGAACTATGTTAAGGTCAAGTATAATTTATACGAAGACCACTAGCAAGGACAATACGTATGAGCACTTCTTGGAACAATGTTCTGAATTTTCCCGGAGAAATATAGTCTAGACAAGAGTTGGGACAGTGAAAAATGTTGCAACTCAGGCTCAAGCGCTGTGACGCACGAATCGCGCTATAAGCCAAAGTTAGGCCTCACTAAAGAGAAAGCCGTACTCCTGCTGAGTCAGATGAGCTCGGCAGTGTGGCTGTGCATTCATCGTCCCACGACGACTTCAGAATTGCAGCGAGCGCGGTGCTCACAACTGCACTCAGTTTCTCTGGATTTTTTGATCAATACTGGATGCTTCACCTTCACTCTGCTTGCATGCTTACATTCTTACACTGGACTTGCTTGACCATGCTTTTCTGGTTTCCTCTTTGTGATCAGCTGGCACCTGCCTATGACTATTGGGGGGACAGAATCCAGTCCAAGCCTTGTGCCTTGTGGAATATGATGTCCTCCAAAAGAGATTTGACTGGGATCAGATTGCAGAGGAACCCCGTGAGGTGTGGACAGTTATCATAGTGAGTGGCGGACCTTTGGACGTGTGAGGGACAAACTGTACCCATGTTCGACGCCACATTGGACACAGAGTCGAATACTCGGTGATGCCAAGGGACCCGTTGAAAGCTGGATTGAGCGTGGGTGACGTGTCATCTCCCAGGCGACATCGAATGATGTGCGACGCCGATGCTGGGCGCTGGGTGGAATGCCCGGTGGCGCCATGGGACGCGTTGAAGCTCGATTGAGCGCGGGCTGCGTGTTTTCTCCTGGGCGACGTCGAACAATGTGGGACGCCGATGCTGGGCACCGGGTGGTATGTTCGGTGACGCCAACGGACCCCCCTTGAAGCTTGATGAAATGTGGGCTACGTTCAGTCTCCTACCCAGCCGCACGTTACGGGGTTGGCGATCCTCAGTGGCAGTATTGGCCCGGTAGGAATGCTTGAGTAATGATGATGACAATTCAGTGATGGCCCATCAATTCATCACATCTAGAACACATTTCATACTCTGAGCTCTTATTTTTTCCAACCCCTCCATGGTGGCTGGTGTTTTACAAATGTAAACAACATAGCCACTCGGTTCAGGAGGGCTGGTTGAGCTTCTCACTCCAAAGTCCTCCCTGCTCAAAATTTTGGGGATGTGCCCTTTGGGCTATTGTAGTAATTGTGAGCCCTGAGAGCTCAGTGGGTTTTCTGTTGGGTGTAGCAAAGAAATATATTCTATGATTGTGGCTATGTTGTTGACATTTGTAAAACACCAGCTGCTGTGGAGGGGTTGGAAAAAATAAGAGTTTGGAGTATGAAATGTGTTCTAGATGTGATGGATTGATGGGCCATCACTGAATTGTCATCATCATTACTCAAGCATTCCTACCGAGATTTCGACCGCCAATACCGCTCCTGAGAATCGCCAACCCCGTAACGTGTGGCTGGGTAGGAGACTGGGCTACATTCAACTCTCAGATGCCATTGAATGATGCGTAATTGTTATATCCTGAGCCAGAAGGGGATAGGAGTCCGGATGGGGTCCGGAGTCCGGAATAGTCTGGAGTCCGGAATAGGTCCGGACGTTGAAGAATCGGCCAATTCTCGCAACACCACAACTCAGCAGGGTGAGCGACTGTCTGGGGAGTCGGGCCAGAAATGGATGGAAGGTGAACCGGAAGGAAAGTCGAAGTATGAAAAGGACGTCCGGAGGTTTAGCATAACTCCGGAGTCGAGTCGAAGATGAAGTTGAAAGAGAAGGACTCAGTCCATGAAGGAAAACATGGAAACAACATTAATTTTCCAGCTGAAGTACTGGATGTAGCTAGGAACATATATATACTAAAGTCTGTTATTGTAATCCTAAATGCGGACGAGTAATGTGACCTGAACGTAAACAATAAGTCACTGTCCAAATGGGGAAGGGGAAGAGAAGAGAAGTTCAAGACAATAAGTCAGAAGAACAGAAGTATGGATAAACGGGAAAACACTTAGTAAAGTGTTGTAGCGTCAAAGGCCCGATGGTCCGAGATGATCCGAATCATTCCGAGATACTCCAGTTTACCGGAAACCGGAGTGTGACTGGAGTGTGACCAGAGTCGAAGTGCATGGATGTAACAGTAATGCCAAATGCCAATGCTAGGTGCTGGGCAGAATGTCCGTTGATGCCAAGGAACTGGTTAGAGCTTGAATAAACAGGTTTTTTATTTATTTATTGAAGCTTGCATAAGCACGGGCTATTGAGTGGGATGTAAAGCTTGGGCTCACCGTCGAATTCACAACCTCCGACACGGCGCAACCCCAAGGCTTTGGAGCGGAGAATGCCTGTGATAGGCCAGCAATCAAGCAAGTTAGACTCACCCACAAAACAGCTACAACTCCGCTGAAGCTGAACAGTTGAAACTTGCTCAAGGTTTGGTTTGTTCAAGGTCAAACTCCCCCATCCACGTCTTGATGAGTCCCCAGGCAAGTCATTTGAGCCTTGGGGATGCTCCAACGCATAGCCCAGCCAAGACATTGAGGTAGATAAGCAGAAGCGGAGCGGGTGTTCCACGTTGGAAGGAGAACCATAGAACGTCTCAGATAACAAGTACTATGAGTTGGAAGAGTGTCTAGAATATACACTCGTTCCCCCCTGACTACGACGCTCACCGCTGACCATTAGTGAGGGCCTCAACATATGTGCAGAACCATTAAGGTGGCCAGCTAGATGGTAATTGATAGTATCTTCATCGTGTACGACATACTATAGTACACAGTAGCCAACAAAAACTTGAGCTGTGTTAAGACAGCGGCGCCCAAGGAATAGTGTTGCCGGGGTTCGGTTGGGTGCGGTTTTTCCCGAAAATTTCCGAACATTGAACCGCACCTATGCCGAACCTGGGGTTCGGTTCTTATCAGGTTCAGAACCAGTTCGAACTCGAACGAACCTGTAATTTTTCCAGAGACACTGGTTGGCTCCTGGAACTTTGCATAGGTCCTATTGGATGTGAGTTCATTGTATACAGTTGGATCAGAAACGGGTACTTGTTCCAGCCTTGTTTTACTGTGTGAAATGCCTATGTTTCCAAACAATGTGACATTGAAAATAGGATTTCCGGTGCTGCCAACCAACTCAGAGGTTTTGTGATCTGAATAACCAATTGATCATTCATATATTCAAGCATGAACAGTATGCAGTAGCTTAATGTGGGTTTACTTGAGGAAAATTACCTCTGAATCCCTACTAAATACCCCTAGAAGTCGTCAGGTTCAAACCGGTTCGCACCTGTTCGAACAGGTTCGCAAAAAATCAACAATCCCCGAACCTCAAACCGCACCTGGAGTTCGGTTCGGGTTCATTTCAGGTTCGGGAGCAGTTCTGAACCTAACCGCGGCAACACTACCAAGGAAGCTGATGGAAGGGAGTTCATTTCAGAGAGCAAGGGTTTGAGTGAGCTGGAGACCATGAAGGAAAGACATCATGGTTAAGGGCAGTGGCAAGTTGTCACGTACCGTGACATCGGACTCCCTCGGCCTCCGAGGATCGCCGAATCGAAACATCCCCATTCTTATTGGCTACTTTATTCACCATATGCTCAAGACTCCCTATGATTCACTATGACTTTCTTCGTCGGCGACCTCGGCCTTCCGACGTCCGCCGACACAGCATTGACTTACATTGACTCCTACATACTCATTCCCATCGCGGAGCCTATCGGCCTCCGATGATTAATTATACTACGATATCATTTAAATAGCTCGATGTACTCTCGCTTCTAGTCAGTTTGAATATCGACTAAGTTTCCCTCTTCTCAGTTCTCTTCCTCTCGGTCTTCCGCCCTCTTCCGAAATTGGACATCGGGCGTAGAGAAGGGCGCAGCGCACGAGCTGAAGCCAAGTCCACTCCCTCCGTCGGTCCCCGAGTCGGACCTCCGTCCGGCATCCGATAGGACTTCACACTTCTCACACGAAGTCCCCCTTTTGTGACGTTCCTCCCTTATCGTTCACATAAGCTATTGTCTTGACAGGACCCATCGGCCCCGACGGAATCTGGTACTTGACACAAGTTTAGGGCAGGCGTCCGAGTTGGCAAGCTGCACAGGATAAAAATTGAAGCAGAGCTTAAAGGCTTCAACAAGGGGTACTCATGACTGAAATTTTTGACACGACATTGATTTTGGGTGTAAAACAACCCAAAAAGGTCAAAAGTGAACACTAGAAGTTGAGGCGGACAACGGTTCACGAGTTACAGGCAATTTTTCGTCAATTTTCCAAAACTCAAACACCGATTTTTTTTCTGAAGATCGAATGATTCTGAGCAACTTTCGAAAAAAAAATCAAGGCCTTTGGACCCTACCTAGTGACGATCAGTCACATCAATCACCATATATAGTGTGTCACGCACCTTATATAATAACACACATAATCACACCGGGGTTGAGCGAATATCAGCTGGTTGCATTTTAGTTCCGATACTGTAGAAATTATTTTGAGAATCAAGTGAGCTTAAATCAAACCTGATACCTACCATATCATTTACCCCGATATCCGGCGATCTACCCGATATGGGAAATTGATGGGATATCGGGGCAAATCATATGGTAGGTACTTATCGGTCTGATTTCAAGCCACTTGATACTCAAAATGATTTCTACAGTATCGGAACTAAAATGCAGCCAGCTGATATTTGCTCAACCCCGGTGTGAATCCTCTCTTGCGCAACAACGGTGCACTGGATTTATTTTTGGTGTTTATTTTTGGACTTTTCAGGATGTTTTACATCAGAAATCAACGTCGTGTCAAAAATTTCAATCCTGCGTACCCCTTGGGCATAACTTTATAAAGAGGGAGATGTCCAAGGGGCGTTCACTACGTTATCCATCAAAATCCACCCCCCCGGTGTGGTCGTGAGAAAGTGGCTGTGCCGGCACCAGCAACCACTCGGCAACTGGTCTGGGATATATATCCCATGTTATTTGCGTGTAGTCCATTTTGCTTAGCCAGACATCCCCCAACCGTAAACCGCCAGACGCGCAGCAGATGCGTTTCTGATTTGTTTCTGATCCAGCAGGTCCACAGACCAGTTGCTGAGTGGTTGCTGGTGCCGGCACAGCCACTTTCTCACGACCACACCAGGGGGGTGGATTTTGATGGATAACGTAGTGAACGCCCCTTGGAGATGTCACTTCAATACCACGCTCTGAACAGTGACTAGTGATTATGCACTCTCTCCTCGCTCTTGCGGCCATGATGCATGAATATTATGGACACCGTACTCGCAGCCATCGCGTTGCCAGACTTTTACTTACTGTACTTGTTTATATGCATAGATGAAGGCTGTGTAGTACCAATGAATATCATCAGAGAAGCAGGTAGAGTGCTATAGACTCGAAGGGTGGTATCGAGCCTATGTGTGTGGTCGTTGTATCATGATTGAAGAGTGATCAACTTATTTACTGAACAACTCTGGGAGGATTCCTGATGTTGGTCTGACCTCCTACACGCTGGTTTACTTACTAGCCTGAAGAGGGGTGCACTAGAAATACTGTAACAGGCTTTTCAGCAACTAAAACATTTCAATCAGATATTCCCCCAAGTAGCTCAACCGCCGCCGAGCGCTGAGCTTGCGACAAGCGGTCATGCACAGGAATCAAGTACATTCGTCCATCTCACGCACACGAACGAAATTTAGGAGGGCAGACGGCAACCCTGGATGCCAGTTAAGAGCCCTAAGTGCTGGTCAAGAGAAGCGCCCAGTAGCGGAGATGACTCGGAGCGGGTTAATCACTGGCAGAGCATGTAGATTCTTGTGTAGATTTCGAAATTTCAGTGCAAACCACAAGATACAGCAAATCAATGTTTCGTGAAGAGACCCGAATGCGACGCTGACTGAGTACTAAGGACTCCGGAAGTTAGAAGGAAAAAGGGGTGGCAATGCTCAAACGAGATTAAACACCCGTGTTGTTTGCTTGTGTTAACATTCAAGCTCAAGACCATCCGAACCCTCCGAGTCCTCAGCTGCCAGTGGAGCAGGAGGCATTCAAAGCAACTTTCAAGTAGACCCAGGCCCTCCACTCGACGATGAGCGCGGATCCGGAACGTCGACGATTAATAGGTACTTGGCACACAGATCACCTTGGCAATAAGGAGGCTAACGGCCTGAGCTTAGATGTTGAGAATAATGTCGTTCGTCGTGTGAGGGGTGTTTGGGCAGGCTTCAAAGGTGATCACGTACCAGATTTCTCATTTCAAGTATGAACCATTGTCACGGCAGGCTTTCTCGGTCGAGACAATGTTCTCGAGGTCGCAGTTGGTCTGATTATGGTAGGATTCTCCAGCTTCATTCATT
This sequence comes from Mycena sp. CBHHK59/15, assembly GCA_029204085.1. NCBI lineage: Eukaryota > Fungi > Basidiomycota > Agaricomycetes > Agaricales > Mycenaceae > Mycena > Mycena sp. CBHHK59/15. The sequence continues at coordinate 460,495 of JARGXW010000017.1, read as the reverse complement.
TTCGATTCAAAGCCGGTTTACTTGTCCTCAGGCTGGAGGATTTTCGGCACTTGTCAACTCCCTCGTCTCGGATGTGCTTTTGCCTCCTGTCTCCTTGCTACCTTTCATGGGGCGCAATCTTCCGGCCAAATTTATGGTCCTTCGTTCTGGCCCGAATGGACCATACAATACCCTTCAACAGGCCGCTGAGGACGGCGCGGTGACCCTCGGCTACGGCGCTTTCTTGGACAACTTTGTCAACTTCTTTGCTCTCGGAGCGGTGCTATATGGTTTCGCTCAGGCGTACAGCTCCTTGACCAAAGAATCCATCATCAAACACATTGTAAAATGCAAGTATTGCCGTAAAGATGTTCCTGAGACGGTCAGAACACTCAAACGTGATCCTCTACTGCTTCTCATCGCTGAGCATGACAGGCAAAACGGTGTGCATTTTGTACGAGCTGGCTAGACGGCAGGGAGGATGCACATCAGTCGCAGACCAGCATGACTTCGTCTGGCTTGATTTAGAATTCTGGCAACCTCATTTGGATGATCGAGACCGTGGACAAAAAATGAACCGTTATTTGTCTCTAGTACTCTTATACTCTTCCACCCATTTCTTTTCTGCGTCACCCTTCGGTAAAACCACAAATGTTAAGCATCCATCTTTGACCTCAAGCCCATCCTTCGCTTCACCTTCCTTGCCTTTGGCCGCGGAGCAGACATCTCTCAGCGACATCTTCTTGCCCACCTTCAACAAGCGTTTTCTGTGCGTCATAGCATAAATCACAAGCTGTCCATCAACATACTCTCTGTTGACGTCCCAATCCGGCGGCGCTGCTTGCGGCGGGAATATGGTCGCGATGTGTGCTGCGAACGGTGTGGCTTCCACGAACTCTGGTATCACGTCGGATGTGGCATATTGAGGATACAAGAAGAAAACCGGAATAATCAAGGTGCTGTCGGTGGGATCCTCAGGATCAAAATGAGGTGCGAATGGGTTTGCTGAGCCATCTTTTTTCGGGATTTCAATGAGATTCCGTTCCTGAAGTTCATGTCAACGATCTCTGCGTCGCAATCGACTTGGCAGCCACGTACTCGGAATGCAACGCTCAATTTATACTTAGCTTCCTTAACTTTTTGTATTCTTTGTAATCTATCTTCTTCCTTCCTGTCCATTTCTGTTTTCAATTTCTGGCCTCGTAAACGGACTGTCTGAACGCCCTTGTTTTCCGGGTCAAGAGCCAGACAGCGATCACAGCAATCGAGAGCTTCTTCTGGTCTCTCCAAGGCCATCAACGCAAGCGCCGACCTATAAAACGCTTTCGAAGATCGGGGATTCAGGGTAAGCGCCTTCGAACAATCTCGCAGCACGGATCCGTTATTCTCTTCAGCACATTGAGCGAATAATATAGATACACAAGAATGTGCGAGAAAACTTACTGAGTTCCAGATTGCACGCGGCTCGATTGCAAAGAAGAGCTTCTTGCAGAGCGACATCGGTAGGTTTTGCATCGATGCCTTGTGTGTAAAAGCCCAACGCCTCCCGGTAACGCTTCCCTTTGAAATAGTCGTTTCCTTGTTCTTTAAAGTTCTGAGCAATCTCTGGGCGGATCTCAGAGTACGGTCGCTATCAAACAGAAAAACCGCACCTACCATCTGGCGTTCCTTCATGAGCGAGGCTCTGCAAAGCAGCAATCATGGGGTCATCTGTGTCCTCATCCGGGAGCGATTTCATAAAAAGAGGAACAGAATCGAACGCTGCGAGCTTTTCCTCGAGCGTCTCCTTGGGAGCAGGGTGTGGTCCCACTTTTACAGCCGACATGGTAGTTCAAGTTTGAGTTCAGTGGTAGTTTCGAGCTAGTCACCTTCCGGATTTGGAAGTGTTCAAGTTGTAGCCGACCGTCTTGACCATGCGTCCTCTTCGTTGCGGCTTAAACAGCCCAAGGTATCGCTTCAAGGCAAGGCCAGTGACTCTCTATTTGTATTCGGTCCCTTATGAATGCTGCAGGCTCCGGAATCGGTTATCGATTACCTTGTCGTTGGCGGAGGTGAACACCATTCTTTAGCAGTAGTCGTTGTGTTCATAGTCTCTTCAAAACGACGTGCCCAGGTGCCGTCGGCCTAGCAATTGCCCAGCGCATCTGTCAGATTTTTCCAGCTAGGCAGTGTTTTCTTGTGGAGAGACATCCTGGCCCCGGAGAGGAAACCAGGTAGGGCAATGATACAGAATTCTGGATTCCGGGTTTCAGCTCAATATTGATGGTCCAAGTTCGCGTAACTCGGAGGTTATACATTCAGGTGCTGCTATACCGATCCTGCGCTACTTCGTCGCTAACTCTTTTATTTCTCAGGACTATATTACCCGCCCGACTCACTGAAGACGCGTCTATGTCTTCGTGGGCGCCAGATGCTCTACGATCGCTGCAAATCACGAAAAATACCATTTCGCAAGACTGGGAAGCTCGTAGTAGCAACCGACAGGCAGCGACCATATATCGAAAGCCTCCACTCGAAGGCCATGAAACTCGGATGGCCCTCCGGCTTTTCCGCTCCCCAGCATCGTGACGGGGGCCTGTACTACCGACCGAGCTTCTCTCCGGTGGAGATGCCCGCAGAATGGAGCCGGATTTATCGGGTGAGATAATGGGCGCCCTGTGGTGTCCAGAAACCGGTATCATAGACTCTCATGCCTTGATGGAGAGTCTGGAGACAGATATCATCGATTCGGAGTCTGGCGAGCTTGTTTATTCGACAAGCGTCGTTCGCGTTGATCCATATACTGGCTCTTCCGCCGATACTGGTTGGGTCGTTCAAATGGTTACAGGTGACGGCGACACAGATGCCATTCTCGTGAAGACAGTGATCAATGCTACCGGCTTGTCTGCCCCGCTCATCGTCAACTCCCTGGTGCCTGAAACGAAGCGCATCCCGTTATGTTATGCCCGCGGATCCTATGCGAAGTACAGGGGCCCAGGCATCTCACACGTATCTCACCTCATATACCCCTGCCCTGAAACAGAGGGAAATGCGCATGGTTTCCAGTCCCTTGGAACGCATCTGACGTTGGATTTACAAGGCCAAGTGCGCTTTGGACCAGATCTCGAGTGGATATATCCTCCCGCCGAGGAACTGGACTCAGACACGGACTTTTGGAGAAAGCATTTGGTTCCCGATGATTCCAGGTTGACGGAGATGCACCGCGCGGTCTCTAGATATCTTCCGAACGTCGCGCTAGAAGGGCTGCAGCCGGATTATGTCGGGATCCGCCCTAAATTGGTTGGACCGCAGGGCGGTTTCCAGGATTTTGTGTTCCGCGCCGACTACCCCGACACCAAACGGGAAAGCCAACACACACCTCTGATCAGTCTGCTAGGCGTCGAAAGCCCGGGTCTCACGGCGTCGCTTGCGATCGCCGAGCATGTAGTAGAGAATATGCTGGGCTCACAGGGATCATGACAATATAATCTATTGAAACAGCATCATGAACGCGGAGTAATCTGGGGCTCCCATGCGTTGATCTTCGGCGCTACAGTATTGTATGGTTTGTACGCGCCCCGTGTGCCAGTCAAATTCTCCGTCCAGGGCTATATGGATGCGGACGTCAGGGCCTTGACGGGAAACATACATAGCAGGCAGCCGTACCACTGCCAGTCACGCCTGGAAGCAACCACGACAGCGTCCTCATTCGGCGGGTCTTTCCGAATGTGAGAGATCCAGGAGTGCCATTCGGGCGGGACTTGGGATGCGTGGTAGTGGTGCTACAGCGCGTATTGCTCAGTGAATTTCCAGGAGTTGTGTACATAGATACGTACCTGGGCTAAATCAACCCACCGCTGCCGACCTGTACAAACTATCAGAACACGGATCGATAGCCTGGCGACAAATACTGACCAGGGACTTCCTCCTCCGCATTGTAGTTCTCGAAATATCGGTTACCGAATCTACATTCTGGATTGAGCGATGATTCAAGCAGTGTAGACGAAACGCACTGGTCCATGCCAACTAGTCTGCCCGACTTGGCGTCGCCGATGTATTGCATCTGCCTCCACCATTCCCTAAGCCCCACGCGGTATATGCTCCGCAGATATCGATGCAAGGAGACCATGGTATGGTGGAAAGTTGCTTGGTCGTTGTTTGGTTGCAATTCCACCCCAAATTCGCAAAAGTTAAAGTTACATGGTACATACAGGTGAATTCTATTTGTTGGTAGGCAATACATCACTGACTAGGTAACCCGAATCGAAGGTGGTAAGCAATATGTTGTTACATATGGACGAGTAGAGAGAGATAAGGAAAGATTATAAGTCGCACATATCTGAGAAGGTCGAAATGAATAAAGAAATTGTCTCAAAGTTAGATGAATGTGCAAGGTATGAAGTTCTTGGCGCCTCAGTCCGCGTAGAGGACGTGCTTGTCCGTGCCCTCAATCCAAGCCCGGAGTTGCTGGTCACTGTCCAGCCCGACAAACGCGTTGCTCATGCTGTCCCGGTACTTGAGATTCGCGACCTCGCCCCCGAGCCGTGCCTGGACTTTGTCCATCAGCTCCGAGTGTTTTACCCGCGGATGCACACGGATGGCGATGAGGTCGTCGGCAACCCGGTCGAAGATCTTGATCTTGACGAAGGCAGTTTGAGGGTTGGCGGCGGAGATGGGAGGTGTGTTGATATTCGACGTCATGGTGGAGCCCGAGCGAGATCGCCCCGACATCGGATTGGAGCGGAGAGACGTGGAAGAGGGAGAGGAAGCGATAGGCGGCCCATTGCTGTAGCTGTTGCCATTGTCGTTCCACCGACTCGCTGGGGGCGATCTTGATCGTGCGAGAGGTGATTCGGCGCGGGAGTACGATGATTGGACCCGACCACCGAGGGAGGAGCTGGATCCCGTTCGCTGGTGGTTTTGCGTATGTGCGTGGAGACGGAGGTTGTTGTCGACCGACGGCCGTGTGTCACTCGACTGGCTGTATGGATGCCGGTCGCTGGTTGATCGTTGGGGTGACGGTGCATATCCCTCGTCCTCATAGTCAGACCCGTCGCTGTGATGCTCATCGTCCATCCTCATCCTCCCAAACTGGTCCTGCACCTCGTTTCCATACTCGTCCACCTGATCGCCGTACTGGCTAGACTGGTTGGACAGACTTCGCTCGAATAACGCCTCTATCTCCTGCACTCGTGGAGGGATCGCGTTCTCCACGTCCCCCGGTTTGAGTGCCAGAAATTCGCGGACTACCTGATGCTCCAAGATGTACTTCGCGCCAGAGTTGCTGAGATCGCACAGGTTATGTACGTATTCATCAAGGTCGTTCCGCCGAGTGGCAGTGAGTGCGTCGTCAACATCCTGTGCAGGACCCGGCATATACGGAAGCATTCGGGGATGCGGGGGTTGGCGACCGGCTTCACGGGGAAAGGTCTCCAGAAGGGATACCTGAAAATCGTAAAAGTCGTTGTAGACGCGAAAAAGGATGAGAGCCTTGGCTGGAGGCAACGATTGGCCTGGAGAGGCGTAAGGCTGGAAGACGGCATCGACCCTAAACCAATATTCGTCCATCTCGTAATGAAATGAGACGACATCTGCGGAAAGAAGAATGCCTGCTGGCAGCATATCGGGGGTTTCGGGGGGAGGTTGCAAGGATCCATTGGGATACGACTGATCGTGCGGTGAAGGTCCCTGGACATTGATTGCAGGCTCCGGGGGTGTCACGGGCGAGTATTGTGGCATGAACGGACTGTTGGGTACGGAGTCCCGGTTGAGGGGCGAGTCGACGACGCCGAGGGGGATGCTGTTCTGCTTGTAGTTGAACATGGTGCGCTTCCAATCTTCGACCTTGGGCAAATCCCCGCGGTCCATGAGAGCGTTGACATCGGGGATGGCTTTGCCCGTTGCCGGATCGTGTATCTCAACGAAAGACACAGGGATGAGGCCAGGTCGTCCCAGACGGCCGATTGGCTTCGCGACGAACCATTCCCGATTGGATTGGGCGACAACGGTGATGGCGTCGCCGCGCTTGGCGTCGAGCTCGTCGGCGCGTTCTGCAAAGAAATCGTGCAGCACGATGGCGTAGAACACCTGCGATTTGACGGGAGATTTTGGGGGCGGAACGTCGAACTGCGGTTGTGGCGTTGGCGTTGGTAGCATTTGGCCCGGTCCGGCGACACTGGCTGTTCGGAGACTGTCCAAGAGATGAGCAAGCGACACGTCAAGAGCGGGGGACGACTGACGAGGCCGAGTTTTTGTTGAACTCCTCGAACATGGCCTTGGGAACGAGACCCCGCGCGCCGGAGACGGGGTTGTGGGCCTCGTACCAAACACCCTGGTTGTCTACATCACGGAGGACGTAGAAGAAATCGCCCTTTTTGAAAGGGAGTTCCTGGGGCGCCTCGGGCCGGTAGGCGGACAATGCGCGAATGACCTTCTGCGGGGGCAGAATGGCGGACGGAGGCTTAGAGACTGAGGGGAGGGGGACGGGGGTGGATATCTGGGCCCTGATTCCGCCGTCCTTGTTCCCGTTGAGGGACTTGCGGATGGACTTCATGGCGGGCGGGAAACGAGTGGTGAAGGGGTGAGACAGAGAACAATAATAAACTCATTTTGCAGATATTGGTTCACGTGCTGTGCTGCACTTCTGTATCCACTGTCAAAGATGGCAGCAAAAAGACATATGTGCATGCATAAGGCACTCCCAGTGTTCGTCGCCATCCCGCATCTCCTCGAATCATATCATGACATGTGAGATCCACGCTGCCGCCGCGTCCCAATGGACAAACGGACGCGTACGCCCACTTGCTCTCCTTTGATCCGTCGAAAATCAGGAGTAGCGATTCGCGAACAAGGCACCGCCTTCATCTGACGAGTATCGGTGGCCAAATCCTGCAAATCCCACTTTTTCTTTCACCTTCTTGATGTTGTTCACAAGTCTGAACCGCCAAATGCCCGGGCCGAGCACTCGCCTAGATGAAATTATTTTGTTTCTCGTGACTTTGAGGCATTCATTACGTCAGCGCGCTGCCAGACGCTCTAGCCAAACAACGGCAAACTCATACTTGCCATTGACGCTGACCGACGCTGCAGCTGCTCGCCATGGCGGCTCGAAAGCTCCAAAGTCGGTCCCCCACCCAACCCTGCTCACCAAACCTCACCCCCATTTTCAGCCGAAATTGACCGGACCCTCAAGAAGGTCTCCGAGGGCGTAGAGCTCTTCGAGAGCATATACGACAAGATGCAAGCCTCGACGAACCAGGCGCAGGCAAGATATCACCTCACTTGAGCTGAAATAATATAACTCAGTTTCCGCACAAACTACCCAGAAAGAGAAGTTGGAGCTCGACTTGAAGAGCCAAATCAAGAAACTCCAGCGTCTGAGGGACCAGATCAAGACTTGGGTCGCTAGCAACGACATCAAGGACAAGACGCAACTGCTGGATAACCGCAAGTTGATCGAGACGGTGCGCATGTTTGCGTGTAGGCAACCGCCTTTAGGAGCGGCCACTAATCTATTCGCCCTCTTCGCATGATGTTTTCGTCTCATCCAGCAAATGGAAAAATTCAAAGCATGCGAAAAGGAGATCAAGACTAAGGCTTTCTCTAAAGAGGGCCTTATTCAGGCGGCCAAGCTCGACCCGAAGGAGCAGGAAAAGGAGGAAGTGACATCATGGCTCCAGACTCAAGTCGAGGAACTCCAGATGCAGGTGGAGCAGTCCGAGGCAGAGATTGAGGCACTACATGGCTCCGGGAAGAAGAAAAACAAGTCTGGATCGACGGCCGGCCGCCTCGAGGAGCTGGAGACGCTGAACGAACGACGAAAGTGGCATATCAGCCGCCTAGAAATTGTTCTACGACTCCTGAATAATGGCTCCATGCCAACGGAAAAGGTCCTGGATTTGAAGGAAAATGTGCAGTACTTTGTGGAGAGCAACACGGTTCGTTGCACAACAGTCATTCGCGTACCGAGACCATTCAAGGCATTTTGCGAGTGTAGGAAGAGGGCTTCGCCGAAGATGAAGGCATTTATGATGATCTCAACCTCGACGAGGAGGAGGAGAAATTCGGCCTTGCAGCGGAAGACGATGACACCGACGAGTCGGATATTGGCAGTGAAGGTTGGTTCGTGAATGTCGTCTCGCGTTCTCGCCTCATGATCCTGCTCAGATCTACCTCCTCGAACGTCATCGAAGAAAAACGATGAAGGGAGCGTAACGAGCAGTAAACAGAATGACAGTCCAATACTCAAGAAAGCAGCCGTAACACTACAACTACGAAGTAAGCCGGGTCTATCCACATTCTTCACAGCACTCATCTTCCTTCTCAGAAACATCTGTGGATGGTAGGCGCCGAGTCGCGCGACTTGACTTTTCACTGATAGCAGCTATCAGCAACGGCAAAACCGCCACCAAATCCTAATTTTGCACAACAGCCAATGGCGAGCATCCTCAAGGCTGGGCTACCCCCGCCAATACCCCGGCCAACCACGCTGCCTCCGGTGCGTTATTCCGTTGCTGCAGCAGGGGGTAACGCAGCGGCGGCCACGCCCCCTACACAAGGCAACTCATCCCAACCCACATCGCACGTCTCCACCCCTGCGTCTGCATCGGTTTCCCCTCCAAATCCTCCGCCAGCACAGCCCACGGCTCCGTCAATACCTCTACCGTCGCAATCTACACCGCTGGATCAGTCATCTGGTGTCCCATCGTCCCCCAGCTTGACACACCCTTCGACAACGAGTCCAATGCTGTCCTCTTCAGCATCTGTTTCGCATCAGCCAGATGGGTCCTTTTACTCAGGGCAAGGGTCCCCGGCGATGTCAGAGGGTGTGCCCAGTTCACTTGGAGGCCCTGCAGCTACTTCGTCGCCGCCACGTGCCCTGGCGCGGAAAGGTCTCTTTGGATTCGTCGACGGGCTTCTATGTAATTTTAACACCGCACCTCGTAGATTCGGTTTCCTCGCCACCACGAGCAGCATCGCAGTCGCCAAGTGTTTCCGTACGTATAGATGACGTGGGGGATATTGGGTTGCCTTCGAGCTCACCGCATTACAGCAGCTGCTCGATCCATCGCCGTCATCGCTTAACGGCAATTCGCAGGCCCAGCAGGCTTCACCGTCGCCGGCGCCCCAGCAGGTACAGCAGCCTTCCACCTTGGTCGTGACGGATTCGCTCTCACTAATCGTCACTGCAGGCCCCGCAGTTCCCTCCTGGTGTCAAGGTGCCACAGAGCGAGCAGGCTGGCATGTCAATGCTGGCGGCACCGCAGCAGCCTTCCATAGGTACCCAGAGACCACTCTCGGCGGCCCACTCCGTACCTCAGCGGGCTACCGCTGGGGCATTTCCTGGATCGCTTTCTGACTTAGTGGTATCCTTTGAGAGTGTTAAACAGAAGGGTGCGATTTTTTTGGCTTTACCGCGACGCATCGTTCTTTGGCTGACGTACCTCGCCGTCTCTGCAGCTGCTCTTCGGATGACGAACCTGGATCAGGTACATAAGATGCTCGAGGGTGGTTACTCGAACGTTCCCCAGCCGCAGGATACGGAGAAGTAAGCCGCTCTACCGCCGTGACATCAAGGCTTTCTTAATGCACTTATTCAGGCCAAAATACTACGTCCCCCGAAATCTATATCCGACGGCAGCGTACTACCCTCAATCGCCTCATCCTTTGTTGAGTACCGCCGCAATATACTCTCAGCTTGACGTCGAGACGCTGTTTTACGTGTTCTATTTCCTTCCTGGAACATATCAACAGTGAGCCTGATATATTTTCCCGTCGATCTATGTCTTGGTCGGTTCATTGGTATCATGGCAGGTATCTCGCAGCGAAGGAGCTAAAGCGCCAGTCGTGGCGGTTCCACGTCAAATACCTGACTTGGTTCCAACGACACTCCGAACCTCAGGCTATCACTGAGGAGTACGAGCAAGGCGTATACGTCTACTTCGACTGGGAAGGCTCTTGGTGTCAACGGAAGAAAGCGGACTTCCGATTCGAGTATCGATATCTGTCGGAAGACTGATCATTTAACGAACGCTCACCTACGTGTCGCCGTCCTTGGATCTGCCGAGCAGACTATTCACTAATCCACTCTCTCTCATGATCATATTGTATCTTTTATTTCGTCCATTGGATATACGACTTGTTAATCCAACTTGACGACGGCACCCAAAGCCTCGAAAGTCTTTTTCAATTTTTCGGCCTCCTCCTTGGGCAGATTCTCCTTCAAGACTTTGGGCAAAGACTCAACGAATTTCTTGGCCTGCAAAACCAGGTCAGATTATTCAACGCCACCAATAAGCATAGAATGCTACACACATCTATCAGCGTCAGGTTTGGCACCAGTGCCTTGACTTCCCGAATGATTTTGGGTTTAGATCCAGCATCAAACGATTCGAGTTGGACGTTGAATATAGTCTTTTCTTTAGGCTTCTCCTGTATTTTGGTTTGAGTATCATACGAGACACAGGAACGCCGCACGACTGACCGGAGCAGGCTCATCGGAGGGTGCAGCAGCTGGAGCGGCGGCTGCCGCTGTAGGCATCGCAATTTCTTGGATGTTCAGCCGCGACTGTTACATACATTTAGTGATATCGCGGAGAAGGAGAAAAACTCCCCGATTCACCTTAAGATGTGTTACGAGATCTGCAGCCTGCAGCAACGTCAGGCCAGCGATGTCATCCACAAGTCGCGACACCGTTGGGTCTTTCCCGGCGGCTTTGCTCGGGGGAGGTGGAGGTGGCGCGGATTTAGATGCAGCATCGGTAGCCATTGCCAGACATCTCGATGGTATCGGGTGTCTTGAGCAGCTACATTGGAGGTCGGTATTTTGCCTCAGTTCAAAAAGACAGAAACGTTACCCAGCGATGAAGCTTGGTCGCGTCGCTGCGCGAAGTAAGGAAGAGCAACGACTCTATGGTGCAGATTTGAGTACAACGAGCAATGCGCTTTAGTATGCACGTACTGCCATCCTTGGCTGTCGGACTCAGAGGAAATGCGCGTCAAACGGAAAACTGGAATTAGGTTGCTATTGCTTGTGTGTGTATGCTTGCGCTGATGGACAAAGCGCAAGTTGAACCTTGCCCCTTTCTCTTTTCTCATCTTGGTTCTTGAGCGCTGAGCTCGTGAGTTCGCGGAGGAAGTTACTTTCTCGCCAAGCCGATACGTAGCCTCGGGGATACATATCTCAATCTTTTTGTATTTTGTCAGTTACTTCTTCCTTCACCGACAAGCTAAAAATAATGATGCTACAGGGTTCATACATAAACTACACTACATATAAATAAAACATACCGCAAACCAGGCGCTCTGCCATTTAAACGAGGCAGGTAACTCAGACCTTGCTGAGAACGCTGGACGTTTTTGACGAGGTCGTATCGAAAACGAGGTTCGGTTCTTTACGCCAGAAACACAGGGCCCGTAATATATCCTGGATACGCAAAGAATTGGGAAGAAGCAAAAAAGAAGTTGCATATATCGCTTACCGGTTGGGTTCCGAAAATCAGAATAACAACAGTCGCGGCTGTAGCTCATCAAATTGAATAGAAGACGAGAATGGGCAACTGAGATATCGTACCACAAGCAATCACAAGGTCCGGGACAGGGCTGCGAGGTGCGTTCACACTCATCACGCTTAAACTGGAAACAAGTCAGCCGATGGAATCAGATTCACCGGCTGATCGACAAAGTGGCCCCCATACCTCATTGCCAGGATAACATACAAGCCAAATGCCATGACACGGATAGGCAAACTGAGCTCCACATCTACTCGGGGCTTTGCCCCTGGTTGCCGGATGACAATCCACTTTTTCCACAGGAGGACAAGGGTCCAAACTGTTTGGAGCGATCAGTCCGTTGGAAAACTCTGACACCGGATAATACGCACCTTCAAATACGACCGTTGCGAACAAAAACAATGCCCCGAATGCGCCAATGGTTCCGGATCTGAGGTGATTCTTAATGAGGGTGAAGAAAAAGTCATGGTTATCCTCTTACAGTAGACGGGAATCCACTGAACAGTAGAAGAACCGACGGCTACGGGAGATTTTATCGGGGTTTGATGATCCAACCTACCGGTTTTGTCTCAGCACGATCAAGTTATACGGTCTGTGGAACTCACAACAGCAGTTGCAAGGATGCTGGTTAGTAACGCGAGATAGGGGACTCCAAGCATCTAATGGGAAATGTTGACAACTGTGCAGCACTAGAGTTGTTTGAGCTGCTTACCACCCACAACCGCACGGTATGCGTCCCTTGAGGTTCTTGTTTTTTAACGGAAGCACGCACAACGAGGAACATCTGCAAAAATAAACCTTCTGAAAAGTACGAAGGGTCTGGGTCGGCACCTGTAGGACGAGCATAAAGGCCGATAGCGATGCACTGAGGACGACATCTATATCAAGTGAAGATCTATGGTATAAAGCCAGACTCACAACGCCGGAACGCCCTGTATGCATTTTGATGTTAGAGCTGAGTTGTGATAAACCTGTAAAACATACATATAACAGAGACGCTTGGAAGAGACAGAGCATCTTCGATGGCTCGGGACCGGCTATTTTTCCCGCATAGAGGCTAGCGTTCAGCGTCAGAAAATCGAGCTTGAACTTGAACCGCGACACTCACAGCAAACTAGAGGAGCTAAATTTGAAGATGGGCTTGAATTAAAGTATATGCGTGGTGAAGGAGATCCTTACATGCCGATTATTATGAATGTGACACAGAGATTCACAAATGTCGGATGGCGGTGGACCTTTTTCGAAAACAGGATTACGGCCAGTAATATGGGAAGACCGAAATGCGAAGGCCAGATGTTGAGAACCAAGAAAAGGATTAATTGCGGCTGAGTCCCGTGGACGATGTTGACGGGTGCATCCACGTCGGTCGCGTCTAAAGGTGCGCCGTGTAAATGCAGACATGCAAAAAGGTTACGAGTGACTTACTCAGACCATTTCCAGAGGTAACTGACGCCATTGGTTCAACGAAATGTGTTAAAAAGAGTGTGGAATGGACAATAAAGCCAGCTTCAAGGAAGAAAACCACTCGCTGAGTGGTGGTGAAGAAGTAAAACACGCGTGCACAGATGGGTGATTGAATCCCCTTTCGCAACCGAAAGGGGCCTCGGGCATATGTAGTTACGAAAATATCACGGGATGATGATGATCACAAGGCTGAACTCGCGCTAGACTTGATCGGTCACCAAGCCGCCGCGCCACAATCGAGCGTCTGGACATTCGAGCATGTCTCCCAATCCGAGCGAGATGATCCACGCTGACAACTGACGATTTTTGAGCAAGTTTTGAAGGCGTGCTCAAGTTCCGGAGCAGAAAAGCCAGTGAGCTTGGCATAAACTTGAATTCGGCTGTTCACTGCAACCAGCCCTTCAAGTTTCAGCTCGCATCCAAGTGGAGCAATGACAGAGCGGTCCAGGTCGGTCTCTTCATGGAGGCCTCTGTGTATATGGGCGCCCACCGCTCAGTTATATGAGCTGGAGCGCTATGTGAGTATAATGTGACTCAGACAGATTCCCAGCGGCCTCAGCGCTGAGCAACCAGCTGTCTATTCTTGGCCTCAAGCTCATGCATCATGATTGCCACCATTATTGGCCCTCAAGCTGCCCACAAGAGGCTCTCCTCTTGTAGCACAAAATTTTATTTGAAGTAGGTGCACGCTCGACACGAGCAGGCCAGGGATTATCCTACTGTCGATAGCCAAAACGACAAGGAGGTTCTGGATGTGTACCGTACCTGTCAACATTGCTTTGCGTTGTAGAACACTCCTTTTGGACTCCCTGTGGTCATCCAGAAACCACGGGCATCTACAGTGCATCTACTCAGAGTTCCTCTTGGCCCACGAGCTCTTCCGCTCAGAAGGGTAGCTCGCGACGCCAGGCTTCATTTACGTCCCAAAATCTTCCTTCATCATAATCGTCACATTGCAGTCGACCAGATAATACCTTCCAGATTTTTCCAGCCTCGAGTTTCGGCACCTGCTTTGTATGGAACATGGCGGAGTGTCCTCATAGAGCATATGCTGCTCCGCTCTGCGAATGTGGATGGTAACATCGACTTCCTGTCCTTACTCATCTTCGTACTAAGAACCAATCGTCCCGCTGACTTCGAAACTAGGCGACTGCTCTTAAGCGTTGCCGTCCCGAGTACTGCGTCAGTTTGCCCCTCGTCTCTCTCTCTGCTCTCCTGCTCCCAATATGGCTACAATCGAGAACACGATGGGGGCTGCGCTGTTAGGGGTTATCGGCGCTGCTGGGTAAGTCTGTTTAACGTGGACCTAGTCTTCTATTTGATCCCGGTGCCTAGGTTGTACGGAGGTATTTCTCCGCCAACAAAGCCTATGCAATCTGTGTCTGACTAGCACTAGTATCGTGTGTCCAAATTTGGTATTACTTCAATAGATATGGTCAGCTTCCTCCCCGCGTCCCTTCCGAGCCCTCCCACTGACTTTGTCCGCAGGGTCTACCGACAGCTGGTATGTCATCCTCACTACTCGTTGAGGATCCAGACATATTCTCTCGCCAGGTATATCAAGTTTCTTGTAGGTGATTTCTGTACTCCCTTTGACTACACCGACATATGCCAACAGGTCTGCCTGGTTTTCGTGTTCGACTCGACCCACCAAGCACTCATATCACATACAGGTCAGTCCCATCGTATGTAATGTATTCAGCGATCTGACTTTGCAAAGTCTATTGGTATGTTATAACCAATTACAGCCACCCAGAAGCGCTTGTAAACCTTGTGTGGTATGATCCTCTCACTGATCCGATGTCATCATTAATTCAACGCCTCAGGAGTATCTTGGTGAGAACATCGAGAGTTCTCGTTCGTCCCTCTTTAACAGACATATGCCCAGCTCGAAGTCTTATTTAATGTAACTCAGGGTTCCTATCCTCGTTGTGTATTCTCTGACTTTCTCTCTTCTCCTCGAAGGGGTTCATTGGGTTGATCGTGCAAAGGTACGCTATCTTATCCAGCTTTAGACTAAGTTGCTGATCACCTGCTATGCAGTTTCTTAACCATGCGAGTATGGCGGTGTAAGTTATAATGATGACGAGTGGATCGAACGTTCTCATGTAATTTCCAGTGAGCAATAAGAACCTGACCCTCACGGCTATCACGGTGAGGACTTTGGCGGTTCCGTCGAATGTTTCTAAGACATCCTAGGCATCCTTGGTGTTGGCCGAATTTGGTTGCTCTGTGGGTAAGATCTGCCTTTTCCATTCGCCTCGGTTCTCCTCGTAATGCCTTTCTCGATCAGCATTTACCATCCAGTCGTAAGCCCCGGCTATTTTGCTTCAAATTTCATTCGTTTCAATGCGTGCAGGTTACAACTGGAGACATGGACAGAGCTCGGAGAATTGAAGGTGTGTACCTGAGAGTAGTTCTCAAGGTCCAACGTCCAATATCACATATCCAGAGCTTGTCTATGTCTGTCAACGTACTCGGAGCCGCCTCTGATGTCATTATTACATCGATTCTCGTTTTTTATCTACACCAATCTCGAACTGGTTTCAAGAAGTGAGTGTCTAGACGGTCTGGAAGTCGCAGGCTGACCTCGCGAAGGTCCGACACCATGATTTCCAAGTTGATCATGTTCTCGGTCAGCACTGGGCTTTTGACGAGCATTTGCGCTGTCGCCTCCCTCCTTTCGGTCAGTACTTCTTTGTTCTCTTGATAAATGGGCTTAGATTGCGCTATCTAGATACTGCTCTGGGGACAGACGCTCATATATGTTGCGTTCTATTTCAGCCTGGGCCGCTGTGCGACGCTATCCTCGTTTCTGGACATCTCAAATTTGACTGGACACCCCTTAGTGTATTTCAATTCCGTCCTGGCCACTCTCAACGCTAGAAAAGTAAGCATCGGTACCATCTCGTCGTATTTATCTGACACCTCCGTGAAAGGACATCCGCGCCTTGACCGACGATCCCGAAGATTTGACATTTTCACTCCAGACCCTTTCCAAAGTTCCGCGGAACATGAACTCGCGGGCATGGATATCCGTCTCTAGTGCGCTGTGTCTGTTCTAATGTTCGCTTCGTAGCGGCCCACGATTTCCATCAAAATCGACACGACGCATGAAGTAGAAGCAGAGCAAGACTCCAACGTATGTAAAGTTTACTACCCCTATTTACGAATACTTATTCCTGTTCAATACAGTCCTGCGTAACCGAAAAATCTAACAAAGAGGAGGACCTGATGATACGCTAAATCGCAGGGTGGCTTTTTGTTTCAGGTGCACGAATAAGGATTGTACTCCGTGTAAAGCGTGGGACGGTGTATATTTGGATCGGAGGGCTGCGACAAGCACTGCCTAAATTGTATTTTTATCTTCCAAAAGCGGCCGTGCTGCTACCTCACCACCTCATGTTCTAAATTGCTGTCAAAATTGTCCTTTCTCTTGCCTCGAGTGGCCCAACGTGTTTCTGGGCGCTGCAAATCGCTGCGCGAATTGGTGCTCGCTGCCCATCGCTGTCCAAATCCATATGCACAACGCGGAAGTAGCTATCGTACTGGCAGTGATGTCTTCCTGCGAGACGTCGTAATCCCCGACCACAGTGGCTGGCTCACACTCTAGAGCTATCTTTTCCGGGGCAGATTCGAGATCTCGATTCTGGCGTACAAGTTGCTTTCTCCTTCTGCCTATGGTGTCCAAGTAGCGTTACGTTGGCCTCAAGCAAGGAACTGCTCTCTCTTCCGTGTGCACCTGGTCTAAACCTCTTTCGCTCACGGCTCGGTGGCGCCGATGGGACGTTCGTAATGGCAACTCCAAGTCTATATCAGGACGAATTCCCTGTCCGCGTGCGGCGATTACCGCGGCCTTCTCGCAATTGAAACGCCTTTTTGCAAGAACCATCAAGATGTAGGCTAACGACCATGCATAGTACTTGGCTGCCATAAAACTCCTCTCCTCCACTGGCCTCGGCCCTCATCATTCTTTGCCCCGCTATTTTTTATTTGTTGGATCCTCTCTGCCTCGCGGTCGACATGGCCATAACTTACCTCCTTGCGCTGGATATCTGCGCGGTCGTCTGCGTGCTACTTCTATTAAAACGTCTCCTGGCGCCATCGCGGCAAGTGCACACGCTGCCTCCCGGGTACCGCCCATTCTTTGCTACTTTCCCGCCAGCGCGTCATTCACCGCGTTTCTAGTCCGAAGGGCTTACCCCTCGTCGGCAACGTCCTAGACATGCCCTCTGAAAAGGAGTGGCTCACTTTCTCGAAGTGGTCGGACACATACGGTGACCTATGCAGCGTAACTGTGCTCGGCCAGCCGATCATTATCATCGGTTCCGCGAAAGTAGCCGTCGACCTACTGGACAAGCGGAGTGCTATCTATTCCGACCGTCCCGTCTGCACTATGGGTACGCACCATCGCTATCCGCTCCCCGCTCGGTGCCGGCTGACCCCGGGGTCCAGGCGGCGAGCTGGTCGGCTGGAAAAACACACTCGTGCTGCTGCCCTACGGGGACCGTTTCCGCCGCTTCCGTCGCCTCTTCCACAACCTGATAGGCAGCCGCGCGGCCATGAAGCAGTTCCTCCCGGCAGAGGAGGTCGAGACGCACAAGTTCCTCCGCCGCGTCCTGGCCAAGCCGGATGATCTGTCGACGCACATCCGGAAGTGAGTTCCGGCGCTTCCGTTCGTGAGCGCGCAAAATTTGCTGACGATGGGTATTGAATAGGACCGCCGGTGCGATAATTCTGCGCATCTCGCACGGATACGAAGTCAAGGAAAACAAAGACCCATTCGTCGAGCTTGCCGAACAAGCGACAGAGCAGTTTTCGCTCTCTACCGCGCCTGGTGGCTTCATGGTCGATCTCATCCCCGCCCGTGAGTGCGCGAGTTTCATTTTTTCTTTCGGTACCGGTCTAAGCCCACCTTTCCCGCTCGCTAGTGCGCCACGTCCCAACATGGTTCCCGTTCACCAGCTGGCGTGTTAAGGCAGACGCCTGGGCTGCCACACTTACGCAGATGGTTGAACAGCCTTATAATTTTGTAAAACTACAAATGGTGCGCCTTCCCTCCGTTGGCGTCGCGATGGAGCATAAATGACCCAAATGACCCTCGCAACTGTATGTGATATGCACGTACTTATGCTTACCTCACTGCAGGCCGCTGGCACGGCACCCGTCTCGTTCACATCGACGCTGCTCGAGCCGAAGCACCTCACCGCGGAGGAGGAGTTCGACATCAAGTGGTCCGCCGCGTCTCTGTACAGCGGTGAGTCATGCCCCGCGGTACCTTCATGACAAACAAGCTAAGCTTTACGCGCAGCTGGTGCCGACACGGTATGTTACGTCGCCTAAATCTCCTCCCCATGTCAAACCCAGAGCCAAAGCTTATGGTGCTACCAGACAGTCTCGGCCGTGTACGCCTTCTTCCTCGCGATCGCGCTGCACCCCGCGGTGCAGGCGCGCGCGCAGGCGGAGATCGACGCGGTGGTCGGGCGCGACCGGCTGCCGACGTTCGCGGACCGCGACGACCTGCCGTACGTCGACGCGCTCGTCAAGGAGGTGCGTGCTGCTCGTCAACTTGTCACTGCAACTACACACGTCGCCAGGTCCTGCGCTGGAACGCCGTCGTCCCCACCGGTGCGTCGCTCTGCCCCTCCCTCCCGCCCTTAACTTAATTGTCGACTAGGCGTCCCGCACCGCGCGACACAGGACGATGTGTACGCGGGGCACCTGATCCCGCGCGGCGCGCTCGTGCTCGCGAACATCCATCGCATCATGCACGACGCGCGCATGTACGCGGACCCCGGCGTGTTTGAGCCCGCCCGCTTCCTGGGCGCCGCGCCCGAGACGGACCCGCGCAGCTTTTGCTGGGGGTTCGGGCGGCGGTACGTCTTGTTTTCCTTTCTCTCTTTTCTCTGGGCCGCGCTGATTAGCGTGGGCGTTTAGCATCTGCCCGGGTACGCACATCTCCCCTTCCGTCACGGAGTTGATTGACATGTAGACTGAAATGTGTCGCAGGCATGCACCTCGCGGACGCGTCCGTGTTTATCTCATGTGCGATGTCGCTTGCGGTGTTCGATGTGGGCAAGTGCGTCGAGGGTGGGCGCGTCGTCGAGCCCGTGAACGACAAGACTACGGGCACGATCAGGTGTGTCGCGTTCGCGCGTTTTCCTCCCTGCCCAGCAATTCGCATGCTTACCCCACGTGTAGCCACCCGGTGCCGTTCCGCTGCACGATCAAGCCGCGCTCGGAGAGGGCGGTCCAGCTCATTATGGGCGACTGAGCGGGCCGCCGCCAACCGCAATGAATCCCACCATACCACCGTTCACCGACGATCGCATTAATCAAACTGGGCCAGTCGTTTAATCGAACCTGGCGTCCCCTCCTTCCTCCCGTCCCTCGCTTTCTTGCGCGCGCACGCTCGCTGGTTATTTATCTATCTATTACATACGTTGCATTGTGTCTCTTGCGGGGTCGCGCGGGTAGTTTGTGTTGCTTGTTACATACGTACGTACCTTACTATAGGGTGTGTCCGATATAATGGAGAGTCCGAAGTCGGTTGGGTGATTCGCGAGAACGAAAAGCGGTCACCAGAAAACGATACAATGGTATAGAGATACATTGTGGTTTTGAGTACACAGTAAAGGATCCTTACTTGCCAGACTAGGGTCGCGGAGGCGTCGGCACGGGGTGCGTAAGTGGCGCGGGGGGGTCGATTTCCATTTCGATTTTGGCTTCTGCGGACGAGGGCGAGGCACGGGGGGAAGCGCGTCGCCTTCTCCCGCGGGCGGCAGTTGCGAGGGGGGAGGGTGGCCTATGCTTGCAGTTTCAGCGGGCGGGGCGTGCGCGGTTTCAGCAAGCGGAGGGGGCTGCCCTCTGTCTTCGCGCAGGATGCGCTGCACGGACGCGCGGATGCCGGCGGAAAAGCGCGCGTCAGCAAGCATGGGCGCATCGGCGGCGAAGCGCTCGATGACGGGGAACCTGGGGCAGATGCAATGCATGCGCACTGGGCAGAGAGCGGGACGCACCGGTTGACTTCCTGCATGAGCTCCTTGTGGAGGAGGTGCGGGGCGGTGTAGGCGCGCTGGCCGGACTTGATGCGCGCGCGGGCGATCTCGTCGATGCGGGCGGTGAACGCGTCGAAGCTGGCCTTGGGGAGGCTCAGCGCTAGTGCGGGGGGACTCGGAGGGGGACGCACGGAGCGCTGGGCGTCGGCGAGGAGTTCGCGGCGGAGCTTGTCGAACTCGCCAGACTTTTTGAATCTGGAGGGGGTGAGAAAGAGTTGAGGAGAAGGAGGGGAGGACAGACTCGTCGACAAGCTGGTGTGCGTCTGTAATGGGCATAGTGGTCGCCGGTGAACAGCCGAATAGCCGAATAGCCGACTCGCCACGGCACTCTCGATCAAACGCGTCTACACTGACCGCAGACGTGTACCGGTACTGTATGTTCTCTCTTCTTGTTGCCGGGACTGTGGGTATACTCACTGCTCTCACTTCTCCCTCTATCCCCCAGTCCCCATGGCCCAACCAGACTTTCCTCCCTTGAAGAACGATCTGCTGCTGCGCGCTGCCCGCGGTGCGTACACCGTGTCCATCGCGATCTCCACCTCACCGTTCAACAGGCGAAAAGACGGAGCGTGCGCCCGTCTGGATCATGCGTCAAGCGGGGCGCTACCTCCCAGGTCTGCCCCTCGTCTGCCCTTGGTCCATCTGCCCTTGACCCGCAATTCAACCCAGAGTTCCGCAAAGTGCGCGAGTCCCACGAGTTCTTCGAGGTCTGCCGCACCCCAGAGCTCGCCGCAGAGATCACCCTCCAGCCGATCCGCCGCTTCTCCGGCCTCATCGATGCCTCCATCATCTTCTGCGACATCCTCGTCATCCCCCAGGCGATGGGCATGGAGGTCCTCATGAACCCCGGGCCCGTCTTCCCCGACCCGCTGAACACGCCCGCGGATGTCGCAAAGCTCAGCGACAAGGTTGACGTCGACAAGGAGCTCGGGTACGTCTTCCAGGCGATCACGCGCACGCGCATGGAGCTTGCGGGTGAGGTCCCGCTCATTGGCTTCTGCGGCGCGCCTTGGACGCTCTTCATGTACATGATCGAGGGTGGCGGCAGCAAGACGTTCCAGAAAGTCAAGTCCTGGATCTTCAAGTATCCCAAAGAGTCCAAGGCCCTCCTCATGCGCATCGCGGACGTCTGCGTCGACTTTCTCGTCGGCCAGGCGAAAGCTGGCGCACAGGTCTGATTTAAATCTAATTAAATCTACTCAGCTAACACCGCACAGCTGCTGCAAGTCTTCGACTCCGCTGCGGGCGAGCTCTCCCCCCACGACTTCGCGCTCTTCTCCCAGCCGACGCTCGAGTACATCTCCACCTCCGTGCGCGCGCGCCTCGGGCCTACTGCCGTGCCCATGACGCTCTTTGCCAAGGGCGCGAACTACGCGCTCCCCGCGCTTGCGCACGCGGGCTACGACACGCTCGGGCTCGACTGGCAGATCGACCCCGCCGCCGCGCGCGCGCTCGTCGGGCCGAAAATTGCGCTGCAGGGAAACATGGACCCGGGCGTGCTGTACGGCGGGCGCGCGGCGATCGAGGACGCGGTGCGCCGCATGTGCGCGGGCTTCGCAGACGGGGACGGGCCGCGCGGGTGGATCGCGAATCTTGGGCATGGGATCACGCCGGGTGTGGACCCCGAGGACGTGCGCTGGTTCTTTGAGTGTGTGCGAAAGTATTCGGCCAGGACGGGGGCGTAGTGTGTGCATATCTGGTGTATATCTTGCTGCAAGTAGACGCAAAAATTCAAGTGTACTTAGACTCTGGCGGCAGCCTTCTTCCCCTGCATGAGTATCTATTTCTCTACAGTCCTGCTGGCGGAAAGTAGGCGTGATCGATGAACGCGTCGGTTGCGGTGCTGCAATTTGGCCTCGGGATCTTATAAACACGGCTGGCCCGAAGGTCGGCTCTTGACACCCGCTTGTTTTACGACTTTCATGAGACCCCGGTTGAAGAGCTCGTAGCAACTCGCTACTATTCCCTGTCTCCACCTACCTAATTTCGTGCACACGACTACCATCTTCGTACGATATCATATGCCCACTATCTTTAGTAGTGGGTATTGGGGCGCTGAAATGAAAAGTTTTCATTCCATCAAATGGCCTCATTGGGACTGATCTTTCCCACAGTCTTTGTGAGGAAGTTTTGTCCCGCGATCTATTCGGATCTATTTCACGCCGAAACATTCCGGTATGTCGCAAGATGATGACGGAATCGTCCGCGGCGAAATTCCCACGGTATAATCCGCTGGAGGGATATTCGTTCACGAGAATATGAGTTTGATTCCTGCAGTGAATTCCATATAGCATATGTCATGCAGCAAATTCTGTCCAGCAAGATACCTCCACGTCTTTTACTGGACAGATTTCCTTTGTATCTACTTAGGAGTGATTTTGTTGGATCAACTTTCCTGCAGTCGCTTCCGTGCACGAGTTTCTCCATTTCTCGCTGGAATCATTCTGCTGTATGAGTTTTCTATTTCTTCCTGAAGTGATTTCGCTCTAGCAATCTCTTTGTTTCTCCTGCAGTCATTTCACTGCACAGTTTCAGCTATCTCTCTGTGATTTCACTGGATGCACATCCACCATTTAAACCTGCAGAAAAATCTCTCCAGTGATTTCCCTCCAAGGTCTCTTTGCAGTTTAGCGCTGTGTAAGCAACTTTGTGTTAAATAACGTGACTTTTCTAACACTGTTATTAACATGTAAATTACATTTCTCACATCCGAGGGTCCCGGAGGCATGTAATTAATATGTGAGAAACCCTGCAAGGGTGAGCCCTGGCCACCCACTGCAGCAGTAAATAAAATGGTGCCAAGCCGACTTGCAAGAACCTTGAATTTGGGTGTTTTGCATCTTGCGCTGATATCGCCGAAACGCCGTGACACCGATGTGACTCTGGCTTTGAAATTTTTCGCTCGCATTCTCGATTGAGTCTATGGACAAGGAAGAGGAGAACATTTCTCTGTCAACGGTGGACAAGTACACTCTCGAAGAGCTCTTATTCAACCACCCCGACCCTTACGACCTTGCCGAGTCAGATCGTCTTGATTTTGGGCCGGCGGTCACCCGTTCTAGTATGGTCTTCGCAATCACAGAGTACATCAAGTTGGACAGCACATTGGCTGAGTTGATGCAGCCAGTGAAGGATTCTCGGGCCACAAAGGTGTCGGTGGCCATGGTGGACGACACCCCGGCGGGTCGTCCGGAGGACTGGGATTTTAATGACTTTCTCTTGTAGTTTCTAACATATCTAACGTGTTATTTTCGATTTTTACATGTAAATTACATGTTAGAAAAATTCCGCACTTTGCGCAGTGACATCATGTTAGAAACCCTGTAATTTACATGGCATTGTTACAGCTATTTTGAAAACGTTAGACAATTCTCGTTTTCGTGCAAAGTTCGGGCCGCCGGGGCCATACCACAACAAATGCCAAATTTAGACGTCTTACATCACAACACCTACACAACCTCCACAAAATAACCTTCATGATGAACATTCTTAGTGAGGATATGGGGTCTTCCGGCTCGAGAGGTATCCAAACATGTTTCCCTGTGCTGCACCGTGTTTCGATGGTCCGGTAGACCATTTGCAAGCTTATGTGTGTTGCATTGCCAAGCAATTTCACGAGGGCTCATATAATTGGCCATAGACGTTATGAGCTGCTTCTGCTGGACGGGTATGTGGCGACGGTTGCCTCGAGCCATGATAAGTAAGTACTGTAGAGGAGAGTCGGAGAGACAGTGCAGGCATAGACTGCGCCAGAGCTTCCCAAAATGATAGTGCGTGGAGCCGGCTCCTCCCGGCCTGAACTTTGTTTGAAAATGAGAATTGTCTAACATTTTCAAAATAGCTGTAAATAACAAGAGGGGGGTTTTCATTCTCAGATTACTCACAAGTTCGATTTTGATTCTTACACAGTGCTATTGCAGTTATTTGCTCCAAGCATTTCTCACGATGTCAATGTAGCTATTTCGATATGATTGCCGCAACACACTTCTTCTTTCTTCTTCCAGCGAAATGTCAGTCAGTTGATTCACAAACAGAAACTTTAGTTTCTGATTGTGCTCTGAGTACCGAAAATGTCACAATTTGGCTTATATACTGATGCACTTTGTCATTTCTGCTTACCCTTACCCTCTTGCCGCGCGCTCATTGATGAACAATGACGTAGCCCAATGCGAGCTGGCCGACGCGCAAGCGGCAGCCGAGCGAGCGTTGGGCCTCCTGGAGGGTGACATTTTACTTATTCTCTCACCAGATTTACTGCCTATTCTGTTTGTGCCCCGCCGCTTGCCGGCCACTCACCTTCATAAATTTGAATTATTTCTGGTATTTTATATGGCCCATTGGTTGCAGGGCAAGGATGCACGTTATTTTGGTCACATGCATAAGTGGTTGCTTAGTCATGTCAATAGTGGCTGTGTATCGACAGCTGTCACTCACTTATCATTTCTTTATAACTTACAGAGGTGAGTGTTTCTCAATCATTTCTTGGTGGAATTCCTTGCACTAACCTTTCAACAGGAACCTTAGGACCTCCCCATGAGGCTTGCAAACGAATTTTGCGAACGGCACCCAAAACGCGCTCACTGCACCACCACCAAATTTAGTGGTTTGGCCAAATATGGCCCGGACAAAAGTGAGTGTTTCTCACTCATTTCTCAGTGGAATCCCTTGAACTGACCTTTCAACAGGAACCTTTGGACTTCCCCATGTGACCTACAAACGAATTTCGCGAATGTCGTGCGAAACGCGCCCGCCGCATTGCCACCAAATCGGTGACTTGGCCACATTGGGCCGTTGTCAAAAGTTAGTACATCTCACTTATTTCTTGGCCAAATCTTTTGAAATATCCTATCAACAGCAACCTTAGGACCTCCCCATGAGGCCTACAAACGAATCACGTGAATGGAGCCCGAAACGCGCTCGCTGCGTCGCTGATAAATTTGATGGTTTGGCTTTTCACTAGGTGAGCTTTTTTTCACTTATTTCTTATTCAATTTTGCTGAATTCGTCACCAACAGACCTCTAAAACCCCTTCAAGGCCCCCCTTGGGCCCGATTCACTCCGCCCATCCCGAAGGCGTGCATCAAGGTGGGCGCAGATTACCGTAGCACGCATCTCTGCCTCGTTCTCCTCGATTTTCTTACCTTTTTTTTTTACAGTCTGATCCTCCCACAGTGCTACATCCACCTCTCCCCCACACTCTCATTTGGTGCTTGTCACCGCACCGTTGCCCACTCGTTTGTGTGCGGCTACATGCATGGCTAGAGTCCGCGCTCCTGCCGACGGAGAAGGACAATGTGGGGGATACGGGCGCCGGTACGCATCTCCGCTTCCATTCTCCTAAATTTTTCTTACCTTTTTTTATAGTGCGGGTGTGGAGTCGAGCGGGCACGGTGGAACGCGGAGCGCACACGGCGGGACTTTGCCGGAGGTGTGCACAGTGTTCTTGCTGATTATAGCTCTGCTAACTAGCCTTAGACTTCATCTTGCAAGACCGGCGCACACAAGGCAATCGCACGGTGGAATGAGTTGTCAGACTGCAGTGCATGCCCGCTCAGATTACGCACGCGAGGGGCTTTGATATCCCGGTAAGTCCTCTCCGTGCTTTGATTATGTATCCCTGGCTGACACGGTCTGATGTGTAGCGGTGAATACACTTGATGATGCCCCGCCGACATTTGCCCGCTTGCAGCCGTTCACGTCCTGTGGGCGTGAATCCGTGTTGCACATTGTGTGTGCGGCTACACCGGCCGCGTTCAACGACAGCAGAGGAGGATGTGGGATGGGACGGAGATGAGTACGGGAATGGGAATGGAGGTTGGGCAACGCAGGTATGCATGCATATGTGCCTGCGCACTTTGCTAGATTTTTCTTGCCTTTTATGTACAGTGTGCCCCCACCCGCAACTCCGCCTCCAACTCCTCCACATTGATGGGCCCGGCCATGCCACAGATCCCCTCCCACGTCAATTGCAGCACGACACACGCGGACTCGGGATGCGGAACACGCGAGCTACCACACATCGCCGACCTGCGGCCCGGTGCAGCCCCTCTGAACTTCCCTTCTCCACTGCGCACCGCAAGCCCTGCCTCTCCACCCAACTCCGCACCACCAACTCAGATGCTATGCACCCCTATCCGCAGGTACTTGCAGGCGTTCACCAGAGGCACCTTGTGTGAGACGGGGTCGCCAAGGGCCGGGCTTGAGCGTGGGCAGGGGGAACTGGCGCGGCTGCGCTCAACTTGAGGGATGCGGGCGAGTAAGTCAGCAGCAGGTGTGAACACTCTATCTGCGCCTACAAGGCCGTGTCTGCATTCACCCGCAGACAGCAACCCAACGCACGTCTCCGTGTTCACCCGCAGACACCTGTCTCCACGTTCACCTGCTGCATGCCCGGGTGTTCCCTCAACGTGGGCGTGGTGCGCGGTCGAAATTCACTACAGTCTGTAAAATAGCAAAGTCAGTGAATTAAGTCGAAGATCTTCACAGAGGATGCAGCTCACAGTAATGACTTGAATATCTGAGGCCCACATTGATTTATATATTTATATTAGTAAGGGATGTGTGAGGGGGCCATGGACATGAATGATAGTGGGCTCTGCCACACAGCGGGCCTACTAGTACTTATCTACCTAATTTCGTGTCTACGAATGCATAGTTACCTTCCGTCTTGCAATGAATCCCTTTCCCAAAGCGGAGTCGGAGGCATTTCCCGGCGATCACTTTTGATTCCATCTCCATGGATCACTCACTGACGGTTTGGCGCCCATTTCCTGCGCTTCGTGACAGGCCTCTCGTCCGTCCCTTTCATCTCTTTCTTCATCTCCCCCACTTTCTTTCTGTCACCCCCCTTTCGATTCCGCCACGACCTCCATTCTGTGCACAGTGACTTTCAAGCTGTAGGCTGTAGACATGTCGGAACCGGCATCCACCAGCCCCAGCCGTTCTACCACTCCAATCTCGCCTTCCAATCCCATAACGACCCCAAAATCGCCTTTAATGCCCAAGGTATCTTCTCCCCTCAATCCCTCTCGGCCATTGGGTGGTCCCAGTCCTCCACCGGGCCAGCCGCCCATGCCGATCCCTCCAACTGGGAGACCGCGCGGCCATTCCATGTCCAAGCTCAGCTCGCCGCCGTCCCACTCCCTCTCCACGTCTTCCTCACCCCTCCGTTCTTCCGCATCTTCTCAGCGCACCGCGTCGGGTACCGAGTACGTGCCGCGCATGCAAGTCAGCCCGTCAAACGACTTGGCGCAATTAGCACCCGACTCCAGCGCGTCGCGCTCGCGATCCAGGTCCCCCTCGTCTCACGACCGCGTCATCGCAAGCTCAATCCTCGAGCATCCGCCAACGCCCCCTAATGCCCCGCCGTCCAATTGGTGGGGGAGGAACATACACCGCGACAGGCCATGGAGGAATCCCGTCTCTCCGCCCTCGTCAGCACGGTCGTCTCCGTCTGGTTCGCCCCAACTCAGCCCAAAGGCTGCTGCGAAGAAGCTCGTGCAGTCCCCACAGCAGAAGGCTGCTGCGCGGAGCAAAGCCAAAGCGGAGGGACCGGAGGAGGAGGAGGACCGTAACAACCTTTTCGGCACGCCGTTGCTCAGACGTGGCACGCTCGCAGCCGTTCCGAAAGAGCAGACAGAGGGATGGGAGCGTACTCGCGAGGTAAGTATCTCCATTTTGTTCGCTGCTGCGCTCGTGATCCCCACCCCTCCTTCCTCTCGTCATCCGTATGCTGATGTCTGCTGTGCGCAGCGCGTTGGCCAGGCGCTCATCAAAATTCTGCCCACCGCTCTGCTGATCACGCACGATCTGCTGGAAGTAGGCTCCGAGGTCCTCAAGTACGCGCCGATCCCTGGCCTCGAGCTCGCCGCAAGCCTCCTGCTCAACATCTGGGACAATGTACAGGGCGTTGATGTGCGTATGTAGCTCGTTCGGTCGCGTTCATGACCAGCTCATCGTGATTGTGTGTACAGATGAATCGTCTCGCGTGCCTGCGGCTCGCCGAGCGCTGTGCAAATCTGCTCATGTCCATTTTGGAAGAGGTACATGAGGCGGGGGACAAGGTGGAGAAAGAGATGGCGAAGCCCATTGAGAAGCTTGTCGAGTGAGTTGGTCGACCCTTCTAAACACTGCCCCTCTTGTTTCCGCCCTTGCGCCTGCTGTCTCCGTGTACTGATGCTATGGTCACAGGACGTTCACGCAAGTCCGCGACTTCTTTCTGCAGCAGGCTCACCGCCCGTTCCTCAAACGCTACCTCAAACGCGAAGAAATACTGCGTGCCATTGCGGGCTGCGATACATCCATCGGAGACGCAATGGGCATGTTCTCCGTGCGTCTCTTTGTCACTATCTGGCTTGTGTGCTGACGGGACATGTATCTAGCTCTCCGTGCAAATGCGGGTCCTCAAACAGGTCAAGGAGACTGAGGAGCGACTCATCCAAGACGACAAACGTGCGATAGAGATCATCAAAGTGCTCCAGGGCGCGGCCACCGGCAACGCACTCGGCATCACCCTCGAAGAACCGGGGCAGCTTACGCCCCGGCAGGCGACGAAGACACTAGATGAGGAAGATCACGATGTGCTGCCGACCCTGCGGACGATCCACTCGACACAGAACACACTCGACTTCGCGCACGACACGGTGGACCTGCGCGCGCTCATGCGGGACGCGCTCGCGCAGAGCAGCGACGTGGAGATGCTCCAGGTGCTTCAGGTACGTGGCTTTCCTCTGCTTGACCCACATTCCGGATCGCTCATTTGTGCTGTGCTATGATAACAGGTTGGACGAGCGGAGATGCCTGAAGCACTCAAGACACTGCAGCGCGCGCTGGAGCGTGTGGGCGTCGTCAACACCGCGCCCATGCCCGCCGCCCCCGCGCAATTTCCGCCCCAGGCTGCCGCGCAACTTCCTCCCGGGCCTCCTGGGCACACTGGACGCGGGCCCCCAGAGCGATCCTCAACTCTCTCCAGCTCTGATAGCAGCGGGACCACGGCCAGCAGTGGCCTAGCGCTGGCTATGGCGCGTGACACGCTCGACCGCGAGTTCATCGAGGGCGGTATTGACGCCCTGCGGCGGATGAGCAAGGGCGGAGCGCCGCTCCCGAGCTGGACGATAACTCGGTGCGTATTCTTTCCTCCCGCCTTCCTTTTGGCTGAGACGACGAGGGCAGGTATGAAGTCGATCGGGACGTGAAGATCGGGATCGGTTTCTTCTCGGACGTCTACCAGGGCACTTGGCGCGGGCGCACGGTCGCGATCAAGTGCCTCACGGAGGCGACGCCGCGCGACCTGTTCCTGCGCGAGGTGAACATCTGGAAGGAGCTCAAGCACCCCAACGTGCTGGAGCTCTACGGCGCGAGCGGGGCGAGCGGAGACGGGCCGTGGTTCTTTGTGTGCCCGTACGAGCGTTTCGGGAGCCTGAGTGGCTTCTTGCGGCGCGTCGCGCAGGAGGGGGAGGCGGCGAAGAATGGGCGGGAAGGCGATCTGCTGAGGTTTATGCACGAGGTCGCGAAGGGGATGGAGTATCTGCACGACAAGGGCGTGTTACACGGGGATTTGAAGGTACATACGCGTCCGATCATCCCATTCCTGGGCGCTGCTTGGTGCTTATTCCTCCTTTCATGGTAGGCTGCGAACATCCTCGTGGACGACCGGATCCACTGCCTAGTGTCGGACTTTGGGCAGAGCGAGATGAAGTCGGAAGCGTATCGCATCAGTGGCACCGCTCCCCCGCGTGCGCATCCACCTTGTCGTTCGTGGGTGTCACCTAACTGGATCTCTCTACAGATGGCACACTGCGCTGGCAGGCACCTGAGCTCATGCTCGGCTCGAGCGAACTCACGCCTGAGATGGACGTCTACTCGTATGCAATCTGCTGCGTGGAAATCTTATCGATGGGACGGCTGCCCTGGCCGCTGATGAGCGACGAGGCCGTACGGAACTTTGTGCTCAGTACGTGCCTCTCCTTTTCCGCATGCCTCGCCGCTTGACCAATAACGCCCCTCGCACAGACGACAATACCCGTCCCACGATCCCCTCCACGCGCTTCAATAGTCCGGCTCTCCACGAGCTGCTGCGCGTGTGCTGGGACCGCAACCCCGCGATTCGCCCACCGTTCTCCAAGATCGTCAAGGACACCAAAGCACTGCGCAAAGCGGCGGAGCTCCCGTTCACGGCCTTCGATGACCTGTCCTCCCCCACCTCTCCTCCCATCTCCGACTGGCGCGACGACAATCAGGGCCCCTCCCGCCCGTCGCCGGACATGCACCCTATTCCTTTACCGAGGACTGCACGTAAGTATCGTCCCATAATTGCTCACGAGAGACCAGTCTTCTGACGCTCGCCTGATAGCCATGGACGTTCCATCGTTCCCTTTCCCTGGGCCGTCCGTATCACCGGCCCCCTCGTCGGGGGAGTCGTACCACACGGTCTCGCAGTCGTGGCCGCAAGCAGGCGGCCTCTTTTCGCATCGTGAGGACACGGTGTCGTCGTCTGGCACGGACATGCCAGAGCCTGTGGTGTATACGTCGTCGAGCCGTGCGTCGTCGATCTTCACGCCCAGCACGAAGAGCTCGTCGGCCGAGGACCTCAACGACTTTCTGATTGCGGATCTGGGAGGCTACGAGTCGCCCATTCCTGCGGACGAGCGGATCGCAGAGATACGGAACGAGCGGCGGTACCGCTTGTTGCTGGTGCATGATTTCCACCCATCTCGTTAGTGTCCTTTTTCTGCTCAACATTCCGAGCCTTGATCGTTCTCCCCTTTGCAGTGACTCTCCCGTTGTGGAACCCGATTCCCATCGCCGTTGGCTCTGTCGGCTTCATGGATAAGCCCAGCGGTCGGTTTGTGACGCTTTTCAACTGCTTCTATCCCGACAAGAAAGGGAACGGCGATAGCAGCCTGCCGTCCGTATATGGCTATGGTCGGGTCGCGACGGGGAATCAGCGACAAGACAAGAGGACAGCGGCCCAGCGCGGTCTCGACGCCATTGCCGGGCTATTGACCTTCAAGAGTCATCTCTCGTTTGTCCATTTTATCTGATTGTGGAAACTCAAGACTGAATTCCGTTCGGTAGGCAAAACGTCAGCCGAAGATACTCATTTCCTCTTCGGTCGGGTCACAAAACTGCGTATCTCTGCACAGAGTCGACCATGTATCGATATATTGAAAACTTGGATGCCCCCAAAAAGTGGTTCAAGGCCAATGGTCAGTGCACTGCATCCTGCGCGCCCCATGTAGCTCACCCTCGCTGCAGTCGATACTATCATGCACCAGTATGCGTCGATACATCAGATCCAGAAGGAAGACCTTTATCTAGGTACGTTATTTCCACCCGTGCACCCATGTCAGTAGATTTTTCTGACTCTCATGACAGTGATTGGCACCCTTGACGCTCCAGACTACGCCGTGTTTGTGAGCCACAATCATCCCGATGGACAGGTTCGGGCTCCATCGTACGCCCTCACCTCACACAGACTGATCATGATCCTTTCCATCAGGCTCACTTCAATGTCTTCTCTTCTCCGAAGACCGGCCAGCCCTGGGGCGCCTTCACGACCGACACAGAGCCCGAGCAAGGCGGCCCGTCGTACCATGAGCCCATCCATGGCACCCCCCTCTCTGCTAGCAAAGTGTCGCACTCTGGTGGGCAGTGGGACACTGTGCTTGTTGCGAGGCTGCGCTTCAAGCCTGACGTTTTGGAACCTACATCTCTCTGATCTGCATCATTCCATACATATTCAAACTCAAGTTGGAATTAGCATGGATTCTCCACCCACGTACACGTAGTCTCGCATTGTCCAGTACTGATGATACTTGTATGTACTTATACAAGCTGTGGCAGCTGTTGGTCGCGGGCCTGCCCTCAAAGCTGGCGCAACATAGTGAAGATACTGTAAGTGGAGAGGAACTGTTCATGGGTGCCAATTCAGCTGCTTGGATACGACTTCTGCCTGTTTTTTAATCATCTTTTATTTCCCCTTTGTCGGGTATCTACCCATGGGTATATATAAGCAAGAGTGGTTACGCGGTTTGTGTAAGTTCTACACAACTCGGGGCGCCACCAGTAGGAAATCTCGACAGATGCTTAGGTGGGCCGAAGTTACTGTGTAAAGGGGAGTACAGGGCGGCACGTCGACCAAGAATGGGGGAATGAATGGCCATGGTGAATTCTGTCTTGAAAACCTGAACACCGCCTACAGTATTAGGGTGGCTCAAAGTTGGTCGCATCTCCGCATCTCGTTTCGCAGCAAACAATTCGCATCTTGAGAGCAGTTTCACACTCCGCCAACAACCAGTAACACCCGAGCGATCATCTGTCAGTAAACCGCACATGAGGAGAAAAAGCGACACAAGAAAATGCACTGGAAATGTTTGACTCGAAATACTGCTTGGATATCAAATCGAATGACCAGCTCAGGACGTGGGACCCAGTTTGACGCGTCCTTCCAATCTTTTGGGGTTCTTTCCTCCGACGCGCTTGGTCACGGGATGAATCACCTCTGAGCATCAGAACCAATGAATTTTCAAAAGTCCGCCGCATTGGTCGAACTGCGAATTGTTTGCTGCGAAACGAGA
Organism: Mycena sp. CBHHK59/15; assembly: GCA_029204085.1. Classification (NCBI taxonomy): domain Eukaryota; kingdom Fungi; phylum Basidiomycota; class Agaricomycetes; order Agaricales; family Mycenaceae; genus Mycena; species Mycena sp. CBHHK59/15. Next base: position 427,927 of record JARGXW010000017.1, on the reverse strand, counting down.
TTCGGAGATGCGGCCAACTTTGAGCCACCCTATTGAATGCATCGAATCGAATAGAATGCGCACGCGCCACCGGGCTCAGCTACACTTTGGACGCGTAATGTAGATGTCAGGAGCACAAGCTGGCCAAAGGGTGCCAGTTAACGAGCATTCTGATGGAAGCGGTGACCGAATGGGCTTTGTTTGGATGGTTAAGAGCAAGTCACTTGGGAGTTCTTTGCCCGATTGACATCGCCAACAAGGCGCGTGCGCGAGAATCGAGTAGCGAAAATTCTGGTTTGGTTTCGAAACTCCGAGAAGACCGCTGCGCCGCAAGGCGCTGCACCAATGGGAGAAGTAGTCGAAGCACGGTATCAGATCAGTCAAATTTCCGTGCACGTTGTCAAAGGCTTGGATCTCTCGAAGCTTCTTCCTAAAAAAACCGTCATGATTGCAGGGCTGAGGGGGAAGGGGGGAGGCAAGGACATCCATCCAGCGAGGTTTGCAATACGACGATTACTGCAATTGTAAGACGAGGCGTGTACGTGAACGTCGAGACGACTTCGCAGCGCTGGGTCGCATCATGATCCACTGGATGCTCAGGCATGCTTCTCACATGTAGTGCATAAGTGGTTTGCTTCGGAAACGCGGCGTTTTCCTTCTGTGGGAATTGGTTCATGTGACCTAGGAGTTCGTTTGCCCCAACCACCACGACTCTCTGCCTCAGTGCCTGGTCCACGGCACTTTCCCTCTTTTGTCTTCCCCCACTCTCCTAGCCAGGAAATTTCCATTCGTTCTATCTTATTCCGACCAAAATCGCCATGCAAGTTGAAGAGATCGCAAAGCAAAGGGTCTGCTGTTTTCTTCACTTCTCCTGACGTTCTGTTCACCCCCATACCCTACAGTTCGAGTCCTTCAAACTAGGGCTCCCTTCGCCCACCGCCCCTGCTGCCCCCAAACATCGGCATGCCCGCTCCCACTCTCGCAACGCTTCCATTTCATCCACCGCATCTTTACCAACTCCCAAGTCTACGACCTCCTATGACATATCCCCCACCCACTCCCTGCCTCCCCCTCCCAAGCGCAACTCTCACCACCGCCGCATCTCCTCTGTTTCTACTCGTCGCGAGTCTGCAGAACTGATGGGTGTCTCGGTTTCCGATCCTTTGGTGTCGCCTGCGGAAGATACCATGGAAAAGGACTCGATCCGGCGGAATGCGCTCTGGGCTCTTGAGGGTAAGCGCGATGCCTCATACTCGAAGGTAGAAATTCCAGAACTGCCGACTCCTTACGATTTTCGTGAGTATTGTCTCCCAAACAAAACGACCAAACCATTAACCGATTCCACAGCGTCTAAACCCTCTTTTCCACCCGGTTCCGGTGCGTTCAACCCAACCAAACGGGACTCATTCAAGCCCTCGTCATCCAAGGACTTCCTTGGAACTCTCGTGGAGGAGGAAGAAGAAGATGAGGATTCGGAACGGCCTCGCGCACCCCCCACCCCAACGACCCCTACGACTATGTTCATGCGCAGCATCAGTGCCCGACCTCGACCTGCCCATTTGAGCCTGCGCCCGTTGTCCCTGACCCCGGACAATCTCCCGTCACACAGTCTCCCCACCCCGTTATCCCCGAGGCGTTCGAGCCTCAAATTGCTTGCCCTCGCACCCGACGCCATGACCCCCAACGCCCCCTCAACGAACCGAAACACATCTATTCTCACTCCCTCACCAACGCCGCTTCGCCCTCGGCCTGTGTTAAATATCAAGCTGTCTGCCGACCCATCACCTACTGTTATCTCCAGTTCTCTGGAGGAAAACGGTGCCCGACCGCCGCCCAAGAGGAGTAGCATTTCGTACAAATCCTCCTCTAGCGTCGCGGCAGGACTGCCCACTCCCGAGACGACCCCCACTTGCACCGAGCGTCACTTCTATACACACAACTCCATCTCCAGTCGGGGTAGTATGAGTAGCACCGCCAGCGACAACAGGCTGAGCGTCACGGAAGAAGACCTCTTACCTGCCGCTACCAACTCTGCCGCCACACGTCCTCTGAGTGCAAGCGAGCAGCATTTTTTATTTAAAAGCCACAACGCACTCCTCGCTCGAATTACCGACTTGGAGCGGGCGTTGTCCTTTCGGAGCAATGCTAACAGCTTTCGGGAGAGGGGTTCGCGCCCTTCTTCGTTTGCTTCTGTTGCTTCTGCTGCTTCCGGTTCCTCTTCCCATTCCGGGTCACTTAGCGGGGAACCAATAGACGAGATGGTCCGTCTAGTCGCCGACCTCAAGGCGGAACGTGACGAGCTGAAGCGGGATGTTGAAGGCTGGCGGGTGCGTGTCGGGGATCTGGAAAAGCAGCTGGGAGTTTTTGGGAATCGTGTCGAAGTTGAGCGGCGCGATGCCTGGGTGGCCAGGACCCGGGTCGGGTTGTTGGAGGTGGAGCGGAGCGGCCTCGAGAAACGGGTAGGCGAGCTGGAACTCGAAAATGAGCGTCACATAAAGGTGGAGGTGGAGCTGAAGGCGCAGGTCGCGAGGCTACTTGAGGAGAAAAAGCAGATGGCATCCGAATTGCAGGACATGAAGGGCAAGGCGTACTGCAACGTTGATCCGCTGAGCACGCCTCGCGCCTTCGATGGCCTTGTCGTGACCGTTAGGCCTATTGTTCCGGCCATGAAGCGAGGATTCGGGTTCACCTCTCTCGATTCGGAGAGTTCAGCCACCGACGTGGAGGACGGCGGAATCCAACCTTTCGGCCTCGGATTTAAACTGCGGGCAGTAGAGGAAGAGGGCGATGAGGATGACAGCGGTTTGGCAGGGTATGAAGATGAGGATGAAAACGATGTCCTCATAAGTCCCTCGTCATCGTTTGGATCTGTCGAGGAGTTTTACCCTAGGCGGAACGTTTTGGATGTCCCGATGGACTCTATGGCGACACCCACTCTTCGGTCTTCTGTGCCAACACCCGCTGTTGCAGCTCCTGCGACCACCCATGTTAACCGTGCCTCTATCTCCAAGACGTGGACGTTCCCCAAGGGGGTACAATCACCGCCTGTTGAGCGCGACGAGCCGGAGGTTGACAGGTTTTTTGGCTGCTTGGAGGATCTCGATGATCCTGCTTCACCGACGTCGCCCAGGTATACGGAGTACGACGAGGAGAAGAGCAAGGGCTTTTTCGCTAAAGGGTTCAGCTTCGGTGCCGAATTGAACACTTGCTTCGTTCTGCCAGACGCTGTGTTGGCTAAGGTTGGAGACGGTATGTTGGATGTTGTCGAGGAGGAGGATGAAGAGGAGGAGAAGGAGGAAGAGGAGGAAACCGAGGCTGAGACCGTCGTAGAGGATGGAGAGGTCAGCAATGGCGTCAAATTCACTTTCACACCTCCCGCAGATGACCGAGTGCTGGAGGCGCCTCTACCGATCGTCGTCCCACCTCCGAGTAAGAAGCCTGTCTCTGCCTACAAATTCTTCGAGGACGATGATGAGGAGGACGAAGAAGCCGCTGCTGTACCTTTCAATTTCGGACGACCAGCCTCTACCCCGGAAAAACCAACAGAGGCTGCGCCGTCTGTAAATCCAAGTCCGGCATCCCCGTCTTCGATCCCGCGCCCATAGTAGCTAAGCCTCCCACGTTTACCCTTGCATCTCCCCAAGATCCTCTTCGCGTGTCAACAATGTGAATACATTTGTCACACCTCCCAGCAAGCGCGGAGGCACGATGCCTTCTTTTATTCCTCAACCCACGTATTCATCTTCTCGGACCGCAACCACAAGTCAACAAACCCCACCTCCTTTCTCCACGAATGCCTCTACGATGCCCAGTACGATCTTCATCCGCCGGCCGCAGCGCCAACCATTGTTGCCTACTCGCAACCCCCTCAGAACTCAACAAACAAATGGTTCGGCTGTTTCTAAGCTTCGTCCTCGTACGTGTTGCTGATTTTTAACCACCGCAGCGCCTCATTTACCCCTCAGATCTGCAGACATCCCAGCTGCCCATCAGGGTTCGGTCATGAGTAGCGTCGATTTATCGGTCCATCATATACCAACAGGGGAAATCCCCACGCAAACCGCAACATCTTGTTCACCTTCATCGTCGACTCTTCCCACTTCTTCTTTCTCTTCCATCATGTCTTCCCCACTTGCGGGGCGCCTTTCCTTCCAGACTCTTACGAATTTTATCCCTTCATGGGGCACAACGACTCCTCCCCGGCCTCAGATCGATGCTTTAGGGCATGATTCTGTTCCTGTGGCTCCACCGGTTAGCACGGTGAAGCGAGGATATGTTTCCAAACAAAGCCAACTGGAGCGTTTGAAAAGTCGTTTGGAGCGAGAGGGCCTCGAAGCACGGACTACAGCAGCACAGAAGAGCGACGATGCTGTGTTTTTGTGATGGTGCGTTTTAGCCGAGAGCCATCCTGTTGTGTCTAAATTGCATATCCAGTTGTTACATAGTCCTTGTCTCTTCCACCACACCCATTTGGACGCGATATAGAGCTGTTTTTTGTTCTATTCACGATTTGAAGTTCCTCACTTGCATCTTTTCATGTCTTGTTTTGTAGTTTCTTCCCTTTACCTCTGTTTAACCATATCGTTATTGGAGCGGCTTGACGCTCTCCAGTGAAAGGGAGTGCTTCCCTTGTATTGTAGAAGTGTTACCATTTATCGAGACTTGGTTGTCATCATTATCTGAGCGTGGGAACTCGGGATCAACTCTTCTCTCAATTGAACCCAACCCGCAACCATGTCATTCCTCAAGAGAGGTGCCATGAAGAACTGGTTCGCCATTGAGGTATGTCCCCAGCCATGCGCTATCCCATGTCTCCATTGACGGCGTCCGCCGTCTTCCCTTACGGCGCTCAGGCAATTCCCATGTGAGTCCAGACCGCTTCTGCCTTCCGGCCAGTCGAGCCTCAGCTGAATTGTGACAGATATGTACTTGTCGGAGGGGCCTGCTGTGGTGCCTCTTGGTACCTGTATCGTTTGGCCACAGGTCCCTCAGGTGTGTCTTGTCATGGAACACGGTGCTCGTGTCCTCACCCACATGAACAGTTGTCTGGACCAAGAACAATTCTTCACCCTGGAACTCCATCGAACAAAACCAGGGCACCAAGATGCTCGAGATCAACCATAAGTTTGACAAGAGGTGTGTTGCTTGCAGCTGCAGCGAATTACTGATTCATTCCTCGTTTGTTCAGCTGGAAGCGGGACAAACTGTAGACGTCCTACATCTGTGTCACTACGTTTTACAAGCAAAGAATAATCTTTATTCGACCACGTATCTCGGCGTTGCTCGACATCGATTGACAATTGTGATCGTGCCCTGTGATCTACCCGTTGATCCGGACATCAAAGAGCTACATAAATTGCGTCTCTGCCTTGCAATTCCTGTTGACGATGTCTTCCACTGATCTTCCCAATGAGCTCCCCACCCCCGGGCCCTTGTAGTCAGTGTTTTACAACAGGAACTGGCGCAATAATGAATCGATCTCCAGTCTCGATTACAGGGGTCTCTATCACTTCCCAGAGTCGTCTTCGGCGGCGGAGCCCTTTCAAACCAGTACAACACAGATGAACTTTTGACCAGCGACGCTCCTCTCCGCACAGTTCAACTTGCACTTCGGTAAAGGGGGGGAAATAAGCACCCACCTCAACTGACGCTCCCTTGTTACAGGTATGGTATCACAGCTTTCGACACGTCAGCATATTACGGACCGTCGGAAATACTGCTTGGAAATGCATTGCTTGCTCTCAAAGATGAGTTTCCTCGCTCTTCATACCAGTTGGTGCGTGCCCGATTTCTTGATATTCGTCGAATGCTTATACACTTGTAGATGACAAAATGTGGACGGTATGGGATGTCGAACTTCGATTACTCTCCTGAGACAATCCGGCAAACCGTCAAGCGAAGTTTGGAACGCCTTCATACCGACTATCTTGATGTGGTGCATCTTCACGACGTCGAGTTCGTCTGCACCGACTTTTCCCCAAGGACGACCGGGAACCATACATCCGCGCTGAATGACGAAAAGGCTGCATATGGTCTAATGGAAGGTGAAGAGAGCAAGATTAGAGGTGAGGGTGATCAGACAATCCTCAACGCTGTTCGGGAACTCCAGAAGATGAAGGACGAAGGTTTGATTAAGAATATTGGTATAACAGGTCCATTCTCCAAACCCCCTCGTAACAACTATGTTGACGCCCACTTTCTCATTGGACAGGATACCCACTCCACACACTGCTCCGGATAGCTCTCTTGATCCTCCATAGCCCACCTTTCAAAGCTGTCGACGTTATCCTCTCCTACTCCAATCTCACACTTCAGAACAGTACATTCCTCCATTTCGCGCCTCAACTCATCGAGCGCGCACAAGTGAAACAGCTCATCGCGGCCTCTCCATTCAGCATGGGCCTGCTCACAGGGTTTGCTCCTCCAGCATGGCATCCTGCATCGCCTTTACTCCTCGCCACAACCAAGCAGGCGGCTGAAGAGCAAAAGGCCAAGGGTCGGCCTCTGGCGGACGTGGCCGTCGGGCATGGCCTCCGTCACACCGGCGGGGCTATTCCGTTGGCCGTAGGGTTCAGTCAGCCCAAAGAGGTGCATGAATGCGTCAAGGTGTGGAGGGAAATTCAAATGGGGGGCGAGGACGATGCCGAGAGGACGAAACATGAGCAGGCTGTCCAGGATCTATTCATGGAGGCGGGCGTGTTGGACTGGGCCTGGGCCTCACCATAAATTACCACAGATGAAGGTTTCGTCAATAGACCACTGAGCAAATGACAGAGATTCAGCGGAGTTAAAAGAGGAAACAATGTTTCGCATAGCGGAGTTACTCCGAAGTTAAGTCAGATTTCCGGTGCGGTCGGGCCGCCCACTTCAGGCAAAACCTCCGTAGGTCCTAATGGAACGTCCCTCGACCATTTTCTTGTTGTGCGATCTACAGTCGAGATTTCGGTGTGTTCTCTTATCAGTTCTTGTTCTATTATACATAACAGCGTGGAGCAGTCCCGTTATCCATGGATTCGAGCATGTCGTCGCGACCACCAACAAGGTTTTGAAAATAGCCACGGTAAATGGTCACCCATTATGCTGGTTGTGTCATTCATTTTTTCGCAGGTTTTGGGATGTGAAGTTGTGGTAACGACTCAGAAAAGCAAAGGTAAAACCGTGACACGCTGCATGAAGACACTACGGACAGTAATCCAGCATGATCCACAGTCCTGGGACCCATCGATTCCTTGGTGAACCTTGAATGCCTGGGCCCTTTACACGTTGCGACCTGCGATAAAACCCTCTTCTCCATGCTTACCTCGGAGGTTGAAACAATTCTGAAAGAAAGACCGGCAGTCAAGTCCATCGTTCTAATGGGAATTGAATCCCACATCTGCATCCTCCAGACGGCCCTTGCCCTAATTGCACACCCAGCAAAGTACACTGTTTACGTTCTGGCGGACGCAGTCTCTTCTGCCAACCCTGCTGAGATTCCTCTGGCGTTGTACAACAAAATTCCCCTGCTTGCGTGGCCGTGTATTTGACTCCTTTATACTTCAGGGCTCAGATGCGAGTCGCCGGGGTGATCGTTACCACCAGCGAAAGCTTCGGGTTCCAGCTCATTCGGGATGCCAGCGCACCCCAGTTCAAGGCATTCAGCAATATTATCAAGGAGGAGAAGGACGCAACCGCCAAGGCTGTGGAAACCCTATTGGGCAGAGCCGGCGCTGAGCGAAGCGCTCTGTAGAATGGACCACCAATGTAGAAGGAAGTAGACTCGAGCCACAGTCGTTCGATCAACGCTAAATAGCTATTTCAAAGTCGACCGTCATCAATCCCACAAAATAGCTACTGGTTCGAGTCTAAGAAGGAAGGCCAACCTTTGTATTTAGACTGGGTTTGGTGTATGATATATTCAACGACTCGGAACTCGATGATCGACTGAACGAATTAGAGACTTTCGCGAATGTTGCACAAACCAGGGGAGCAAAAAAAGAAAATCTGGAAGAGATTGTGACAATGCAGCAGCGGGAACCAGGAGACTAAGCGGTGAGATCTGAGAGTGAAACTCAGCGCTTGAGCTCTTGCTTCAGCTTATCAACCTCTTCATGTCCTGTCCGCCTAAACGCGATGGCGAGCACGGGAAACGCGCCGAAGACGTCAAAAAGCTGGTCGAGAGCTTGAAATCATTGTTCAGACGTTGTCTTGACCGTGACGCCGCGACAAAGAGACAGTGGGGTGTGGTAGCCTCACGACCGACTTCATTTCGGCGTTTTTTGACAACTTTTGGCTTGAAGTGGCTTGCTTGACAAAGTTGAGACAAAGATCGACCAGCTCCGTTCTCAGCTACTACGTCTTCCACTGATCTCAGATTGACTGGCACTTGCTGGGTGTATCATCAACTTTTACCAACCTGCCATTGAGCAAGGTTGCTCGAAACCTGGAACATCCCACACCGGATCTGCAAATCCTCAAGGATATCAATTGTATATGACATTGAGCATTGGGCGGTTATCAGTCTGGTCCTCGTTGCCTTTTGGCCATCCCGGAGGCTGCGCTTTGGCCACATTAGGCTATTGTCCTACCCCCGTCCTCGAGGCTGGCCTGGGAGAAAGTACATACAAGTGGCCTCATTGTTCTCAGTCTCAACTATATAAAGAGCGCCCCCTTCACCGACATTCCTTAGGCATCTCAGTTTCAACCCCAACTCCGATGGCTAACTTCTCTCGCACAATGTCCCGTCGCCAATCTCTACCATACGCGCCTCCGATGGGCTATCCCTATGGAGATCAGGGGTACTCGTATGGAGACCAGGGTTACTCGTATGGAGACCAGGGTTACTCGTATGGTGAAAATCATCCGGGAATTTACCCTGACCAGATGATGCCGCAGGGTGCGGAGGTGCATATTGTATGCCACTCTAGATTTTATCCGTACTGATATGTATGCCAGTATACTCAACCTTCCTATCCTATCTACGGTCCCCCGGCGGGTCCATTACCTCTGAGCCACCGTCTCACTGGGCCTTGTGAGTTGTCTTGCCGTTTTGACGTTGCCACTCACTTTTGTCTCTGCAATCTTCAGCTTACGAAGACCTCTCTCTCCGCGAACCGTACTATGCTGATGATATGCAGCTGCCCAGGAGTGCGTTGACTCCCATGGTGGGCTTTGGCAACATAACTCGGCCCCGTCATCGCCGCCACTCCACTGTGTCGTATAGCGCTTTGCCACCCCAGATCGACGGTGGATATCGGATGCCCAGCTCTACGCACATCAAATTCAAGCGCAAGGGTGCATTGCTCGCCGGTATTACGCTGGGGGATGCGCAATCGCATCATCTGAGACTGTCAGGCAACGACGCCTACAGCATCCACGACCTTCATGTGGATTGGCGGCGGCGTATTTACTTGCGAGTGCGGGTGAGTGAAATTTCTCCATGCCTTGCCAATTGCTTCGCGTCTGACATGGGTCCTCCAGTGGGCAGGCTACGGCTCTTTGACTTACGAAGTCCCTCTCGATGTGTATGACGGGCGAGTCAATATGCAGGCTCTTGCCAGACGCGTCGCCCGCGCCTGCGTGCATTACCTTCAGGTAATACCTCGTCCAGCTCAAGCCTCACCAGCCCATTGATTTATATATTTCTAGACGAACATGGTCCCCGTCATGTACAGCAGAGTGGAGCTCCACCATCTTGAGGAGATCTCGTACGGTGTGTGGCAGCCCATGCTGTCCACCCGTTGACCCCTCTTCCGACTTTCTTCGCCGACATCCCGTAAAATCGCGACTCCGAAACCAAAAGACAAATGTACTTGACCGTTCCCCGTCAGGTTGCTCGTCTCCTTTCCGCGTTTCTGGTCTTGAACCGGGATATCCTTTTCCCATTTTCAGTGACTTCTTTGTGTTACGAACTGGATTCCCTTCTTTATTTACGACCCTTCACGACCTCGTCACGACCATTACGACCGCTTACTTTACAATGCTGGGCTACCGGTTCGTGTACATGTGATTTGGGATCGCATTGTTCTCGTAATTCATTCGTGCTCTGCTGTCAAGGATAATTTTCTCAGAAAGCTCTGCTCGGGATGTAATCTTGAACTTCCACCGATATTACAACGCAATCGTAAGGTGTATGTATCTAGGGTATATACGATACAAGAGGTATTCTTCACTCGGTGAATGGATTACAATCGCACACTGCTGCTCTCACTGCGAAGCTGCAAACACTACCTAAAACCAATCCGCCAACAAGGCAGAAGCTGGCGACGGTTGCGGCCACGTCAACGTCCTTCCTGCGCCCTTCCAGCCTCGGGTTATGTTCCAGCGAAGGGGCGGACATCATGCACAGGCTAGATAGGTAGCCATTCGACATCCCAAAAAAGAATAAGATCAGCATGAACACGAAGTCGGAGTTAATGAGAGGGGATGAGGGGATGCCTGTTGCTGAGGGACGCTGGAGATTGCACATGAGAAACAGAGGTACGAAGAGGGTCCGAGCCAGCGAGAGAGTCAGAAGCCGTCTCGCAGACCAGATCAAAAGCCTGGGAAATGAGCAGACGTATCTGCCCATGAAGTCTCCGACGTTGAAGACGAGGAAGTGAATCGCGCTGAACAAGAGAGGGTGAGTGTCTGGGTTGGTGGGCAGGATTGATGTCGTGATGGCGGGAAAAACGGCCTGTTCGACGAAGATAAACTATTGTGATTGAAGGATTAGAAAAACCGTACCAATGTAACAACAAAGACATAGGAAACCGCAATCTCATATAACACTACATACAAGGAATCAGCGTAGTCGAAGATCCCTGAAAAGGAAGAACTAACCATTAGCCTTGGCCACTCGCAAGATCTGCCCTTTCTCTTCGGAGATTTCACTTCGGCGGTTGGAAACGAGTCCTTGTATCTCATCCGAGCTACCGTTCTCACTCACGATCTTCTTCGCCTCCAAAGACCCTGCGACAACTTTATAGGCCGGCATTGTCACAAGCCAGCCATGTGCGGCAGCGCTGACGACGAGGAATACAGTGGATAGGCTGAAGAATATCAACGCAGACCTTTCCTCTGGTTCGCCATTGCTGACATATGTGGAGATGGTTTCAGGCGATTGGTCCCATACAGAGGCTACCGCGCTGAAGACCTGGACGCCGCTGACAGCAACAGCTACAGCAGCTTGACCTGACATAAGGGCCTGAACGGCCGTTGGACCGAAGAGGGAGGCAATGACAATTACAGCTGTTTGAAGGTATGCACCGAAGGCTGCTTGAGAGACGCCATCGAGGAGAACAAATGCGAAGAAGACGCCAGGACTGGTGTGAACGAAAGTGCTGATGGTCAGCAGGAATGTGAGGAACGACAGACAGAGTGTGGTAATGAGAACCCGACGTGACGGAGAGGACTATAGATGATAGTTATTTTTGTGCTTTTTTTTTTGGCAAGACAGACGAAGACTGACTTGTCTCGATGTAATTGTTGCTCTTGCAAGGAAGATGAAATTAGATGCAGTGAACGCACAGGACAGGTATGAACTGAATGTTAGTCTGAAAGAGGAGTTGGCGAGCCGAGCTATGAAGAAGGGTGTGGCCGTAATCATGACTATCACGGGCCGAATAAGCAAACGAGGCGGAAATGAGGCGAAGGGGCCGCACCGTTCCACGGTAAGAGTACAGCGCATCCCAAGATGAAGTGGATCCATTGTATCCGAGAGTCCACAACGACATTTCTAGGACATAGTGAGCCAGCGATCCGTGTAGTAAGAGAAGGCTAATGACGGTGCAAGATCGGAGGTAAGACTGGCATCGTCTTGCGACTCTTCGGCATCCACGTCAGGCTCGGGAAGCACCACAGGCTTTGCTGCGACGGGTGCTTGTGGAATGGCATGGTAGAGAGCATCGGGAGAATGGGGGGACATGGTTGAATGGAGAGGTAAAGGAGACGCGTTCTGGGCCAATTTGTACCCGCTTGGCCACCATGCCTAAATTGGCGAGTAGGCTCGCAGAACCAAGGAGTAAGTCTCTTTATATGTGAAGTAGATATTGGAGAGATAAGATACGTAGGAGCTGGTCTCAAACATTGCTCGGGCTACGCACATCCTTGGGTATCACCTGGTTCGGTGCCTCCCACAGCCCAAGTTGGGTCAGTTGGTCTCTCCTCTTCACTTCCTTCCTCGCCCTCCTCTCCTGCTTCTTCTTAGCTTTCTCCGCTACCGCCAGTGTGAGCCATCTCCTCCTCCTCTCGGCTTCCTCCTCGGCGGACAACTTCTCGCGCCATTTAAACGTCGCTTCCGCCCTCGCCTCCTTCGGACTTCTGCCATTCAACTCCCTCATCTCCGCCTTGATATAATCCATGAGCAATGACTTCTTGTATGCCATATGCGATTGCCAACGCTTCATTTTCTTGGTGCGAGAATGAGGGTTGGAAAGTTCCTTGTGCAGGTACATCTCCACGGGAGGTGAATCGCCGAACCAAGGTTTTTGGGTTGGGTGGGACATCCCAGCGATATATTCGTCTTCCGTCGGTACTCTTGGGAGGGAAGCGGTAAGTATATGGGAGAAAGCAGGTGGGACGTAGGTGACTTCGGCCACCTCCTTCCTCTTAGTGTCATACATAGCACCTGATACACGACATCATTTTTTGGATGGTACACAAGAGCTCGTGCTCACCTTTTGGATACACTTTAGGCTTCGGTTTTGGCCAAGGAATTTGAATTTTTTGCCCCTTCAAATGTGGTATGACTGGCGTCGTTCTGGTGGCGAACCGATCCCAATCCCATCTGTTCAGTCTAGTATTCCAGACTGGCGGTGTCGTCGATAAGCGCTCTGCAAAAACGCTAGAAGACCTAAGTCTTTGCAGTAACGATCCAAAAATACTCGTACGGGAGTTTACGCAATTCTGTCGAGCCTGGCAGCGGGGGGAATTCGTATTCTCCAACGAACAGCTGGCATCTGGCGTACGAATATGCCGGTAGGGTAGCATCCGCTTTAGCATGTACAGGCTGGGAACGACCATTGATGAATAACACTGGTGATGGATATTTGAGGCCTACTAACCAGCGAGAATTCCACAATATTCTCCAAACGTCGTATTCGGTAAACTTGACGCAAAGTGTTCCCATATCGTCCACGGATGCGAACCATGTCTCCCGGCACGACATTCCAAAACTTTATGCGGTTTTTCGGGAAATCCATCTTGTCCTTTTTATCTGGGTTGAAGGCGTCTGACATTCCCTTACTGCCGCTTCGAAGATGCCGGGGAATTCTCCGCAAGTGATGAAAGTTCGTGGTCCATGGTGATACTGTGCCCAAGCGCAGTTTGTCCCGCCATAACTGGTTGAGAGGGGCCTTCGCCGCCATCGCCTTGGACATGGCGAGCCGAAAGAGAGGTTCGTTCTAACGCAGGTCGCGTTACGAAAAGATATTGGTCACATGATACGTATACAGAAAGCGATGATGTGGTATTTATATATAGGTGAATAAAAAGATACATTATGCGCCTTTTGCCCACGCAGTCGACGACGAGCTGGGCTCCTCCGACTCCAAAGTCTATGATAACGGACATCAGATAAACTGGACTTGAATAATTAAGAAAAATCACCTCAAGCAACATTCCCAATACATGGTCGACCTCGGATGGCGGTACACCTCCGCATCCCGCGCCTATCAGTCTTCTGTACTCTCCCATCCTTCCGCTGGTGCCGGCCTCCGCCTGGAACGTCACCAACTCGTCGAACGTCCCTTTTCTCCGCTTTCGGAACTGTTCAACATCCTGGCGTAAAGCGTTGCACGCTTGCCGCAGAGCCTCTGGATCCGTCGGTATGTCCGAGTACAAAGTGATCAGATCCGAGATATCCTCAGTCTCTGCGATTTTCCGCTTCATTCTGGACGCGTCGTCGTCGATATCCATACCGTCTTCCGGCCTGTACGTTGTAGGGGCTACAAGCTCCCCGTTCCCTGCGTCCCGGATCTCCTTTTCGCGCACCTCCTCGTCCTTGACCCACTTCTCCCATCCTAAGCGATACCGACGGCCCATCTTCGTATACAATGCCTCCTCCCGCTCTTTCAGAACCTGTTTTGTCTGTGCCAGACCGTCTGCTTGCGCTCTGAGATGTGCTACCGCACGCTGACTCTCAAGAATCTCCGCTTGGATGTTGCTGAGGAGAGCGTGTGCCTGGGCCGTATCTCGCTCCTTGTCTCGGAGCTCTTGGTCGAACGACGCGGCCAAGCTATCCAGCATACTCGTCATGTCATTAACACACCGCGTGCTTGCCCTCTGTCCTGCGACGGAATGGTGGAGCGGTGGTCGATCGCCATTGGACGGCGCAAAGGCATAGTTGGGGAGGGCGTTCGGCGGCGGATACGCGGCATGTGCGTTACGGAACGACATCCCGAAGGTGCGAGAAGGGGGTACGGGAGATGATCTAAATCTTTCATCCTCGAGAATATAGTCCTCCGTACTTTTCCCGTCATTGTTGACAATTTTCGGATCCGCGCCGTTGTCAATGAGGAGTTTGACAAGGCGTTTACTCCTGCAACGTGCTGCCATTGTGAGGGCAGTCTCCCCATCCTCGTCCTGGAAGTTGATAACATCTGCGAGCTCCTTGGGATAGTCCGAAAGTCGGTTCAGAACAATCTCCATGTAATAACGGGCAGCGTGCGTTTTGCCTTTCGACATTGCTACATCGACAATGTGGTGGAACAAGGTTCGGTTATAATTGTCGATATTAAGAGTAGAGCGATGAAGTAGTTCATACAGCTCTGGGAATTTTCGGACGTCGTAGTTGTTGGCAAACATGACACTTCGCATTAGACATGTTTGACCAGAGCTGTTGACTTTGAAAACGTCGGCACCGGCAGTCAGCAGCAGTTTGACGACGCGAATACGACCCATGGCACACGCCCAATGTAGTGGAGTGTGCCCATCATCATCGATCCCCATGTTGGGGTCAAAATCTGCGGTCGGGTTGATCAAGAAGTTGGGTACTTGATTCGAATCGGAAATGAAGAATTCCAACAATTGGTCCGCATAGGCACGGGGGTCATTGGCTCCATTCGCCTTGAAGCGGTCGCTTTCTGACTGCGAATACTGGTCGTTGGTCCTCGAATATTTATTCCGACGCCCGGAGAAGTGATCCCCGTGTCCATTGGACGCGTAAGACGGTTCGGGACTGCGTATTGGAGAGGGAGTGCGCGAGCTAGAGGAGGCTTCTGACGGAGATGGAGACAAGGAACCGTCCTCGGAACCACGGGCAGACAGTGTCTCGGGGTCCGATTCGTCCTCTGCAGCGTCTGGTGCTTGACGACGAGACGACCGTGTGTTGACCATAGGACTGCCCAACAGGGAGTCATTCGCTGCGGGTTTACGCGGCGGCCGGCCAGCTGTACTTGCGACTAGATGCTTAGGTGCCAATGGTGGGCTCTTCGCGGCAGGCTGGAATTCGATGATAGGCCGGAGGAGAAGTTCGCAATTATACTGCTTAGCCAAGCTCAGCCCTCTCTCCAGAGGAATCCAAGTACCTGGAGACCACATCGACATTCTGCACGCGCAGAAGGCATGTTGAACACGAACCTTGGTATTTCCCATACCCTCCCTGAACCTTCTCGTGCTCACCTTTCTGAACTTCGCGTTCAAGGACGCGAGTACGCTGGGGTTTATCGAAGCCAGCGACCTTGAGGATTTGGGTCGCGTTTAGCCACGAGTCAGAGCGCCGTCGCATCACCGCAACGCCCTTGCACATCCTGCGCGTGTAAAGAAGGTCAAAATGCGTGTTAAACCGCGTCGAATAAGACGCACATTTCATATACCGGTATACCACTGTACGTGGCCTGAGTTGCGGGCGGAAAAGAACGAATAAGCGAGGGGTGACATCTCACGTTAGAGGAAACTCGCCTTGAAGATTTGGTTGTCCGGCATTGCGTCGCCCGCGGTTTTGCTGAAAGCTCAATGGATGGAAAAGGTCTTGCCTGGCGTCAGAGAAGGGAACAGAGAAATGAGAGCGCGAGAGGATGGCACTGAAGGACGAGGCGGGCGTGGTGTCCTGGCCGCAAACAGACACAAACATTGGCTGTTCCTTCTACGCTTTGTACACTGGGATCCTGCGTTCTGTCGCGTGCACTAGCAAGATACGACGCGATGGAATGAAACGTTGACGTTTTCTTGACTCCTAGGGCTCGATCCTTGACCACGTACACCTGCAACTTCAAGTAACTTCCCCGCATGGATGGCCAAACGATCGAAATATAGTAGCGTCCGTGCGAAACGGAAGACCGGGCGGTATCAACAAATGCAATTCAGCAAACTCCTCTGCTCCAGCCAAGCTCCAATTTACCTTCCTGCTGGCCATGCCGAAGTCTTCTCCGTCCAAAGTCGGTCCTTCCACCCCAAGTCCCAGAAAGTCCCGGCCCGTATGGAGGAGCCCAATTAAGACGCCTATCGGCGGCACCCCACTTGCAGCACCCAGTGGTCCCTCCATCGTGAGTTATGCCTAAAATATCGACCACCTCGTCTCATTGGATTAGAAACGCACCGAGGCTACCAAAAGGTACAAAATCAAGGCCACTGATCTTGACACCATTGCCCCCATCTCGAGGCAACCGAACCACATGGGAGGCTCTGCTCCTATCCAAGTTTACAATGAATGCGACGTTATCGCATTAACGGAAAAGATTCGACCAGGCAAACCTTTGCCGCTTCCTCAATTAGCCTCTCCGAGCACGTCGCCAATTGCTCTGGCGAAGAAGAGCGGCCGCAGAATCATGAGGTCTACTGCTATACAGGAATTTAACGTTCGTGTGTCAATTCGCTCTCTTTACTTGCTCACAAGCCTTCTAGTTGACGCCGGCTCAAATGGATCAATTGAATCCGGTATCAACGACGCCAAATGCATATGGTTCCGTGACGAAGTACTACAATCGCTGCGATGTCGAGGTATGCTCATTTTCGTCTGGGTCTTCAGAGATTACAACTCATATTTTCGACAGAATTTGAAACAAAGAGTTCAAGAACTGAGGGCTGCTAGCTCGAACCGAGGTGCTAGCTCATCAAACCACTATGCTGACAATAATGATTATGAGGACAACATCTTCGACGGATTATCTAGCGAAGATGCGACAGCTTTGCGTAGATCTGAAACAAAATCACCATCTCGCAGTATTGATGTCTACCCAGTCGCACAGATTATGCGCCGCTAGGAGTCCCGTAGTATCCATGTACCTATTGCTCTTCATAGTCGTTATCTCATATATTTCCTTCGGTCAAAGCGATGAACGCGTGATGGGAAGTGTGTTTAGTTGTGTTTGGTCGAGTGCCTTTTCGAACCAACATCGAAGCATCGGCCGTCGTCGTCCCACCGAAGTAGTTTGCCTCTTGACTCTTCGTAAGTAATACCACACAGATGCCACCAAAGTGTGAGCCTCTGTGCCGTTTCGCGGACAGGTACCCACTCTCATCCACCCCAGTCGCGTCGCGCCAGTACTCACTTATTTACGTTCGCCACAGGCTTTACTTCACCACTTTCCCCCAGCCCGCGCCCAATCCTTTGGTCCTCAACCGACTTGCGGCAGAGCCGGGCAATCGCCCACGCGTTCGTACGCGTCCTAGGGATGCCCACGCCGCTCCTACCGACGAAACCGCCTCCTACTACTACTTTACGATCGATGACCAGCTCCTCTATCTCTCCTTCTTCCAGGACTGGGGCCCACTCAACATTGCGATGGTCTACAAGGCATGCATCCTCATACATGAACTGCTCGAGGTTCGTGCATGTTCATAGTCACCACATGCCACTCACGTGCTCAACTTCTTTCATGGTTCGCGCAGGATAAGGATTTAACGCCACATCGCCTCGTTCTGTACTCGTCGGACGACCCAAAACGAAAGGCGAATGCCGCCCTGCTTCTGGCCCTCTACGTCGTCAGTTCCGCGTTGTCGAGATATTGACATGATCGACGCTTACTTGTTCCTGACATCAGATGATCGTGCAGAGGCATGCGCCATGGGAAGCCTTCCATCCGATTGCAGAGCTCGAGTTCATGCCGTTTCGGGATGCGGGACGTGGCCCTTCCGACTTCAGCCTCGGCATTCAAGACTGCTTGTGGGGCATATGGAAGGCAATGCAACACGGACTTTGCGATATGAACGAGTTCAGTGTGGACGATTATGAATATTACGAGAAGGTCGAAAACGGGGACTGGAACTGGATAACTCCTAATTTTATCGCGTTTGCGTCGCCTGTGGACTCGACCTGGATCAAGAAGGAGAAGGAGACAAAGGAGAATCTAAAGACGACTGGCACCTCGGGGACCGCGTCGACCGCGCCATTATCGTCTTCTAGCAGCAATCTGGCATTGCAACGAAAACTCCCGTCGCCGTTCCTCAACTGCCTAGACTACTTTGACAAGCGCAACATCAAGCTCGTTGTTCGTTTGAACACCGAGCTTTATGATCGGAGTACTTTCCTGGATCGCGGCATCGATCATATGGAATTGTACTTCGATGACGGCACCAATCCTACCGACGAGATTGTCCGAACATTCTTAGACGTTGCTGACCGGGTCATCGAAGGCGGAGGTGTCGTGGCGGTCCACGTACGGCTATCTTTATCCGCCGATCCCTCTCGTCTGACGATTTTCTGCAGTGCAAAGCCGGCCTTGGACGGACTGGCACCCTCATTGGGGCCTATCTCATATGGAAATATGGTTTCACCGCCAACGAGGCTATTGCCTTCATGCGCATCGTGCGACCCGGCAGCGTCGTCGGCCCGCAGCAGCAATACATGTATCTGAAGCAGCTGGAATGGTGCAAATGGGCGGCCGCGGACGAGATCAAAAAACAGCAGGCAGCCATTGCAATTGCCTCAGCCACGTTGGTTACGCCGGCCACTCCCCCTGCGGAAGAGGAGATGGAGGTCATGGATATCACGCCACCCCAGTCGCCGGTGCATATGGCCCCGGTTACGCCAAGTCGGCACATCGCGACCGCCACCGCAAAAGCCAAGGCCATTGCTACGCCGGGCCAGCCGCGCAAGACGCCTACCGCGAAGCGGACGTTATCGCGCGACTCGGACGAAGAGGACGATGAGTCGCAGGATGTACTGCCCGCGCTCGTCTTGCCGCTCGGGACGCGGCCGCGGACGAAGCCCTCGCGCACAACGGGGCCAAAGACCATCACGTCCTCGGAAGCGCGACCACTGCGCGTTACGAGATCGACGGCGGGTGCGGCAAATATCCGTAAGGCCGGCACTTCCAGCACGACGAACGCGCCGCCCGCGTCGCCCGTCAAGAGTTCTTCGAGCCAGGGTCCCAACAAAATCCCACGGCTCGCGACGACGCGGACGACATCGGCCGCAAAGGCGGCCGTGGCTGCGGCGTCCAGCGCCGCGTCACGCGCGCGACCGAACCCGCCCCCGTCGCCGACGCCCTCGCGCCTCCCGACGCTCGTGGGGTCGAAGCGCCCCCCGCCGCAACACGCATCGTCGCTGACCGACGTCGCCAGCGCCACAATCAAGCGTGCGCCGACGGTGACGTCCGACGCGTGGATGAAGACGAACGTCGCGGCCGTCGTCGTGCCCGCATCCAAGTCAGAGCGCCCGGGGCTGCGCCCCATCCGGCGGCGGCGCAGCAGCTTCAGCTCCGCCGACGTCGTCGCCTGACGTGGACTGGCGCGAATCAGACTCCAAACATCTCTTTTAAAGTTGGTAAATATACAACCCATCTCTTTTTGATCCACGCCCTTGTCCTCCCGGAACTCGCTGTCCTTGTTTCGTTGATATTGTATACTCAGTCACTATACCTCGCTATTGTCCGCGCATTACCCCGTACTCCCCACCCTGCCATCCATACAACGTGTTTATTATATACAGTCTGTTTTCCACTCTCCTCCCTGATTCTTTTCATGAATTAGATCGGGACCCTGTATGAATACACTGACTCCCTCAAACATCTACCATCATCAAACTTGAGATGGCTGGATTTTGGGCAACGGGCCTCTGCCTGCAACGCAGGCAATTCTGACCATAACGAGCACAGCCCCTCTGAATAGAAGTTATGAGAGCTTTGAGTCCGTTGGGAACAATTCTCTAGAGACGTCTCCAGAGACAAATTTGATGCCCGCGATGTCTCCAGAGACAAAATTGATGGGTTGATGAAAACGAGAGACGTGATGGGAAACTGTAGACAAACTGATGCGCGAGACGCGTATGCATAGATTTGAGCTGGTTCGTACCGCGAGACGCGTCATACCATGAAGAAACCTCCCTGGACCTTTCAAATGAGTATAGAAGAGATTTCTACTGCCCTATGCCTTTATCCAGGACTCAATTATCTCAATTTTCACGGTCTGACTCATGGTTTGCTTGGCTAGGCCGACTATCGAGTTTCAGCAAATAGACAAACGGCGGCCTCCCTCAGCACTTCCTCTTGGAATGCTAGAGATGTTGGCTGCCTCCCTTCAAGTCTCCAACACACCCCTGGTGGAGACTTGCTGGGCTGCATTCAAAGAAGTTGTTTGGGATCACCCACTGGTTTCACCAACAGACGACGAAATAATGCAGCACAACAAGGCAGCACTCAGCCATGGTACCTCTAAGTTTCTGTCAACATATACATCTATACTTGGTAGCTATGATTGCGGACTTCACAGCCTTTGATCACATATGCCCACCCGTCCGGGTCTGCCAAATGCCCGACTGCCTGAACCAACGGGATTCGGATGATATCATGACATTGATGGAACCTCTCACTGGGCCACTCTGCTGCATGAGCAATAAGAGAAGTAAAGTCTGTGTATTGCATTTATTTGGTCAGTACCTACAAATGTGAATGTTGTACTGAACTCGTATCAACGGTAGCCTATGCGATGTAATTATTTGAAGGCTGTGGACTGTGTGTGGACGTAACATTTTGAATACAGAGAAGATACCACTTGCTGTATGTAGATACCTTTCTGGGCATCGGGAGGCAACGGCCCGAAGAAGAAATGAGCTAGGCGAGCCAGCTCAGGCTGAGTTGATTGTGAATTGACGACATCGATTACGGCGTCTCTCGGTAAATGCCGTGTCTCCAGAGAATTTTGATGGACCGTGAATTCATCATTTTTCTCTGGAGACGTCTCTAGAGACAGTCTCTCCCAGCGGATTCGAACTCCTGGAAGTTATGGAGCGGTGGAATTATACATACCCGGCGGATAATTCTATCCAGCAACCCAGTTGCTGGCAGTACCGGTACTGTACGTACCTGTATGGAGCAATGGCCAGGGCACCGTGACATGGGCCAACAGACGGGGCCAACGCAACGGCAACCTTTGGGACCGTGACTCCAAAAGAATTGGCGACGGGTATTTTTTTACTTGTCTTTTTGAGAGTTTTTGAGCAACCTAGAGGAACTGGTGAGAAGAATGAGGCAAATCGATCATCCACCCACCTTTTCCTCATTGTTTGAAGTGCCCTTGGCAGCCCTTAAAATTTTATTTTATTTTATTGCGGAAATGTCACGACATTTCATTGGCAACAGCGGCTTCCGTCGCCTCATTTTCGGCAGCGCAACGCACCCTCAGGCCTCCGTGACCGTAACTGTTGCCTGATCATGATATGTAATCTAGAATTGATGGCGGCTGATGGCAGGCATGGGCGGGATGTGCTTGGAGGCTCAGAACCACAGAGATATGTAGTCTTTCTCCCCATAAGAAATCGAGAATATTTCCACATACAAAACCTTTCAATTGAGCTATTTTTCCATTTTTTTTGGTTGCACAATTGGGCCTATAATACTCACTTGTAACATGTTTTCATGTTGTGCTCTACAAAAGTGGCCAAAAAAGGGCCAAAAAAACTCACGAAAATTTACAGCTGTTTCCGAAAAGCTTGACACTCGCGAATTTTTTTTGCTCTCAACCAACTTTTGATGGAGGGCTAAGGATTACTGCTTTGGGCTAGCCGAGCATAGCCGAGCTACGCCAAGCCGAGACCACAAATGCGAACTTGCAGTCAACTATACATTCCAGATGTTTTCTTGCCCAGGCTTCATACACCAAACATCTTCTGTAAGTGTTCTGACCACTTTTCAGGCAAGCAGAATATTTTGAGGACAAGTGTTGAGGTAGGCAGCGAGAGCATTGCCGACGGCAAACGCAGCACATGACTGATCGGAATCCCAAACCAGGTAATCCTTAGCACTCGATCAAAAGTTGGTTGCAAGCAAAAAAAAATTGTGAGTGTCAAGCTTTTCGGAAACAGCTGTAAGGAATAAATACATTGCTTGAGTCAAACAGCAGGTGTGTGCCCCATGAAAATCTGACTTGTTGGCCAGAAAATATTTCAGAAAGACCCTCACAATTATTGTGTTTGTTATCTTATCAGTTGCTGAATAGAATATTAGGAGTGATGTTGTTGGGAGTACTAGGATGGCGTCGGGGTGTGCTCTGAAATGTAGTTGTATTTTACATGCCTAGCCTTGTAAAATGGTTTTGGTGAACTTGAATCATATGATTATTTGCTTGAACTCCTCTACAATTATTTTAGAGGTAGTTTAGGATGTGGTGAGAGTCGAGGCAGGAGACCGACGGCTGATATTGATAAGACAAGAGTGGTTACATAATGATTGCTACGGCAAAGGCCCGAGTGACTGAGATTAGCATCTCTGGATCATGGAATAATTCACACGACCCTCCCCTCCCCCCAAAAAGGCAGGTATGTGTCAGCGGCATCAATTCGGCCATCACCACTGACAAGCACTTCCAGTTAACTGCCTCATTTTTGAGCACTCATTGGGTGTACAATGTGGATGCCTAGCACATATATTTTGGGCAACACACTGCTGAACAAGGTACTGGCAAAATAAGAGGGAAGTCACTTCATAAGTGGCTGTGCAGCGCCACCTCGCGTGGCCACATCAAATTCCACGATCCAGAGATCACTCACCTCTTGGATTAGCCGAAGTTATATGTGTATGGGCACGATTTGACATCCAACTTCGTTTCCCAAACCCAACTTGACCTCACCTTGAGGCCTTGAGGTCTGAGTTGGTTGGGGTCAAAATTCTAATTATGAAACACTCTATTGCTATCCAACAACCAGTACTGCCAGCAACTGGGGACAGGTGCACAAAGACCCCTTTTTCTCTCCTTTTTGTGCTCCTTTTTTCTTCCTTTTTCAAAGAGGGAGAAAAGAAGGAGACTCAAAAGGGAGCCAAAAAGGGCCCTTTTGAAAAATGGGCCACCCCCCCTCCTTTTGCAAAAAGGGCCTTTTTTGCATCTCCTTTGAGTTTCTCTTTTTCAGACTCTGTTTCGATTTCCGCTCGCTTCTTGCTCAGATGTGTAGTGCCGACACCTTTGAATATGCCTGCCTTAAGTTCAGCACCCCCTTCATCAATGCATACATTCAGGTCTGCAATTACTTTGGGCATACTTGTTATATCCGTGCATCTCGGAGTACCTCGGAGCTCCGATCGGACTTCCTTCGGAATTTCCGAGGGGGACTTCTATCCATCGCAAGGGACATTACGCAATGAGGAATTACCAAGCGGATTCCTTTTACTCATAATCCCTTACTTCACTCTCGGAGTTTATCCGGACATCCACTTATTGTCCACAGAGAAATACTTACTCATCGTTCACAAGATGTCTTGACGACTTATTGTCCACGGACTTATACTTATAAATCCTTCACAGGATTGTCTTGACGACTTATTGTCCACGGACTAATACTTACTAATCTTTCACACCTTATTGTACTTCACTAAACAATTAGCTTACTAGTATTTAAGCTAAGTAGTTTAGCCTCTGTTCTTCAGTTTGATAATTGTATATGTTATTGTGTTCTCCCTTCCCAACGCAACCTGAGTCGGACTCCGACCTATCAGATATTCCGTGCCTCCTCCGGCCCTCCTGCATCCTTACTCGTCCTCCTGTTATTATCTCTGGACTTGTCTCTCCTTGGTCGCAAGCCGGGTAGTCGCACACTCTTGTTTGTAGTGCTTGCGAGAACGACCTTCTGACCCTTCGGAACTCTGTGACGAACTCTGACATATTTCCTTCGGACTTTCTCGGCAATTCCGATCCCCTCGGCTCAGCACTTAACAATACTACACCTTTTCTCTCTCCTTTTTCCAAATCTTCAAGCTTACCTGTTCACAGTAGCCCTTTTTAGCTCCTTTTTTGCTTCCCTTCTTGTTTCCTTTTTGCTCAAATGGCAGTAAAATGGCAAAAAGGAGAGAAAAGGGAGACCAAAAAGGAGCCGAAAAATGACTACTGTGAACGACCCAATTGGCAGTTGATCAATGTGATAGTAATCTACGATTAAGGCTGTCCACGAGTGCACTCATGGGTGACCGGGATCTGTGGCTGCAAGTACCTGTGAGAAAAATCCTGAACTCGGATCCACGAGTAAAAAACCCGTGGGTCGTCTGAGTACTTGCAAGTTTCAAAAACTCGCAGTGAGTACCTGTGGGTTTTGCTAATATTTTCTACATGTAACAGCTAAAAAAGGTGTTCCCAAGGGGTACCCATGACTGAAATTTTTGACATGATGTTGATTTTCGGTGTAAAACACCCCAAAAAGTTCAAAAATGAACACTAGAAGTTGAGGCAGACAATGGTTCACAAGTTATGGGCAATTTTTCATCAATTTTCCAAAACACAAAAACCGATTTTTTTTTCTGAACAGATCGAATTATTCTGAGCAACTTTAGAAAAAAATTCAAGGCCTTTGGACCCTAACTAGTGACAATCAGTCACATCAATCACCATATATAGTGCATCATGCACCTTATATAGTAACACACATAATCCTCTCTTGCACAACAACAGTGCTCCGGATTTATTTTTGCTGTTCATTTTTGAACTTTTCAGGATGTTTTACATCAGAAATCAATGTTGTGTCAAAATTTTCAATCCTGCGTACCCCTTGGGTGTTCCATATATCCTAGCAGATTACAATTGCTTTAGAATGTCCTTGAATCTATTTATTAGCATGTATAAGGGTTGGGAATGTCATGATTAGATGCAAATCTTATCGTTCCAACGCCTAATCTAATCTAAGCACCCGTGATCTAAGCGCTGGATGACAAGAAGGCTATGACAGAACCCAGGCCAAAGGATGATGTCATTATGATGTCAGAGATGACGACTGAACACGCTGAAGCAGCAGGACATTGAGAACATGTGGTTATGAGTAGGATTCAAATGGTTCGCTAAACAGTATAAGTAGAGTAGCTAGTTTGCTGTTGTAGTTAACCTTTTATTCCATCATCTTTCGAGATCTACCACGAGCACCACCCAATCCCTCTCATCTTACCGAGAGTGGACGCTTAAGGTCTTGACTGTGACAGGGAACATATATTAGAGCACTCTGACCTGCTGAAATATGTGTGAGTACTCATGAGTTCACAATCTTTTTGACCAAAATCCAAACACGGATCTGTGACATACCCATGGGAACGAGTACCCAGACCCACGGGTATGTAAACTCACGGGTTTTCCCACAGATCAACCTTCATTGACCCACAGGTTACCTGCACTCGTGGACAGCCTTATCTACAATTCTACATAGTAACATAGGCACAGAGTAATCCGACAGTGCTGCCTCGAAGGTGTCAGAAGACTCAAACTACAGCGACCAGACTGAACTGTATATGGGCATCACCCAAACTCGCATGACAGGATGCATTCTTGTCATTAGGGTCATTCACAGTAGCCATTTTTCTGCTCCTTTTTGGTCTCCCTTTTCTCTCCTTTTTGCCATTTTACTGCCATTTGAGCAAAAAGGAAATAAAAAAGGAGCTAAAAAGGGCTACTGTGAACAGGTAAGCTTGAAGATTTGGAAAAAGGAGAGAGAAAAGGTGTAGTATGCCCAAAGTAATTGCAGACCTGAATGTATGCATTGATGAAGGGGGTGCTGAACTTAAGGCAGGCATATTCAAAGGTGTTGGCACTACCCATCCGAGCAAGAAGTGAGTGGAAATCGAAACGGAGTCTGAAAAAGGGAAACTAAAAGGAGATGCAAAAAAGGCCCTTTTTGGCTCCCTTTTGAGTCTCCTTCTTTTCTCCCTCTTTGAAAAAGGAAGAAAAAAAGGAGCACAAAAAGGAGAGAAAAAGGGCTATTGTGAACAACCCTATTATCTCTTTCAAGTTCAAGTTGAGGATCTATGTGCCCTACCTACAGCTGCTGTGGTTGACAATAACTTTGACACTTCCCAAATACCAGTGGTAAGCTGTGAATATGCTATACCCTAAAAACACACTTTTTGTGAATTAAACATATAAGCATTTCACACTTGGATCCCTAATAGATCAGTATTACTCCGAAATACTGATCCTATAATCATGCTTCACTTATGTAATGGATTGATTGAGAGACCAGTACGGGTTAAAACTTGCTGCTTCAGAATTCTAAGCTATGTACACATGCAGTACAAGGTCATAGAGAACATACTGTGTGGACTAGAAAGGTACTGGGGTCAGAATCTGAAGTTGTACCCAGTCTTGAGCACAACATGCATGCAAAGTTAATGTTGTTGATGAACTTGGAAGGGTCCGCTCCACCTAAGTGTCAGGTCATGAATTTATTGCACCTCTATGATTGAGGAGGGCATGAAACTTGCCCCATGTTATCTCCCCATTAAAAACTCTGTCCTGGTTTACAGGTTCAAATGATATACCAATCTGGTTGGAAGCAATAAGTCCCTGGCTGTGAAAGGCTCATCATTTTCCAAGCATGTCCAGAGTGTCAAATCCCACCTGAACACATTATCTGCCACAGTAGGGATGATTGAATTGTCTGTTGATAATGTGTCCTAACCTTGAGTACCCCTCAGGTCAAGTCATCTTGGATGACTACATTATGTGATACATACTAAGCTCGACCAGTCTGATGCTAGTGAATACAATAGTAAGTTACATGTGGAAGCGTGTATGCAACTTGAATACCCAAGACACCATCAACTGCACACCAAATCAACATCTTTAACTTGATTAAAATAAATAAAGCAATAATCACCTCCATTGAAATCATCTCCCTCAATGATTTGGGCAGCCCTGATGGACTGGTTGACGATGACAAGCCCTGGGGCGATGCTCAATTGATCAAGGTACTCCTCACCTGGCATCAACCATTAGAACGAGACTGCCTGAGCATTTCAAGTATGCTGCAGACCCTCAGATCATTGTAGCTTCAATGTGCAAATATTACAAAAAATGGCCACATAAAGTGTGTTGAAACCCCTATAATAGAAATAGGGCACCTCCTAGGAAACAAATAAAGCCCTGTGATGCAATGGATAGGTGTTACCACACACACCGTTGAGTGAAAAATATTGACCTAAGTAGAAAGGTTAGCCAAAAGTTGTACAATTCATAGCCAAATAAAAAATAGTAGAAAGTAAAACAATTTATTTAACCTGAAACTGCTACGAAAGTGGCAACAATCAGGGTTTGTTTCTGCAGACAAAGAATTATTTACAATCACCTACCTGTGAAGGGACTACCAAAAGACCATCTTTCAGTGGCAAATTTCAATGAGAACAAAGGAAAGACTATTCTAAATTTAGGAAATCTGCACCGAAAGAACATCTTTCAGCCCTACCCTGTCCCTGCCATGAACAAAGGGACAGGGTAGGGCTGAAAGATGTTCTTTCGGTGGCCCTTTCAGCTATAGCTGAGTTTTTTTCTTTCTCCTTGTTGGAAATGGCTGTCGAAAAGAAGAACTTTCGGGAGTCCCTTCACAGGTAGATGAATGTGGATAATTCTTTGTCCGCAGAAACAAACGCTGATTGTTGCTACTTTCGTAGCAGTTTCAGACTTAAATAAATTGTTTTACTTTCTACTATTTTTTATTTGGCTATGAATTGTACAACTTTTGGCTAACCTCTCTACTTAGGTCGATATTTTTCACTCAACGGTGTGACACATACCACATCCACCTGTGTGTCAATGCTGTGACTGCATATGAGATGCTGCATATAGCTTGAAGAATTTTGGAGACCTTGTGGACATTTTGACATAGGGCTGGCTTGCTCCTATCCACATATTTCCACTCCTGGTGTCAACTATCACATTATCCATAATGGGGCTGTCAGCTTGACCGCGAATGAATCTAACAATTGCTTACAGGTGGTACTGTTACCAACTGGGTAGTTGACCACCTTAATGTTTTTTGCCTATGTCTAAAGGGCAGGGAGTCCCCACCTGCGGCATATGGGGTTCAAAACAAATGCATACATCCTAAGAATCACTGTAACAGATTTGGGGAATTTACATGAGCTTTTGACGCATGTGTGATTTATTTTCGATGGGACGCCAAAAAAGGGAATATCCGGGGTAGTTGACCACGGGCCTAAATACAAGGTTCGGGGTGATTTTTGAGAGAGCGGTGCATCTATAGGCATACATAGGGCCCAAAAGAACTATTGTATACGCTCAGACCATACATCGGCCCTACATAAGGAGTATAGAAATTGGGCTCTGGAGCGGAGCAACACAGGCAAGATTGACCTCTGGCCTTTCATGACTGTTGCGCAACAAATGGAGGCAACAGTGATCCAAAATCAGCTCCAAGGTGCTTCATAAAAGGCATATGGACATACCTGAGTACTCATCTCCTCCTCGTCATGTCAGCAACTCCTGCAAAAAATCCTGTTGTCCGTACCATCGAAATTGGGTGATTTGGTGTAATGGGCAACAGTGAGAGAGGAATAAAATACATAGATCATTAGCGTACCTCTGGGGCTCAGATATTACCAGTCATTATGGCCCATGTCAAGTCCCGGACCTTTACTGCCAACGGGCCGTCCGATATATGGGTGGTCAACTTGGGCGGCTGCAGATCGGAAGGAGGTAGTGTTGGCGCTCCAGCAAAGAGAACACGGAAGGCGTTGCGGTCCAGGCAGTTTGAGGTGGACGGGGCAAGGCTAGGGAGCATAACGAGCCCAAAAAGTCGCGAATCAACAAAGAGTTGGTGGAGAAACGGAAGAAACAAGTGCTTGATGTCCGCTCGGAGTTAAGGAAATGATGTTCTCACGCTTCGGCCCATGGTCAAACACACCACAACTTTTGATTGACACATCACTTTGCCTCCAAATTCAACATGGACTGGCGTCAGGGGTCCTATTCCCTCCCCCAAGGCACAAATTTGAAGATGTTCAAGTCTCTAGTGCTGTATTGTCAAAGTGGTCAACTACCTAGGTTGGTC
The DNA here is from genome assembly GCA_029204085.1 of Mycena sp. CBHHK59/15. NCBI lineage: Eukaryota > Fungi > Basidiomycota > Agaricomycetes > Agaricales > Mycenaceae > Mycena > Mycena sp. CBHHK59/15. Next base: position 398,802 of record JARGXW010000017.1, on the reverse strand, counting down.
AACTACCTAGTCCGTGATAGTAGGTGGGGAATCAATACCAATAGATGCCTGCAAATCTTTCAGCTGCAGAAATTTAATAGGTCATTAAATGGGATTTACTCATTGTATAGTGTGAGTGCAGACCTCTGCTGGCGACAGGCTCCCCTTTGGTAGTATCCGATTCATGAGAGATACTAGTTCCAGGCTTGACTATGGCATGTGCTCACACTGGTTGAGCATTTCAATTTTTTCACCTTCTTTTTCAGTGAAAAATGTTGTTTATTTTTCACACATTTTTCACTGAAAAAGCAGGTGAAAATTTCAAAACATTTTCATCACTTTCTTATTTTATTTCGAATTTTTCACCTTGAATCGAGAAAGTGCTGAAAATGTTTAAAAATTTTCACCTTCTTTTTCAGTGAAAAATGTGTGAAAAATAAACAACATTTTTCACTGAAAAAGAAGGTGAAATTTTTAAAACTTTTTCAGCACTTTCTCAGTTCAAGGTGAAAAATTCGAAATAAAATAAGAAAGTGATGAAAATGTTTTGAAAATTTCACCTGCTTTTTCAGTGAAAAATGTGTGAAAAATAAACGACATTTTTCACTGAAAAAGAAGGTGAAATTTTTGAAATGTTCAACCAGTGTCAAAGGTAATTCACTCAGGCCAAGTCTTCACTCAGAAGGGTTTCTGTCCCAGTGAGGTTTATCCTTTTAGATATTGGCAAAGGTATGAAAGAGTCGATGACAATAGAGCTTGCAGTGGTGACCAGGGAAACCAGCAGGAGTGGAAATGAGAGCATCAAGATTTTAAAGTCCACTGCTAACTTGAAGGGGAGACACTGATAGCTATATACTCAGTGAGATTCTGGGATTGACACAAGTTCAAAATAATCCAGCTACCTCGGTGATAGGCAAGCCAGGTGGGCATCTATGGAATGTGAACTGGGCTAGTGAGCATGCAGGATAACCTACGCACCAACACACTCAACACACACTACACAACCTACATTGCTCTGAGTTTCGGGGTTTCAAGACAAAGTATATGTCCTGTTGCAAATCATTCAGCATCTGGTAGGGCTTTCAGTGTGATCCAGAGCACTCCTCTGAGCTGCTCATAAGTGCTAATAGTTTGGATGAACAGTTTATAGTGTAGGGGGTAGGGCTTCCACCCGTTGCTGCGACAGCAACAGCCGTCGATTTGACAGGTGACCGATGGGCACGGCCATTGTTCAGACAGCCCATCTTTCATGTTTCCAAGTCTCTGACAAGACGGGACAGTCAACGGCACAGCCGTTGACGATACCATGGGTATTGATGGGCGAAATAAAGTTGATTTTCGCTTGTAAGTGGAAGTAATAACTGTGCCAGAATGTTATATTGAAGTTGTGGAACACGTCGTGGCCTCATTGCGAGTTGAACTTGAGTTGAACACTCAACTCGGCTGGCCTTGCATGGCAAACCAATTTGAAGAACCTGAGGGCCAAAAAAATCAATGCTTTGGATAGCTCGGAACTACTCAACTGTACATAAAATGTTGGATTTGACTGCAAGAAAGTAGCAAACTTATGAAAGTGAAGTCGGGTAAATTCCAGAAGGAGAAATGTTGTTTCGGCATTGCCCGGTTTCAGATTCCTCTGATATCAAGTCAACATTGTGGCTCACAGAGGTTCAGCCAAGATCACATAAGGGTGTGAGATGGCTCACATACCTATATTGCTGAGTTCAGAGACGAAAATAGCTGAAAGATGGTTGGTTCGAGGACACCCGTCGAACAGTCATGATGGCCATTTTTCCGACAGCAAAAAACGGCTCATACCCATGCTGTGACCGTACCGTCGATGAAGGTTTTAAATGGTCAACATAACGGGTGCCATCAAACCGTGTCGACAGTCACGGCCGGAAGCCCTAGTAGGGGGTCTGAGAGGCAGGTTTGGTTTGGCACACATGGCCCTGATATTTCCAATATTCTGATATTCTGAAGTTTTGGCACAAGGCCCCGAAGTTGGCTAAACAGCCCCGATATTCCGATATTCTGATATTGACCTGAGGGAACGACCCCAGGGACCTTTTTAATTGATATTGACTTGGGGGAACAACCCAAGCACCTTTTATATACTGATATTGGGTTTTCACTCAGAATGCGACCATAAAACTCCATCCAAAGTTCTATTGACTGATTCTGCCCAGAGTACAACCTGAGCGCTGAGCAGAACCAATGGCATAAGGCCCTATCCAGGGATCCCTAGCCATGGCCTGGGGCCGGAATTGACTGGTGCAGTGCTACAAATGTCTCCCTACTTATACTATTCTGTCTAGATAACCCTATGTGTCATATATATAAAGTGTCCAATAAGCTAAAATCCCTCAACAGAGAGGGGTAACAGAAAGAGAAAACAGAAAGGAGCAACAGAAATCGACAACATAAAGGGGTAATAGTGACAGGTGACATTGCCTGTCAAATACAAACTCCTGTATGTTGCTCCTGTGTGGCTCAATGTTCATCATCAGTCTAGAATTGATGCCCTGCAAGCTTGACTTGCATCTTTGTCTCCCAGAGTGATGCCAGGAAATGCTTCCAGGTAGTGTGCACTCAAATAATCAGGCTGGTCTTGTACTTTGGCAATCAATATATTTCTTGATTGCACTGCCCCTTCCTGTCCAGGATATGTGTTATGCACCCTAGAGGACAATATACATCACTGAATTGTGGATCAGCTTCCAAGAATATATTGTTCCTATTGGCTTGTCTTGACAGGTCCTAGGCCTTTCTAGGGGCCGAGTCCCATTCCAACAGTTTCTAGAAGGTCTTGGGTTAAAACCTTAATGCTGGGGACTTGCTGAGCTGAGGGAACCGGAGTTGCTGAGAAAGTCCAAAGCTAAGAGTTCGGAGATGTCATGGAATTTCCAAAAGGTCAGAAGGTCGTTCTCACAAGCACAACAAACAAGAGTGTGTGACTACCCGGCTTGCAACCAAGGAGAGTCAAAAGTCCAGAGATAAGAACAGGAGGATGAGTAAGGATGCAGGAGGGCCAGAGGAGGCACGGAATACCCAATAGATCAGAAAGTCTGACTCAGGTTGTGTTGGGAAGGGAGAACACAATAACACATACAATTATCAAACTGAAGAACAGAGGCTAAACTACTTAGCTTAAATACTAGTAAGCTAATTGTTTAGTGATAGACAATAAGGTGTGAAAGATTAGTAAGTATAAGTCCATGGACAATTAAGTTGTCAAGACAATCCTGTGAAGGATTAGTAAGTATAAGTCCATGGACAATAAGTTGTCAAGACATCTTGTGAACAATGAGTAAGTATAAGTCCGTGGACAATTAGTGAATGTCGGATGGACTCCGAGAGTGAAGTAAGGGGATATGAGTAAGAGGGATATGCTTAGTAATCCCTCATCACATAATATCGCTTGCAATGAATAGAAGTCCCCCTGGGAAATTCTGAAGTAAGTCCGATCGGAACTCCAAATGGAACTCCGAGTTGCACAGATATAACAACTGCCAAGATTTAATATCCACTTGAAAACGAACCACTTGAGCATCCAGGTGCATTGATCACCAGTTCTAGAGACTAGGTACGTCATCAATAATGACCACCTTAATCCTCAAGACCACTCTTGGGATTAAATCAATTATGAGAGTATCTGTCTTATACTGCTAGCTCCTTGTTCTTTAATAATCATGTACTTCCTCTCACATGCTACTCTGTATTGTGTAGTCCATCCAGATAAATATATCTCAGCTCAGACCTGTTTCTAGATAGTTCTCCATGTAAAGGCATAATTCTAGACAGATGTCTGGCTTCATATATGGTGCTTCTGGCAAAATAATCATGCCCACAAGCTCTGGGATAGTCAATACAGGTAAGCAAGCAGTCTCATCAGAATCACAAAACTGATGTGCCCATACAACATGCAGGGATGACTCTTCTCTGGCTTGCACCAGACACATTCACTGCTTATGAGCTGTTGACCAGTGCGGTCTTCAATGCCAACACTCAGACAGGTCTTCTCCAAATAACTCCTGCCCAATTTGACAGCCTTCAAAGTCTATTCTTCACAATAAGTAAGTGATTCATTCTTCCCCATTTCCCTTGGGTACTTTCAATGTGCTCACCGACTCGACCCCATAATGGATGGCATAACGTACAAGTTTCCGCCCAATGCCCAGGTTCGATTTGCCGGTTTGTTACATCTCATCTACCTAAATGGTGCTTCTCACAGGTGTGGCCATGGGCACTGAACAGTGCAATAGGCAGGCAGGATGATGTGTTGTATCGTGTAGTCGCCAACCTCATGACCACTAGTGGATTTATCAACAGTCAGTCCCATGCCATCCAAGGGCCATAACTTTGACTGATGCAGGGCTGGCATTCAGGCCAGGTCTTCTTCGAGCGCTTCTATTCTGTTTTTGATTTTGCCACCCATTGTGTGGGATTGGTGAACACACCCTATGTGTTTGCATGAAAAATCAACTTTGTTCAAGCTTTTATTTATGTTGTCAACATGTCCCCCAAAGCAATGAATGTCTATGGAGAATGATCAAAATATACCTTGATTTTTTGTTAGAACAGCCTGAGTCTTTGGCGACACATTGCTCTCCACATGTGCCCAGGTCCATTTTTGTGCTGTCCCACTGGCAGTGACACTCGCTAATCTGAAGAGTTAGAACAAGGCACATTGTTTGTGCATAAAGAAGAGTGACAACTCATTTGGTGTGGTCTATTGCACCACAAATGGGGCTCCTTGGCTGGTTGGATTCTGCAGTAATATTATTCTGGTCTCAGTGTCATGCAGGATATTATTCCAGTCTCAGCATCATGCAGGATATTATTCCAGTCTCAGCATAATGCAGGATATTATTCCTGTCTCACTGTCATGCAGGATATTATATAAGGTAAATCACATGATAGTTTCTGATGGAATAAATGCCAGGCAGAACCGGCCTCTGGCATAGCAAAATTCCTTTGCACACTGGGTGGAATGGTATCTGACAGGTAGGCCCTTGTATGTTCCCTTTATGCAGAATATGTAAGGCCTGAGCTAATCTATGAAGAATTGGAGCTCAAAGGAAAGATAATAGGCAAGCAAGGACAAGCGGCAGGCAAGGGAGATCATGCAGCAGATTCAGATTTTAGGTTGGGCTCAGAGGAATTTCCAGGCCATTTGAAGTCCCACAAACCACATGGGGAAGTGGGCAGGTTCTTCAGATTTAGACCAGAATACATCTGAATCAATGACTTTCTTGACTCTAGAACCGACACGGGAATTTGAACAGCAAGAGAATTTTCCAGAACATTGCCTGAGGTGCAACCAGGGTGCGACTGAGGTGGGGTCAAACGTAGGACATGATAATTGGCAATTAGATCCTTCAGAACTCAATCGTTTTGAGAGAGAGAATTTTTGACCACAAGTCACATACCTACAGCTAGTAGGTTAAAAGCGACCAGGAGTCTACCATGGCCGTGAGGACAGGTGCACAATGATCTGTTTTCTGTGGGGGTCTTTGTGCCCGAGTCCCTTCAATCATGTACATGCAGAGCATCCAAGGTGTGCAGAAGCCAATGAGCAGGACCTCACCTGCAAGCTCAAGCACTGCGTGTGATCACCTGGAAGACATACCCAAGCTTCTTGTTGACATCAACCTTCTTGTTGTGGCCACTGACGAGCTTGCCTCTCTGGTAGGCCCCATGAAGCTCCAGCCAAGGGTTGTCCGGGTAAAACCTTCAATTTTGGCCTCAAAAAGCTTATGTTTTGCGCAGTTTCTGGCCTGAAAAAGCTTATATCGGACAAGGGTCTTGGAGTGCCGAGATGCCGATGCTTACATCCACACAATTGTACCAAATTTTCGGCACCTCCCGAGCCTTCCGCCATCCAAAATCTCAAAAAGTCGCCTCAAAAAGCTTAATTCCAGACAGGATTTTGGCCTCGAAAAGCTTATATCTGGACAAGGAAATCCCCAAATTTCCTCTCAAAAAGCTTATTTTCCGGACAACCCTTGGCTGGAGCTTCACGGGGCCTTCTCTGGTAGACAGAGGTCGATGTCATACTTTCAGCATATTCCACTACCAGCTGGCTAGGGATGGTTGCAACCTTCGAAGCTTCAGAAGATCCTAGAACTTGGGAAATTATTGCAGCAACACATACTTCCCACAAATTGCAGCTGAATGCAAGTGTTCCGTTCTGGCAATTAAATAACTGGGGCTGTTTGTTTATATTTCGGCCAACCTATTACGTGACGTCCAAATCGGGTAATGTTTCACGTGCAGGTGTCCGGAAATCGCCGAAGTTACCATTTTAGGCCCGCTTTGGCCTCAGTCGCTCCCTCGAAAAACCTAGCTAACCGCCTGGAATTAATCATCACATACCCAATAAGCTAACTGTTTTTTTTTCTTACTCCATGCCAGGTTCTGCAGTCTTGGGTGAGCTATGCAAGTAACTTGTAAGTTACATTCAAGTTGTCGATAGCCAGGCATTTCAGTATGTAGTCCTTTAGTTACCGCGCCATCACAGTAGGTGACGGGGTTTATTATATAAGCATCCCTTTTAGGAAAGCACATGCGCCATCAGCAATGCCCCCGGCCTTAATTAGCGGACTCGTTCGGGGTTGGGGGAAGGAATACAACGTGTTTTTTCGTGTAATTACGTGCCAGGATGACATATTACAGCTTCGACTTCATATCTGGACTAGATTGACCATTTCCCCCTTCAATCTCGCCTATGAGCATCCCTGCGGGCTCCAACTCCGGCATTTCGTCTTGCTCCTGCTCTGCCATGAGTGCAAGGATATGGAAAGTCAGTGGGGCGACTGAGGCAAGCTCCGAGTATCCCTCGGGGTTTATGTTGTGCCATAGAATCTCGACATTAGCCATGCCCAAGCCATCAAAATCTTTGTGGATGGTCTCCAGAGTCGCATCGGCCTTCTCAAAGAAGTTTGCTTTGGTTTTCGAAGCCTGGGCTGAGTAGAAGGTGTCTCAGTGACGAGGGAGCGTTGTTGCGCTGGAGTCTTTTTCTTCGCGGGCTGAGCCGATTTCGTGGGTCTGGCCGGTTTCGAAGTGGAGTAAAAGGCCTCCGGGGCGACTATGTCTAGTGGAGAGTTGTTCTGAGCCATAGTTGCGCGTCAGGAGGGCATGATACGCGTCGAAAGAGAGGAGACTCGTCAAATTGAAGGAGTTGTTTGGTTGTGCATCTCCCATCACACTGGTTGAACATTTCAAGTTTTGCACTGAAAATTTTGGTGAAAAATGTTTTGAATTTTACAGTAATTTTTCACCAAAAAAGTAGGTGAAAAACTTGAAACATTTTGGTGACCTTTTTGAACCTTGTGAAAAATTTCTGAAAAACTGCTGAAAAAGTTTTGAAGTTCAAAAAATTCATGAAGAAGTTACAAGTTTTTCACTTGGTTTTTCACTGAAAAATTGCTGTAAAATTCAAAACATTTTTCACTAGTTTTTTCACCAAAAAACTTGAAATGTTCAACCAGTGTCATTACATAATAAGATCCGACGCCGCTAATCAGACGCGGTAACTAACAGACTTCAACGAACGAGGAACGAGTTAATAGATCCGTTGAAGCATCTGTCTTAGAGAGACTAGTATTTCAGTATGAATGTCAACCAAATCTATGACATTTTTTATCGCCTTTTATTCTTTGTCTTTAGCTGTGGTTCGTGTTCGTAGGACCCAACTTCGTAGTCCTTAGTTTCGGTCATGTGCGGCCAGCCGAAACCTTACCGAGTGCCTAAACGGGCATTCCCGATCACCGAGTGCACCTGATCCAAACAAAGTCACATACACCGTATCGCGCCTACGCGTCGCTGGAGCCCGTGTTTGGACGCTACCTGTCAGCTGTGTTGCTTTGGCTCGGCCGTTGCATTAAAAAAGAAAGTCAAAGCAATGTTTCTTTTATTTTCCCGAAATATAACACAGAGAGTACATACACGGCACCGCCGTCAGACTCAGCGCGCCTAGCTCTGTTTGCCATCACAGACCATCCGTGTGCGCTTAAGCTGGCCTCAGTGGGGACGGGTGTGTACCCAGCGCAGCGAGAACCAACCTGATGGTGAGAAGGCGCGCAACATAGCCTGACACACAGCCTCCTCGACATCGCCCGTCTCTGCACACATGCATCAGTCGTGACAGCAAGGAAGGAAAAAGAAGCGCAGACGGTCGAGAGCGACACACCGAGACGAGGGACTCCACCTCAGACATATCGTCACCGGGCCGCAAAGACGTCACCATGCGGACGTGGAAATGTGTATTTGACAGAGTTCGGGCAAGGCAAGCAGCATGGGCAGCAGGGCGGTCAAACGTGACCTCTGCAAACCGTATGGCACGTGAGGTGTGCTGTTGATGTTGTGCGCAATGGGCAGAGAGGCCATGTAGGGGGCGGCGGCGACGCGGCAGAAGGCGCGTGAGCTAGGAGAAACAGTGAGGACGTTGTCGTCTCCAGTATGGCGTAGTGGTTATGCCCTTGTATTGCTATGCTCACGTAAGGTCACAGGCGATACCAGGTCATCCCAAAATGGTGCTTACGTGAGCTTCCTAGACTACGACATACAGAGTTGGAACTTGCAACTTCGGAGTGTGGACTTCAAATCCGCCAGAAACTACGAACTACAGACCACAAATTCGGTGAGTTCTTGAGACTTTGGAGTAGGACAATGAATAAATGGTGAAAAAAGAACTCATACAAATATTTTTTACGTACACTGGTTGAACATTTCAAGTTTTTTGGTGAAAAAACTAGTGAAAAATGTTTTGAATTTTACAGCAATTTTTCAGTGAAAAACCAAGTGAAAAACTTGTAACTTCTTCATGGATTTTTTGAACTTCAAAACTTTTTCAGCAGTTTTTCAGAAATTTTTCACAAGGTTCAAAAAGGTCACCAAAATGTTTCAAGTTTTTCACCTACTTTTTTGGCGAAAAATTACTGTAAAATTCAAAACATTTTTCACCAAAATTTTCAGTGCAAAACTTGAAATGTTCAACCAGTGGTAGTGGGTGACTTCCCGTAAGGTAAATTTATTCTGAGGGAATATTTCAGCAAGATGCCGAGGCACCTGTCAGGACCCCATCAGTTCGGCCATCCCAAAGCGGACACAGTTTATGCTGCAGCACTCGAATAGATTAAGATTCTGGAGGGGGGGTACCGACCCCCCCTCCAGAATTTCAGTTGGCTGAATAAACGTTTTGGGACGATATTGATTGATCGTCACGCATATCACACCCGTCACAAACTCTCCGCATCCCTCCCAACATCGCCGCCCACGTCGTTGTCGGGACCCTTCGTCGCCCATCCTCGCCTGAGCATTCCTGAGAACAGAACTTGCACATTTCGGATGTTTTAAAACAAACAGAGGATCCTCAAATGCGTTCTCTTTTGTGTAAACTCAACATCACCGCGATCATTTGAGAGGTTCGTTTTGACGAGGGCGTGCACTCAACAAGAAGGATTGTGTTGGCCACGGACTTGGGTAGAAGGACCAGAGCTTTCTCATGTTGCATTTAAAGTAATAAATTATAATCTTTACTTGCGAGAAACATGAGCGGCGGAATATCCTCTGCATTGATCTCATCACTGGCACCTTCAAACAAGCTCGGAAATTGCGCCAGCATAAATTTACCTTACGGGAAGTCACCCAGTTGCTACTGGAGTAATCCACCTCGATGCAAATGATTTTTGTTTTGATGTTCTCTTGTTGAGTGAGAGGCAACAGGTTGCCCGAAGAACACCTTGGAAGCTTGGCTAAAGCTTTGAGAGACCAGTTCAAAGGTTCCTGCCCTGACCGGCCCGGACACCCTTGGTTGAGTGGCCGAAATAATGTCAATCTACGGTGTTATTTCGGCACATACGTATGCTCCTCGTCCGAGTGTCTGCGCACGAAACCCACGCGCCTTTCTGGCGGGCCGGCTCGGGGCCGCTTTTGTTGATCCTAGGCCTTACTTAGTATGTGTCTCTACACCATCCACTCTATATCTGATTCTGCACGGAAATCACGTATCTTCTGGGACTCGGCTGCTGCTGCGGCTCAAATCGCGTTTCGAAGAATTTGGGGGTATTGACTACCAGCAGGGAGGCGACGGCGGCGCCGCCACGGCGCGTACTCAGTCTCCCTTGTACACGTGATGGAACTTCCAGGCTTCTGAACCACCTGAGTCCGCCTCATCTCCGGGGCGTACGCGCCAAGTTGTCGCGTCAGGTGGCAAGTCCGAAGAAAATCCGCGATGTGCAGCCCGACATGAAAAAATCCTTAAAATCAAACATGGCAAACGGGTCAGCTCAGAATTGATGCTGCTCTCCAAGTTTGCAACGCTATTCTTGTGCATTTTCGCCGCGAATGCAATTTCCCGCACTCCCAATGGCCGGCGCGGGCTTCGCGCCGCTAGGGGGACACAGACTGATGGTTTGCAGAATATTGTAAGGGATTTGTACGGTTCTCTTTCCCGGCTCAGACTAAGAGCCTGATGTAGGTGACATGGGACGAATACTCGTTAATCATCAACGGGGAACGGATTGCAGTATTCAGTGGAGAGGTCCATCCTTACCGGTATGCACCATCTCGTGTCAGGAATAGCTATCCATGAAACGCCGTCTATCAGAATGCCAGTTCAGAGCCTTCATCTCGATGTGTTCCAAAAAATCAAGTTAGTATGATCACACTTGTCATGGAGGTGGTGATTTACCAGAGATTGTTTCCTATAGGTCACTCGGTTTCAACGCTATCTCGGCGTATTTTTTCTGGGGCATGCACGAACCGAAACGAGGCGAAATCTCCTTTGAAGGATTCCGCGACCTGCAGCCATTCTTCGATGCGGCCATGAAAGCGGGGCTTTATGTGATTGCTCGTCCTGGGTTCGCAGTTTTCGCTCTATATTACGATGCTGTCCTAATCGAAAAATTCTATAGTCCGTATATCAACGCGGAGACAACGGCGGGTATGCTGACCTTGTAAATGAAATATATGATGCTCTTTCTTACTGGGCCTAGGTGGCTTTCCTGGATGGGGAACATACACACCTGGTTTGTGGAGAACTTCAAACACGTCATACGGAGACGCGTACCAAGGCTGTAAAACACTATCTGCCCCTTGATCGTTCTATGCAAAAATCTAACCGTCTTCATAGGGCTGGAAGCTGTCGGGGCACAGATAGCGGCGAACCAAATTACCAAAGGCGGACCAGTAATACTTGTGCAGACAGAAAATGAGTACAGCGGGTGGCAGCCGCCTTACTCCGAAGACTTTACATATGAGAGCGAACTAGTTGATACTTTCGTAGGTGGCTTTTGGATCAATCCGTTCTCATATTGACTGGTCTCAAAGCGTACAAGTGGGATAACTGTTCCCCTTACCGGTGCGTTGATACGGATTGATTACTGCCGTCGCTGATGGGGAAAAAAGTGAACGACGCATGGCCGGGAGGACACTACGTCGATGTGAATATCTATGGTATGTTCCATAGGCAAATTCGCTGAATGCTCTCATTTTTTGCCTTAGGCTACGACTCTTACCCTAATGGTTTCAATTGTGCCAATCCTTATGATTGGGCGTCGGACGCCGTTCCAGAGTGAGGGGCTTTTTCTTTTCCTATTTTGCCTTCTTTATGAACACGCATATAGGTACTTCTGGGGCGCACACGAAGAATATAGTCCACAGTCACTAAATGCCGTGTATGAATTCCAAGGCGGAGCCTTTGATCCCTGGGGCGGCTCTGGATATGACGACTGCTCTATCCTCCTGGGCCCCGAGTTCGAACGAGGTCGGTCATTCCTATAACATCTTATCGAAGATGAAGAACAAATGTTACCAGTGTTTTACAAAAACGAGTTTGCGATGTCGACGACGTTGCTCAACCTCTACATGCTCTTTGGCGGTACAAACTGGGGCGGTATTGCCCATCCTGGTAAGGCTATGTCGAGTCTTGAAAACCTGGTAACTCATGCCCATCACAGGTGTGTATACTTCGTACGATTATGCAAGTATCTGCTCGAAGCCTCGAAAAAACCTCAGACGACTGACCTTGACTGGATAGGGCTCCGCGATTGCGGAAGACCGGTCATTGCGCGAAAAATATTACGAGCTTAAGCTCCAGGCGAACTTCCGCACCGTGTCTCCCGCATTCCTGACCTCCCGTCCCATGAATATATTTGCTACGCAAGGCTCGTTCACGGGAAACGCCGCGCTCAAAACCACTCAAGTGCTCGACGTTGTCGGTAACAAGACGGGCTTCTATGTCGTCAGGTTAGCCATTTTGCCGTCAGTGGTCCAACAAACTGAGATGTTCGTTTAGGCAAACAGACGCATCGACAAACGCCGTGCAGACATACACCTTAAACCTCACAACAAGCATTGGTGCTGTGACGATTCCCGCAATCGGTGGGACTCTGGCGCTCAACGGGAAAGACTCGAAGATCCATGTAGTAGATTATGCCGCGGGATCTACTACCCTGCTTTACTCCACTGGGGAGATAATGACTTGGTAGGTGCGATCTTATCTTCAAACTCCCTCACCCTCATCATCGCGTAGGGCTACGATCGACGGCCGCGATGTGATCTTGCTTTATGGCAATATTGGGGAGTTACACGAGACCGCTATCAAGTTCACCTCCAAAGCCCCAACTGCCACCGTCGTTTCCGGAAAAGGTTCAATCAAGACCAAGATCCTTGCGGGGAACAGCCTTGTACTACAGTATACCACGACCGGACAGACCGTCGTGGAGGTCGGCAATGCAATTCTGTACATCCTAGGCACGTCTTCTCCCCCGGTCTAGGCGATCCCAGAATAACACCAACCTTCTTCATGCAGATCGGGCAAATGCGTACCAGTTCTGGGTACTGCACCCTCCTTCCACTGGCACCTTTGCGCAGTTCAGCACGCACAACCCCATCCTCGTCAAGGGAGGGTACCTCCTCCGATCTGTGGCCACATCGGGGAGCACCCTCGAGCTCACAGGCGATCTCAACAGCACATCGTCGTTCGAGATCATTGCCCCCGCTGTCTTCCAATCCGCGACTTTCAACGGTGTCAGATTGTCTCTGACCAAGACTCGATATGGCACCCTGACTGGGCAGAGGAACGCGAACCTCCCCGTAGTCGCGCTTCCCGATCTGGCGACACTGAAATGGGTGAGTCTGATCTTCCAGAATTTCCAGGCCCTTCCCTTAATGCTCTTGTCCAGAAAACCGCCGACTCCCTGCCGGAGATCCTGCCTCAGTACTCTGACGCGCGGTGGACCGTGGCGAACCACACGAGCACGGTAAACCCGTTCCCGCCCAACACGTCCGTGGTGCTGATCGCGGGCGACTACGGGTTCCACACTGGGAACATCTTGTGGCGTGCGCACTTCAACGCGACGGGCGCCGAGACGGGGTTCACCGCAGACGTGCAGGGTGGTGCGGCCTTTGCATACTCGGTGTGGCTCGATGGGACGTTCCTTGGTTCCTGGGAAGGTATGCATTCCCACGTCTGGTTCCGGTGTGCAAACTTATGTCTGATCCGCATCGAAGGCGATCCATTGTATTCTGACTTCCGAGGGACGTTCCCTTTCCCGGGGGTGTTGCTGAAAGGCTCCGCGCATGTGTTGACGATCTTGCAAGGTAATCTTACGGGATTGCAAATATTCTTGATGCTCTTGCTCAACTTTTCGCCCGCTTCCAGATCATATGGGGTACGAAGAGGACTGGGCGTCGGCAAGCGACGACTTCAAGACCCCACGTGGCATCCTCAGCTACTCATTCCTCGGAAGCAATGCAACGAGTGTCAGTGTCTGGAAAATCGCGGGCAATCTCGGCGGTGAGAGCGTATGTCCCTGTCAGGCCCTTCTTATCTGTCATTCACTGACTTGGTTCGGTGATACAGTACGCCGACAGAACGCGCGGGCCCTTGAACGAAGGCGGACTGTTCGCTGAACGGCAAGGTGAGATCGAGTCACCTAGATCATAGCCGCAATCATCCTAACGTTCCCAGGATGGCACCTCCCCGGCTTCGATGACGCCGCCTGGCCCAGTGGGGCGCCAACAACAGGCATTGCCCACGCCGGCGTCGCGTTCTACCGCACGACGTTCGAGCTGAACATGCCCGCAGGCGTCGACTACCCGCTCGCGCTCGTCACCACTAACTCGACGGTGAACCCGCACTTCCGCGCGCAGCTGTACGTGAACGGGTACCAGTTCGGCAAGTACGGTGCGTGTGTCCTATCCACTCGAGTGGGAACTGTGCCGAGCGATTGCCAGTGAACCACATCGGGCCGCAGACGTCCTTCCCCGTCCCGCAGGGAATCCTCAACTACAATGGCGCCAACACGCTCGCGGTCTCGCTGTGGGCGGCCGGGTCCGGCGGGGCGCGCTTGGATTCGCTGAGTCTGAAGGTTACTGCCCAAGTGGAGAGTAGCATGGCAGCGGTGGTGAATCAACCGCTGACGGGGTGGGTTAAAAGGCCGGGTGCATTTTAGTGTAATAGCGAAGGTACCAGAAAGATCCAAAACATGATTTGAAGGAGAGATATGGTTCGAACGGCGCGCCTGTGGTTGTCTAAATGTATTGACATTGGAGGGGTTGGAATAAACATGGTCGGACGCAAATGCAGCAACACAATGTGAATGATTAGTCGCATTTACTTGTTGTACTCAATAACGGAAGCTGCTGGGAAGAGTTTCTTACTTGTCCCCTTGCTTGTCCCAAATGAAAAGTGAAGACAATGCAAATCCGAATTATTTATGTAATATGTTCGAAGCTTTTTACAGGTATTATATCGATTTTTTTGGTCTTTTCTGGCGTTAACTCTTCAGCCCTCGCAGTATGGACCCAGACGGTTGCTTTTCGGCGGTTGTCGCATGGTCGGCACCTTGCGAGCATCGTAGCCAACGTTCCCCAGGAAGGGACTCTGAACGATGTTGGACGCGGCCCCTGTGACGGGAGAACTCCCGGAGCTTGCCTCTGCAGTGGCTCCTTGCCACTCGGTTACACGTTAAAACACCTCCTACATTTGCTTCCGACGCCGTAATTATTCTTCGTGCTCAGGTAGGCCGATGGGGAAGCGAAAGACAGACATGGATGGGGGGATATCTAAAGCAGAAAGTCAGCACAAAAAACATTTCTGAAAGAGGAAACTCACAGCCGGTCTCAAGGACCATGCATAAAGGAAGACTGCCGACGCGTCGCGCATGCTGCTGTTCGCTTGGTCGAGGAGGTAGCTACTGCGGGGCACGTCAGCAACGATGAGAGGTGAAGGCTAGGGAAACGTACCTCTCCTCGCCAGCTCAGATGCTCCCCCAGGTGACGGACGGCGGGTCTTGACCTTGGTAAAAGAAATGAGCGGAATTGTGGTGGGCGAACACGGTCACGACGTCTGTGAGCACAGCGAGTCGGTAACGGCGGCGAGCACGGGAAAGCAGGGGTGCGTACAACATGGGCGAAATGAACCGTCGTCGGCCCCGTCGGTGAGCGTCTTGTCAGCCACACCTACGACGACAACGGCGGGTTAATATGGGAAACAGCGGGCAGCAAGCAGATAGGGTACTCACAGAGGGGGCCCACGGCATGACCGAGGCCGACATGAGGAGCGAGGGTGAGTGTACGAGTGCGAGCGTGCGTGTTGTACACGGGTACGGTCTCGGGGGTTGTGAACGCCAGCGCGAGCACGGATGTTATACACTGGTGAACACGGGGGTGGGTGCTTCGAGGGGGTAGCAAGCTTGTTGCTGGAGAATGGCGGGAGGCTCAGGCCATTGTACTGGCTACCAGGAATCGGAAATCCTGAATTCTGGAACGGTGACATCACTCAGTCGCTTTTGCAATCTCGCTTATGTAAACCTCCTGGAGGTCCGAGCAGAGCTGAAGTGTTGAGAATAGGCTGGAGAGCGTGTTGAAGGTAGCCAGTAGCAATGCGAATGTGATTGTGGAAGATTCGGGAGAATGCCTTGCTCATTGTTGTTCAGCGAGCGTGTCGGCGGGGTCGCCAGTCACGCCACCTTTCGCATTCGACACGACGGGACGCAATGGGTGTCCATTCGCGGTCTCGCTCAGTCACAATAGGTTTGTGCATACATGAGAATGTCCAGGGACCGACGCACACCCAAGATCAATTAATAGTGGACGGAAGGTATCAGCAGCCTTTCGAGGTCAGGACCGGCCTGCGCATTGATGATTGTGAGCATACAGTATCACCTTTGACGGGCATCGCGACTGGGTCTGACAGCAGGACAAAACACATAATTTGCGGTAAGGCACTGTGAGGGCAGAAGTAAAATTAAAAAATGCTTGGCCACGGTCCGGTGGGATAATAAGTATCTCCTTTGGGCGTAATGTATGGGCGATCGTGAGGTTGACGTTGAAGTGTGTGGAGAGCGTGAGAATCATATTGGCCATTCATAAAACAGTATCCCTGGTCATAACGTTCGCCCGAAAAAGGCGAAGAGAAATGCGAGTAGAAAAGATCTCCTGGCGTGACGGGGTAGTGGCGCCGGCGGCTGAAAAGCCAATGAAAAGGGCTGGGAAAGAGCGGCTACATAGTGACTGATGGACAGGCACGGTGGGAAGACAATGGTGGCATTGGATGCATCGAATGCATCGGATCCTGACCGAAGTCTCTGCCACTGATTGACGATCAATAGAGAATCAGGGAAGATTATGTTGTCTCGAGTGTTATCGGGGCGTGGTTGAGCGGGGGCGTGGTGAGACGGGAGCATGGGCGCCGGATGGGCGGGTGGTGTGGCTGGAGTTTGTGGGAGTGCGGGTGATGATTGGGGCATATGACGTTGTTTGAGAGTGTTTGTGTTTGACCCTAACCCGATGTGCAGGTATATAGGGTGGATTGCGTCACATTTGCTCCGACGTCATCTCCACCACCCACTCAAAAATGAGCTCTCCTGCGTCGTCTTCCGACTCCAAATCCAGACCGCAGACTCGTCAGACCCGCTCCGACTTTGACCTCGAGCACAATCCCTTCGAGCAGTCCTTCTCCGCAACCCCCAACTCCAACCTCCGCACATCCACCCCTCCCGACATCGACAACGACCGCCCCGCAAATGCAAAACAGCAGCACCGCGACACCGAACGCCGCAGCCAGTCTCCCCCACGCCCAACCCTCCCCCCGCTTGCTGCCATCGCCTCCCCCGCAGACCAGGCTGGCTACACCTGGGCCTTCTCCTCCCACTCTCTCGGCAACTCTCTGCGCGCAGGCCCCCTCTCCCCCGCCATGCTTGCCGGGCCCCAAAGCAACGACCAGCAGAACTCGAACCACATGCAGTTCGATCCCGCCGCCTTCCGCACAGGTCTTACCCCGCGCACCGGTCTCACACCGCGTACGGGGCTCACCCCTGCCACCGGCCTCACCCCCATCGTCGGCGGCCCCGCCGCCTTCCCCGCATCCCCGGGTACCACCGCTTTCCTTGCCCTCATGAACAACTCCTCCAACCCCAGCGGCCCCGCGATGACCCCCAACACCCTCAACGCCATCACCGGCGTCCTCAACGCGGGCGGCTACCAAGGCCCGTCAAACGGTGCCCAGGACGGCAGCGCCGACGGGAGCAGCAACGGTGGCTCTGACGGTGGCTACCTCACCAGCGCGAACAACGCTACGAGCACCGCAGCGAACGGCCTCTTCTTGCTCTCCCAGGCTCACCAGGAGCTCACCAAGCGCGAGGAGGCCGCGCGCCATAACAGTGGCATGAACGGCCACGGTACGATCAACGGGAGCGCGATAGGCGCGAACAGCAACGCCGCGCAGCAGCAGCAGCCGAACGGGAAGCGCGGTGCGAAGCGGAAGACGTCGCCGCTCGCGAACAATGGCCATGTGCAGCCGCAACAGCAACAACCACAGCAACAGCAACAGCCAGCCCAGCGCAAGCGTGCCCGAGGGAACACGGGCGGTTTCTCATCCAACCGCCACCAGGACATGGAGGAGCAGATGATGGATGATGAAGAGGAGGAGGAGGAGGAGGAAGGCGATGATGGCGACGACGGCATGCATGGAGGTGCCAATGGTGGCGGGCGGCGTCTCAAGAAACCCGAGACGGAGGAGGAGAAGCGCAAGAATTTCCTCGAGCGGAATCGACAGGGTGCGTCTCTTCTTTCCCGTCCTGCCCGACTAGCATCTAACTCGTCCTTCTCCCAGCTGCGCTCAAGTGTCGTCAACGCAAAAAGGCGTGGCTCGCGTCGCTACAGACCAAGGTCGAGTTCCTGCAGAACGAAAACGAGCGTCTTACGCTCGCACTCGTCGCGTCACGCGAGGAGATCTCGCGCCTCGGCGCACTCGTGGGTGCCGCCGCGCCGGGTCCACAGCCGGGCGCCGCGGGGAGCGCGCCCGTGAGCGTGAACGTGAGTGTCGCCAAGGTCGGCGGCGCCACGCGCGGCGGGTACGGATATTGAGTGCGCGTTGTTCAACTTCTCTTTACGCGGGCCGCGAGCGCCGTGAGGATTGGGGTGCGGGAAGGGTTGAGGGTGAGGAGGGGGTACGCTGGGCACCGCCAAAACACGCATAGGCGCCCGGCGTCGGGGTGCACACCACACATGCAGTGATACATTCGCTATTCCGATTCGAATTTGCCGAATCCGCATTGAAAACGGCGCGTGGCTCGGACCTGCGCGCACGCCCACGTCATACGTTCACTTTTCCGATATCTGTACTTTAACCCCTCCTACTGTATACTGTATGCGCTTTTTTTTTTTGGGCCGTCGAGTGGTACACTGGTACAGTTTCGCGATTATATGCGTTTGACATAGGTATGTAGCGGTTTTCGTATTTTTTATATATCGAGAGTGTACATACTAGGTAGATGGAGCAGAGGAAAAGAGAAATGGACTCGTGAACCCGTTGGGGCGCGTAAAATGCGGGGTTGGATTCGAAATTGACGCAAAGTCGAGTTGGAGGACCTGCACTGGCAGTGGATGGCGATTCTTGGGGGTCTTCGTACTATATGCGACGTTGGACGCGAAGTTGGGGGTCATTATGAACACAGCCACAAGGCACGACCTTGAAGCTTGAAGCTTGAAGTCTTAGACAGTCTGGCACCTCAATGCAACATTGCAATCTTCGGCTGGGCTTGGGCTCTCTATGGCTTGCTCCGCTGAGGGCTTCTAAGTGGTCAGCAGACTTTGCATCATTAGGCCAAAAAAAGTGTTTTGTGTTTTCTTGGGGTTCAAACGTTCAAGCTCGGGGATTTTTTTCTGGATGGCATGCGTGGAAGCGTCACGGGCGCCGCTGGAGATAATTCTACATCGGGGCGCGGATCTCCCGCTGGACCTGCTGAGGAGCTGTTTGGACTTTTTATCTTGGGAGGCTAATTCTCCGCCGGATTCCGGACTGTATGTACCAATCTATGCGAATTCAGTGCGATTTGTTTGCTATCCTAGGAGAAAGCACTGGTGATACTTTCGGCGGTGCATATGACTTTGCCGTCGACCCGTCCCCCACTTCCGATGCAATCGGCCTCTCGCTGGATCCTCGCGGATCATACATGACCACTGGCAGGCCAGTCAATTCATGACGCCTGGTATGTATTGGTTTCTCCGAACGGCAGGCAGGCAGGGTGGTCTTCTGGCCGACTTGCGTGTCGGTCTCTCAAAAACGATACGGGAGGCGCTTCGTTCGAGGCTACGACACGGCTGAGACGATGGGGAGAGATCTCGGGACTTCGACGGCGTGGTCGCTCGACATGGCATTCGCTGCACTTGGACTGCCCGTCGAACTACAAAACCTGGGACGTCTTCCGGAAATGGTTCTGCACGACGAGGAATCCTCCATTGGAACCGGGAAGAGATGCCAAACGCGTTGGTCGATGGAGGCGCAGCAGTATCCGTACAGAACATGGGAATTCGGTACACGACAGCGTTCTGAATTCACGTCAAAAACTTATGCGGGGCATATCATTGCGTCGGGGATTCGGCGGATTTCCGGATCTTTTCTGGGCGTCAACACTCAGCTCTCGGGGAGAGTGTGTATATGCGGGAGGAGGAGGAGGAGCGAGCGAGGGCACGGCGAAGCCGTGTCCGAGCGAGCGACGACGACGACGATGGAGTATGTGAGCTGGGTGCTAGTCGATACGGAGGCGGGATCCACACTCTACTCCCTGGCTGGACACTGCTTGGTACAGGCTTTATGTGGAACAGTGGTCGACGTCGTGTTGCCTCCTGTTCCGCCCAAAATCCCGCATGCACAAGAACTCGCTGGCTAACACGTTGCTGGACATTCCCATGTGTACAGAAGTCTAGCATGACTCACCGTGACCACGAATGGACGCGCGACGCATCCCGTCCCGTCGAATGTGCAAGATGGCTGACGACCCCGCCGACAAGCTCGCTGAGCAAGGCATTCTCCCCAGTCTTCCGCGATTACATTCGCATTGCTACTGGCTACTTTCTACACGCTCTCCAGCCTATTCTCAGCACTTCACCCACTTTGCAGCCTCTGCATATTTCGTCCAAAAGCGAGTGAGTGACGTCACTAGTTCGACGAAGGATTCCCTCGCACAACCACTCTGAGCAGTATACGTATGGTCCGAGCCTCCCGCTATTCTAATTTCTATAGCAACAAGCTTGCTACCCCCTCGGTGCACCCACCTCCCTCGGGCTCGCACCTTGGGTTCAACTCCAGCACACCCTTGTGCACCACCCCCGTGTTCACCAGTGTATAACACCCGCGCCCGCACTGGCGTTCACAACCCTCGAGACCGTACCCGTGTATAACACCGCGCTCGCACACCGTACACTCACCCCCAACCCGGTCCCCATGTCGGCCTCAGCCATGCAGTGGGCCTCGTCGTTTGAGTACCCCGTCTGCTCGCTGCCCGCCGTTGCCATACTGACCCGCTGTTGCCGTCTTAGGTGTGGCTGACAAGATGCTCACCGACAGGGCCGACGACGGTTCATTCCACCCTTGTTGTATGTTTCCCACTCCTCGTCAGCGCCGCTGTCGCCGACTCGCTGTGCTCGCAGACGTTGTGGCCGTGTTCACCTGCCACCCCCCACCTCGTTACACCTTGTTGTCCAGAACAAGACCCGCCGACCGCCGCCGGGGCCCGTCAACAGCTGGTGAGGAGACGTACGTCGTTCGCAATACCTTTGTCTCTCATCAATGCTCACCTGCCCCACAGCAGCTACCCCTCGACCAAACAGCAGCGTGCGCGGCCACGCCTTGTCACCTTGTGACCCAGTGAGTCGTCTCCCTTCACCTACGTCGTCCTGTACTGACCCGCTTTCGAAAAGCCTCTTTCGTCAAGGTTGCCTCCTTCACCGGAAGCCCTGTTGATGTTACGGTAATTCGTGAGTTTTTTCTCCTTCGTTACTGCACTGCATTTACTGACTTGACTCTCATAGGGCCCACTCCTTGAGGTTAATTCTCTAACCGGAGTCCCTCGCCGTGTGGCCACTGTGAGTCACATTCTCTTTATTGCACGCTCGCTCGCACTGACGCATCCTCAACAGTCCCAAGCTTGCCGGAATGACTCCCTAATGGGAAGCCCAGGCCAGGGGAATCCCTCACGAGGTAGGCACTCTCTCCTGCGGCTCAACTTTCGCTGACTCGCTTCAGAACAAAGCCTCTGGGTTATAACCATCAAACCCAAATATATTTAATTCAAAAAAATCTAGATAATTTGTAGAATTATATCTACGGTACAAATCGGATTTGTATCGGCTGCTAGCTACCTTCTCCCAATGGATGCAGTCTTGGAGCTTTCAAGTCTGGTTCCAAAGGTTTCAAACCGCGCAAGCATCGTCCCTCTCAATCCATTGTACAGATTATTTCGAGAGTCGTGTACTCTCGAGTCCGAGAGACAATCTAGGCGTTCATGTGTCTGGCGCCTTGAACCGCGCTCGTTCTGAACACATTCGAAGAAACCTTGGGCAGTTCCATCTGTCATACACGTCAGTTGGAATTACACAGTAACTTATATGGGGAGGAATCATAACATGCCGCGCGGAGGCGAGGAACCAATCCCCTGGCTGTCCTGTAACATGCCGCTCTTAGGAATATGATGGAAAATATTTCTCAAACAGGATCTCAGGGTCAAGAATCTTTGAGTAAGTATACATGGATCCGAGCCGGGTTGGACGACTAGATGGGCCAAGTAATTTCATCCTGATCTCCGACTGTCAGTGGAGCGCTGACAGTCGGAAGGAATGAACGCGCAGATAGTACCTTGACAGTGGTTGTCCTTTTGTTGGGGCTTGAGCGGCAGATCGTAATAGCACGACAGGCGCCAGCGGATTGGGTTGGAATCGCAACCAGGAAGAGGGTACGATGGAGAACATCCACGTTTTGACTCGGAGTGCACGGGGTCATTCAGCTGCGCCGCACTTCCCTGTATGAAAAAATGACATTGCGGTGGGGCCTGGGCGCTCAGCCTGGTTGCGTGTTGCGGTCAACAGATAAAGTATATGCATATTTTCATATTGCGGTGCGGGGTAACGGGATGAGACAACAAGTTATTTTCATTTTCGGCAATAGTGCGAGTGCGTATTCGGAGTCCGCCTTAAGAGGCGCTAGGCAGCTCTAGTCGAGTGGAGCGCAGATTAGAGGGGCCGCAATCTTTCGAAGTTGAGAGTTGTGTGTCTGCGGAATTCCTTCCAAAGAATGTTTTGACAGTTCGAATCCTATGTATATCCAGACTCCACAGACAAAAAGCCGCCGCACCGACGCCAACGGGAGATGATTGTCAATTGTCAATGTGTAACTGCCGCCTTCAAGAGTATGGTGGCGCTATCCGGGGCAGATTCTTATTAGAGCGAAATGGGGGCACCAGATCATCTAAATCAAGCAGATGCAGAATGAATTCGCGAATAGACTCGAGGAGAGTGAGGCCTATCAAGTCGGGGCCACCTGGAAAACAAGATGATAGCGCTTCTGAGCTGCACCGCACTAATGGGTAGCGGCTGACTCCGATGTATCGTCTCGTTCCATTGACAATTTTGCCCACCGAGTTGAATGACTCCGAGGTGCTAGTATCAGTAGTTGTGGCCAGTTCCGATTCAAGAAAAGGGAGGAAACGACGACGGGTGGCTGTGCGGCCCATGGATCTTGTCCGCAAACGACGACGTTGCTCCTCAATTGAATCTGTTTCTGCCATTCAGCCGACGTCCAGGATGTTTAAACGGTAATTTGACAGGAAATATCAACCGGACACTCGGGCCCCCATCATCTTCCTTCGGCTTGATACACATCGATAAGCTCATCCCACGGACCCCTACACAGCTTACACATTTTCCACTTGAACGAACTGAAACCATGGCCATTCAATTTCACGTCACTGATCTCTTGGGCCTTGTCTCTGAATATGTCAAGCCACTTAATCCCTGTTTTGACGAATTAGACGCAGGATTCCAGAAATGGGTGGACGCCGCGTCATTTCTCAGCGCCGCACACAAAAAGGTGTGTATTCAATCGGAGTACAACTTGTCTTAACTAATTTCGACGATTCTGATTCAAGGCATGGAAACACGCAGAATTGCCCCTGCTGATTGCGCGGGCGTTCCCTGAGGCCGACACGGCGCATCTGCGCGTTTGCCTGGACTCCATGATGATGTTTCTGATATTGGAGCAGCTAACGTGAGTATCCCTAAGAACGGGTTCCTGGAAGCAGAAAATAACCATGGACCAGCGACACCCCGCATCGAGTGTAGACTCAAAAAAATGGGCCAATGAATTTGTTGAGGCATTACAACAGGCCGAAGCGCCAAAGGCCAAGAAAGAGGGCCCCGCCGCAATGCTGCAACAGTAATACTTCGTAATCTCTAGCGCTCTTCAATTTGCTGAGATCCAATATACAGCTTGGGCTCCAAAGTGATCGCGGCCATAGACCCGCCGTATAGGCCATCGTACATTGCGAGCAATGTCCTTCTTGCCGAAGGAGTGGTACAAGAAGCGCTCGATCGTGAGCAACACGACGAAAAGAATCCGATTTCTCTCGAGACGTACATGAATACGCGCCGCAAGTCTATTGGGGCCCTTCCTTTCCACGACATTGACCGCTGGATTTGGAAACTTGACCTCCCAGATGAAGTCTTGAAGAATTCGCACATAGAGCAGATGGTCCTGGCAGCTGTGGATATGGTCGCGCTTGGCAATGTGCTTCGTTCATCCCACTGCCCCTTTGGCTCCTTTGCTGATTTGCATGTTAGGACATCTATTCGTACAGGAAAGAGTATCTGGAGGACGGCGCAAAACACAACTATGTGACTGTCGCCATGCACGATCCTGGCACGTCGCTTAAGCCGGGGGAAATCCAAGCAGCGATCGACTACACCGTGGAGCAATTTTCCGTAACGCTCACGAGGTTCAAAGACAATAAAAAACTACTCCCTTCCTTCAGTGATGATGCAGATCTGCGCAGAAAGGTTGACAGATATACTGAGCTCATGATGGACTCAGTCGCTGGGAACATCGAATGGAGTATTGCGTGCAAGCGGTACTCGCTATTTCCAGACGAGGCGGCCAGAAAGGCAGGATTGATCACAATTTAAAGCAAGTTTGTATTCTGCTTGGTATTCCGTTACTTCCGTATGTATTTTCTGAAGCTTATGTCTAGGTACGATGTACACATTGTCTAAAAACAGCTAGCTGTCGTACGGACTTGCGCCGATATTCAACACTCTTCGAGTTCTTTAGACCCAGCTTCGAAAGTTGTGGTGAACGATCGATCTGCCAATCTGTCAAACGTCAACGCGTCACCGGTTACCTGAAATAGTGATGCTGTGAGGCCTTAATTTTCAAACTCCGCAAGCCGATTACGGATGTGGTAATCAAATAGAGTCGCCAGCACTCACCCTAAGTGGGTCCGCTTGAAGGTTGATTTGTACCTGACGAATTTTGCCCACCAGGCCCGAGTTTTATTACTTTACAATGGACTACAACAGGCCTATTTGCGCAAAAAAAATCGCCTGCAGGCCTGATGATGGACAGACCTCGAGTTTCGTTGATAAAATTTCTCGAGCCGCCCTTGATTTACCTTACAGTGGACCGAGCTCGCCACTTTTTGGCTTGATTTACTTTACACAACAGACCGGAGAGCAATGATTTTTGGGGCGTTGACTTGCTTTACAGTCAGGCGTGAGTGACCGGGGGCCTACCTCGCCGCATCGCTAACCTGAAACCATCATGCATCACCACTACTCACCGATCAGCAACTGTCAATATTAGGTTATCAAAAAATAACCGGAGTTCGCTTTCGCGCCTTGGGTATGTGTGGTCAAATACGCCTTGCTGAGTTTCGCCCTGCTTTTTCTGCGTGTGAGGTGTTCAGTACTGGAAGGAAATCTGACCTATTCACTTTGTTAGAGCTCGCACCCAGCCTGAGGTAGTAGACCCAGATCGTATGAGAACTTCCAATAAACCATCATCCACTCATTCATAGATCTAACCGCACAGCATGGATTGATGCGGAGACGTGCAGATCTCACGATACCAGGATAAGTGCTTGTAATATGTAAGTACCTCGGACTGCCGCAGCACTCCAACTCATCTTTCACTTTTTTGATCCCATGGCCGAGTCCACTTTTCAAGCTGCCCAGTTAGCTGCGCTAACTGAGGCATTCAAGGAACTCTTCGCGACGACGTTCATCGGCTTCTGTGTGGCTACAACGTACTCGATTCAAATTCCAGCCAACTTCTCTTGTATCTGACTTGTGACACCGGTCCAGGCTATACGGAATCTCCGTCTTGCAAGTATATCTGTACTTCAGAAACTACAGCAACGACCGGTGGGCCTTGAAAACGATGGTAAATGTCTGCCATAAAATCGCTTGGCAACTCACCTAGGTCTTGCCCAGGTCGCCACCTTGTGGTTGGTCTCAGTAAATCCAGCTTAAATTCCTCAATAAATTAATCTATATAGGACATTTGATACTCTGACCACTATCTTTGTCGCTCATTCGCTATTCCTCTTTGTTCTTGGATTCGTCAATCGAAAAATTGACCTTAACATCCCATGGTAATAATGAGTACTCTCAGCAGTCTTCATCTAATGCGGTTTTTGTAGGAGTTTCACTGTGAGCACCTACTTAGCTAGGCGATCGGACGGTTGATTAACTCCCGCCCTCTCTAGTCAGAAAAACTGCTTGTGGTGGGTCGTTAAGTACTTATCGTTGTCCACGTCTAATACCAGGATAAACCACAGACTCTCATCACTTTCATTGCGCAATGGTAAGGTTGATTTCTTCAAACTGTTATTCTCAATTCGAATAGAATTGCAGCTTTTATGCCCATACGATCTGGAAAGGTCTGAAACTCCTCAGTCTTCGCATCCATGAGGTATCTGACGCTGTTTCTCTGTTCAGTCAGCACCAACAAGATAGCAACTACGTTCATTGTTAGTAGTCTGTGTTCTGTTGCATCGATAAAACCTGAAAACTGTGTAGTCAGTTTTAGCTGTCGGCTCATTCGGTCAGGTTGCTTTGAACTTTCCACACACACCAGCTGATTTTCTGATTCCAGGTTTGGGCATTGGTAAGGATCTACTGTTGTTCATACGGGCATGTTTACTCATCTGAACTGTTTAGTCACAACCGTCCACCTGTATGTCTTTTCCAGTCAAGCTTGCAATTATATCGACGATCCGTACAACCAGATTTCAAAATACAACCCTCAACTCGATATCAACTCCAAAATTTTTGGTCTGTTGGTCGTACGACCCCATTTGATTCGAGCTCATTGCGGAGTCAGATTATCAGTGGCCTTGTTCAAGGACTTGCAGCGCTCAACGATATAGTGATCACTGGGACCTTATCCTACTATCTTCACACCCGCCGCAGTAAACTTCCATCGTACGTATTCACTTGCAAATGGTTGTCTGATCTGATCTCTATCATCTGCTGTTTGTAGGTCTGAGAAGCTCATAGATACCCTCATCGTCTACGCCGTTAGTAGAGGCGTCCTCACGGCGTAAATCCCTGAACTTTTCTGTTCGTACAAGTCTGAGTTTGACCGTTAAAATCTCCAGGATTGTTCAGATACTGTTCTTGGTCCTTGTAAGCCCAGATTGTCCCGCGAGTTGTACGCCTTTCACCGAATTCGGATGCAGAACGTGGCGCTCACGCACCGGACGCTGTGGTTGCCATTCCACATGGCGGTTGGGAAACGTACGTTTCTACTGCATGACATCTTCTCTTCGAATCTTGAACACTTCAGTAGTTTATGTCAATTCCGTGCTGGCTACGTGGGTGTCGGAATCCATGACCAAATGTCCAATCTAATCGTATACTTCCAGCCTGAACGTGCGTCAAAATCTCTCACAACAGTCCGAGATCCAACTGGGTGCCGGGGTATCTCTCATCGGCGGGCAGGATGCCGAAATGGATGAACGCCACGTATGCCTACTAATTCCTTGTGCTGTCCGTTCTTTCTCATCGCAAGTAGATTCGCACGAAGCCGATCACCTTCGTTGTTGTCAGAGGTCCAGAATCTTCTATGGGCACTGTCAGCCGAGGAACTGGTGACGGCGCCCTTGGTGAACAAGGATAATGGTCCGATAATCTGACCATACGATCCTCATCAAACCTGTTCTTCAAAGGAGGTCAAGACACTTCTGATACTTGTACTGTCGAGCATTCTTTTTCTCGAAGACGAAAAATCCCCGAAGATTCTCTCAAGTGATGTACTATGGGCGCATACGTATATTCGACCGTGTAATAACTTCGATGTCTTGTACTAGATACGTGGTACGGACCCCGGCTGTTTCTTGGACTGCGTTGGAATATATATATCTCCTACCGGCTGCGTCCGAACTAAATGATGCGGATGTTATCTGGTTCTGAGGGGTGTGCTCGTGGCACCTATGTACTGAAGCTGTTTCCCTCGAAATATCACTGATGCTTTCCTCAAGTGCAGTGGGAATGTTTGGAGCTTTTTTTGAGTATATAAAGTGTACATCTCCATGCAAAAAGGAACTATTGGACTTTGAGCAGGGTTGCTTGCCAACAATGGGGGCCGCTATATTGCGAGCATACACACTCAGAAAGAGCCACCTGTTACAGGAGCGTTCTTCACGGTAGACCCTGTACCTCCAGTCACTGTCAATCCAGCGAAATTCTGATCTCGAAAGTTAAAAAAAGTAAAGCTTGTAGCAGGTGGCGTACCCAAGTCCCGACGCAGCTACTAGTGCTACCGCAATTGACTTCAACACGATGCGCCGTGCTTGCGACCGATATTGTGTTTGTACCCGAGAAGGTGACGCCCTTGGAGAAACCTTGTCAGATACGTGATGTCCATAAGACTCCAGTAGGACTGCACGTTTATGACAACACCGGTGCCGGGCGTGCCCAAGGTGCTTGGGTAGGACTGATCAATCAGAACTCCGAATTGGGTGATGCCCGACAGTTTGTTGCCCGAGTAGAGAACGTTCGAAACGGTTGATCCCGTTGCTGTAGCGTCGGTCTTGATACGTAGACCATTCACACTGAAATATATGATGAAAATCGGCAACGTAAAAGCAGTAGCGCAAGCGAACTTATTCGTGACTGCAAAGTTCCGTTAGTCATCCGCAAGATGTAATTAGTAGTTACTGACCGATGTTATTGGAAATTGTCACGCCCGAAACCTAGAAAGATACGGTTAGATATGCCGAAGCGTCTGTCCAGAAGAGAAGTGTTATAGTACCGTGACGCCGCTTGAGATCGATCCCTGTAATCAAAACGGTGAGATATGACTTTGCTTGTGAGATGCCTGTGCAACGAACGATAGAAATTCCGTGGCCGCCTGTGCAGGTATTCCCGGTGAAAACGATGGTCGTTCCTCTGTTAATGGCGAGACAGTCATCTAAGAAAGTCGACCGATCAACAACTGGGAAGTTCAGATGTCAGATATTTTGAAACATACCTTGGTTGGTGACGACTGAATTCTGAATTCGGACGTTGTTGGCAGAGCTGCAGCAAGTTATAGTCACGAGATTGCGATAATAAGGGGCGGAGCCTACACGTCAAATCCCTATAAAGATATTTCAACGCAATATTTGTGACCTGAGTGAACCGACTTACATCAGTGTTCGCTCCGGCAGGTTTTCCTGCGGATTTGCTGTTTGCGGCCGCGCCAGCAGCTTTGCCCCATCAATATCTTGCATCATCTTGGAGGATTCTCCTAGTATACTTACCGTTGTTGACGGTGACACCACTGACAGTCAGAGAAGACCCGCCGATGGCCACAGCTCTTCCTGGGCTATTCACCAGCTGCGAAAGGTGAGGATGACGGTGTATCAAGATAGAGGCGGGAGAAAATTACCTGCAAATTTTCAAATGTTCCACCCATGTTGATTCTCAACATTGGATCCGGCTTTTGAGCTCCACCGTTGATTCCTTGGCCGTCCCCTTTAATCGATAGAATCAGTATTTCGACTGGTGAAGAAGGATATATTCTCACAGTACTGATCTCCGTTTCCAACGAGGTTGTGGCTTGAAAGAAATATGAGCCGAGAGGAAAGGCGAAAGATGAAAGCCCTGACTTATTGCCATTGAACGTTATGTCGTTTCCTGTTTATCTTGGGGTCAGACCCCATAGCACTATGGCAGTCGATGAGCAATGACCTGTGATCGTCATCAATGGGCCAGCCCAATTCTATAGGAATGTTAACAATTGATCATCCCATTCGATGAAACTCAGGTACCTGGAAGGCAAACGTGATCTGGCCGGTGAGTGAAACAACAGCGCCATCCGGAGGGGCTAGTGCGAACGTTTGACCGGCGGGAACGGTGAAACCCCCAATCTGCGCATCAGAACGATGGGCATCTTCGCCGTCTGTAATTGTGGAAGACAACACACGTTAATAGTGGTGCACTCTTGCGCTGCAGCCACGTCAGCAAGAGACTGGATTGTACCAGTACATCTTTTGCCGATTTTCCTGGGAGCGTTCAGGGTTACGTTCGCGGGGGAAGCAAAAGCAACGGTGATGTAAGCTAGAGTAACCGCGAGAGGAAATGTGAACATTTTTTGAAAGCGTGAGGCAGGTCGAGCTTGAAGTTTCTAGCCACATTTGAGGCCTTTTATCCGAGGACTCGCATGTGAACGATTCACACCACCCGGGCCTTCATTTGGTATTCCACGTCTCAGCAAGAGTCACCGGATGGGCAAATCGACAACATTGTGGAACGTATTGGTTGCGGGGTAAATTGTCTCTGGGAAGTCAACATAAGAATGAGGACCGGATTTTAACATGAGACGGACCGCTATTGAATATGGACGCGGGCCGTTTCTCCGAAACTGATGCTTGCAGGTCTGAGCGACACGGTATAATATCGGAAAGTGAATAGCAACCAATAGTCTTGATATCTGCAGATCGGTCACCGGTCAACTGATAGGATCCGGGCAATGATTGCTGACGTTCCATTCGGTGACCCATGCGTCTCTGGCGAAAACATTCGAGACACGAAGTCCAAGACGAAGTCATCTGATAAGTAGACGACGCGCGTCCATCGAAGAAAATTGCACATGTGAACTTCAAACTTGTCAGTGGCGTACACCCTTAGGACGGGCAGTGTATTCATAAGACGACAAAATTGATGTATTACAGTACGGCCGCGTCCTGCTTGGAATACAATTAAGAGATGCGAATTGGCAGGGATAATACAAAGAATGTCGGAGACTCTACAAGTGCTCGCGTCGCCAACTGATGGGAAAGTTAGCATCAATGCAAGGCAGCAAAGCATTCGAAAGGCCCTGACCTTCTGTCAAATTTCTGGTTTACTTGAACCATTTTAACACCTTGGTCTGGGTGGATTGAATTCCATGGCTCGGGATTCTTCTTGGACCATTGAACTGAGGAGAGAAGGATAGGCAAGGTGCGATGCAAGACGTGGTGTCCACGTACTACTAGGACCCATTGCCGAGCGATATGTGAAGTAGGATGCAAAGGACACCACTCCGGTGACGAGGACTACGCTGCACGAGCCTTCAGCATGCATATTACCATAGGATACAAGATCAGCCTGACATTGGAATCGCCTGTAGCGTAGATAATGATCAGTGGCACGAAGGAAGTTAACAATTTTATCTAGGTACCTCGATGGCGAACCAGTTCTTCATTGTTGACTTGAATGTTATGGGCATTGTTGTATGCAGGAGACTGTAGTTCGTTCATGCCCGTATTATACGCGGAGAGCATCGTAAGAATACGGGACAGCTGCGAGTCTGGTCTTCACTGGTTCGTGCTAGCGCGCTCTGGGCCAGACGGTATTTTCCACGTTTGGAGGCGGGAGATCTGAAACAGTGCTAGAAGGGAGTGAATCAAGGCACTCGGGCTCGCCCAAAGACAGGAAAGCAGAGTTCGATAGCATTCGCGCCCAAGCCCAGGACGGTCTAGACCCGTCCATGATGAAGATTTGCTCAGATATTGAGCAGAGTCTTGCGAGAGTCTAGAATACAGATGTACTCGACACCGCTCATGTAAGTTGCACGGTGCAGGTGACTAGTGCTGTATCAGCTGCTCAAGTGGTCTGACAACAGCAACAGGCTAGATGATTGAAGCTGGAGGTAACAGCTTGCCAGGGTATTTAGTGAGCTGCTTGGAGAGTCAACTGGGGTCGCGCGGCAGGTGAAGCATCGCAGAGGGGAGACATTCGGGGTTCAGTAGAAGGGCGACCAAACTTGGTCGGCGTTACAGCGAACTATACGAGTGACGTATTTGTCAATGCCACTGAAGCCCAA
Source organism: Mycena sp. CBHHK59/15 (assembly GCA_029204085.1). NCBI lineage: Eukaryota > Fungi > Basidiomycota > Agaricomycetes > Agaricales > Mycenaceae > Mycena > Mycena sp. CBHHK59/15. Next base: position 367,190 of record JARGXW010000017.1, on the reverse strand, counting down.
GTCATTTCCGATTCGATCGATCCTTCAACTTGTTGTGCAAGACCACCATGGCCTCAATATCCGCGCACTTTGCAAAGGGTCCCGATGTCCAATCGATACTCGACGACATCCACCGCCAGTTTCAGCTGGGCCCAGAAACTCTGATTGAGCTTACCGGAGCGTTCTTGGATGAATTCAAAGTTGGCCTCAGTAGCTACAACCATCCAATGGCCATGATGTGCGTGGAATGCAAGCGACTTGGATCCCCTTTAATCGTCCCCAGTCCTTCTTTTGTTACCGGTGTACCTGATGGTACAGAGACTGGGTGAGCTGGCTATATCAATATTCGATTCCGGAGCTTCAGCGCTAAACTTCCTGCCTTAGCACATTTCTCGCTTTGGATCTCGGGGGAACGAACATGTGAGACATACCCGTCGCGTCGGTCGAACTCATCTCGACCTCCGTTCCAGGCGTGTCTGCGAGGTCGTTCTTCACGGTGACACGACCTTTACCTTGCGCCAGCAGAAATATAAAGTGTCAGACGCACTCAAGACCGGAGAAGCCACTGTACTCTTTGGTCTGCACTGGTTTTACTGTCGCACCCCAAATTATTGATTTTTTTTGCAGACTACCTCGCTGATTCGGTGGATGCATTTTTAACATCCCACCCTCCGAGTGACAACCTCGCTACCCCCGGCATTCCCATTAGCGCGCAAACTCCGGATGTCGTTCACCTCGGCCTGACGTTCTCGTTTCCCGTAGAACAAACTGCTCTGGGTTCGGGAAAGATCCTTACATGGACGAAAGGCTTTTCCGCCAAGCATGCCATCGGGAACGACGTGGTCAAATTATTGCAGGAGGCATTCGACAGGAAGCACATGCACGTACAGTGTGTAGCCCTAGTCAATGATGTGTGCCTGCCACCCCTGGTTTATGCCGTAAATTAATGCTAATGTTAACAGACCGTCGGAGCCCTGCTTTCACGAGCGTACACTGCGGGTGGATGTATTCTCGGGAGTATTTTTGGTACAGGGACCAACGGTGCATACGTGGAGGAAGTTGGTAAGTGATTCGATTGCGACGTTACTGCTGGCTGATGCAATTTTAGCTAACATCACGAAACTGGGCAACTCACCCGCTGCCGCCCGTGGTGGATTAATGGTTGTCAACACTGAGTGGGGTGCGTTCAATAACACGGTACGCTAATGATACTTTGTTACACTACCGATTTCTAATTATTACGCTACCGCAGCGGTCGCACCTACCTTCCACGCCTTTCGACAACAGTCTTGACCGGCTCAGCATAAATCCCCGCTTTCAAGCTTTTGAAAAAATGATTTCCGGGATGTATCTTGGCGAAATCACTCGGAACATTCTTCTGTCGCTCCTGGATGCCGCGCCAAAGTCCTTGCTCTTTGGAGGTAGAACCACCGCGGCCTTAAATGCCCACTGGGGCTTTGACACGAGCGTGATGAGTGGCGTCGAGGAGGCCTGGGAAGGAGAGGATTCGAATAACGGGACGGGGGGAACCCTGTTCCCCAACTCTCTGCCTTTGAGGAACCGGAGAAACTGGATCCTTTGATCAAGACGAAGCTTGAGCGTGTCCGTGCTGTTCTTGTGAAAGAAATTTCCCTCAAGGACGACGAGGTCTCGCTAAGAGACGCTGCAGTGAGTACTTTGAGCGTTTGTATCTCCCGCCAAATACCTAATTGCTCTAGATCGTCCGTTGGGCAAGTTCGATGGTGGCACGACGTGCGGCCCTATTGAGTGGTGTCGCAGTTGCGACGGTTCTAATTCAGACTGGGCGTGCCGTCTTCCCTGGCAAGGAGGGCAAGCCCTCGAAGATGGAGCCCAAGATCAGCGTTGGCGTGGATGGGAGGTTCGTGAATTATCCTTAGCTTGACGGTCGTGCCTCTAATCATATCATCTAGTCTGATCCAGTTTTACCCACACTTTGAGGAGGTCCTGCGCGAGTCACTCCGTATCGTCGTTGGGGAAGAAGTCGAAAAGAGAGTGGACATTGGCATGGCCAAAGATGGAAGTGGAGTTGGCGGTAAGCTTTGGTCTCTTATTCTTATAACACGGATTGATACTTCGTTCCTTAGCTGCTTTGTGTGCACTCCAGGCGATTAAACAACTGTAACGAGCAACACTAACTAGAAGAAAATGTAATATTTATTTTGTGGCATTGGGGACTCGTTATGTACCAATACTTTACTGTACAGTACTGTATCACTTAGATTTGTGGAGCGTCTAGACCAGTGAGTGCAGCTTTATACATCCTATTAGTAGGTATGTATCTATTACTTGTACATGTCTAGAGTTTGCAACGAGTGAGTGTGGGTGGCGGTCAAAATGCATATGTATGCAGCCTCAGCGCCAACGCATGGCATTGCCGTCGACCTTATTGTGTAACGGACCGAATTTTTTGGTACGCGTCGCTGACCTTCCTCCAGTTCAGCACGTTCCAAAACTCCCGCAACCACGCCTCCTTCCCCCATACGCCGTACCCCGCGGTGATCCATGCGTGCTCGTGCACGGATATGCAGAACAATGGGTACAGCACTTCGCCAGCGTTCAGCATATCGACCGTGGTCTTGGGCTGCTGCTGAGTGGTATTTTGGGGGGCAGCATTGTAGACAGAAACGGGAGTCTCATCGAATCTGCCGGCTGAGGCCAGGTGGGCGGTAGTATGCAGGAAACGAGGTTTGAGAGCAGGGTTGCTGCCTGTTGGTGGAGGCTTGAAGGGCGGAGATCGGCTTCCTTCTTTTGTGTCTGAGCTGTGTGCGTCCGCCTCCGTATCGACCTCTTCATCCAGATCCTTTTCATCCGAAAGCTCGACATCCGAATCCATCTCGTCGTCCAACTCATCATCTGAATCGAACTCGTCGTCTGTAAGCAGCTCATTATCGGAATTCATAGCCAGCTCGTCAAAGTCTGGTTCCCAACCATCCAGATACTTCTTGAAAAACGAGCCTTCGGGGTCCCAATCCTGCGGGTTGTGCTTCATGTCGTGGTATAGTGCGGGATGCCCTGTCCCCATGTATGTCCGCGAACGGACGAGCAGCGTTCCAGGACCAAAGGTAGGCAGGATCGAAGTTCTCCCGTTCTTGTCAGAGACGAACCATACCCATCCCGATGTGAACATACCCATGGCAGCGGCAGAAACACTGGATTTCAGCTGCTCGAGGCCACCATGGTCTGTGATGATGTTCGTCAGGAGGTCTTGGGAAATAGCGTCTTCTTGCGTATCCTCGACGTTTTGTGTCTGACATAATCGTATAGTAAGCTGGCAGTGCGCAGAAATGGTGAAGAGATGCGTACGAGTTGGCCCAGGAAGAAGCTATTATTGAGCGCGAGACTTGCATAGTTAAACGCAAGGGTTTTTTTTTGGTGAGGAGCTGTGCTGATGATAACCTGCGCTACAGAGCTATCTTCGTCGTCGGTATCTGAAGGCGGATGTTGAAGGTTGACTTTGAAATACAGCAAGGTCGATACGTACCTCGGACTTCGTCAGTCAGACGCGCCAAAAGGCCGAGCTGATATTCCATGGCAACTGCTTCAAGCGCTGGAGGGGGAAGGAATCTCCCCAGACCATCCTTGACATTGTATGGCAATGGTACAGGGAGGTGGTCAAACGCGCCAGTAACGCCTCGCGTTCCACGTGGTATGAGAGACGTTCTACCTCGTAATAATGCTGTACTAGAGCGCCATAAAAAGCTCATATTCCGGGACAAGGAGGTAGAGGGCGCCAGCTCCTACGCGTCCAGCAACTAACAGAGTGAAGCAGATTTTTCTGGAGTGGGTCGTGTTTGGCTACAGCCTTGGTTCCGTTGCACCTCCACGTCAATCCTTAATTATGCCTCCGAAAGCAGCACCTCCAGTCGTAACAGCGCCTCCTTCTGCTGTGCAGACTCTGTGGAAAGCCTACAATGACCAGACCTCGGATCGCCTCAAATTTATCGACGCTTTCCTCGTCTTTCTGATGCTCTCAGGCATCATGCAGTTCCTGTACTGCATTCTCGTCTCCAACTTTCCCTACAACGCTTTCTTGTCTGGGTATGGCTTGTGTTTGCCCATCCCCGCTTATTCCCTGAATCGCTACCAGATTCTCGAGCACAGTCGGCCAATTCGTCCTCACCGCGTCGCTCAGGTCGCAAGTCAACCCCGAAAACAAAAATGAATTCAAAGACGTGTCTCCCGAAAGGTGTGTGTTGTATCATCACGAAATCATCGTCTCAGACATTTCTAGGGCATTCGCCGATTTTGCATTCGGCTCTATTGTGCTTCACTTCTTTGTATTCAATTTCCTTGGATAAATAAACCGAGATGCTATATATATGAGATGCGGACAGTACAGACTGAGATTGTAACAAAGCGGGAGGTTAACAGAGGTGGTCATGGAACTCAATGTTGCCGTTCAAACGAAGAAGATCGCTGTAAACATGGGGAATTAAGCTACGTGAGCAGCCAAGAAAGCAAGCATGAATGCGTACCCCACATATGACGACCGCAAAGTCAAATGCATATTCCCCTGCCCATGATAAGTAACGGCCAAGAGATGCACGGCTAGGAGCGCACCGAATTCGAGGTACGACCGCACCAGTTCTGCACAGATGCTTGTTAATGGGCCAGTAATCGAAAGCCAAAGACACTCACGCCGAATGTCTTTGTTCGGTACTTGCGACAACTTGGGTCTACGAGGAATTCAAACCGGAGAACAGAGGCAAGCCCAAATGGCCGAACGTACGTTAAGCCTGTATTCCGCTTCATCCCAGCAAGAAAGACGCTAATGAGGACGGCATCGATGCCGAGGTGGACTGTGGGCAGCGTTCAGCCGTATGCCTTCGGAAGGACTGAATGCGAACCAAGTTTGCCGAGCATTGAGTGCTATTAAGTATATGAGTGAAGGCTGTCTTGAACGTCGTAGCAATTCAAACTCCGCCCAATCTGGATCGCGATCACGCGTCTGAGTCGCGTTTGAGATTGCCAAGAATTCGCGCGACGCTACACCCATACTGGGATCGGGGGTTATGTTCGATTTGCAACATCGAACTTGAAGCTTGAAGGACGCGATTCTATGTGCACACGAATATTTATTTGTACTGTAACTGCTCCCTTATTCTTTATACTAGCCTGGGGTAGTCTCTCGTAGACAGACGCTACAACTTGATGCTCGTACCTGCATGTTGTAGCCCTTGGGTGAGTGTCCGTGGCGGATGCATCACGGGACAGTTCCAGCTCGGCTCCAGCCAACTAAATCTCCATGTATCCCCCGATGAGCAACCCGCGTAAGGTATTATCCGGAGTGGCTGGGGGCGGAGAGCGCGGTGCCGGACACCAGCTGCGGGATGGCGGGCCAAGGAGTCTTCTGTTGCGACGGGTTGGAGTGACGGTGGTCCGTGTCTCGCCTTAGTCGAAAAGACCATCGGGGAGGGCGGGGAGTTGCACAGCAGATAAATTTGCCCCAAGGCCAGATCACACAGCTGGACGGGGTCCGTAGGACCCACTGAGGGTGCGTCCAGTGTAGATGTGCATGGGGGTCTCCGGGTCGAGGACGGCCGGCTAAGGGCTCCGCCCCGAGTGGCAGCTCATTGGACTCGTCAACCTCACCACGGGGTACATTTTTGTCGGCAAAGAAGGGGTAGGGGTGAGCGCAGCTGCTGCTCAGGCTGACGAATTGCAAGCTGCATGGCCAGTCTAAGCCATCCGTCTGCCATCAAATGTTAACAGTTATAAAGGCCTAAGGCCATGTCGGTGGACATGGTAAGGTTTGTGATGGTTGTTCTATGTCTTGAGCAGGGTTCTCATCATCGATTATGATGCAGTCCGAAAGAACACATGTTTTGCGGAGTATAAGAACCAGAGGCGGGGGCTTGGCATTGAAACATTCTTGGATAAAATCGATTGTTGTTGTTGCTGCTGCTGCTGGACATACATCCAAGTTAATAATGGGCCCAAAGACAGCTGCGCTGTCGGTGTATGCCAGAGAAGTAAACACCGAGTTGATCTCTTCATGAAGGTTACTATTTCCATCAAGTAACTTTGCTCCAGCAGCGCGCGACCCACTCGAACCCGTAGACAGTTCTGAGTTTGGCTCGTGGTTCGTTTCGGTGGAGCTCGAGGATCACGAGTCAGAACTGCCCTGTACGCCGACTGAGCTGCGTTTGGCCGAACTCGCTCTGCCGCCGGGTCGTCCTCGTCGAGAATGTAGATTTTTGTGGGTAGCATAGGAGCAACATGGTTCATGAGTATTGTTTCTACACAATATGAACAGTGTCACAGAGCAGGACCAACTACTGTCACTGAAAAAAAAAGGCAGAAAAGACCCACTTGTGCTTGATGAGAAGTTAATCTCAGCAGTAACATCACCCTATTATCTCTCTCGTGGAGGGTGATGGGAACTTTGTCTTTGACATGATGAGGCAGTCAGCCAAGGAGACACAATTTTTCTGGGGGCAATATAATTAGAGAGAAGTTGGAGAGGAAAAGCCAAGTTCCAAATGACTCACTTTGGAAATAAGGCTTCCTTTTGCCATCAACGAAGACCACAGCATCTTTGGTGATTAGCATTTTCAATGCCTCGATGAGAAAGTTTTCCGAGAGAAAACTATGCACTAACCGTAGACCATTTCTATACTATCGTTCAACTGCCACAGCCCAATGTCGCAACAGACACACCCCTCCCCAAAATCAGGGTTCTAGGAGGCCTAAGAAAAGAGGTCGGTTCCCAAGTGGGAGTGTAACGTGAATTGGACATGATGCGAGGTTGAGGAGCGTGAGTCACGCTCTGAGTCAGGGGTAGTGTTCTGACACACCAGATTGAGCCTGAGCTCAGGCTTGCACAGCAGTAAGCACTTGAGCCTCCGGCGCATTCTTGCTATCACCCGCCTCTGTGGCCTGCATGATCTCCGTGTCATCTTTGTGAGTAACACCCGCGACTCGAAAGCCTCGAAGAAGACACGAGTAACCGCCGCGGCGGCGGCGGCGCCTGGTCTGGTGGTTCTCCGCATAGAGAATGTCCGACCGAGCACAGTCTGCTACGGGCCCGCCATGCAGAACGACGCGCCTGATGCGCAGGAGGAGGCCCGTGCGTCCTGCATGTGTGGATTAGCGCGGCGGGCGGAAGACTCGCGACGCGCACTCTGGGAGACTCTAAGTGTCTTATGCCCTTCGTCATGCTTCCGGCACCGCGATATACCTGTCTCTCGCGGGGAGGTCTCAGTCAGTCTCGTGGCGCATGAGCTCTGTGAGCCTAGCCCCTCAATGTTCGCGAGCGGTCATGGTTGTGCAGTCCCACGTGTCATGCGATCGCCCATTAGTGACAGGATTCAGGAATAAGACAAACTAGGGTACGATGCCACGAACCACGTCGCGAATCTGGGCTTCCAATCCATAACACAAATTCGGTCGTCACCGTTGCCCGTGCGCGTGAATACAAGCACGGATCCGACATGAACCAGAATTTGGTTGAAGGTTCTTCAGTATTCCTCGCGACAGCGCAATTGGAGTGCCGGTGATTCAGAAACGACGAGTGGAGACAATGCACGAATCAGATAGGCTGTTCTGGCAAATGTTCTGGGACCCTGTGAGCTTTGGCCAGGGAGTGGCCAGCCTGGGCTTTGGCCCAAACAGTAAGTTACAGTGATCGGGATAACCTCGATTTGGCAAGCTACGTAATCCACGTTCGCAACGACCTTGGCCAGGGAGCCACGACCACGACTGTATCACGGCCCTCCTTGTCTGCCTCCACATCGGTCCATATAATGGCCTCTCGCCCTCCATCGCCGCCTCTTAATAAGGCCTATTTCTCTGTCCCTTTTGATCGTTTTAAACGCGACGAAATGTCAGAGTGGACGAGCGCGTTTACACTGCTCGGTCCGTGGCACTTATCATTTACCGATCAGCAGCACCTAACTATTCTCTCAGATACTGTGGAAACCTACTTTGACTCTCACGTCGACCTCTTGCAACGCAAACTGCAGAAGCACAGCGATCGGCTAAAAATGAAGGCAGAAGAAACTTTCAAAATTCGGGATCTTTCAGGAGACCTGCTGGCCGAGAACTTTGAACGCGAGTTCAAGAGCTTCAAACTTAAGGCACTGGTGGCATTATTCGTTTCTGCGGTGCTTAACCTTCTCCGCAGATCTCGACGCGTATGACAACCTTGGCGAGCTCATGGCAGTCTGCGAAAGTCGTTAGGACACGCGAAAAACTGTCTTTCTTCTTTGGAGTCATGTCGTTGCTCTTCTCTGCTCTGATATTCGGTCTGGCACCGCAGTGCGTATACTTTGTCACTCGCTTAAAAAACTGTTCATTCAAACGTGAGACAGATGGGTTCATATTTCATACACGATTCAAGGCTGCTACCTGCTTCCCCTCCGCGCCTACACCTACAAGAAGCGTGCATGGCATTATTTCTTGTTCGACCTGTGCTATTATGTCACAATCCTCAATTTCGTCTACATCTGGTTGCTACCTTCGAGTCCGGCACTCTTCGTAGCTTGCTATTGTCTTTCCCATGGCTCGCTCGCCAGCGCAGTCATCACATGGCGGAATAGTTTGGTATTCCATGACCAGGATAAGGTCACGTCGCTGTTCGTGCACATATATGCGCCCTTCACGTTCACCGTCATACGGTTCGTTTCATCTTGAAATACCGATTGTTATCAGGCTCACCATATGCCCTTTAGCCATTTCTATCCCTCCGCCGAAGTCCGGTTCCCTGCCCTCCTTGAACTGCCCCACATGCATCCCGTGCGAGCTCTTCTTTTGAGTGGTGGCATCTGTGTGTAGTTTTTTATCTTTCAGACCTTATCGCTGATAGACACCTCAGACCTAATTTGGCAGCTACTGTACTGGAAGGTGAGTTTTCTTCTGTCCCCACTCTGGTAAGATCATAACCCCTTTGCTGTCAGTTCCTCCTCGTCGATCGTCGTGCAAAGATCGAATCCGGCCAACGCACAACGTCGTTCTCTTTCTTGCTGAACGACAAACGGGGCGTCATTGGCCGGTCGCTCTCGTCCATCCCTGTCGGCTATCGTGAAGCAGCGTTCATGTCAGGACAGCTATGTAAGCACAATCAGCGTCCATACAAACGCGGTTCTCACTTTCCATTTCAGTGTATTCTGTTTTAACAGAAGTACCTGCGGTCTTCATCCTCTATGACAGCCCATTTTGGAGTGGCGTCTTTCTTATCCTGATCTTATCTGTCAGTGTTTGGAACGGTGGCGGATTCTACATTGAGGTCTTTGGCCGCAAGTGCGTCTGGGTCACCTCGTGTTCTGCCAAACACAATGCTGACAATGATCTTCCAGATTTGAACGGGAACTAGAAGCTCTGCGGAAGGAGTTGGCCGAAAGCACCGCGCGGTCATCTGGGCGATCCAGTCCCGTCAGCACACCCGGGCTGAGTCGTGGTCCAAGCGAGGACGGCCTTTCGTCAGTAGAGAACTCCCCGCCAGTGATGATGAACTCCAAGCATCTTCCCGAAAACCCATCTGAATTCACTCTACAACCACCCCAATCGAAAAAGGATCAATAGGCTCCTTTTCGACTCACGAATAAGTAATGTATGTCACGACTTTTAGTAGTAATTATCTTTCTTGCTTTGCTGGTGTAGTTTCTATCCTTATCTGCACGTCCTTTGGGCCCTGCCTCATGATCATGTTACTCCCTTTATTCTTCAGGGTTTCTAAACTGTATTTCTGCTACTTTACGACATGCCAATTTGACGATATGTAGACGCCTTTTATTTATGTCGTGTGAACGGCTGGAGCCCGTGAGCTGAAATTTTGCGGCGATGGACCACGTATCCAACCACAGAAGGACGCTCCCTCACCCAGAAGGCTTAGCTTTGCAACCTGATAATCCATCATCGATTGTTTCACGCTAAGATACGTCGCACCATCGCTTGACATATTGAGCTTGACAGTTGCAATAACTGATTGACGACTTACGGCTCTGGCGGCAGTCCACACAAGTGCAGAGTTTCATGGTAGAGTTGCAGCAAGGATATTTTACACGCCTGCGGCCTGTGAATCACTAAAACCATGAGAGCATGCATTGACAGCGGAAAACCATCCCTGCCTGGATTTTTCGCGATGCCGATGCTTGGGGGACACACCGCGCTTGAGGCCGTTGATGAGGACCTCATGGGGCCACGCGGAGTCGGCAATCCACCATAATGCTGGAACAGAACACAAAACTCAGGCGCAAGTCAAGGAACACTTGGAAAAGTGTGCGGACAATCGTTACAGGAGCCGCCGACCTGGAGTGCAGTGGATGCAATGGTGGTGCGCGAGTGTACAAAAGGCACGGAGGTGAACTGTATCATCGGTCTATGGAGGGCATAGTCTCCGGAGTCTGGCAACATCGCTTTTGTTATTCCAGATCGGCCGTCTTTCCTCGAAGAGTCTTACCTGGAATGCTCCCCAGCCTTCCCCAGAGAGCGCGCTCACAGTCTTCTCGAACGACATTTTGCATGTCAGCGGGAACCTCCCCAATAATGACACGCGATATATATAGTGGCCGTAAAAAGCGTGATCCCAGAGCTCCTTGGATACCGAGAAAATTCCAAGCCGCAATTTTGTCGCTGCACGACATGGAAGTAGTTGGAGGCGAGTCCGCACGGCCAGGTTTGGTGCGCAACACACCCCAGAGCGAGTAGTTGTCGCGCCCTCTTGCGGCGGAATTGGGGTCAGCCGGCGGGTAGATGGTTGAGTCTTTCAGAGCAGCCATCTGTTCGTCTTGCGACGAGGCCAAGAAGCGCATGGATGCATCCCCGCCTTATGTAGAGTTCGGACGCATTGAGACAACGTTACAAGCTGGGCTGACGCAGAATCCTTACAAGGGACAGTCGAGATGAACAGCACCAGTTGGGCCCCGTCTTTCAGTGTGTATCTCCCATTGGTCCCGAGAAAAATCCAATCAGATTGGAATGGGGTATTGGCGCTACCACAACATCGTCCGACTTCCTCCAGAAACCAGCGCATGGCGCCACGGCGAGCTAGTACTTCTGCATGACTGTCGTGGACTGATTCCCCGCCAGAGGGTAGCTTGTTGGTTGGAAGGCATTTGGTGCCAGTGGCAACAGACAAGATCTTGTACTGTCCGTGCGTTTCAGCCAGAACGAGGGACGCTAGGATGGTGTACTGCTGGGCCGGAGGTTGGAATCGCAGACTGTGGTAGACGGCCACGATGGATTCGATGAAGCTTCCCACTGGCAAGGGCTCATTTTCCATGATAGACGTCCTCTCTAGTGTGTTGGTTGGATACCTCGATGTAACCTCATACCGTCCGGTGACTAAACGAATGCCGGAGGGTTCGCTCAAGCCTGCACTGTTCTGCTTTTATGCTGAGGCAAGTATTCAATAGAGCTACAGTTGGATTTGTCACAATGCATAAGCTCATAACGCATAGGATTTTGGATCCACCAAAATGCAGTTTACGACTGTACAGGTGAGCTCATAGCGTATAATTCTCATAATGCATTGGATTCTGGTGGATTCTGCATGATTTGGCAGGGGAACCGACCTTATGCATTATGAGCAATCCAACTGTATATAGATATCATTGACAAATGAAGCATCAGGTACATATATTGCGCATTCTACACTATCACTAGTTACAGAGTCGACAGGACGGCGGTGACACCGCCCGCTGCAATGGCAACGGCAAAAATGTAGCGATCATACGGGGATGCCGCCGAGTTGGGTGAGTTGGTTGCGGCAGGGGTCCTGTGCATAAATGGTTGAATTTGAGTGAACAGATTCCAATCCATTTAGTCACTCTGGCTCACGCTGAAGACCCGGCGCTGGATGTGATTGCGCCACCGCCACTAACTGTAGTTGTGGCCCCAGATGCTGCGGTAGAAATTCCAGCTACTATAGCCGATGATTCCGCCGACAGAGTGACTCCCTTAATTGAGTGGGAAAGGCTTGTCATTTTACACTAATGGCAGGAAAAACGATGACGTACAAAGGCGCTGCAGAGATTCTCGGCGCCATTGATGGCGCTTTGTTGGTCGGCGCCTTGGCAGGCAGCCATGATGCAGGAAAATGTGCTTTGAAGGAAGGGAAGGCTTTTACATAGGCAGGCCTCGTCTGTTTGCTGACAACCACCGAGAGTTGCAGGGTTGTTTAGGCAATTATTCGCGCAATCTGTGCAGTGTAAGTGGATTTCTAAAATCTTTCAATTTTCGATACCGACCGGGAATGCCAGGAAGTTGCCGACGGAAGTGGGCAGCTGATACGGAAGCAGAGAGAAGCGAAAAAGAGGCGGCGACTGCAGTGAAGCGCATTGTAGTTGGATACGGCGTCAGATGGTGCCAGCAACGAGAGACGTTTTTATACGAAGCAAGGAATGTTCCCAGGAGGAGCCGTGGGTTCAAGGCGAAGGCGAATAGAACGTAAGGGAAGCTCGATGAAAAGATCGGATCCTGCCCAACATCAAGAAATCAGCATCTGTACATGTGTCAGTGAAATGCACAGATTCCAGAGTAACGGCCAGGTTAGCACAGTTGGAAGAAGAAACCGCCGCGGAGGTGAGTACAAAAAAAAAGGTAGTCCACTGAGAGATGATCAGAGGGATGATTGATGATTGATTTGTGCATTGAGTTGATCAAGCCGTGGTGGATCAAGCAATTCAAGTTAGGACTCAAACGCTCAGCGCTCAGGCTTGGCTCGGTCCAGTGCCACGACCAGCACGAAGAATCACTTGAGATGGATCCGGAAATTTCCCAGGGAAACACCAGACTGTGAGAGACTTCAGCAATAGAGGGGCCTCAAGGAATTCAGGGAAATACACTAGTGCACGTTGCGGGTTGCCTGCAGAGATCCCCGAGACAACAAGAAAGAGCATACATACATGTCGGTTGAACTTAACCGTGACTATGATGACATCATTGGCTTTGAGTCCCATGACCCGGCTATCGTTTTCAACCGTGACGTTGTAACTCATCCTCCAGCCCACTGTGGCATTTGCCGCCTGCCGAACCTACACTTGATCTTCATGAAGATGATCGCCTACAACTCTCTGGGCTGGATTGACTCGGAATCGACATAAAGTTCTACTTTTAGGAGTGCGGGAGACTTCCCTGGCTATCTATGTAGGTACGGAGCCTGCGGACTACTGCAGTAATACCTCCCCCCCTATAATTGATTCAGATCGATTCATGACTGTGTGCAGATCTGCGTCGTTATTCTCTTTAATGGATTTCCCTTCTATATAAACTTAGGTCCACGATGGTGTCTCCGACGGCGACGGCAGGATGATTCCTTCCCAAACACAAAAATATCTACAACACTTTCTGCTCCACTCTTCTGATTCAGAGCTCGTCTGGGAGCGTCCTCTCACTGCAGATAGCTCAACGCCGCTCAATTCCTCTCCAAGTCATCGTAACGCGAGCCATTCAACTCTCACAGCCTCGTCAACCAAATAGGTTCACTTAATTGGAAGAAATCAAGTACTCCGTGTATGACTGTACCTGCTGATTGTGAGCTACGGTGATTGGTCAAAGCTGGAACAAGTTTGACGTTCAACCATGTCTCTCTTTCGGGCGGCTTCTGCCGCAGCATAAGCGCACATAGAAGGACAACATCACAGCCAACTAGTCTGTGCGAACTTTGAGCAATAATTGTCTGTCATGATCCCACCTACGTGGGTGTAAGGTGCTTGAAGATAGCCATCCCGGGCTGACAATCATGATGTTGTAACGTAAGAATTTCGAGGCTTTTCAATGTAACAACTTTTATAGTTTGGGCTCAACAGATCTTGATTCAGGCAGTTTTAATGGGACCGTAGGACCGTCCCACTGATATCAAGGTTGGCTCCTCCCTCGGACTCAGACTTGTCGCCCAGCATCGATGCCCTCCTTTCCCTTGAATTTTACCCTTGGACCAATCATCAATGGCGCATTTTTCACAGTGTTCTTCTTCGGCCTTATCTGCATGCAGACGACTAACTACTTCAAACAATTTCCCAACGACATTCTCCTTCTTAAATGTGTCGTGCGTAACATTTCGGACATTTTTCTCTCTTTTGATTGGCATCTGAGCGCATATTTTGGCCACCACAGGTGGTCTTTCTATGGTATGGTCTAGTGTCGCAAATACATGCCTGACCAACCGCATACCGAAGGGCCCTGCAACTCGTCTACACGGCCTGCATTTGTCAGGGCGCTTACACAATGAGCGTCACTGACTTTGGTTCGATATTCAGCTTGTTTAACACTCCCTGGGGATTGAATGTGGGGGTCGTTGTTGGCTCAATCATCGATCACTCCGTCCAAGTCAGCCTTTAACTTGAATCCTCAGCGAGACTCCGATCTGATGCAATTTGACTGGAAGGTGTTTTTTGTGACCAGAATATATAGGGTTACCGGGTTGTTGTCCGTTTCAATCGCTCTAGGGATTATCGTCGTGTTTCTGCAAGGTGTTTCTTTCAGCCTAGCCGCAGAGGCCATCCGGTCGGATTCTATTATTGTGGTCGGAGAAAGATGGAACTGGCTCCTCACGGTGCTGTTTTTTGGAGACGCCGGCTTGGATATCACCACGTCCTTGGTCCTCTGCTATTTCCTCAAGAAGAAAGGTCGAACGGCGTTCAAAAGGTAAACTGAATGACTTCGCCCAATGTCTTTCCAAGTGCTCAGACTTATCTCGTCTGGCATGCAGCACCACTGTCCTACTCGATCGTCTGGTGGTATACACACTTCGTAAGTACGATCTTGATTATTTCTTCTGACGCGGAGCACTATTGAAAAATGACAACCAGAAACGGGACTCACAACAAGGTGCATATACGAACTTGCAATTGTAGAGCCAGGGATTCTGATCGGAGCTTTCCAGTTTCGTTGCTCTAGGGGCAGCAATTTCAGTGAGATGATTCATTGTTCGGTTGAATGAACATTTCACCCAGTTCTTTATCCCAGTTCAAAGCGGCGCCGCATTACTGTCAGAATCACAATTTTCTTGTCCTCGGAGTTCTTACTCATTATCCGAATTGCATAGTTATCTGGACAGGGTTCTTCATGGCTATGCCCGGATGTTCGTTAAGAAATTTCTATCAACAAAATATGCTTCTGACACCCAGCCGACAGCTTTCATGAGCGCATTGTTGGCGAACATCAACAACCGTAAGAATCTTGTCCCGTCGAGCTCCGCAGGTACAGGGAGTGCCAACCAGAGCCTAGGAGGCATACAAATCTCGCGAAATATAGTGGTATGTGGTCATCGTCTTCAGGGAATATATACTTGTCTAAACCTCGGCCCAGCTATCCCGAGATGACATAGATCCCACAAATTTGGCGAAGTCAGATACAGATGTTGCGGACAACTCCGTTCGTTCCAGAATATTGTACCACCAGCCAAGTCAACTTAACGAGCACTAGATGGAGTTGACTAAACTTTCCGCACAGCAAGGCGTATATGGAACAAGCACCGTGTAAATTGAAGACGGTCCCTGTTTCCTAGAGGCCACAGAGCCTGTAATTTTAGTGATACATCAAGAAAGCGGGAATTTGACGGTTTTATTTAGTTTCCAATGGCAGTATCCCTTTTCATCGAATGCAAGAATCCGAGATCACATTTGGAACAGGCCTTGAACAGGCCAGCACTGTCCGTACTAGTCTCCCAGAAAATGAACATGCGAAATATCAAACCACATGCCCAATAACTTACTTATTAAATTATGTAGTAAATCAAGTTGAACGTTCCCGGGATCCCCCACTACAGTGACTACTACTACTGAAATAGTCAAAGAGGTCTCGTTGAGTATTGAGAATATTGATGGCATCGGTCTGCTTTCTCGCGGTGTACGTACACTAGCCAGCTGGAGTTAGAAAGTCAGCTGCTCACCGAAAATACAACAGATATCAACGGAAGAACAGTCTCTCTTGACAGACTCTCGCTCGTTCCTCGTTCTGAAATGGAAGAACAGATGTCATTGAAATATTGTGTAGCAGACTCAGAATCTGAGTTGTCATTGAACTCATGATCAGAGACTCGGAAACATTGAACAAAAGAATACTATTGAAGAATGTGTTCTGTGATACTAGTATTGGCGCCTCTTGTCGCCAACCTTTGGTTGGCTCCTCGAGGCTTCCCGTGTCAGTGAAGTCAAAAAACCGGTGGGAGATAAAAAAGAATTGATGAACTGAATATCATGGGTGCCTCTCGTATTACAACTTACAAATGCCTGGGCATTCTATGGTAGGTAAGAGAGAAGGTGATTAAAAGAAAAAAAAGAAAAAAAAAAAAAAAAAGATGTTTGTTCACTGTTTGTCCGATGTTTGTCTCTTTGTCTCATCGTCGATTGGCATCGACCAACATTGGAACGTTAACAAACGTTAACTGCGCTAACGTTGACCAACACCGATGGCCAACATCTTGTCGCCGTATCTAGCGCTCCGACGCTGGGGGTGTTGATAACGTCGACACTTCGAATGGAATCTTTATTTCGATCTGTTCCCCATTCGCAATTGTCCTAGGTCTCCTCCTAGGATAGCCGCGTTAAACCCACAAGATCATCGGGATGGAATGCGCCTAGGAGCGCGTTACGGGTCCTGAGAGTAGCTAGCGCTCGCCGCTCATACGAACACCCAGGGCTGGCTCTCCAGTCCCACCAAATTCAAGAGGTCACCGATCACCGTCTCTCTCCTTTGCCATGCCAACGTCCGGAGTTTGGAGCTCCTGTCATTCGAGACGCCGCCCAAATGCCGCCAGATGCCTTCTGTTGATCACTGCGCTACCGTGGAATTTATGAAAGCTCTTTTGGACCCGTGTTGTGATGTTCCAGGATGATCCTGTCGGTCAGCAGCTCGATGATGTTGTTATAGCGCGACTGTGTATGGCTATACAGAATATTATCCATCGCAGACTTAGCATCTTCACCTCTTACAGCTCTGGGTTTCAGCTTCCGTGAGCCTTCTTCCCTCCTGTTGAACAGATCTACAGTTCTTCTTTCTTTGTTCTTTCTATTAATTGGTGTTGGCTGTGCTATGATCTGTCGTTAGTCACTCCAGGCCCTTCATAAGGCTGATCCAAGTATTCTCTTCTTTCCTTTCGCTTACACGTTCGTTCCTTTGTATATGGTGAACTACCTTATTCTCGACCTGACGACTTGGATCTGAGCGTTGTCTAGTTTGTCCCAGCGACACATTTTGTCCTTGCCTTTCCTTTGGTGGTGCGACTGAACGCCAGCCTCGTGGTTCCAGTTCTGACTGTCTTCAGGTGGATTCTGTCTTTTATGGAGGCTACGCCGTCCTTTTCTTCCTTTCCGTCCATGTTCTCTGCACCCGACGCAAAGTCATGCACAACTTCCACCTCGCATGCATGATACTCCTTTTCGCCTTATCCACAACTCACATCGTGTTGGCTTATGTCTTGGCCTTCGTCAGCGACTACGGGGTGTCCGCCCCATACGAAATCTTCTCGCTACGGTCGCAGGCGCCGGCATTATTCCCAGAGGGCGACCCGTCGGGCACGCTGAATCGTATGGCGGAATCATTTAGAGTGCTTTATGGCATATCGAAGTGCGTTGAATCGACAGGTTGGTGAAGGGACCGTGTCTGACAGATGTTCTCTAGCGCCGTAGCCGATGCTATCATCCTATTCCGCTGCTATGTCATATGGTCGCGCAACTGGAAAATTATAGTTCTTCCAGCCATCGGATGGCTGTGTTCCATACGTATGATTTCTCATTTCAGTGTACGATCGTGCTCTGATGATCTTGCTAGTGGTTAGTGTCTTTGTCGTGGCTGGCCATGGACGAGTTGCCGTCATCATCACTGCAGCGAGTTCGCTGTTCACCAACCTCGTCGCTACTTCATTAACTGGCAAGTCCTTCCTGCGTCGTGTCCCGCCTTTACTGAGCATGAATATAGCCGGACGTATATGGTGGATCGGGAGGAGAGCAAGGTTGTTGTTGGGTAAAGAGGTGCAAGCGAAGTACAAAACGTCGTCTGCCATCCTGTGCGCCTTCTTCATTCTACACTGGATGTCAGCTGAATAATGCCCTTTAACAAGGCTGGAGAGTGGGCTGATCTATCCAGCTGTATTGATACTTGCGATTATATTCTTCATATTGCCGCTCCCCTCAGTAGGAACGTTGGCGTTTCTTGCGATCGCGTACCAAATGGTTGTGAGTGCTCTTCTCGGAATCTGCAATATGCTCAGCTTATACGTGCAAGGGCATCGCACCGACATTGATCCTCGTTCGGGTGGGCTTGGGGCTCAGTACGGATACTGTTGAGCAAACGGTTTCGACTTTTGTAGCGCCAAAGAGAACCAGAGCGGATGTGTAAGTAGGTGGTAAATTAAAATAAAGTTGTACTATATATGTTGTAATTTTTCGAGCTTTGAGAACAAGATAACCGGAGATGAGATTTCAAGTCAGGATTTCCCAAGAGCCTTTGGCTCATAAAGTAGGACCATCAGTGGCTGTGTCTTGAGTTGTAGTTTCCGAACTGTCGCCAGGCACTGTGTGGGTGAGGGGCGCTAAAAAATACACGAATCTTCTTGACCTTGTATACCCTTGCATGGCGACACCTCCCTCGAATCTGCAAAAGTACTCTGACCTTCCAGCATGGCGTCAAGACAATCCGGCCATTCTGACTGGGTATAGAAAGGAAACAGACTCCTGGAGCGGTATCATTGACGGCCTCTGGGTGTGGCACAATGAGACAAGTGATCCAAAGCTTCCCTGGACCGACTGCGAGCATACTGACACTCGGTCAGTAAATATCTGGTCTCATCTTCTCGGCGCGTTATCCATCGTGGGGTTCTTTTGGCTCTGCAACGTCGGGACGTCTTGGGAATGGATTGCATCAAATCCGTTGCTTTCTTCGGCACGTACTGTAACCTGGTGCGATCGCGGTGGTATGGGAATCTTTCTGTTGGGGGCTCTCATGTGTTTTGGCTGTTCCACGGCATTTCATGCCTCGACATGTCACTCTCAATCGGTCGGTCTGACGGGTTCTTTCAATGCACTCCATCTCAATTTCTGAAGGTTGTTCGATACATGAATCGTGTTGATTACTTGGGTAACGCAATCATAGCCGTATAATAGCCATTCATATTCAATTCATTTTAGGAATACTTGTGCTAGGGACTGTCAATTTTTTCCCGAGTTTCCACTACGCGTTCTTCTGCGATCCACACCTCCGCAACCTCTACATTTTCTCGATGACCTTGTCCGGGCTTGGTGAGTATCCTCTGACTGGAGTGATGTGGTCTAAACCATCGCAGTTGGTATATATCTCGTCTGCGCACCAACTTACGCCTCCCCGGCTTATCGGCGGATGCGGACCTACACATTCTTCACTTTGGGAGTCGTTGCCTTGGCCCCCTTCGTTCATTGCTTCGTTCGGTATGGGGTAAGAATTGATCCGCCACCCCTTCCTGCTCCCTCTGTCAATGCTTTCCACGCAGATTGACCAGGCAGCCAAATCCCTGTCTACTCGGTGGATCGTGATCGAGATTGTCGCTTATGTTGGTGGAGCATTACTGTAGTGAGTTCTTCCGGTATCGAGCATTTACACTTTCCAATGACGTTTGTCGTAGCTCAGAACGTTGTCCCGAGTGTCTGGCTCCAGGGAAGTTTGATATCATTGTGCGTACTTGCTTATCGAATTTTCTCCGCTCTCCTAAATCTTTGAAGGGAGCATCGCATCAGATTTTTCACGTCTGTAGCTTGGTCGCTGTCTTGACCCACTATCTTGCCATCTCAGACGGATTCAGGTATTGGCATTTTGAGCGGAACGGTTCCTGTATTTAAAAAATCTGAACAACATGGCACCCTAGAATCCAATCTACGACAGCTTTCGTAAGCCGTGGGCGACCGGACTGCGGAAAGCGTGGCCCTTCTTCACACTTGAACAATATATGATGTGATTCCTCTAAATCGTCCGACATTGTATCGACCGCAATATCAGCCAATGCGATATGAGCAGCCATCTCGTTCAACGTGGTGATGTATCAGGTGGTTCACAGTGGATGGGAGTGGTGAAGTTTATGATGTGGATGTCCGAGTCCGGAAATTCAACTCCACGAATTCCTCAGTTTGAGGGTAGATCATATCCACGACAGAAAGATCTGACTCATACGAAGTTGGGTGAAGCTCGTGCCAGCTGAATCAAGAAAGTGAGTTGCCATCTCAATTTCTCATCCTTTCTCATCACAAGGAATACTTATTTCCAGGCCAATGCTGAAAATATCTGGCTTACTTCGAATGTAGAAAATATTGGGAACATCGGAACAACTTCGAACCAAGCCGACACGTGACAAAAATCGAACTGAGTTACTCTTGAGCTTGAAAGCTCTTGAACCCCTGGTCCGCGGCCGAAAATTTGACAGGGATGTCACTGTCTCTTCTGCTGCTCTCGCTGAAACTCTTCTGATTGTACCTTTCTTCGAACTTGATCATCGCGCATCGCTTCTCCAAGCCAGGCCAGGCCTCAGCTCGGGCCTAAGTCGGCCCATGCACGCCGATTGAAGGTCCCTCGATCCAGCCCACTGCTGGCGGCACCTCGGATCCACCGTATTTCATTGATTCTTCGGAGACCAATTCAGATGATCTTGATAGTGCCACACCCCAGTTCATAAAGTACATCCAATCGGTTCACCGCTCCAGGATAGTACAGAGGCGTCATGTCTCCTTCCACAGTGGATTTGACGTTGGGTCCCATTCTCAATGGCGTTTCTTTGCCGTGTTCTTCTTCGGCGTAATATGCATGCAAACGATAAACTATCTAAAACAATTTCCGGACGATATTGTTCCTCTTAAATGTATTGTGCGTGTTGCTCTTTCCCCCTACCCTTTGAACCGGGCTCTGACACTCTTCCAGGTAGTTTTCTTATGGTATGTTGGTGTGTCTGATATCTAGCCAGGCTAACTCGGACATATTCAAGGCTCATGCAAGTCGCATATACGGCCTCTATCTGCCAAGGCGCTTACACGATGGCCGTCACTGATTTCGGTCAAATATTTGCCTTGCTCTATACTCCGACGGCTCTCAACGTCGCAGTCGTGGTTGGATCAATCGTCGACCACACTGTCCAGGTAATGCCATTGTATCTTGTTGTTCATGCACAGAACATGACAGAGCCGATACAGGCGTTTTTTGTCACAAGGATATACAAATTGACACGGGCATTATATATTTCCATATTGCTCTGGATCCTCGTCGCTCTCTTGCAAGCCGCATCAATGACTTTGGCCGCTGAAGCTATCCGGACAGATTCCATCCCCTTGATGGAGTTCAAATGGAATTGGCTCATCACAATACTGTTTTTCGGTGACGCTGGTTTAGATATAGTGATCTCTGCTACGCTTTGCTTTTACCTGAAGAAACAGAGCCGAGAAGCTCCGAAAAGGTCAGGCAATACAGTTTACAAGATCAAGTGGTTGCTGTAATTCTTTTTTACAGTACCAGTTTACTTGTGGATCGATTGGTTCTCTATACAATCCGTGAGTTTCTCTTCTGGGAGTTCGTGGTTCCGTGAATTATATGCGTGTAAAACAGAAACAGGACTGACAACAAGGTAATGTCTTATCTTATTCACAAGGGAATTTCTAGCTAACGGGTGTTTAGTCTTGTGGCTTTGGGAGCCGCGGCGGCGGTGAATCATTCTTTCATACCAAGCTGATTAAAGCAGTCTCATTCCTGTTTCCACAGTTTCGCATTGCACCGAATGAATGTGGGTCACACGACCATTCTAAAACTATCTATCTGAACGACCGTGCCAGACATATGGACGGCGTTCTTCATTGCGATGCCTGGATGCACGTCGAGTCCCTCCGCGTAATTCTACGCATCTGCTTACCTCCCAGATACAGCTTTCACTAGCGCGTTACTGGCAAACCTCAACAACCGCAAAAATTTGAACCCAGGAAGCTTGGTCGTATCCGGGAACACATCCGACAGGCATGGCCGTGTACCTGGGGCCATGACGTATACCCGGAGTATCGCGGTAGGACATCTGTCGCGGTGGTCATGATCGTCTTCCTGACTGACTTGAATATCTAGTTCGCTCTGAGTCAGGACGATGGAGCAATGGATTTAACCTATAAATCGGAGAACACGGATGCTTCGGTGCGTAATTCCACTGGTCCAGTATTGCGAGCTCAACGAGCAACAGACTCAACTCGCCTGAAGTCTATTTTCCGCGCAAGTATAGTCTTCAGCATACTGTGCCCGACGTCTCCAGAAACATTCTTTCAAGGGCTCTTGTACTGTACCATGTTCAGGTCAATTGCATTGCATTATGTTGTCCCCATGACAAAACATCCGCCGCAGCTGTTTCCAATCCGGGAAACATAGCCTCTCCGCAGCTGCATTGCTTTGAGGGCTTCATCAAGTACTTAAAAAGCACTCATAGGGTACATAGCACTTAAATCAGTCCATTGTCATGTCTCTATTCAAACGCAGCACTGGCAAGCTATTGATCCCGCCCATCGAATCCAGCAGCCAAGTCGCCGATCCATCCGACCTGAACGCATCCCGACACAAATACAGCCGAAGCAACGGGGTCGGCGATGTATATATGCGCCCTGGGGTAGATTCCCGGCAGGTAGACCAGGACCGGAATGAGCTATTCTCCGGCTACAATCCCGCGAAGTCCGGATCCGGACGTTTCTTCGACGGCCCGAATATTGACGACGGGGACGATGTCGAGGCTATAAAGCAGAAGACGAGGTTCATGAAGCAGGAAAGCGTTAATTCGACACGGAATGGGCTCCGTGTGGCCAGGGAAGCTGTGGAGACGGGCGAGAGTACGTTGAAGAGGCTAGGGGAGCAGTCCGGTATGAGATAGAACCCCGTTCTCCTTTCAAAGCATGTCTGATGATATCGCCAGAGAGGCTCGCAAACACGGAACGACACCTCGATGTGGCGAAGGGCCACTCTGTGCGGGCCGATGACAAAACAGAAGAGCTCCGCAAGTTGAACCGCTCCATCTTCATCCCCGCGGTTACCTTCAACAAGGATACAAAACGGGCTGCGAAAGAAGCGAAGGTCCAGCGGCGCTACGAGGACGAACGCGCAGAAAGAGAGAAGGCGCTGATGGACATCCGAGAGACGCAGGATAGGCTGGGGCGGGCGCAGGCGTATGGCAGCGAGCGTATGGCCGACGCGGAGGGCATTTCAGGAAGCAGCCGTGTCCGCGCTGCAGCACAGGCAGAAAGAGGCCGATTCCAGTTTGAGGCGAACGCGTCGGACGACGATATGGAGAACGAGTTGGACCGCAACCTGGGCGAGATCGAGGGGCTGGTGAAGAACATGAGATCGGTAGGGCTAGCCATGGGGGGGGAACTGGACCGGCAGAACGAGAGGATCTCCGTTTTGGACGAGAAGACAGGGAGACTGGACGGAAGGCTGTACAACAATACCATGCAGGTAAGGCAGCTCCATTCGGCTCCATTGGCGTCGCGAAGTATCGCTGAAACTGTACCTAGCTTCAGAGGGCTGGTGGAAAGTAGGCGGTGTTTGGTCGTATATTCTCGTCATTCTGTCACTCGGACCCCATACACATGATTCAGTATATATCCGACATCTTGAGGGGGTTAACGTTAACTTAACGTTAACCGATTAACGTGCTTGCGTATAAAATGGCTAGCTATGTTATATCCAGCGACAATATCAGCCAGCTTCCATGGTCAACCCAGCGAGCCTGCTGGCGCTGTGCAACGTCACCGCCGACCCGTTCCCCTTCTCCCCGGGTTTCGACATCGCCCTGGTCGCGTCCGTCGCCAAGGCCCTGCCGTCGCACTCTTGGGAATTCGGGACGGCGTCCGAGGCGCTGCTCGAGCTCTACGACCCGCTTCTGTCGGTCTTCGGGCCCACTGCGTTCCCCGTGCAGGTCCTCAACAAGGGCTGTGTGCCGTCGCTGGAGTACGCCGCAAGCAGAATAGTCATCGGGACGGGTGCGAACGGGCTGTCTGACGGGGACGGCGCCGTCGGAGACCCTGCCAGCTTGGGCGTCAGTGCCGTGCTTTTGGGCAAAACGAATGCGACGTTCGCGCAGGCGGTGGCAGAGGAAGTCAACTATATCATGAACGTTGCGCCGCGCTTTTCGAACGGCGCAATCTCGCAGCGCGTCGATGTCGCCGAGCTGTGGTGAGTGCGCCTATTGTGGCGTTATATACGATCTCAGCTCACGCTGTCCAGGGTGGATTTCATGTACATGGCGCCCCCTTTTCTGGCCTACGCCGCCGCGGACTCGAGGGATCTCACCCTCCTGTACGAGGCGTACGTGCAATGCGGGCTGTATCGCCAGATACTGGGGCCGGCGGGCGGGCTGTGGGAGCACATCATCGGCCCGCAGAGCCAGGACACGGGGCTCTGGTCGACGGGCAACGGATGGGCCGCCATGGGGATGGCGCGCGTGCTCGCGACGGTGATGAAGGCGCCCGTCGCCGCGCGCGCGAGCTGGCGCGGCACGGCGATCGGTGACCTCACGACGTGGATCCAGGAGATTCTGGACGGCGCGATAGCCTCGCCCGCGGACGGCGGGCTGCTGCGCAACTACCTCGACGACACGTCCGGGGATGGGCACGGGTACGGCGAGATCTCGGGCACAAACATGCTCGCGGCGGTCGCGTACCGCATGGTCATCCTGCGGCCGTCGGTGTTTGGCGCGAAGTACATCGCGTGGGCAGACGGTGTGCGGAGCGTGATGGCGCAGCACATCACGAGCACTGGGATCGCGACACCCGCGGTGAACCCGCTGAACTGGGGTGACACGACGCCGTTCACAAGTGGTTCACCGGAGGGCAATAACTTCGTCGTCCTCATGTATGCGGCTTGGCGGGATTGTGTTCTGTTGAACGCGTGCTCTCTTTAGTGATGATTCTCGACGGGTTGCGTAAAATAAAAAAAAGTCTTCGTCTTGGTTCTACGCTGTCAATATGAATTCACGACGATTGAACGTACAGTACCTGTCCAAGCAAGCCTTCCCTGCGACGATCATTTCCCCACTTCTGGCGTCCATGATATCATCGTCGCTAAGTATACTTCGCTTAGGCCGAGCGCCGAGCGTTGAGCGCCTAATACTAATAGGAAGGGCCAAGACTGATTCTTCTTCTCACCTCTCCCCACGATGGACCCGGACGACGCAGCGCTCATCCTCGAATTCTCCGAGCCGCGCGACGTGCTCGCGGGCGCGACGCTCTCCGCACACGGCGGCGCGCCGCTGTACGCCGTGTCCACAGACGCGCGCGGGGGCACGAGCACCGTACGACGCGTGGATGCGGACGCAGGTGACTCGGAGGGGGCACCGCTCGCGGTGATCACGCGGCGCACGGCGCAGATCGCGCTGCGCGGGCGGCCGCCCGTGCGGCTCGGGCGGTGGCTCAAGACGGGCGGGCTCGGTGCGCTGTGCGTCTGCTATTCTTACCGTGCTTGCCGTTCGCTCATAATTTTCCTGGCCAACGCGATAGGCCAGCGCGCTTCGTCGAGGAGGGCGTCAAGTACACGTGGCGGACGAACGACGAGGGGCAGCTTTCCGTGCGTCTGTTTCTCTCCCTAGGTGCTCATTCTCTCTCAATATTAATGGACTGGTCGCGCAATGCGATGGAATGCAACTATAGCTGTGGACGGGCGACACGCAGATCGCGTGGTACACACGGCGCCCGGCGGCGCGGCTCGCGCTGCGCGATGCGGCGGTGGGCGTGCAGGACGCGGTGGTGCTCTCGTGCCTCGTGCTCGTGCAGCGGGGGACGGGCGAGGGGCCGGGAGGGGCGGGGGAGGGCACGGTGCGCCGCCGGCTGCTGCGCGCGGTGAGCGACTCGGTACTGGGGCGGCGGTACCTGTCGCAGTCTGAGTCGGGCATTTAGGCCTTAGGGCCAAGGGGATGTGGCGGGTGCGGAGTTTTTGGAGGATCCTGGTGGGGCACCAAAAGAGCAAAAGGGCGGTGACAGTTGTAATTTTGCAGGCTGCTCATGACTCGTTACATTGGATATATTTCTTTTCTGCGTACTAGTAGTAATAGACTCTCACCGAAGCTGTGCTCTTCAGATGAGACGCGGGTTACAGCCCTTGTCGTCGTTTGACCTGCTCACGTTGGTTCATAGTAACGACACCGCTATTCTAGGAGGGCTCCGATATCATTGCACGTTTGTGTGCGCTGGCAGGCCCGGTGGGTCTGTATGTACGATATGCATTAATGCACGTTTCTGACTGGGGTACATAGCAGCGTTGCAGACCGGGTTTAAAATTTTAATTGGCAGCAGTGACGTTGCATTGTCAAGTGCTCAAACGAGGCTGAAAGCTTGATTGCTGGTTGCTTGGAAGTTTGACCATGTAAAGATAATGTTTGTCGGTGGCCAGTCATGTCCGGAGTTGAAACGTTACGTGGTTGCAGAGACACGAATATGGTATAGGACGATATCCTTTGGTGGGGAATAGGAGAACTCCTGGGTCGGGAGTCGCCGGTGCGGCCTCACATGGCGTCCACATGGAGAATTAAGCGAGACAAGGTGTGACCGGGTGCGTGACTCTCGATAGAATATTGTTTTGTTGATTTCCACCGTCTTTCGGACGTCCTGCTCGCCGTCTTGCTCAATGCTCGCTCTTGTACACCCCTTCACCGCTGCACAGGACGTCCCCCACCGCACAACTGCCGCCTCGTCCCGCGCCTCGAGACAACCGTCGCGCAAGCCGAGCAGCAGTAACAACCCGCTGCCCTCCTCATCCCGGCCCCCGGTGGCCCAACCACCCCCGCCCCACCGTGCTCGTGCACACCCCGTACGCACCCAGTCGCCCCCCAAGGTCGTCCGGGCAGCAACTCCGCCCCCCCAGCCCCGCGTGGAGCCCACCCCCACCCAGCCCCCGCCGTTCGATATCCACTCCTACCCGTCCCCCGAGCTGCTCCGTCTCCTCGCCTCTCTGCTCGCACAAATAGCCGCCACAAACGACAACCTCGGCTCTGTCGCACCCGTTGTTCCGCCCTCAACAACTCCCACCCGCACAACCCTCGCCACCCTCACCCCCTCCGACGCCCCCATATGGCGCACCCTCACCACCGCTTCCCGCACCGCAATCTCCACGCCCTCCTCCATCCTCACATTCCACGCCCGTAACGTACCCACAATCAGTCTTGAGGCCTATCTCCTCCGTATCCTCAAGTATTGCCCCACCACCAACGAGGTCTTCCTCTCCCTCCTCGTCTACTTTGACCGCATGTCCAAGCTCAGTGCCGAGGCCACTGGCCGCACTTTTGTCATCGACTCGTACAACATCCACCGCCTTGTCATAGCCGGTGTCACCGTTGCCAGCAAATTTTTCAGTGACGTCTTTTACACAAACTCCCGCTATGCAAAGGTATGCTGCCCAGACCCCGGCATGGTCGCATCCTGATTTGTTTCTAGGTCGGAGGTTTACCGCAAGCAGAGCTCAACCAGCTCGAGCTGCAGTTCCTGCTCCTCAACGACTTCCGCCTGGTCATCCACAGCGACGAGATGCAGCGCTACGCCGAGCAATTGATCATCTTCTCCAGCTCGTCCGACGCCCTGCCGTGCGCACCGCCCCCGCCCCCGCCCGCGCCGGCCGTGTCCGCCTCGCCCATGCAGGCGATGGGCGCGATCGACGCCTATGGCGGGCGCGTCCCTGGCGACAAGCCCCTCCCGAACGGCGTCCCCCTGCGAGCGTACCAGCAGCCACAGGCGTCGTCTTCATCGTCCCCATCCCTCGCCTCGTCATCCTCGTCCGCGAGCAACAAGACGCCAAGCGTCCGGCCGCGGCAGCGCGCGAACGACACGGAGACCGAGACCGAGACCGAGACCGAGACGGAGACAGACGGCGGGTGGACGACGGACGACGAGCCGACGATCCGGCCCACACACTCGAGCGCGGGGAGCTCGTCGGACGACACGCGCAGCTTGTGCAGCAGTGCAAGCAGTGCGGACGACACCGACGACGACGGCGACGACGAGGGCGGGATGGACGTCGTCGACGCGGACGTGGAGGGCGACCGCACGCCGGAGCGCGCGAACGTCGCGCTGGGGCGCCGGCAGGACGGTGAGCGAACACCAGAGCGTGCGTTTCTCGTGCGTGCGGCGCGCGACGCGGACCAGCGCATGGCGAGCCCGTAGGCGCTGCACATTATATGTCCGTGCGTTCGAAAAGGCTGCTAGATATAAAGGTATCTAGCGGTGCCACCCCTGTCTGTCTGTCTGTCTGTCTACCACCCCGTCCCTGCATCCACCCGTCCCTGCATCTATCCAGGATATCTATCCCGCGGCCATCCGCCCATTCACCCATGCACGCACGGCACGGTCTGTTAAATCTCAGAACCGATACCCGCACGCCCCTCCCACCGACTACCACAGCTCGCAATCCGCAATCCGCAATTAGTATCAGTACTCACGTCTCCTTCAAGCCACTTTGCTATCTACTCTCACTCTCACTCTCACAACTACCGGAACTGTCTCTCTTCAGCTTAAAGCGTCCTTCCCATCCTGCTGCTTAAACGAACACCGTTCGTCAGACTCAATGTCTCGGTCCGCTCGTACATAATAAACGCATGCCGTATATATCACTATTGTACACTTTTTTTTCCCGCGCGCACCGCTGCCTAGCTACATTGCGTGTTTTTGGATAATCGAATCGGTGTGAGTGAAGTGTGCGGAGTGTACGAAGCGCTGAATGGCTGAGTTTGGGCTTCGACGTGGGGGCCGCACACGACGTCGACACAAGCGGTAACAATAACACAACGTTTCGAACGACTGACTACCTAAGAAAAGCACACCGAGCCCTCGTGGCATCGACCGCACTATCCACACCTGCCCCGTCCATTCAAGTTCGCATGAACGAGTCGCTCATCAGTGAGCCCCCCCCTCCCCCCCCGCGCCGCGGCTGACCCGTGGCCGCCGCGCGCAGGCCCGTTCAACCTCACGCACCCGACGACGGTGCAGACGTCGCTCTTCGCGCTTGCGTCGCTCGCGCGCTTCGACCCGTCGGGGCGCTACGTCGCCGCCGCGCGTGTCGACGGCTCCGCGGCTATTTGGGACCTCGACACGCGCGCGGCGGTGCGCGAGCTCGACGGGCACGTCAAGGCGGTCACGAGCATCGAGTAAGCCCTCGCGTCCTTCCATCGGGGCAGTGGAGCCTGATGTGCGGATGCGCACGCAGCTGGTCGCGCCACTCGCGCTTCGTGCTGACGGCGTCGAAGGACTGGAACGTCGCGGTGTGGGACCTCGCGCGCGCGTGCGTGCCCGCGCAGCGCCGCGCGACGCTGCGCTTCGACGCGCCCGTCGTCGGCGCGTCGTTTCACCCGCGTAATAGGTGCGTTGCGTTTTCGTTTCTTCCCCATTTCTTATTCTCATTATTCCACTTCTATTTTTCATTTTCATTGCTGCTGATTGACTGACTACTATGGAATGCATTGATTAATTGGCGATGCTAGTCGTATCATCCTCGCGCTGCTGAGCACGGGCGAGGCGTACGTCGTTGACCAGCGACGCGCGCACCGCGGGCGCGTCGAGCTGTGCGAGGTGCAGGACGAAAGCGACGACGAGGGCGCGGGCCCGTCCGTGCGCGTGCGGTGCGTGTCTCCTCACATCCATCCGTGCCCTCTCATCCTTTACACCCCGCAGGTCCGCGATCACCGTGGCGCGCTTCGACTCGTCGGGGAAGCACATCTTCGCGGGCACGAGCGGCGGGCACATCCTTGTGTTCAACACGCGCACCAAGACGGTGCGGTGCCCATTCCCTCCGAGTGCGCGTAGCTGCTACTGACTGGTTGGCTGGCCGCAGATGGTCGCGCGCCACAAGATAACGGGCGCGGGCGCGATCAAGGGGCTCGAGTTCACCAAGACCGGACGGTGCGCCGCGCCTTCCTTTCCGTTTGCGTAATTGAATTGTGCACAGCCAGCTCGTCGCGAACTCGGCGGACCGCACGCTGCGGCAGTTCACCGTGCCGCTGTACGCGCCGCCGAGCGCAGACGGCGCGTACGTCGAGCAAGAGCTCGAGCCGACGCATCGCTTCCACGACCCGATCAACAAGACGGCGTGGCACGCCATGTCGTACAGCCCCGACGGCGAGTGGCTTGCGGGAGGTCTGCATACACGCGCTATATATTACATGCGGGGAGACGGCTGATGGGGTGCGCACACGACAGGCGCGGCGGACACGGCGACGCATAAGATCTACATCTGGGACATCTCGAACGAGGGCCAGTTCGCGAGCGCGCTGGACGGCGGGCGCGAGCCGTTGCTGCATCTCCACGTGCGTATCCTCCTTCCTTTCCTCATTATATCAAGATGATGGGGGACGCGCTCACACTCGCGGACTAGTGGCACCCGCACAAGTCGGCCATCGCGTCGACGACGAACCAGGGGAACATTCTGATCTGGCACTGCCCGCACCCGGAGCGCTGGGGTGCGTTCGCGGGCGGGTTCGAGGAGCTCGACGAGAATGTCGAGTACGAGGAGCGGGAGGACGAGTTCGACATCGTGCGTTTGCCCCGTGGGATCTCGTGTTCTATTTATTTTCCGGGTCTGAGGCGTGTGATCGGTTGACAGGAAGACGAGACGGCCATGATTGCACGCAAGATGAAGGAGGAAGAGGAGGAGGTCGACATCGACACGGTCCCCGAGGCGGCGAAGCCGCGCGATGTGCAGCTGCACGGCGTGCTGCCGGGGGACGAAGATGTTGCGTGGGCGGACGAGGAGCCGGACGACGATCTGGAGGGCTGGAAGATGAACGTGATCATGGAGGAGGATTGGGACACGTAGCCCTGGTTCGACATGCTATAATTACATGGTGTACAGTGCATAGACGAGCATATTAATTCCGTATTGATAGTGCAGTCCGTAAGTCCAAGAAAGATGAATGCATAGATACCTGGCTCAATAGTACGAGTCCATATAGTCCAAAGCTGAATGCAGATACTAACTCAGGCGGCGGCCCGTGCGATGAGCTCACGGACCGCATTCGTGAAGTTTTGCATGCGGACGGTGTTGAGGTTGACGTCGAGCACGGTGCTGCCGTCGGCGAGGCGCCCGGAGATGTACGCCACGTTGCAGAGCACGAGGTTGTTCGGTGTGACTACGTAGCGGTACCCACAC
The DNA here is from genome assembly GCA_029204085.1 of Mycena sp. CBHHK59/15. Classification (NCBI taxonomy): domain Eukaryota; kingdom Fungi; phylum Basidiomycota; class Agaricomycetes; order Agaricales; family Mycenaceae; genus Mycena; species Mycena sp. CBHHK59/15. The sequence continues at coordinate 336,149 of JARGXW010000017.1, read as the reverse complement.
ACCGTGCCCTGCGAGCCGACAGCGCTCCAGTCCGTCTCGAGGATGCGCGACGCGGAGACGTTCGACACGACGAGCGACTCGTTTGCTGCACGGTGCATCGGCATGGTGACCTTGTTATGAGAGGTGACGTGGTACGCGGCGACGACGTTGCGCAGCGAGAACTCGTGCCGCTTCGCGCAGAGGAGCCGCGCGAACGCAGGCACGGACAGCGCATTGAGCTCCTGGACGGACAACACTGGGTAGGGAAGCGGGATGAACGCATTGTGCGGGTACCCCGCGAAGGACGTGCCGCCGCTCTCGGAGACGATGTCGCGGAAGGACGCAAAGTTGGAGCAGTGGACGAGCTGTGCGGGGGGTGTGCCGGTTGCGTATACAGCCTAGGGAATAATTTAGCAGAGAGCACAAGGATAAAACGGCGGCCTATGAAACCTTCATGATCCATGCGGTAAGGATATCCCCTGTCGTGACCTCTTCGCTGTGATTTTCAGATCGCAACTCGGATTTTACACCGTCGACAAGCACATTAAGAGCTCCTTTGGGAATAGTAAATATCCTCTGTGTAGCACCACGCCAGAAGCGCTCGCGGAATTGCCATCCTATCGCCCACAAGATGCCCCAGAATCCGAGAACAGAGTGCACCGGAGAGTCGCGGTATTCCTTCTGGCCTTCCGTGCGCGCGACTTCCGCAGTCAGTACTGTTTCCAAGGGGTTGACGCTGGAGCCCTCCGGCGGCGACGACGGGACACTCCACTCCTTACCGTCCATCTCCGCGACGAGCGCGCGCATTACTGCAGCGGCTCCGACACCGTCGAATACGCCGTGCGAGCGGGCGAAGCCAATGCAGGTGTATGCCGGTACGTCCGAGCCATGCGAGGGAAAGTGGGTAATATTCCAGCATGTCAACGGGTGGCTCGTCGCAACCCAGGCCGCGTTCCCACGGGGTGTTGTCGGGTGCAGAAAAAGAGAGTGTGGTAGACATGCAGAACTGCCCTCGAGCGGTAGAGTCAGGTAGTGAGAAAGCGGCAACTCGGAGGTGGATATAGTCAGTGCGTAAGTTTTATAGTCGGCGGGCAGAGGTCCCAGGGGAACAGAGATTTGCCAGGTTTTGCTCTAGGGAGCGCAGGTCGCTCAATTTTGTCACGGTGCTCGTCAGTGTTTAATGAAAATCTTACCTCGGGAACAATTTCGAGCCTACCTGCCAACATTCGCCATTTTTCCGACATGCGGCCGAGGGCGGCGGCGAGCGCATCCGTGTCTATTACACCTTGCACAAGCCAGCCGGTGACAAATGCCGTGCGCTCGAAGCATTTGTCGAAAACAGTGAGAGGGTACTAGCAGAAGAGTGAGTAGAAGTAGGAATGACTTGGAGGCGGGAGCAGTGTACCGTTGCTTGCGGTCGTGAAGCGCGTGCCTGCATTGTCATATCATGAATGTGGGCTAAAGGCGCTCATTTATACAGAAAACAGAATCCGAATTTGAACATACGAACATACTATAACCAACTGACACAAAGTTCACGATCGGCCCGTACGCGTGATTACCAGCTTTGATCAGCACCCCAATTTAATCGGGGACTCATCGGTAACCACAGGGAACCACCGTCCCATACGTCCCCAGAATTGATAAGCGGGGCTGAACTAACATTAATTGTGGCCTGTGCCTGAATCTCTCCAGGTGACAGTGAGCTAAATTGCACTCACTGGCAAGGAGGCCGAGGTGACAACACCCTGCATTAAACCAGGCTCGTGTTTCCGTAGCGCCATAAGGTCTCAAAGGAGAACACTTGTCGATGTACAAAAAGAGACATGGAAGCATGTGGCCCTGGGCAAAATAAAACTAGTAGACGGTCGATAATCAGAGAGTGTCTGTCGGATACGTTACATGTCAAAAAAACGGCCGCCGCGCTCAAGTCAATACAAGTCCAGCCGAGTTCTTGGATCCATCGACAGTGTTAGCAGGTATGAACGTATGAGGCCTTGAGTACCGTAGTAAGGGAAGCAAAGATTTCGCGAAGACGGCGTCCGTCACAATAATTCCAAGCGACAACAGCCGAGCGGAGCGTCCGCGGACCGTCGGCTTCAACGCCAATGGACATTTTCCCTGTCAAAAGTGGAGGACACGATAGCCAGGTCCAGAAATTGCTGTCGCATTCCGTGATCCGCTCGTTGTCCAAAGCCCTATGGAAGAATGGGCCAATGTCTGGGCTCAACTTGTAACTACATCCAAGACAGGCAACTTAAAGGTTGCTGTCATGAACATTTTCGCATGGACAACTTCCAGATGAGAATTTAGATGGTAGCTAACAGAAGTTAAGGTATCAGAAGTTCTGAACAGTGGGGATCCGCCGGCGTGACGGATCCTTCGAAAAACTATTCGAGAACACTTCAAGAGACTTCAGAGTTGGAAAGGGGCGCCAGCAAGTCCCTGCAAGTCCAGGTTCGAAGTGCGTAATTCCATGGGGAAGATTGTCGCACAAGAGTCAGCCTGGTAAGCAACTGGCAAGTATGTCCGTAAACGCAGGCAGGGTGTTGACTGGAAGTTCCAATATGCTTGTGAAGGCCAGGGCGTAGGAATAAGCATTCGGTGGCGAAAATGAAACCAAAAAACCTCCATCAGGACCCCAGAACCAGTGACCACCACCCGGTTTGACGATCCGCTTTGGATCCGCCGTCCTAATGCGGAAAGCAAACTCCTAGCTGAAAACATTTCTCGGCCACCACACGGGAGGGTGCCATTAGAGCTCAGCCACTACATTTATGTTAGACCTTCCATGACATATACTTCTAAAATCTAGAGCTCTGGGGCAGTAGTTGATCAACAGGATCACTAACAATTTATGACAAACTATATATGAGAAGTAAGGGAACTATGTGTCCTGTAGTTGCTGTAAACAATGTGCAGTAAAGGAATGTGCAAAACCAATTTGCTGTCAAAAAGCGTGGGAACAGCCCGGAATCTGCCAGCCAGGTCTGAGGCTGGCAGACCAAATCGGGCCTGGTTGGGTCTAACCTTACCTCCAGGCATCGTGACAGATCAGCTGCTCCAAACATGTGCAAACAACACTTACTCCGCTTTCCATTCTTGGCACTCCGTCTTAGTTTGGCAGGCTCCAAGCAGGCTCGTCATTTCATGCCGCAGTCTACCCCACTCTGACGCGCTATCGCCTGACGAATGACGTCTCGAATCTCAGGCCCGTGTATTTAAGGACCGCGGGTTCTGACCCTAAACACAAAAACCTAACGCACGAACTTCACGACTCTCACACATTCGTACTTTCTCACCACCACCCTCCAAACATAATGCCTTTCTTCGGAACTTCCACTTCGTCTACCCGCCGTCACCGCAACTTCTTCCGTCGGGACCACGACCGTGTTGCGGGAGGTTATAGTAAGTGTTGTGTGCTCCGCCTTCAGTTTACACCCATTAATTTTTTTTCGGCGCAGAGTCCGCCCTCTCGAATCCCAACACGACCCGCTCCGGCCGTAAACATGCCAAAGACGAGCTGCATCTCATGGTGAGAGTGCCTCCCTCCCCCTGCCGCCAATCGCAGCCGCTGACCGTCATCCGCAGGGCCGCTCCGCACACGTCCCCTTCATGACCAAGGTCAAGCGTACGCTCGGAATCCGCAGCACGCCGCGCCGCCACCGCACGACGGTCGGCCGCAGATAATCTAACTGACTGGCACGCCCACATTTTTTAAACATACCTTGATGGCATGTCACCATGTATCAATTAGCATCTTGAGGTCCCACCATGATACTCCTGTATCAAGAATTAATATACCCTGACTGTTAATATTGCTGTCTTCTGTTTGCCACAACTTCGCTAAGAATGTCAATGATATTGGTGATGGCGCTAGTACCGCCTAACCTTCAGCCGTCCCCGCGTAAGTACGTTGCATGGCCACGGTTTTGGCACCGACAGTCTGCAAATTTACACTCGCTTCATCGAGTTGACACGAGCGGCGCCAGTTCATCTCGGTCTGCCAAAACCAAGCCGCAACGCCTCTTACAGTCCTTTGGAACGGCCGGTAACGGCATTTCTGCTCCAATTTCATTCTGCTCTGGTGCCTCTAAATTTTCGGCGCCGGTTTTGATTTTTCTTCCGGAGGGATATGCAGAGCAGGGGTCGTTCTGAGTTCAGAACGGCCAGACTATCGTTGTAAGTTTGTATGATGCTAAACGCCGAAAGCGGGAAACAGAGAAGATCTGGAATCACTGCCAGTGTGCCTACCCGCTGCCGCTGCCTCCCTCCACTTCGTGTATTCGTGCGGGCAGAGCTCGAAGCGGCCCGCGCGCGTGCGCGTTCTGACGCACGGGGAGAGGCATCAGCAGCCCCGGGGCGGACAAGGACGTGAGCGTGGGAGGGGGCCGTCCCGCCATCGGTGCCGCGGCTGGGTCGCTGAGAGTCGAGCGGGGGTCAACGGAAAGAAGAGTGCACTGCGAGGTTGTTTTTCTGTGTTCAAGTTGGCCTCACGGTGTTAGTCTCCAGTAGTAAGACCACAATGTTTGTGGCGGTCGATAAACATCTGATTTGAGTATTCGCGGCACATGTGTGCATCTCCGTTGCTTGGCCAGCAACTCCTGCTCACAGCTCTGGCGGAGCATCAAGTAGCTGGATCAGCTTAAGAAATCTCGTTCGAGGACGAGCGCCGATTGAAGACCGTGACCTGGGCGCGAACTTGCCGTTGAAGCACTGGCTAAGAAGCACTGGCACGAGTCATCGCTAGGTAGGGTAGGTCGGATGCTGACTGCCGAAGCAGCAGAGAGGTAGGCCCGGTTAACGACGCACTGGTCGGCTAGTACTAGCTATAGCGGTGTGTGCATACAATCTGGTGTGCATCTTGTTGTACGTACACCTCTCTTTCCCTAGTCTTGTCGGCGGAAAATAGGTGTTCCGTCAACATTCCGTTCCCAAACTTGAAGTACATCTTACTGTGAACGTGATCGGTCAAGTCGAGTGTTCAGTCGGTGGCGGTGCTACAGAGTCTCAAAATCCTTGCCAGCCTTAGGTCAGCCTCTTCACCAAGTATAAGTTTATACCCGCCCCGACAGGAGCCTCCATTCGCTTTCCTTCCTCTCCCACCACCATCTCATCTGATTTCCCTTGTCGTTCTCGCTCTCATGTTCTCTTCACTTGCTTTCTCCAGCACTCGCGCTTGCATTGGTTCTCTGTCCTAAGTATGTGCCTTCATCCACCGTTGCTCGCCCAGTGGCTGACACCCTCCCAGCCCCACCCCAGGCGCTCTCCACGGCGCCATCCCCGCTTCGGACCATCAAGCGGCTCCGGCGGGAGGATCATTATGTGGACACGGTCAACGTACCCGACAACTGGTTCTTCGTTCAGGACACCCGCCCGTTTCTATTACGACGTTCATGACCCATTATACGGCTTGAAGCGCTCGGGAGACGATACATCCCATGGTAGACTTTTTTGGCAATTGGTTATTCGATCCGGACACCCTCGCACTCTTGTTACAACTCATAAACACGGCTGGCCCGACGGTAGACACACTCGGTGAACGGCTCTTCGGATAGGACACCCGCGCAATTCACGAACCCACGGCGCAAGGCCAACGGTACGACCCATTAACACGGCTGGCCCGACGGTAGACACACTCGGCAAACGGCTCATCGACCAGGACATCCGCCCGTTTGACGACTTTCATGACCCCCCGGCTGAAATGCTCGTAAAACAACCCACCCCACGGTCTGCACATTCGGCAAATGGCTAATCGATCCGGACACCCGCGCACACTTTATGTCTTCCCTTGCCGTATCATCTTTCCTTGTGTCCACCCGAATGCCCACTCGTATTATTTCCCATCTCTACCTCGTGCGCACGACTTCCAGCAGATTCCTTATGTCAGCTTCTTTACGCGATACTGTCCCCCTATCCACCTATCTAATTTCGTGTATACGAACCCATAGTTACGGCCTGTCTTGCAACGAAATTTCTAAGATGACTCGGAAACAAGGGTCAGGACTAAAGAATAACGAAAGTTGTCCGGGTTTTTTTCGCATACACAGCGGTGGGGATTTAAATGGAGGGATTCAAGAGGGAGTACAGTATTATTTGATTCGTGATACGTAGCCTATTCTACCCAGCCCAAGTTCCATGTACGTATTAACGAATGCAGTTCGAGTGAAGATGCCGTCGGGCGGTGCTTATTCAACGGGGAGACCCGCGCCCTCGCGCATCTCGCGGAGCTTCGTCTGGCGTTCCTCCTGGCGACAAAGAGTGAATATCGACATTGGGCGGGACGGAGGAAAGCGACCCACGGCATGCGCGAGCTGCGCCTGGAGCGCCTCGGCGGCGCGCGCCTTCTTCGCGCCGAGCTCGGCGGCGAGCTTCTCGTCCTCGTGGCGCTTGATCTGCGGGACGTTAGTACGCACGCACGTGGGGAGAGACGGGCGGTACCTCGGCGTCCTTCTCCGCGCTGCGCAGGTCGACGACGACGGCGTCGTGGTGGTGGGTGGCCTTGTTGAGGGCCTTGAGCGTGGCGGTCTCGACTTTTGCGAGCTTCCCGATGGTCTGCTCGGCCTTTATGGCGGACTGGGGGGATTAGGACGCGCATATAAGCGGGCGGGGGGGGGAGCTCTGGTACCTTCTGGGTCTTGGCGCGGGACTTTTCGGTGGCCTGGACGTCCTTGAGGGCGTGCTTCACCTCGGAGTCCTCGCGCTTTGCTTCCTTGTTGAGCTGCTTCTCGAATTTCTTGAGCGCGGCGGGGGACGGGGGAATGTTGGGGGTGGACATTGTGGCTGGTGGTTGGACGCGACGGTGGATAGCGTGACCATGTCGAGAGTGACGTCATGATCATCGCAGAAAAAGTTGGGAGATCGCCGAGAGAACACCGTAGGAACACCAAGCCATCTGGTCGCTGGGCCTGAAACACCGAGCACACCGTGGGCAACGACGAGGCAGACAATGCAAAGAGTATGCAAAGATTGAGTCTGGTACAAGGAGGGAGAACATGCGGGAGACCGCTCCACCGATGTTAAATTGTGGTGCGCAAATAGGCGAACACGTACACACAGTCCCACTGTGGTGCGACTCTGCGGAACGCCTTGGGAACGCCTTGCCCTTCTTCTCGCCACCATCATGCACAAGAGAAGGCCGGTGCCAAACATCGATATCGGGCCCTCGCGCCATGATCATTTCAGCTCCCAAGACCTGCTCCACCAGGAACTCGACCTCCCCGACCACGACCAGGACCTCCCCGCGTCCCCGCCCTACAAGAAACAGCCCAGCAACCCCAACCTCCGCGCGTTCGCACACGGCTCCCCCAGCCCCAGCTACCGCTCCGCCTTCATCCCCAGCAACGACCCCATGGCGTCCCCCGAGTCCGACATCGACGAGAAGGACGACAAGGGCAAGGGCAAGCAGTCCGTCCACTACCCCGCTGAGATGCCCCCCGTCCCCATCCACGACCACAACCACCACCCCCGCGACTCCCCCAGAAACTCCGTTGCCTCGTCCCTCCAAGGCACCGACGAGGAGGACAACGACGACGATTACGACTGGTCCGGCGAAGACGACCTCGTCGACGAGGAGGCTAAATTCGAGGAGCGCATGGGCAACAAGGTCAAGAAGAGTGGTTGGGGGTTCAAGAGGTGAGTGACAGAGCGCCCATATACGCCGCTCGCGTGATCGAATCTAACGCCGCGTTCAGAATAGTCACCATCCTCTTCTCATCCCTCATCGGCTCCACCTTCCTCGCCGGCGTCCTCGCCACCCCCGCCATCCTCCTCCTCTTCTTCTGGTACAAGCCCGACAAGACCGCCTACCGCCACAAGGTCGTCCTCAATGTCGAGGCCTGGCTCTTCTGGGCCGCCGCCAACCTCGTCATCTCCTGGTACCTCGCCATGCTCATCGACGTCGTCCCCACCCTCGTGCGCCTCCTCATCTCCGCGTCCTGGGGGCACGTCTCCGAGATGATCAAGTCGCGCATCGAGATGTACAACTCGGTCAAGAACAGTGTCAAGCCCATCTTCTACGCCGCGAGCGCGTGGCTCAGCTGGGTCATCATCTTCGGCCACATCTACGGCCTCTACGACCCGAGCGGTACGAGCGCGACGCGCCAGGGGTACACCAGCACCGTCTTCCAGGTCATCGAGTTTTGCTTCTTCCTCACGCTCGTGCTCTGCGCGCAGCGCCTGCTCTCGCACGTCATCGGTGCGTCTCTCTCTCACCCTGCGCACCCACTGACTGACGCTTCCGCTTCCCAGCCTTCGCGTTCCACCGCACGGCGTTCAAGGACCGCATCGACGCCGTGCAGGAGACGCTCCTCGTCGTCGAGAAGCTGCGTGAGTACCACCCGCGCGAGCGCCCGCGCAGCGGCGCCGCGCACCGCTCGGGCCTGCGCACGCCGCTCTTCGGCAGCGCGCTCGCGCCGCCCGCGCTCGACAAGGAGCACTTCTCCTTCCTCTCCAAGAAGCTGCGCGATCACAAGCGCGCGTTGCCCGACGCGGACGCGGACTCGGAGAGCGACGGCGGGAGCGTGCGCAAGGGCAAGAAGCCGAAGCGCAAGGGCAAGGCGCGCGGTGGCGATGAAGCGCACGAGCTGGACCTGCGGCAGCCGAGCGCGGCGTCGTCGCGCCCCGCGACGCCGCCGCCGCTTCCACAGAGCGCAGATGCGAGCCCGCACCGGTACCCGCCGTCGCGTGGGGAGGCGAACGACGCGACGCTCGTGGGGGCCGCGGCGAAGGTGCTCAAGACGGCGGTGCTGCACGACGCGCGCAACATCAAGGGAAAGGACGACGCCGCGGGCATGCAGTGGAACGTCAACTCGGCGCACGAGGCGAAGGTACGCCCCTCGTCGGTTTTTCTCTTTGTGAAGTAACAATGTGTTCGCGGTTGCAGCGCCTCGCGCGCTCGATCTACATGCGCTTCAAGAATCCCACACGGAAGTACCTCCTCCCGGCGGACTTCTACCCGGCGTTCCCGGACGCGACTGCGGCGGACGCGGCGTTCCGCGTGTTCGACAAGGACAACAACGGCGACCTGTCGCGCGCGGAGCTCAAGACGACGCTGATGAAGGTGTACAAAGAGCGGCGCTTCCTCGCGCGCGCGATGCGCGACGTCGGCGCCGCGCTGCGCACGCTCGACCACATGCTCCTTTTGTTCGCGCTCCTGGCGCAGTTTTTCATTTCGCTGAGCGTCTTTGGCGTGGATGTGGAGAAGAGCCTGACGAGCGTGTATACGATTGGGATTGGCGCGAGCTTTATTTTCAAGACGGCGGCGAGCGGCGCGTTTGATTCGATTATGTTTTTGTTCGTGACGCAGTGAGTCCCTAACTAGGCCTTGTGTGCGTTGTGTGGGTTCGGTGTGCTAATGCGTTGGGCGCAGTCCGTACGATACGGGGGATCGGTGCTTTATTGACGGTGCGTGGTGCGAGCGCTTTCTTGGCGCGGACGCTGATTTCTGCCTGAATGCAGACGAGATCCTCGTGGTGAAGAAGATGGGGCTCTTTGCTGTATGTTGCTTTTCTCGCGCGTCTCGAATTTCGCTGATCGACCGATCGGCACCGCAGACCGTGTTCACGCGCTGGGACGGCACGGAGACGTACTACTTCAACAGCCAGCTCGCGACCAAGTTCATGTGCGCTTCTTTCCTCTCTTCGTTCGTCTAGATAACGTATCTGACGTCCCTTCAGCACCAACGTCCGGCGCAGCGGGGTGCGTCCTTCCCTCCCCCGCATTCCTCCCCCCACTAACCCCGTCCGCAGAAAATGTTCGAGAATCTGACGATGCAGATCGCGTGGCGCACGCCGCTCGCGAAGCTCGACGCACTCGAGGCCGCGATGAACACGTGGCTCTCGACGGAGGAGAACCGCTGGTTCGTGCCGAGCACGAGCATCACGCTGCAGCACATCGACTTTCAGCGCTATCTCGAGGTTACGATGGCGATCGGACATAATGGGTGCGTTTGCGGCGGCGCTTTTTGTTTAACATAACGGAGAACGAGGGCTGATCGTTTTTTTTTTTCATGGCACTTAGGACATGGCAGGACTGGGGCCTGCGCTCGGCGCGCAAGACGGCGTTCCACGCGGCGGTGCAGCACTACTGCCGTGAGCTCGGCATCGTGTGCTACAACTCGCCGCAGCCGATCGTGTACGGCGACCCGAGCGTCACGGCCAGCCAGCCGCCCGCGGCGGGCCCCGACGGCGGAAACGAGGGCGGGAACGAAGGTGGGGTTGCAAGCGAACCGGCCGCGGAGGACCTGCTGCTGCGCCCGGAGGAGGAGGCGGCCCTGAAGCCCGCGCCGGCGCTTGGGTTCGTGCCGCACATGACGACGGGGCAGCTGCGCGCGCGCAAGAGCGCGAAGGGGAAGAAGGCGGCGATGTTGGCGGCGGGTGGTGGGGGCGATATGGGGGGCTGAGGGGGCGGAGGCTAGGTGGGCGGAGGAGGTGGTGGAGGAGGAGAAGGAGAAGAAGAAACGCGGCAACAAAATGGGTCGCGCGTACGGACTAAACGGACTTTTTTGGGTATCACAGCGGACGGTAGACCCGCTCGAACTGCACCATCTCACTAGACTTACACTAACCGCACAGATATTTCTCACTTACATAGCACGTCGCCTCTCGTCCCCTTCCCCACCCATCATCTACATATGCTTTGGTATTGCTCTGGTACATAGAATAACTGACCTTGGGCTTGATTGCTGTCGCGTTGTGCAACTCCGTTATCTCATGGCGAAATCGATGCTGTAAATGGGGGATGGCGTTGACGGGCCAAATTTGGGTTGTGTCACAGCTCACTGAGGTTCAGTTCTCTGTAGTCGGCTTCGAAGTACAGTCTGTCTTTTGGACCCTGGAGGACACTGCTCAAGCTCTTGTTCGGTCGTCTTTGCTCGCTCTTATCCCAAGTTCTGAGTCGCCGCGACGCCGCCTCCTTAGATTCAAGCTTCGACATACGCTTCAACCGACTCCTTCGATGACCAAAAGAATGAAGTCATAGGTATAGCTCAGGAGACATTGCGAGCTTCATACGTTCCGGCCTCCTGTCTACGAACATGGAATGGAATGCATGACATCATTCCCGCGTCCAACCCGCGTCCGCACATAAAACCAGGTATCGCTGACGTGCTGCACCTCAACTACCCCATGGCGACAACCGCACCTCTCCCCACGACCGCCGCGGAGCTGAAGCACCTGGAGAAGCAGATCACGAAGGAGGCGAAGGCAGAGGCAAAGCAGGTGCAGCACACCCTCAAGGACGTTAGCGCCACGGGGAAGGCGGCGCAGAAGGCACAGAAGGTACGACGGCCCCGCCCAGCGTGCCGTGTGCGCGCTGACCCACGCCACGTTCCAGTCCGTAACCAAAGCCGAAAAGCAGAATGAGAAGCTCGCCAATCAGGAGGTGGCCTCCGCGAAGGCGCTGAACAAGGCGACGCACCACCACGAGAACATTGTCAACGACCTCACGAGCTCGGAGCGGGATGTCAAGGCATGTAAACCGCGCTCGTGGCGTAGATTCCCCATTAATCGTGGATTTTTCACGCAGCTGAAACATCAGCAAGACGCGAAGCTCAGCGCTGAGCTAGAGGCCAAGAAGGGGCAGGCGAAGCAGCTACAGGAAACCCAGAGAGCCCACGACGTTAGTGTCTCTTTTTCATGACAGTCCGCTGTACCAATCACGCCCGGTGGCGCTCTCAGGCTGCGCGAGAGGCCAAGATACAAGAAATGCGGGAGGCTGCACAAGTGGCAGGAGCACAATAATCTTCATCTTTGGTACCACTTTCATCGTCTCGCATTGTATAGTTATCGCATCAAGAATAAAAAAATCACCTGGAATCTCCACGTTTATACCAAATTCCGTCGTCGCTCGGCAGTAAATCCAAAGCAGAAACCGTAGAGTTCTTCGCGATTGAGTCAGTGCCTCAGGATCACCCGCGCGGCACACCATTGTCGTGCGCAAGCCGTTCTCGTACGCGGACGCGTCGGTGGCGCGCAGGGAGAGCGTCGTGTTGCAGAGCACGTCGCGCGTGAGATCGAGGATGGAGGCGGTGTCGGGGCGTAATACGCTGGGCATCTAAATTTCGTGGTGAAGTTCTGCTTGAAGATTCGAGAAGGATCTGCTTAAGCACTTGAGCCTTGAAATCGGGCGTCCTAGCCGTGGCGAAGCCCGGGGGCCTGGGTCTTGAGTATGCTGTCCGCTCCAGCGCTCGAAGAGTAGTGTTCAATAACTTCCGAGCGCTCAGAAGCCAAGAAAGCTGTTGCGGAGCTACTTTGACGCTGGACGTGCAGTTCCGTCGACGTTTGGTCGTTGTGGCTATCTGATGATCTCGTCTAAGCGTTCACCACGCAGAAGTGACCCCAATTTCAAGGAAGAATGCAACGAGGCCAGCAACCCGGGGCAAGCACGCCTGGCTTCTATGGCGCGTCGACGTCTAGCTTGTTTGTGAGATGCCCGGGCCATCCCTGCGATCCGCGATGAAGTACCTGGTGCGTCTGTGGCGAGCACACAACAAACGGCCGAGGGCAACTTCGTTGACGCCTCAACTGCATAGTACGGGGAAGACGCAATTCCGCAGCTTAAATAAAGGGCAAATGCAGGACATGTTCTGACTCGGACTCGGCCCCCGAGTTAACTGGCGTGAGTCACTGGGGAAAATTGGTTCATGCGGTCACCTTGCTCTCCTTTGCTTGCTGCTGCAGTATACACCGCTCGGACTGTGCTTGCATATCTGTGCCTGGGGTTGCGTTTGACAGTGTGCAATGAGGTTGGCCGGCGGTCTCCAGACTTACTCGACTCTGCTCGATCTGGTCGAGCCGTTTCCTGAAGTCAGTGGTGGTGTTGCTGTTGGTCGCCGACGTGACCTAGCCCCTGTTTTCCTAGCAAGATGCGATCGGTGGTTGTCGCTCTCATGTTCTTGCCGAAACATATGTCAGTAGGCTGGTCGCTCCATAAGTAAGCCCTGTCTCTAGTATGCTCTGTCTGTACTCTCAATTCATAATAAGTTGGTAGTCCAAACAGGACTGGTATTGAAATTTTGAATGCTACGGGCCAACTGGCACTGCATCGTCCAATCTCTCATGTTCACTCGAGGTCCAACCTCAACTTGGCCGGTCGATGCTTCGACGTTACTGCCCTATATGGCTGGCCAATGCTTCAGCAGCCTTCGCGCCCAGGTCTTCACTCGGTACTCTTCCTCGAACGGGATCTCTTCTAGTTGAGCCAGCTGTTTGATGCTCCGCCGGAGTCGCACCCCATCCTCCTGGCCGCAATGAGTATAGGTGTCGTCCAAGAGGGGGAAATGCACATACTCCCAATGCATAGCCCTCCGTGGCGTCCATGTCTGCGATCTCCTTCATCGTGTCTGCTAGCGACTTGATATCCTAGTGCACAGTCAGTAAGCGTGTGTACTCCCAGCGCGAACCGCGAAAAAATAACCTCGCTGCTCATCCTTTTCTTTCCCTTAACCACTGCCTGAATCTCGGCAATCCAGTCACGCACACCGCGGCGCCGATCCTCGCCGTCCTCGTCCGCCGTGCTCTCACTGTAACGCGCCGAGCCGCCCCCCTCCATGTCCACGTCAGTGTCCACCCCGGGGCTGCTGATGCTCCTGCCCGTGCCCGAGCTGATGCTCCGGCCGCGCCCAGCCCCCGCGCTGCTCCTGTTTTGTCGCCTGTCAACCGGCTTCGCGCCTTCCCCCCGCAAGAAACTCCCCGCCCCGAACGTCGCCTCCAGCAGCTCGGTGTACTGCTGCGTGGGTGCCGTGTTCCGCGCGCGCGCATCCACCACCCGCCGTCCACCTTCATTCCATCCACGCCCGTCTCGCGCTCCCGCTCCCGAATCGCCGCCATCGCCACCGCCGCCGCGCCAGGTTCGAGCGCCAGCGGGCGCCCCAGCACGCCCACACGCGCGACGTCCGGGGCACACACCGCATCGAGCTCCGCCTGTGACGCGCGGCGGCCGCGCCCTGCGGGGCGTGCGGTGGGGGAGCGCGCCGCATGAGCGAGTTCTGCCGGTAGAGCTGTGCGCCGTACGTGTAGCGCGGCGTTGGCTCGTGGGACGATGCGCCTGTCTCCGCGCGTGTGCGCGCTGCGGGTATCGTGTATGGAGCCGGGGCACCGCTCGCGCTGCTCGTGTTCGGCGCGTAGCTGGGCCACCTGTGCGCCGACCCGAATATGCCATGGCCACTCGCCCTTGCGCTTACCAAATGCGGGCCTGCGCTCTTGGGAAGGGGACCGGAAGTGGGCGCGGTGGGCTGCTCGTCTTTGACCTGCCGCACCGTGGCATTGGGCGGCAGGATATACATGCCCAGACGCTCCAGCGACGGACTGCGGCTCTGCCCGCCCACAGACACGGACGTCCCATGCAGCACCGCGATCGGTGGCAAGTCATGCGGGCCTTCCCTGAGCGCGTGCTGGTGTGCTATTTTCGCGTCAAGGCGCCGCATTTGTCCATCGTGATCTGTGCTTCTGATAGACGCGCTGATAGACGCATCGCCGGTATCACTCTGCGACGCGCTAGAATTGTGAGCGGATGCCGTAACAGCCTGAACTTGGGCGTGGAAAGGTGGGAAATTGGTGTCCGTCGTTGATAGCGGCGACGTCTCGAGAAGAGGGATGTCTGGGAGCTGTGTATTAGGTCCGCGGCACGGCGTGGGGGGTGATCGAGAGAACTGTGAACGTTTGCGCTTGGTGGAGGGAGGTATAGTGTCAAGGGGGTATTTTGGTTGCTGAGGAAAGAATTTTGTTCTGCACTCTGATCAGTATGAATGAACATCATGCCTTACCTTGGGAGGTGTGGGGGCATTTTGAATGTTGGTGTCTGGCTGAGCCATGATGACCTGATGGTAATAGTGTGGTGTCCTAAAGCAGATTGAAAAATATATAAGCATTCATTACTTACTCAGACTTGGAGACTACCTGAAAAAGGTCTTTCCACCAAGTTGATTGCAGCTCTGATTAAATGTGTTCAAGCTTGAGTGGGGGTCAGAACATGCATATATCATGGAAGGAGTTGAGAAATATGAAAAGACGATCATGAGCAGAACAGTGAATTTTTGCCACCAAAGAAAGTTATGGCAAGATGCAGGGTTATGACATCTGAGGAGACAGATGGGAATGACCATGACACAGAAAATGCCTCTGCCTTCACACAACAGTCTGGGACAGTGGTTTGCCAGGTTGTTTCAACACAGGTCTATGCTCCATGCAAAATGGGGTAGAATGGCCAAACACTCCATGTGTGAAATATTGATCAGAAACGCAACACAGGAATGAAAGTGAAAGTTGGGATCCCCAGAGACGAGAACACATCAGCAAGTCAACTTTGGTAGCCATGCAAAGAACCAAGATAAAAGTGCCTGAAAACATGACATTTGTGGTCGAATTGCACAAAGAAATGAAAGGCAATAACAGCAGGCCAACATCGTCAAATCCATTTCAAATAGACAACTTGGACAGTGTGTTGATGGAAAGGAATGTTCACCTTAGGGAAGATCCAAGTCAAATGGGCAGAGACACAAGTGTGTATAACAAGATAGTGGTGGTCCACAAAGAAGAGATGAAGGCTGGAACAAATATTGGAGTTTGTTTGGTTATGAAGGACCCAACAATCCCCACGGGTCTGTCACCTGATTGTAAGGAGCAACCAATACATATCTTCTTGTTTCTTATCGTGAATAGGGTATTTGTGTCTTGTCATGAACATTCAGAAAAGTCAGAGTCAATACGGTGTTTCAACTATGGATTTTTGACCCCAATTTAAGCCTCAACTTGTGCCCCAACTTGGCCCCAACTTGGCCAAAGTTGGGGCACAAGTTGGGGAGTCTATTGTAAAACACCTACACTCCCATTTTTACCAGAAACCAGGCTGAACTCAGCCCCAACTTCCAATTCACAACTTGAGATTGCTCTGACCAGCAGATAAGCGGATTGTTGGGAGCAGGTGTTCCATAGCCTTGTAGATGTTTTTTGGTGACTTCAATGAGATAATGATTTACCTGAACTGCACTACAATTATGTTAGGGGATGTGGGAATTGAGGTGGGAGACCAACAGCTGACATTCAAAAGATCAGAGTGATTACATAACAATTGCAGCGGATTAGCTGAAGTTGAGACACCAAGTTGGGGCTTAAGTTGGATGTCAGATTATGGGTCTATGCACCATAAGGTGTTTCAAATACCCTTTTCTGAGGCCTATTTGAGGCACTATTTGGACCCCAACCTTGGCTCCAACTTGGGTCAAGTTGGAACTCAAGTTGGGGCTGCTATTGTGAAACACCTGACCATGTTTCTCTCAACTTGTCTGAGAGATAGCTGGCATAACATCATCGGTACTATGGGTCCGTGATGCTGATTGAGTTGGGACACCAAGTTGAGACATTCACTTGGGGCACCAAGTTGGATGTCAGGTTGTGGTAGGGCTTCCGCCCATTCTGTTGACCATTTAAAACCTTCATTGACAGTACAGCCACAGCACGGGTATGAGCCATTTTTTTCCATTGAAAAACAGCTGTCACGGCCGTTCGACGGGTGTCCTCGAACCAGCCATCTTTCAGCTATTTTTGTCTCGGAAATAGGTATGTGAGCCATCCCACACCCTTATGTGATCTTGCCTGAACCTCTGTGAGCCACAATGTTGACTTGGTATCAGAGGAATCTGAAACCGGGCAATACCAAAACGACATTTCTCCTTCCGGAATTTACCCGACTTCACTTTCATAGGTTTGCTACTTTGTCGCAGTCAAATCCAACATTTTATGTACAGTTGAGTAGTTCTGAGTTATCCAAAGCATTGATTTTTTTGGCCCTCAGGTTCTTCAAATTGGTTTGCCATGCAAGGCCGGCGAGTCGAGTGTTCAACTCAAGTTCAACTTGCAATGAGGCGACGACGTGTTCCACAACTTCATCATAACATTCTGGCACAGTTATTACTTCCACTTACAAGCGAAAATCAACTTTATTTCACCCGTCAACACCTGTGGTACCGTCAACGGCTGTGCTGATGACCGTCCTGTCCCATCAGAGACTTGGAAACGCGAAAGACGGGCCATCTGAACAATGGCTGTGCCCATCGGTCACCCATCAAATCGACAGCCATTGCTGTTGCAGCAATGGGTGGAAGCCCTAGGTTGTGGGGTTAAGCACAATCTGACATCCAACTTCATTTTTTTCATATTTTGTAGCCTCAACTTGGATGCAAGTTGGGGTCCAAATAGTGCCTCAAATAGGCCTCGAAAAAGTGAGAGCATTTGGATATTGAGAAACCAGTGCCTTTCTAAACTGGCAGCAATCAGTGCCTTATGGTGGCAGTGTGGGCTGATGGACCTTAAATCCAACTTCAGTCAGCTGCCTTTAGCTACTTCTGACTTGCAAACTATAATTTCTAGGTAATTTCTAGGTAGATACAGTGTTTTTGATGGTTAAAGAATCACAGGCCCAGGAAGATAATATATTTGCTCAAGATGCCTTATCAGTACTATGCTAGAGCCCAGAGGAAAAGTTAGGACCTGAATTGGATGTGAATTGCAGTGTTGGATGACATGATATTGGGGAGCCAAGAGCACTAATTTCGCCATCTGAGACTTCCCATTGAGCTGCTGTGTACTTCCAGGTGATGCTGCTCCGTAATCCATGAATCTGGAGTTGAACGGGTAATGCAAGTTGATTTGGCATGACGTGATGCAATTCAGACTCCACAGAGGTTGCTGGCCTTGCTGGTATGCCACCGTTTGTCCCAAAACGGGTCACACTGGTTTCTGAAAAGCCAAATTTTGTCGAAAAAGTATATTTGAAACACCCTAATCTGACATCCAACTTGGCGCCCCAACTTTGACCCAAGTTGGAGCTCAAATCAGGGTTGAAAATCCTTATTTGAGACACCCTAATGATTCCAGGACAATTCACAGTTGATTGTATAGTCAATTCAGCTTTGATTTGTTTTCCAGAATCATTCTAGAATCAAATTGACTTTGACCAAACCCAAGCAGTACCTGCTGGAAGATGCTGAGACACTATGTCATAGGGTAGGGTGGGTCCAGAACCCCTCAAGTCACTTTTCAGACAAATGTCCAGAACACTTCAAATATGCATTTTGGATGATAAGAAACAAAAATCAAATTTTGGGGGTGATATTCATGTTGAACAGAAGTTGTTTGAATTCTCAGTGTAGCAGCTGAGGACATCAAAGTCTCATATTACAGCCATTTGCAGAACTTAAGGTGCAGATGATTTTCTTTTTCCATTTTAGGTTTGTTTTCGATTATTTTGAGTTTTTCGCCTCTTGCAGGCACAATACTGGTCCGCTTGCCTTGGGACATGGCCCATTCTATTTGCCTTGAAAATTAGCTGTGCATAGTGTCCCCATAATTTTTATTTGAGAAACATATGTATTTGTCGGCAACACTTGTATGTTTTTCGATGTTTCACTACTAACATAAGGAGGAGTGGCAATATGGTCCTCCATTTTTTATTGTAAGGGGTTCAATACATTATCAAGTGCATAAAGTTGCCTGATTTTAAATGGTGTCCCTCAGTAAAATAATATACAAGCCAGAAGGGGCAAGTAAGAGCAAATGATATTGTGGCCAGTATATCATCTGTAGAAATGGTTCCTGTGCTTAAGTACATCCTGTATCATAATATATACAAGGTTTATATATTCTGAAGTGCATAGAAAGCTCTGATTTGAAAGAATGCTCCCAGGTCACACTTACACCACACTCAAACAGAGGACATCACTTTCACATGCAGTCATTTATAACAGCCCACCTTCAAAATCAGAGCTTGCTAAGCACTTCATGATATGTGAAACTTGTATATGCTAATATATAGGAAGTATTGAAGCACAGGAACCATTTCTACAGATGATATAGTGGCCACAACATCATTTGCTCTTACTTGCCCCTTCTGGCTTGTATATTATTTTACTGAGGGATACCATTAAAATTGGGCAACTCTACACACTTGATAATGTATTGAACCCCTTACAATAAAAAATGGAGGACCATTCTCCTTATGCTAGTAGTGAAACATCAAAAAACATACAAGTGTTGTTGCTGACAAATACATATATTTCTCAAATAAAAATTATGGGGAGACTATGCACAGCTAATTTTCAAGGTAAATATAATGGGCCATGTCTCGAGGCAAATAGACCAGTATTGAGCCTGCAACAGGCAAAAAACTCAAAATGATCTAAAATGACCTAAAATAGGGGCAGTCAGAGTAGAGGATTCTGGTAGGATTATGGGTCGGGATTATGGAAGGTTTCTGTATTTATTTAGCGTGGGAGAATCCCTCGAATTCTTAATCCCTCAGAATCCTCGAAGCTCCTCTGGAGGAGATTCGGAAGGGATTGTGATTATGGCAAGGATTATGGGTGGATTATGGCTTTAAATATAATCACGGATTAAACCTCTGATCATAATCCTTCATTGCAGTTCTGGGTCGGTCAGAGTAGATTTGGATTATACCGTGATTATGCTTGGATTATGGAGGATTATGGGCATTCCAAAATTCCATAATCCATCCTTAATCCTTGCCTCAATCCCTCCAGAATCCTCTACTCTGACTGCCCCTAATGGGTAATGCACTCTATTGTCCAGTTGACAGACACAAATATTTCGCAAAAGGTCAAGTTGAGGGGGCTTGGTGAATTCCAAGAACCACAATAAAAATGCTGGTCACGTGCAAAAAGTCAAAGGATTGGGAAGAAAGCTATCAAAAGCAAGAAAATTATGGCCTGCATCTACAGCTCTTTAGGGAACTTAGGATGCAGCGACTTTTTTTTTCCCCCCTCTTTTTGATCAAATTGGGGTCCTCCTGTTGTGGTGGGGACTGTGGTTCTACTGGATGCAGGGCAGAATTTGCAAGTAAAGCAGTGTTTGTCCTCTAGAGGGAATGTATTTTACAGCCTTAAGTTGAGACAGTGTGAGGCTGCACTATGTTTGCCCACTGGTTTCAACAATGCAGTGTATCGACGTATGCCACCTAAACCCTGATGAAAAGTCCTATGGTCATTCCACTATGCAAGCCTACAGTCACTCTACACTCAAGGCGAGCTCTTATGGCCATTTCTCATGCAGTAGACTTGAGTCTGCGAGCTGCTATGGTCACACCATGGACTGGACGCTCTGCAAGGTCCTACATTCACTCGGCACTCAAAACATTCGGTCCGTGATCTCCTACAGTCATTCCACATGCAGTAGACTCAGTCCACAATATCCTACAGTCACTCTGCACCCCTTGGACTCAATCCACAAACCCCTACACCCATCCCACACATTAGATACTCGGTCCATAAGCTGCTATGGTCACTCTACAGACTAGATACTCACTATGCGAGGTCCTATGTTCGCTCCGCACTCAAGACATTTGATCCACGATCTCCTATGGCCACACTGCCACAGTTCACTCTGCAAGGTCCTACAATCGTTCCGCATACAAGAAACTCAGTCTGCAACCTGTCCAACGAGGTATTACACTGTCCGCTGGCTCCAGAGTTACTCCACTGCAGTCCATGACCATCTACAACCATCTCCAACCAAGAATTACACTGTCCACTGGCTCCAGAGTCAATCTGCCACATTCTGTGACCGTCTATGATCAAGTCTGACCAAGAATTACACTTTCTGCTGGCTCCGAGTCAATCGCCACGTTCTGTGACCCTTTACAACCACACCTAACCAAGAATTACACTGTCTGCTGGCTCACAGAGTTGCTCTGCCTTGGTCCACAACCTTCTACGACCAATTCCGACCAGGAATTACACAGTCCACTGGCTTGCAGAGTCACACTGCCTCAGTCTGCGACCTTCTACAACCAAGCCTGACCAGGAATTACACAGTCCACTGGCTCGCAGAGTCACTCCGCCTATGAGAAACACATTCTGCCTGCCAGAACACTCATTCTGTGGGCACGCATGGCCACCCTGCACTCCACAAACTCAGTCTGCAAGCTCATATGGCCACCTTATGCACAAAATGTTTAGTCTGCAGACTTCTGCAACCAAAACGACAATCAAATACTTAATCTGCTGGCTTATTGGGATACTCTGCTTACTCATACAGCCAGTCCACGACCTCACACGGACATTTTGGACCCTAGGAACTCATTCCGCAAGCTCATACAACGATTCTACATGACTAGGAGTAGGGATGGTCACGGGTATGGGTTCGGGTATAAAACAGTCGACCCAGACCTGAACCTGGAAAACCCGGACCCAAACCCGTGGGCTGCGGGTTGTCCACGGGTTGTCCGAATTGATCGGATCACGCCTGCCGGGAAGGTTTAACACCTTCAAACATGAAATATGTTGACTAATTAAGGTTTTTAAATGCATCGGGTGCTTAACGAAAGGTTGGGAGTACCTTTTATAGCTGGTAGTGATGTCCAACTGCCCTGAAATGAGTTAAATTCCATAACAAATTCGATGTTCCCAGACCTGCGGTGTACCCAAAGGGTTTCGGGTCTACTAAAATTGGGACCCATACCCGTACCCGGGCCGACCCGACCCGGAAACCCGCCGGGTTGACCCGTACCCGTGACCATCCCTAACTAGGAGAAGTGTTGTCCCTTAGGTGCTTCACAACTCTTCAGTCCTCTCCACATCCAAAGGGGTACTGCCCACCAACAGATTTTATACTGTAAAGCTCCAGAAGGGCTCTGGTATGACACCAGTCCTTGTTACAGATACTTTCTGACACCAAAGACAACTGAACGGAAACAAATCAAATACCCAGAGACATTATCTGCTTCGAAACCCATCAACAATATTTGTGTTCTGAAGTATGCAGACCCCCCAAAGAGCCATCTACATCCTTCACATAACCTATTGAAGCATTCACTTTCTACGTTTAACCATTTGTGGTACCGTGGAATATGGTCAGAGGCTGGCGGACATCATTCTTTTACTTACTTTTCAAAGTGGATAGTGTCCCATAAACTTACTTATCCTTGGAGGCTCACAAAGTGAACCCACATCGCGACAGAGGCTTTTTAATAGCTCTGACTGTAGAACAGAATTCACCGTCTATCTTCCGAGAAGGCCCCAGAATCATATCAACATATCTGGTGAAGGATATGGGTTTTAAAGGGCAACCTAGTGCTTCCTATGCAAGTGGAGACAATTCCACTGTACCAGTAGTGCGAAACAATATTATTGGGAATTCCAGACCCCCATCCTACATACTATAAGTATTGCAATTATCAAATAACCAAATTTTAACAGCAACAAGGAGATTTTTCGCTAGCCCAAAACTATAAGTCATCCCTCTCAACATAAGGCTGTAAAATTCATTCTCTCCAGAGGACAAACACTATTTCACTTGCAAATACTACCCTTCAAGTCCTCATTACAACAGAGAACTAAAGTCTTGGGGCTTGTGGAAAATCTCCTGTAGCTGTTGAAGAAGGGTAGGTTGGTCCTCTCAGGGACCAAGGTGGTGTCGAGGTCGTGCTCGGGACTTGGCCAAGCCATATAGCAGAAAACTCCCTGTTGATGGTCAACAGAGATCTCCTAGGGTAAAATAGTCTGTGAGACAGAAATATACTTCACTTATCTTCCTATGCATGTGGAAAACAGGCTTGTTGGGCTCTAATACTTTATTGGGCTCTAGCATGAGAGTGGAGGAAAGGAAGTCTATTCCTTAATAATAGGCCAAGCGAATATATACAAGGTGGGTCAGCTGCTCGCATTCTCTCACGACACCGGAGCCTGCAAGTGAATGATAGGAATATAAATAAATGTATGTAAAACAGCTGTTGTAAATCCCTGAGCTAGACCAAGTTGTAGACACACTGTGTACTGGGAATTGTGCAAAGACAGATAGGAAGAAAAACTGCCCTGATCAGCGCCGACAGTGGGTGCCCAGTTCACATTGTAGTCAATCCCCAGCACAGTCTGAGTGAGTAGTGCTGTCTGAAATGGTGGTCGCATCAGGATTGCTACCAAAATAAGTAAAGAACACAATAGAAAAACATACTTCAGTTGATAAGCAAAAGGTGAAACCAGGAGTTAAGTACAGGAGAAGAAACTCGATGTTACCAGACCATTTCAGCAGGGCAGTGGCCCTTCATGTGAGGATGTAACAGTGGATGCGTGGAGATTGTTGTTTGGTGGAGATTCCGAGTCTTGGCAGTGCAGAGCAGAGGATCTTGACTGCACAGCTGCGAATAAGTCCTGGGCACGAAGAGAAGGTGGAAAGAAGCGGAGGGTTGCAGAGGGTCAGCAGGACGAGACATAGGACAGAAGCAAAGTAGTGTGGCATGGCGTCACTGCATTAGGTTGTCATGTGAAACTGGCCTGGATACCCTAAATGAGGAGGGTGCTGAGTTGTACTTCCACACTGTTAAAATAGTTAGTTGGTGAATGTGATACTTATAGCATGTCTCTGGAATTCCCAATAATATTGTTTTGCACTACTGGTATGTCTCCACTCACATAGGAAGCACTAGGTTGCCCTTTAATACCTGTATCCTTCACCAGATATGTTGATATGATTCTGGAGCCTTCTCTGAAGATAGACAGTGAATTCTGTTCTACAGGTGGAGCTGTTAAAAAACCTCTGTTGCGATGCGAGTTCACTTTGTAAGCCCCGAGAATGTGTAGATTTATGGAATTAATGGAAAGGACGCTGTCTACTTTGAAGACAAGCGAAAGAATGATGTCTGCAGGCCTCCGATCACATTTCACAGTACCGTGAATGGTTAAACATGGAAGGCAGATGCTTTAATAGGTTACATGAAGGATGTGGATAGCTTTTCGGAGTGTCCACACATTCCAAAACACAGATATTGTCAACGGTTTTGAAGTGGTGAATGGCTCTGGGGATTTAATTTGATTCTCCTCAGCCATTTTGGTGTCAGAGAATATCTGTAACAAGGACTGGCACCGTACCAGAGCTCTTCTGGAGCTTTGCGGTATAAAATCTGTTGGTGGGCAGTACCTTCAGGATGTGGAGAGGACTAAGGTTTGTGAAGTGCCTAAAAAACAACACTTCTGGGTTTATTCTTGTTCAGAATGGAGGATGAATAAAGAGGAGAGCCTCTGGTGACCAGTGAACTCCATAGATTGGCAGGTTCCAATTATTCTGCTCTAGTCTAGGACTATAGCAGAAAGCAAGGGAGTTCAGAGATGCTTTCTCCAGATACAATGGGTGGTATTTATGCTGTTTCTAAAAGTCCATATGATTTTCCCTCATTCCAACAACTCCATATATCTTTCTGATGAATGGAACTAAGTCCCCTTCATTCCCCAGCATGAGTTGCTATCCCCACCAAGTCCCATCACCCTCCTAACTGTGTGGAATTGTCATACAAGCTTGTGGGCCGAGTTCCTAGCATCCAAAATGTTGTATGAGGTCACAGAATGACCGTATGAGCAGGTGAAACATTCTTCTGGACAGGATGACCCTACAAGCCAGTGGACTGAGTATTTGATCATCAGATTGGCTGTAGAAGCTTGCAGACTGAGTGTTTTGTGCATAAGGTGACCATATGAGCTTGCAGACCAAGTTTCTAGAACGTGGGATGGCCATACATGACTGTGGAATGAGTGTATGAGCAGGCAGAATGTGTTTCTCGTAGGCAGAATGACTCTGCGGCAGACTGTGTAATTCATGGTTGGACAGGTCATAGAAGGTCACAGACTGAGTTCCTAGAGAGCGAGGTGACCATACATGGCCGCAGAATGAGTGTATGAGTAGGCAGAACATGTCAGAGTGACTCTGCAAGCCAGAGGACTGTGTATTTTATGGTCGGACAGGTTGTAGAAGGTCGTGGGCTGAGTGTCTAGTGCGTGGGGTGACCATATGCAGCTGTGGAACAAGTGTACAAGCAAGCAGAACATGTTTCTCGTAGGAGAAGTGACCCTACAGGCCAGCAAACTGAATATTTCATGGTCAGACAGCTCGAAGAAGGTGTGCCTTGTGTATGGAGAGACTGTATGGGCTGATGGACCAAGTTTGTAGAAAGCAGAATGACTGTGTGAGTTCTCGGAAGGTGTTGGAAGGTGTTTCTCGTAGACGGACCGCTCGGACTGGTCGTAGAAGGTTGCAGACCGAGTAATAGAGATTGTATGAGGTCACGAACTAAATGAATGGTCGGAGTATCCATAGAATGAGCTTCCAGTGCGTATAATGTTGAAGACTAAGTGCAGTGGGCACAGAATGACCGTAGAGTGGTTTTCAGTTGAGCGGAATATTGCAGACTAAGTCTAGTGAATGCAGAATGAGTTTCCAGTGTCGTATGAAGTTACAGAATGAGTCTGGTGGACACAGAATGACCATAGAGTGGAGTGTCATGGACTGATTTTATTGAGCACGGAATGACTGTAGGACATTGCAGAGTGAACTTCTGTGGTGGCGGACTAAGTCTAGTGCAGTAAAGGCTTAAGCTTGTCAGCTGGTGTCTTGAGTATGCTGCATAACAGTGGGCAAACATAATGCAGCCTCACAGCAGAACATGTTTCTCGCATGTGGAGTGACCCTACAAGCCCATGGACTAAGTATTTAGTGGTCAGATTGACCGTAAGAGCTTGCAGCCTGAATGTCTTGTACATAAAGAGACCATATGAGCTTGCAGACTGAGTTTCGAGAGTGCGAGTGGCCATATGTGGCTGAAAAATGACTGTATAAGCTCGTGGAACATGTTCCTTATATGTGGAGTGACCCTACAAGCCCATGGACTGAATATTTAATGCTCAGATTAGCCGTAGAAGCTTGTGGACTGTGTGTCTTGTGTATGGAGAGACTGTATGGGCTGGCAGAGTGAGTATCTAGCATGCAGAATGGGAGTAGGAGTTCACTGACCAAGTGTGTTGAGTACAGAGAGACTGTATGAGCTTGTGGGCTGAGTTTCTAGAGAGCAGGACGATCATTTGAGGTCGCAGAATGACTGTGCGCTTACAGAAGGTGTTTCTTGTACACAAAGTGACCGTAGGACCCTGCAAAGTGAGTTCCCAGTGTGCAGAGTGGCAGTAGGAAATTGCTGACTGAGTCTAGTAGACATGGAGTGACCGTAGGACCTTGTGGAGTAAGTTTCTAGTGCAGTATGAGGTCACGGAACATATGCTTGTGGGAGCTTGTTGTAGGACTGTATGGGGTTGGGCTATTGTTTGCGGGTGTCTCAAGTACACTTCATAATGGTGGGAAAACATAGTGCAGCCTCACAACATCCAGTAGTTTGATTTCTTACGAGATGTTGAGAACAAATCTGCAAATAAAATAATAAACTGTAGCTCACATACTTTCATCTGCTCCTTTCCCAATGCTTTCCAACAGCGATTGGTTTCTTTCCCAAACAGCGATTGGTTTCTTTCCCAGCTGGTCATCGCTGAGCTGTATAGTTGCCTTCTTACTGAACAGCTACTGTGCCCAATCTTTCACAACTTCAATGCATGGACCCAAGTGCATTGCAGACATTGATTTTTGCCAAATCGATGAACACTTGGTCAAAATGGTACAGTAGGCAGGAGACCTGCTTGACTGGGGTAATTTACCTCTGAGTTTCAGAGTGGTCCTAATTTACTGTGCAAAATACACCCTAATTGACTGGTTCCTGAAAAAACATCTTTTGGGTCCCCCAGGTGTCCTTAGAGTCTAGGAGGTGGTTGGTATTAGGGTGTTTTATAATTGAAATTTTGGACCCAACTTGACCTCAAGTTGAGGTCTGAGTTGCAGCACAAGTTGGGTCAGAAACCTAATTATGAAACACCCTATTGGTGTCCTGGGTTGTTTTGCTGCATACAAAAAGTCTACTGAGAAAGACTGGTCTAAATTGGGACCAGAGTTCCTGAATCTGCTGCCTGGGCTACCGAGTGGGATTGAAAATTGACAGCCAATAGCTTTCTATCCCTTACAGGGGCTCATTCTCATATGCTGAGGTACACTCATGTTGGATGATATCCCGAAATCTTTGCAAATTCATGGCCAATTTTGCCTCAGTGCTGAGGTCAATTTGACCCTAAAAAAGTGAACATGATTGGTGCAGCAATAAGCTGGAACCTGCCTGATGCTTGACCCCATAACAATGGCACAGGAAAGTAGTGCTGAAGGAAATAGCCTTCCAAAATTTACACCTGCAAATTAGCAGAGTAAATTACCAGCTACTTAATTTGCCCTAGTGCTGGCAGTGATCACAGCAGACTCGGACCTGTGTCTGGTGATTCATCAAAACAACTGTGTCCCTCTATCACAATGTTGGGAAAACAACAGGTCTGGGGCCTGTTTTAATTTGGTATTTCTGGCCCTTGTGCTCGCACCTTTCCTTTTAAAATTTTTAATTAATTTCAAATACCCTTATAAGCCACCATTGCTTCAAACCTGTAAACTGCGACCAGTATCCTTTAAAGGAAGCTGTGGCGGTGTAGAAGTTTGCCATGACATGCTTTGGCAATCCGACACAAGCAACTGTAAACTTGAAGTGCTGTGTAATGAATTCCAACTTCAACTCTAAAAGCCATTTTGAAAATGTCTTTTAGTCCTGTCCTTGCGGCGCTCAAGGTCCTCCCGATTTCAATCGCTACGAAGCCATCGATGAACATAACGTGATAGCCCGCTCGATCAGTGGAAATACGATGCCCAGAGAATTCTGGGTGAACTTCAGGCGCTCGTTCAACAACAACAGAGTAGTCTGTCGTTGAAGGAGCAGGGCGACATCATCTCTACAACGTCTGTGTTTGATGGGGATGGCCCATGGATAACATCA
This sequence comes from Mycena sp. CBHHK59/15, assembly GCA_029204085.1. Classification (NCBI taxonomy): domain Eukaryota; kingdom Fungi; phylum Basidiomycota; class Agaricomycetes; order Agaricales; family Mycenaceae; genus Mycena; species Mycena sp. CBHHK59/15. The sequence continues at coordinate 308,486 of JARGXW010000017.1, read as the reverse complement.
GATTCCAGATCCTTGGCCAACGGTCCGCTCTTCACATTGTTCCTGTTATTCTGTCTTAACCAACGCGTCAGATATCCTACACAATTTTTCCGATCCACCGCAGTCCCTCGTCGTCCAAATATTAGAGAATAATGTCAAGCCGTTATTTCGGTCCAACCCGCATCCGTCTCTGAATCTCGAAACTGGTCGCAAATTAGCGCGCCCCGCGGGCGGCCCCATGGCGTCGCAGGATTTCTACGACAGTCAGACGTGGAAGGACTATCCTGGGTCATCGAACATCGTACTCTGGTGTCTACGCAATATGCCGGTAATACCATCGCTGTAAGTTGGTTTCCCGACTGACTTGGGTAGAGCAACGCCTACGAAGGACTATGGCATCTGGTCATCCCTCCGATTATGGCGTTGTTAGACGACTACGAGGCGCGGTACAAGCTTCTGGGAATCAACCTCACGTCTGTGATGCTGGAACGCGTCCCGAGCACTGTTCTGAAGCGTACCGGCGTCGATTCCCTTCTCCGTTCTGTATGCTTTCTCCCTTTGTCCGTATGTCACCTTTGCTGAGAAGCGCGTTCGATATCCAGTCTTTGAACCGCTCGCTCGCGCACCTCGGAAGTCCTGAAACTCCGTCTCTTCTGCGCGGCGCCATCTCCACTTCGCTCTCGCTAATCCTACTGGTGACCACGGTTGGGTCAGCAGATCGCTTCGACCAACTCTGTGGGCTTCTGGGAGACGGCATCATCGGAAGCATCTGGCCGTACTCCAGCGACAGATTAGACGCGTTGCTGGCGTCAATTGAGGCGCTCCCTCCGGTCGTCGAGATTCTTGGCGTAGGTTGTGCGAGGTACCTGAAAGTAAGCCCTTCTCGTTGAATTGCAGATATCTAGTTTAATTTTACTTGTGCTAGGTGCTCATCGCGCAGCTCGTACATCCTCTTGCTCCGACTGAGTACGAAAAGACATCCGTGGCTTTACAAACTTCATCCCTCCGCGCGCTTGCTGCTGTAATAGATGCTTGTTCTGAACGGATGTCGCACTGGAAAGGAACGATTCTGAACGGTGTCGCCCGTTGCTGGGTGACCAACTTGGATTCAAGCCCAGATTCCTGTGAGTTCATCGCTACCGTAAGCCCCACGGAGCTCATTTCAAAGAAAATCTGCAAGTTCCCGAGGGGCTGAAACAAGAACTTCGGCACGTTTGTTTCCGGCTTGCAGCTGCGTGTCCGTCGGTGCGCCAAGTAAGATCCGCGTCCCCTTTACGGATCGGCATGCCGACCCCGCTTTGCAGGAGGAGTATCCTCGATTCGTGGCAGCTGATCCAGCCATCTTCGAGGAGCTGCTGGGCGTCGCAAAATAAAATAGGAGCGAGACCGGTCTGCCACTCCAAGTGTTGTAGTTTGACGATGAGGAATCAGACAGTGACAGTGAGAATAAATATGAATGATATAGTGGTTGGTTGAGCTCTGCAAACACTTGATAGAATCTGTAGTAACTTATATACTAAATTATCCAATGTATCTAGAATTTCCCTTCATATTCTCCAGTTTCTCCCTTGTTCAACTATTCCTCAGGCGTCTTATTACACTAACTCCAATACCAAGTTGCCCCTGCAAGCCGAAAACAAATTGGGGCATCTGATGTGGGGCTCAGACATGATCGACCATTTGCCTCCATTCCGCTCCATTCCGTCGTTGGGTACCCAGAGTATATCACAGGCTCACAAACTCGAAAAGACTGGGGTCGGAGACGCGTGAATTTGACGAATCAGAAACATTAGGGGTGTTTGACTTGGACAATCGCAATTCCGTTCTTTTTCTGCACAACTTGTCGGCCGTGGAGGTGAGTGCGACGGTACCATTGTCGGGCGAAGCCGATAAATGAATGGAGAGGCCGTCAACGACCACGCTCTTTGCACGCGTTCATGTTGATCCGTTGGTATTGGCCTCTAGGGTTCTTTCCGTCCCTGTCGACATCAGCCGACATTCCTCGGACGTTGAATGGGATCTATCCTTTTTTGTGTGATATATGGATCTCATCGGTCGGTGTTTTTTGGTTCCAACTTGCTTAATTCGCAAGTCAGGCTCTCAAGACGCTCCTTTACGCTCCTTTGAAGACGGTGAACCAGGTAACTCGCTTGAGCCGTCTGACTGCCTGTGAGTTGAACATATCAGCTGGGTTGAAGATCCTTATGTATTATCGGTTAACTCTCTGCCGAGAAGATGCTGTGCTTCCCCAGATGCTTCTTTCCATGGTCTACCTACTGTGGGAGGTCTGGGCCAGAAATGCTCGTGAATTATGCGCGTGCAATCCATCTGCAATGGAAGGGAACGCGATAATGTAGACGAGTGCATGAGAATGCGATGGCGACGACCAGTGCTGTTGGCAGGCTGGCATGGGATTGGGCAGGATTGGCCCGGAAAGGCCTAGTGTCCGGAAACGCACTCCGGGCCGGCCCTACGTTATCTGTGGCCTGACACGTGCTGGACCTAGATCTGCTTTAGCCTCTTTAAGTTCTCCGTCTTTCTTTCTTCTTCTGCCCACTTGCGCCTCGCGACACACAGCCCGCGCACCATCATGAGCCTCTCCGTCGACGACCTCGTATCTTCCCTCTCCTCGAGCCATATCGGCCAGGAAGCAATGGATCTTGCAGCATTGCAGGTCAGTAGTGCGCGCCCACACTCACAAAGGGCCGTTCCCCATGTCTTTCCAGGTCCAATTGGCACAGACTCTGTTCTGCCAATCAATGTCGTCGTCATCGGCCACTCAGGCTCGGCAAGATGACTACACCCAGCCTTGTAACACACCCACAGGTCGCACACCGTCCGCCAGCTTCAACTGGGGCCAGATGGTGGACCACTTGCGCCATGCAGACTCTGCTTCCCGGCGGAGCACGGAGGACCACTTCCGTGACGAGACCGAGGAGGACGAGCGCATGGTAGAGGACCTGCTCATTCCCGCATCACCTATGCCTGCGAACCCCACCGCCCACTTCGGTCTGCATCAGCAGCAGTCACCTGCCTCAGGCAGATCGCAACCAAGCTCCCCAAAGTACCCCACATCTGAACCCTCGTCATCCCTCTTCACGACTACCGACCCGTTCTACATGGCCCAACTGCAAGCCGCGCAAAATTATGGCGTCGCACCCCCATCCGTGTTCTCGCAGGCCGCGTTCCCCTCCCAGCAGTCCCCGTTCATGTTACACTCCAACTTCCAGCGCCACAATGCCTCATCGAACCCTCTCTCCTTAGACACGCACTCGATGTTTGTCGCGACGTCGACATCCTTTGACCGCTAGATGAGATGGGCACAGCATATCCCTCCATCATTCATTCCTTCGCTCCTCCGTGCTCTCCCCCATCATGATCTTTGCGAACGCCCCTCCTTGCAAACAAACGGCCACATCTCACCTCTGACTTTTGCATACATTACGGCACTGAGGTCATCTGTGCCTCTGACGATTGGCGTCAATAATTGACCGCGTAACCCGCATCGGACCGCGCCCCGTAATTAACGGTGGACGCGCCCACTACCCAGGTACCCAGGTCCCGCCCGACTTCTTATCCTCTGTTGTCTCCGTACCTGTATGACGCACTTATACCATACTAGAATCACCCCATTAGTGTACCCTCAAACCCTTCTGTTGTAAGTACAAGAAACTATTTCTTTGTTAGAGTATCCTTAGCATCCGTTCACCAGCATCTCGAATTGTAATTACCCACACACATGCAGTCTCGGCGAATACACGTCAAGGACCCCTCATATACAAAGTTCGCATTATTAGTTCCTTTTGAATACAAACCGTTCGCCGATACGCAGTAACCAAAGGATAAAAATGGGCAGAAAAACAATGTGTACCAGCGACAGCAATAGAGAAATGAGATGGGTATGAAAAGAGTGAGCAACAGCAACGGGAGAGCAAAGGTCCATTAAAACAAGTCTTCTAATGTCATCTGCTTGACAATATCCTGCACCCAAAATCTTAACGGGCCGTCGAAGGACAAGGACAGCGCGACTCACCGTGTTCGACACCATGTGTGCAAACTCTTCAAAATTTAATTTACCATCGCCGTCCTGATCTGCCTCCATTATCGTTTTGTCAACAATCTGTTGGAGCTGCTGATCCTGCGCGGGACGTGAGATGGGGCTGTGATGGGCAACAGCGGGCGGCGCACCTTGAGATTGTTCCCGACCATCATCTTGAGCACCAGGAAGAGCTCGCCATTCGAGATGTATCCATCTCGATCGACATCATACACCTTGAACGCGACTGGCCATGCAGGTGTAAGGGGTATGTCATGAATGGGGCGGTGGTGGGCGCTCACATTTCAACTTCTCTTCCCGGCCGCCTCTACTGCTGAAGGCGCTCAGTCCCCCGACAAACTCTTGGAAGTCAACCGTGCCGCCGCCACTACCAGAAAATAATCGTAAGATGGCGGCGAGGAGACGCAGCGAATACGCACTCCTCATCAAAGATGGCGATCATCCGTGAGGCGAGGGGATTTGTGGCAATCTGTGGTATTTGGAGAAATTCGTCGCGATCGATGGATCCGGAGCCGTCACTTGCGCAGGGAGGTTGGCATAAGTGCGCCATTCGGACGACAGAGGTACCTACACGTCCAGCTTCATGAACCGTTTCTTCAGCCGCTCGAGCTCTGGTTGGGTGACTGGTTGGTGCCGGGGTCAGAGAGCAGAGCAGGGTGCGTCGGCGCAATCCGACATACAATTCGACCGCCTCTCCATGTCCTCCATGAACGCGGCGGATGCTGTGGGACGGCGAGTGAGATGCAGGGGCCGCGACGGGTGTCAGCGCGACGCACTGGTTTGCCCCATGGTTGGGAAGGTGTGGGGGGAGATTTTAGGGCGGCGGCGAGGAGTTATGACGAGTTCGCGCCAGAGGTCCGAGCTGGGTCCGAGAGCACAAGAGCAAGAGCAGGCGTGGGAAACACGTGGTCCCAATCACGATATGGAGCGCAAATTGCTGCAGCGCCTCCCATCGTCGAGAACAGGATTTCAATGCGGCGGGGCTTGCTAGCATCCGTCCAGCACGTCCGCTCGCCTTTTTCAACCAGCGTCCTTCCATCAGGAAATTCCTGGGTGCCTTCCAGACACGATCAGCACTGCCTCGCGATCGCGCGGTATTTCGTGGTAAGATCTGCAGATACTGTCCCGCCGCGTGAACACCCCCGTCTCGCCCACCCTGTGCTCTCTGATGCCCAACGTCCCACAATATACGCCCTCTCCACGCCCCCAGGCAAGGCTGCCGTCGCTGTCGTGCGCGTTTCTGGTCCCGCCGCGTTTGACGTCTGGAAGCGGCTCGTTGTGAGCTCAAAAAAAAGCGCACCGGTCTTGCCTGAGCCATGGAAGATGGAGCGATGCCATGTCGTTCACCCTGAGACCAGCGAAATATTGGACGACGGCCTGGCTGTGTTTTTCAAAGGTAGTCACGCGGACAAGCCCCAGAGAGTTTTCGTTGACCCGCGAAGGTCCCAGGTCGTTCACCACGGAGGACGTGCTCGAGCTGCACATCCATTCTGGACGCGCGATAATCTCCTCCGTTCTGGCCGCCCTTGCGCGGCTGCCATACTGTCGGCCAGCGGAGCCCGGTGAATTTACGCGTCGCGCGTTTCAAGGGGGCCGGCTGGACTTGACCCAGGTTGAGGGCCTCAAGGATCTTATTGATGCCGAGACTGAAGGCCAGCGGCGCGTTGCGCTCAGGGCCGCTGGGGTGGGTGAGATGTCATTTTTGCTCTAGTGAGCTGTCAGCCCTGACAAGATGTGCAAAGGGCGTTGTGAGGACTCAATTTGAGGGGCTGCGAACAGAAATCATAAGCTGTCTAGCAAAACTAGAGGCTCTGATTGATTTTGGGGAGGGCGAGGAAATTGAGGACGGCGTTTATGAAGAGGGTCGGTGGTACAATTCCACTGGCTGCTAAACACCGAATCTTACCGTATACATATAGCTCGCGAACGGGCTGGAAAACTGCTCCATACAATTCAGGCGCATCTCCAGGATAATCGTCGTGGCGAGATCCTGCGCACAGGTGTCCGCCTAACGATATTTGGGCCTCCCAACGTCGGCAAGAGCTCCCTCCTCAATTTCTTAGGTTTGCTATACCTTCATATATTTCATCTAATCTTCGCTGATATCTACCCAAACAGCACAGCGAGAAGCAGCCATCGTCACATCTGTACCGGGGACGACCCGTGATATTCTCGCGCTGTCCCTCGACCTAGGCGGAGTTCCCGTCATCGTCTCGGACACTGCGGGTCTCCGGATGACAGACGACCTGGTCGAAGTTATCGGCGTGGAGCGCGCACGGAATGCGTAAGCATACGGTATCCTATCTACTCCCCCATTTCCTCATTGCTGTAGAATCCAAGCCGCTGACATCTCCCTGTGCGTCTTGGCGTGCCCAGATGTCGATTCAATCGGAGACGAAGCCTCCCTGGAATTTCCAGCATCAGTAAAGGCGCTCATCAATGACAACACGTTCATCTTGTTTAACAAAATCGACCTGCATAAGGATCGTGACCCATCACGACTTTGTAGTCCCCAAAGATGGGCGACCAGCCTCAAAACGGGCCAAGGGACCGCCGACTTCCTCGCCGGATTCACCGAGGCTCTGCAGAAAAAGTCATTCATCTTGGTCCCCGCTTCTTATACTACACACTGACGATACACCCAGGTATTCTTTACATGACGACTTGGCGTCGAGCCATACGCCTCTAATCACGCACGCGCGACACCGCGTCCATCTGGAATCCGCTGCGCAGTTCATCGAAGCGTTCCTCGCCACATGTAGGCAATTCTGAAAATCGCCTACAGCCCAAACTAACGCGTTCTGTAGCACCGGATGACATCGTCCTCGGTGCCGAGGAGCTCAGATACGCTGCGAAAGCGGTCGGGAAGGTGTCGGGGCTCATTGACGTCGAGGACGTGCTGGATGCGCTGTTTAGGGACTTTTGTATAGGCAAATAAATTTGGTGCACAAAAGTCTAGTCTCCAGCTGCGTGTCTACATCTCTATCAGTTTCTGGCCCGTTTGTATCTCTGATGATAGGGAACGGTCAGGGTCATGTAACATGCTGACTGGCATATATCGTACCTCCTCATCCTCCTCATTTTCCCAATCCATGTCCCGCTTTCTGGACGGAGACGAATCGACGTCCATGGCGCTGTCGTCGGATTCTGAAGTGGACGCGGGACACGCCCAAAGATTCAGCTTCGAGTCCTCGCCGCCGGTCACCAAGACCTCTTTCTGCACGAAGATTTCAAAAGGGTAGCAAAAGTATGAAGCACCAACCAACCTCGTCGTCCCAAAGAAGTGAGCGAACAACGCCTACATGGCCGTTGGTCCAGACGTTGCGCAGTGACCACGGAGCGCCTGGCGCGGCCAGATTGGGGTTGGTCAGAAGAGCGATGTCGCCCCTGGGTGCTCGTTCGATATAGGGGCGGTGGATAAAAGGGAAATGAACACTCACTCGTTTGAGCCGGCAAAGACGCGCAATCCCGACGTGGCGGTAGAATGGCAGGTAATCAGATAGTCGGTGACCCAGGTGTATTGGTGGTTGTGCAGTGAAGGTCCGCGGATGTCCTGGCTTTGCAGGAGATCAAGCTAAGCTCTGTCTTCAGTCTTATGTTCTGCTGTGGGCGCTAAACAGATCGAACCTCATCCGACCAGGTGCTGAACGTCTCCATGTCGCTGGACGCCCATATGTTTGGCCCAGAGGCGGAGTGCATCCATCCAGCCTGGGAGACGCTGCAGTTCCACGCTCCGACGTGGAGGACGGCTTCGTCTTCGTCGTCCTCGGATACAGTGGATGTGCTGATGAGCCCGTCCGTCGACGCGGACATGATGACGTTCGGGTCGTAAGGGGAAAAGCTGAGGACTGTAACATCGTCGGAATGCGTGGAACCGTGCGTCCGCAGGGGTGCCGCAGGCTGCCGTGGATCCCTACGACGTGTTAGTGAACACGGAAAATGTGGATCAAGTGATACTACGCACCAATAAATAATGTACGCGTCTTCGCCCTGAAGCTGCGTCCCACCAGCGACTGTCAAGCCGTCCGCAGAGACATCACAGCAGAGAAGCCCTCTCGTCCGCCCCAGATGGGTCACTTAAAAAGGGGACAGCCCTTAAGTTGTCAAAAGGACCGCAGAAATATACGACACGCTTTCCGCTCACTTTTGATGCTGTGTGCGTTGGTCCGTTCGTCCCAGACGCGGATGCTCCCATCGATTCCCGACGAGACGAGACACGGCCGGGAGATGTTTGCGATAGTTTCCACAGAGCGCAGAGACGTGGTGCCGATTTCGTGCCCGGGGAGCGTTTGGACGCCCTGCAGGCTGATCTTATCGAAGAGGTCGATGGTGTTGGACGGCGCGGACGCAGTGGCCGCGTAGTATGCGGGCAGAGCAGCTATCGAGAGAGCATAGGACTGGGAAGACAGTAACACTGTCTTTTTGGGCACGGAGGTAGGAGCAAATCCTGGTGCTGCAAGCAAGACGCTAGTAGCCATTTCTAAAAACAAAACAAAGAAAAGTAAAGGAATTTCAAGGCGCTGTTGAAGTGGGCGGCCAATGCCAAACAAAGGGCGTCATGAGCTCTTGTTCAATGTTCCACTTGCACAATTGCTGCATATGGTGCGGTGAAATGACTATAGGATGTGCTACAGATTATTGTAGCTTCAAGAACAAGAGCTAAAGAATACAAGAGAGCCAGGCTCAGGGCCGAAAGGCTTAGGGCCTGATCGGTGGCACGGCTTCGCCGAAGCGGCCCTGCCAAATAAGCGGACGCGCTGTACTCCGCTTCGAGCGTGATTAGGCCCTGTCACGTCGGTCTGGGCTCATCACTTCACGACATAGACCCCGCTCATCGTTCCCCCTCACTGCCCGCCCCTCCCGCCACTTCCCGCCCATTCAGAACACCTCGATAACTCATGTACCAAATTGCATTTCGAAAAATAAAGTTGGCAAAGTACATTTTATAATGCAATAAATCACGGTATAAAAAGAGTGGCATGCACAGGAGGATCTTTAAAAACGGCGGGAGGTCGTCGGGCATGGGACGATGAGCGGAGATGCGTTGACGACGGCAGCCGACAACTCATCAGCAACCGGTGATTTTCGGGATCTTTCCCCGAGGTCGTGACTGATGTGACCAAGAAGCCGGGACGTCAGCCGCTTGAATGAAGCCGTGCCACCGATCAGGCCACGGTCAATCAGCACGTGGAGATTACCTGAGCAACAATCATTTGTCAATTTCGAGCACATTCGCTGTTTTTCCCTCTCCACATCGTCGCGGTCTTCAACTGACTGCTCTCTCACCTTTGGCTCTGCCAGTTCACATTCTTTACCACCCACATTCATTTCGATTCTGGTGATCTATTCGTTCTCCCCCCAAGAGCGCCGTAAATATTCACACTTGGCCCATCATGCATCGTTCCTGTGAGTTGGTGTGGTTCGCAATACAGTACTCGCTTTTGGCTGATGGTTGCTGCGCCAGCGCCTCGTCTCCACCGCTTCCCTCACCGTATAGATTATACCCTGATACCGGCCCCCCTTGGTATGCCTTCCCCTCCTCGGTCACACGCGGCTACTTAATAGCAGCGCGCCCAGACCTCACCCTCCCTCTGAAGACCGAAAAATCGTCGCTCCCCGCCATCATCGTGACGCCCTCTTCGCCCTCTTCTGCGCGCGACTTCTCCATCGCCTTCCTCGCCCCGCCCCCGAAACCTTCTCTCCGCGAACGTCTCGGCTCGTATGCGCCCTTCGTCTCCCCCTTCCAGCGCAAGGCCCGGAACCTGCTTATCATATTCCTCATCGTCTTCGTTCTGATCTGCCACGTCGTCACGCACCGGCTGGCCGCGCGCCGCCCCCACCTAGAGTTCTCCGTGCAGACTGGCGACGCCCACCTTGTCGATTCTTCTTTCGGGAGCTGGTTCATTCGCTCGGTTTGGGGAGAGGACAGCGCTCCTGATACGAAGCGCGAGTTTGTCGTCATAGACGATACGCCGTCCTAAGGGACGACCCAATCCACTAAACTTATGGGAGCGGGGGGGGGTCTTGCAGTTTGTGCTGTCGCATAGTTTTCTCTAGGATCATCTGCATTGTTGATCATAGAGATGCTATTCTATCTATACTTATTGTAACTGTCAACTTGCTATCCTGGTTCCACCCCGCACCGTTATGGCTTCTGCTCCTGAGAACTGTCATCTACCCAAAACCTCCCATCAGGACCCCGGAACCAGAGACCACCACCACCACCCGGTCCGTGATCCGATTCCCAGATGCGGAAAGCATTTTCGCTAGGTTTTATTGGTTGTTCGCAAAGAGCATGAAAGCACACTATTAGACATTGTAAATGTACTGTATATATGTTCTGGCACTGATACCACATTCTGTACAAAAAAATAGAATACTCTGGGACAGTAGTTCATCAGTAAATTTACTGTTGCACCAGTGTTGAGCATCTAATACACTGTAGGGCTTGAGTATAATATTGAAGATAAGACCAATACTGGATCATTAACTTATCAAAATTTTATGCGAGGGTTTCTGTTCTCAATAGGCCAGTGAACACAGAAACGACCTTGACAGGCACATTGTTTATTCTTGTTGACATCACCTGGCCGACGACATGTTTTTGCGCATGGCTCTCAAGTTCATTAATTTTGGCATAAATGCATTTTAAAAGTCCGAAACCTAGTTAGAGGGCTCTAGAGCCCTCAGAATTGACTTGGTGAAGACCTAGGGAAAAGTATATGGTGATGGGCAACCGCGGTTCCAAATGTGTGCAGTTTGTCCTTGTTTGGTCGCCACCCAAAAGCTGTTTTCCGGCGGTCACATCCATTCTCTCCGCACATACGGCATTTGCTGCTCCAGAAACTTGATAAATCTCATCCTAACACTTGGAATATGATGCCTCTCAGTTTTCTATGTATTCCTTCGGGCCATTGTTCTGTAAACCTCACCCTAGGAAATCATCAAATTACCAAGGGCCTGTCTTTCAGCAGTATCTGCCCTTCCTAATGCTCGATAACACATCATACCATTTAAGACTTTGATTTGAACATATAACATCTCTTTTGGAACATCTGGAGGTCAGTGCAGCTCAATTCATTGCCGGAAGTGAGCATTTTGTTGTGTTTCCGTAGTTGCATGGGTACGGGAGTATCTAGGGACAAAAACTTCGAAAGGCTGCTCGAATACCTTGTAGGCAACAAACTGTAGACTCTAGAGGTGCTGTACGACCCAAATCGCGTGGATGTCGCGTGAAACGATCATCTGAGCAGTGTAATTAGCTTACGTAATACGCCCCAACATGGTGATTTCGCGACCGTGTTTTCGATGCTCACTGCCCCGTTTTCCCTAAACTCTCGACATAAAGCAGTTTAAAAGTACATTCTGAACAAAGTCTCCGGGACAGAATTTTTTGATTAGGCCCTCGAACACCGGAAAGCAAGTAGTTGCATACCTCTTTTGCAGGAATATGATACAATGAGAGCACTTCAAAAAAATCTGTCCCGAAGACTTTCCTTAAAATGTGTTTTGGACCATTTCTCACACGCAAAATATATTCTCAATTGTCCCCTACAGTGAGTTGAGAAAAGTGACCACGATTTTGTTTGGTCTTAGTGTGTGGGAGAAGAACGTCGGAGTTGAAATTTGGGTGGCAGGACGATCATCACGTGCACGAGGGGGTCCATATCCGGAATTACGGTTTCCTTGACCCTTGACTAAGGCAAGCTCTCACTACAAGCACCGAGATGATAATCATCTGGGTCCAGAACGGGCCGAGCCCAGGTTCCTACCCAGCCGCGCTTTCGAGCTCATCAATCTCAGTGAGAGTCCCAACATGGTGAACCTTTGTCACTGAATCACATCACGTCATGCATGTCACAGTCTCGGATTTCTCGGACACTGCTACTGAACCGCGGCTGGGTAGGAACCTCTGTGCCTGGTGGCGGTGAGCGCACAATGTCCTTACTGCACGAAATCTTGTCACTGTCAGACGCGTCACAGTCGCGTCAACTCGATCGACAACTTGTCTCCTAAGAACTGTAACGCCACTGACTGCCAGTTCCTTGGTTTCGAAGCTGTATATGGGGGATTTCTGGCCTATGTGCTGTCCTTCTAGGTTGCCCACCTTTTCGATGGCGCCTCTGACAGCGGTGCATGCAGATGGCCGAGGCTGTGACTGTCCATCGATATCCGCTAATTGTTCTTTGAACTATGACGTTGTTTGAACTGTCATTAATCATTGTTATGCGCGTATCCAAGCTTGCCGTACGCCAATCCTATGGGCCCCAACTTCTCAATAAGAATTGAAGACAAGAATCTCGCGTCCTGTGGCCACCTTGGGAATTCCGGAGGCATTCCAAAGGTATATTCCATGTCAGTGCCAATTCCGTTACGACTTCGCGCCAAGTCGCTCCTGTTCATTCGAATCGACGTCGGAGTTTCACTCTGACAACCTGTCATAAATTAAATTGAAAATCGATTTGGCTGCCTGCCTCCTATCATGGTGGTGTCGTATAAAGGCGCGTTCAATGTCTAGACATCAACCCTCGCCCATCAGCAGTACTCTCAACAGTCGCAGGCAACATGGCTGTCATTTCCCTCATTCGACTTATTGCTTTGTGTGAGTACACTGCTCATGCAACCGCACTCCTCATTCTGACTCTTCGAAACAGCTACTGTTCTCGCTTTCTCTGTCGTTGTCCTGGGCTTGGGTGCTGCGTTGACATCCACAACCGAAAAATTTCTCGAGGGTTTCTTCGAATTTGCGGCTTTGGCGATCGCCACTGCCTCCCTCACCATACTTACGCTCCCTGTGATGTATGTTTTGCACCAATTCTTTGTGCCGTAGTCTCACCACACTTTTTTTCGTCCAGGATCGCCCTCGAGTTCTTGCGACCAGGCGCCTTCACCTCCCTTATTGTCGTTGAACTCTCATGGCTTTGTAAGTTCGAATTACATTCAAACCATATCTGCAGTCGCTCATGATTATTCCAGCCATCCTCTGGGTGCTTTGGCTTGCCAGCGCCGCAGATGCCGCTCAGGCCGGATCGATCTTCTTCGTTGCAGGCTGTGGTGACTACGGTGACAGCATCGTCGACGCCGCATGCAGAGAGACCGCTGGCATCCAAGCGTTCTCCTTCCTGAGCTGGCTTATCCGTGAGTATCATTCATCCACGTATCGCGCCTTCGATTTATCCTGATGTTATTCTCCAGTGATGGTTTACACTATCCTCCTTCTCGTGCTGTCGATTATCGCCGCGTCGCGCAAGCACTCCCAGGTGTGGAAGTCCACCGTCGCGGAGGCGCCATTCTTCGCACCCAGCGCTGCGGTGCCGCCTGTGACGTCCCAGCCAGTCTCTGCGCAGGCTGGATCGTATGGCCCAGCCGCAGTCACTGGCGGTTCATATGGCGGATACCCCGTTTCGCACACTACCGGCGCGTCTGAGGGCGGCATTGGGCCAGCCTCTGTGCAGGCGGGCACGGTTCACCACTCTGTTTGAACGGAATTCAAAGCATCAATAATATACATGACCTTTTACGTTGTTTTGAGTAGTACATTATCCTCCGGCTAAAATACACAGCCAGTTAGTTCACGATTCGTTTTCAAAGGAAGGGAGCGTTTCCCGTCTAAGGAAGAAGAAAGCAAATCGCTGATGCGGTTAGGCTGCACGGATGCATTTCATTGACACCTCGAATGGCGCCTCGCCAAAGCACGTTGCTCGTTTTTACGTCCGCTTTATTTTTGGTAGCCGGAAAAGGAAATTCCCCAACCAACCGCTTAGCTGGCGTTACTTGCGGGTTTGACCCCAACTTTTTCGACGAGCCACGTCAAGCCCTGTGCCAGCCTTATGGACGCAGTCTTTATACCCCTCGCGGAGCTCGTCGGCGCGTCCGTCGATCAAGTCAAAGTAAGAGTAGAGAGGCAACCAAGCACACAAGTTTTGACTCTGAAGGTTTTATTCCAACTTCCAGCTTATATCATGCCTCTTGGCCGCATATCCGCTCGGGAGTCTGTTCATTCGCATGCCGTCGGAAAAGCCGGCGTTGAAGCACCTATTCAGCATCGCTATCACGCTGCTGTTCTTCTTCCCGGTGCTGCAGATCTACTCTGCGTTCTTCCAGCTTCTGGCAAGCGTGCTAGGGACGTACTACCTCACCCGGTATTACAAGAGCTCGAAGATGCCCTGGGTGGCATTCGTGTGAGTGAAAACGCGCCTGAGCGCGCGATGTTATTGACCCTGGCTTGCATACAGTTTCGTGATGGGACATCTCACTATAAAGTGCGTACTACATATCTAAGCTTGGCCCAGACAGACGTGTGCCGACTTCGTATCAGCCATGTTATACGCTCTATCAAGAATTTCAGCTACGAGACGTTGGAAGTCACAGGACCACAGATGGTGCTCACTATGAAGCTTACGACGTTTGCGTGGAACGTATACGACGGGAATCGGCCGACCGAGGTATGTATGCATTTCCTGCCCACTCGTGGCCCCTCTCCTGATTCATGCGCATGCAGGATCTGGATAAATGGCAGCTGGCCAAGCGCGTTACCAAATTTCCGTCGCTGCTGGAATTTTTGGGATATTCGTGAGTGCACCCATCGAATTGACGAGCATGTATCTCTAATTTGCGACAGATTTTACTTCCCTGGGATCCTCGTCGGGCCGTACCTCGATTATGCGGACTACATGGATCTGGTCAACGAGACCGTGTTCAAAAACATGCAACTGAAAAGCAAATACGGGCGCAATATCCCTTCAGGTAGGAAGCGCGTTGCGTACCGGAAAATGGTCAGCGGCCTTGTGTACCTCGGCATATTTGTCGTCTTCAGCGGCACATGGAACTTCAGTATCTCTCTCACTCCCTGGTTTGTCGAGCAAAGTCTGTTCAGCCGGCAAGTCTCATATTTAAACATCGGTCAATTGTCACTTAGTTGTCGCACCGGTCAGGATTGCGATATATCAGGTTTGCGGCGTGGTGGAACGCATGAAATATTACGCCATTTGGACCCTCACTGAGGTTTGTCTTGCCAAAACCCTATTTGTCGTTTTCTCACTATTGGGACCAGGGCGCCAGCATTTTAACAGGGCTGGGGTTCACCGGGTTCACTCCCACGGGTGAAACCCTGTGGAACGGAGCGGCGAATGTCGACGTGCTCGCCATCGAGCTCCCGTCCAACTTTAAAGTTCTGCTCGACGCGTGGAACATGAAGACGAACGTCTGGCTCAGAGAGTGCGTGTACAAACGCGTCACGCCAAAGGGCAAGAAACCGGGATTCCGGAGCAGCATGATCACGTTCGCGACCAGTGCTTTCTGGGTGTGTTATCCGATTCAGTCGCCCAGGCTCTCCTCCAACTCTAATATGCACCACAGCACGGAATCGCGACCGGCTACTATCTGACTTTCTTGACTGGGGGCTTCATCACGACCATCGGACGCCTTGCGCGTGCCAGCTTCCGGCCGCTTGTCCTGCCGGCCCCCGGTGCCCCGCCGTCATTAGCCAAACAGGCGTACGACGTCGCGGGCACAGTCGTCTCTATCCTGTTGCTGAACTACGCCGCATCGCCGTTCATGCTGCTGACGGCCACGAGCTCGTTCACCAGCTGGACGCGGCTGGGCTGGTACGGCCACATCATTATCGGTGGCGCCATGGTGTTTTTCTACTCTGGAGGAACCAAACTCCTCAGGGGGCTGCAGAAGAAGCAGGCCGCGAAACAGGAGTCGGGCACGACGACCCCGGTACAAGAAAAGCAGTTTATGGTCCCGCCGTCGTTCGACCAGCTCGTGCCACCCCAAAAGTAAGGCAGTGTGTAGTTGCGCAGCCATCTACTTAGTCTACCTAGATTATTAT
The DNA here is from genome assembly GCA_029204085.1 of Mycena sp. CBHHK59/15. Taxonomy (NCBI): domain Eukaryota; kingdom Fungi; phylum Basidiomycota; class Agaricomycetes; order Agaricales; family Mycenaceae; genus Mycena; species Mycena sp. CBHHK59/15. The sequence continues at coordinate 292,614 of JARGXW010000017.1, read as the reverse complement.
TTTGCTTCATATAATAGTTTTCCCATCACTTCTGAGCAGCCTTAATCCGCTGTTGTGAACACGAGGCGTTCATCTCGGTTTCGCGGTTCATGACCCGGGCCATCGAATCCCCACTGCACACACGGTGATCTGCCCGATCGCCTCCCCGATCGTGCTCGATGTCGACACCCAGCACGCATACCCCGGCCGTTCCGCCGCCCGCGGACCAGGACGAGCCGGACGAGGAGTGGAAGACGCACCAGCGGCAGCTCATCGAGCGCGTGTATCAGAGCATGATCCAGGAGGCTAAGGCCGGCTCGAGCGCGGCCTGCAGGGCGTGAACGCGAGCGAGGCGGGCGCGCTGGACAAGCGCGCAAGTATGACCGAGGCGTTCAAGGATGAGATCGCCGCGATTAAGCGCATGGCGAGGAGGAGTTGCTGCATTCGGTGAACCGCGAGCGCGTAAGGCGGCGGCTAACGCGGGAGCTGGGGATGAGCGAGCCGGAGGATAGTGTAGGTGTTGCTTGCGAGCTTCATTGTTAGCGCTGCGTTGCTCAATGTCCCGCAGAACCACGCGAGCAGAACTGGCACCCAGGAACAATTCGCAAGCGAGTCTCCACCAGCAGCGGCAGACAGCCCTCTCAGTGCACCGGATCCAGAACCGGAGCCACACGCAAAGGAGACGGGTGTGGTGAAAGATGACGCTGCCGCTGACGGGAGGGCGGAGGAGGGCCCCGGCGCACTGACCATCAAGATGACACGACTACCTACTGAACCACCTGTGAACGGAAGTGTCGGCTGGGTGAAGGCGAGCGATGCCGCGCGCAAGTATGAGTTAGCTATACGCCAGAGAGCGAACTCAAAAACGGAGGTCACACAAGCAGCACCACCGCCACCGCCGCCGCCTCCTAAGAAGTGGGTGTCGGCGAGCGACGCGGCGCGGCGAACGGCGCAGCGCAAGGCAGAAGCCCAAGGTGCTTAGGGACCGGATCACAGGGCTCAAGGTGTGAGGGCATGCAAGAGAGGATAAGACGTGCATACAAAGAGTGTAAAGTAGCCATGGCATAACACATAACGCAAGTACCACCCGATGTCCAACTCGGACATGCTCCTGGATGCCGATTTTGAGTAAGATCGATTAGACCTTGAAACCGCGGGACTTTCTGCGACCACGACCTTGCTCGAACTGTGGGGTAAAATGAGTACATCTGATAAGAATATATGGAGTTAAGCTTACTTTGCGGCCCTTCGAGATGGTGTATGGCCTCTTGTGTTTGTGGGGGCCTAGAGTAGTCGCGTCAGCTATTACAAAAAGTCAAAGAAACGGTGTAAGACTGACCCATGCCAAAGTGCTTGTTTGCCTCCCGGGCAGTCTTCTTTCCCGCAGCAAAACTGTGTTAGCACCGGTAGGAGCCCGGAGAGCGAGCTGGTCCAGCGTCAGTGCCTCCCCACCCGCGTTGAGGATGCGCTCTTTTGCGGCACGCGTGAAACGGAGAGCGGCAATGGTAAGTTTGGGTACTTCCATCATGCGGATGTCATCGGTGACGGTGCCGACCGAGACGATGATTTTATTGGGGAGGTCGACGGTGTTGGACGTCTCTTTGACAATCCGCGACAACGACAAGGGTGCACGGTTCATCTTGGAGAGGAAAAGGCGGTGGAGGATGACCTTGTTGAAGCTGGCATCCGTGCGCCGTGCCAGGAAGCGGTAGAGCTGGGAGGATGAGCGGGTGTATATAGTGGACACATGAAAATTTGTACCTTGACGAGGAGAAGCAGATACGGATCCTCGCTCTTGGGGGCGGTCCTGTTGCCCTTCTTGACGTGGTGGGCGGTGATGTCGATACCCTGGAAGACAACGGGGGTCAAGAGGGCCCTCGGGAACGCAGCAGATGGCGAGCTCACCATCTTGGTCTTGCTGAGAGTGTATTTGGACTTGTTAAAGTTGCAGGTGGCCAAAGGCAACTGTACAGTTCGGGTTTAGAGTTCAAGCTCCGCTTCAATCGGCGCTCCGCAAATTGATACGGTCAGTGCAAGCACCTGGGGCCAGCGACGTTGCTGAATCTACTGACGAGTACTGTGCTAGTCACACTCTTATTTTACACACAGCTCTGAGAGAGACCACTGATCGTGCACTGGCGCTAGCCTGGGGAGCGGGGTTTGAAAAGCTGTCAGAGAGAAGCAACAAGCGTAAACAGCTCCTTCTGCTGAACCACGATCATGGTATGTTCCATCGCTTTTCTCCTGCGAACGATGTTGATTTTGTCGGCAGTACGGAGACAATACTGCCCCTGCTGTCGATCCCTACTCCGACGACTACACCAGTGCTCCCCCGCCGCTGCCTGCTGACGGGCCAACCCGTCGCTCTCGCTCCCGTAGCCCAGTTCGCAGCTCCGGTGCTGGAGCTGGCTACCGTAGCCCGTACCGCCGCAGGTCTCCGCCCCCACCTACTCGCCGTCCGGCTCATGCCCCAATTGTCCGTTGACAACGCCTGCACCCATTTTTTGCGAACAATACTTACAAGTCCCAGCAGGCGCCCAATCCCTCCAACGTGCTGGGGGTATTCGGCCTGAGCATCCGTACGCAAGAGCGCGACCTTGATGAAGAGTTCAGCCGTTTCGGAAGGGTCGAAAAAGTCACTATCGTGTACGATCAAAGGGTCGGTCCTCCTGCCGGTTGCATCCCTTGAACAGTTCTCATGGATACAAAAGCAGTCCGATCGATCCCGCGGGTTTGGTTTTATTAAAATGGCTACCGTCGAGGATGCAACCAGGTGCATTCAGGAGCTGAACGGCGTTGTACGTTACTCTTTTTTTCCATGTTAATCGATTGCATTGACAGTTGGTACTCAGGATTTGAACGGCCGTCGCATTCGCGTCGACTATTCTGTCACCGACCGTCCTCATGCTCCGACCCCAGGCGAGTATATGGGTCATCGCCGCTCAGGCGTCCGTGACTCGTACCACGGTCGGGACTCCAGGGACTCGTACCGTGATCGGGACTCATACCGCGACCGCGACCACCGCCGCGACAGGGAGCGTGATCCCTATGGACGCGACAACCGGGACAGCAGGGATTGGCGCGACCGTCGTAGCCCGCCGCCCTCCAGGGGCGGAAGGTATTCCCCCGACAGGCGTCGCAGGAGCTACTCCCGAAGCCCTCCAAGAGGCAGCAGTCCGCGAAGGGATTACGATGCGCCTGCTGCCCCCGTGGCAGCGTCCCCGGCGGACGCCCGGTGGTAAATCGCACCACGCTGCTCGTCGGCGTTGCAAGCAGTCAAGGGGCAAAAAAAAAGTCGGGCAAGAGGTCAATTACCCAAGTGATGAAGAGGTTTCCGGTTTCGGGGCGCCTCAAGTTTCAAATTTTCATTCTCTACACAAAATCCGTGAAGATCTGGACCGTATTCGATAGCAAATGATCCCAAGTTTTCAAGTTTTCCCGTCGCAACTGTTTTCCTAGTACTCGTCGTTCTCGCTGTCTTGTCTCCCTATGTTTTGCAAGTACAAGAGTCTTACGTCGGTGGCCGAAGCTGCCCTTGAAAGTGGTGAAAATGGACAGCTATACAGCAGAGGTCCCTGTTCTGGTAATCCGTGTTCTTATTACCTGGCGGTGCTTACGTCCCGCTTGTCTGGTTCGCATACCTACTGGGCGCTTATCGAAGACGGGTTTCCCCACTGTTTCTCCCACATGTTCTGATGGTAGGTATGGTGTGTAAGTCAGCCAGCTCCCAGGTGTCTTTCATAACTGCTCTTGTTTCTGTTTACGTACCATCAATAAAGATTTTGACTGAAAGTCTTGTGTGGACGTGCCCTGAGCGTCGTACAATAAAAATGGACGCTGAGATTCTGTGAGGGAGGGAGATGTATCACTGCAATGGTCCACAGAACGTATCTAAAATGATCGCAATCCATTTTGGGCCGATCGCAAATAAGCGCCAAGCGCCCAAGTTTTCTCCCCAGCCCACTGTCCACTTTGCGAAAGTCTCTACAGAGACATCGACATGCCTCGTATCCGAAAGAGTGCGTTCGCATGAATCTTGCGAGGATGCCTGCTCACCGTTGACGCCAGAGACCAGCAACCGCGGCTCGACAAATGAGCGTAAAAAGATCCTGCACAAGGTGCGGGAGAGCCGCAAGAAAAAGGTAAAGGCGGCGAAAAAGAACCCGCAATGGAAGTCCAGTGGGTGCTCTACGTCTCTCTCGGCGCCTCGGTGTTGAGCGCGTTGTTGCCGCAGAACACAAGAAAGACCCCGGGATCCCGAATAACTTCCCGTACAAGGACCAGATTCTGGCAGAGATCGCTGATCAGCGGCAGGTGGTGCGTTGCGTTCAGCATGGGGGGAGCTTGCTTGATTCATTGTGCTCTGCTCTAGGTCGCGGAGGAGAAGCAGCGCAAAAAGGACGAGAAGAAGACGAAAAAGACCGACAGCGACGTCGAGGTGGCCGGCTCGGATGGCGACGAGGTTTTCGCCGAGGTCAAGGCTCTGGGGCTGGCACAGGGCTTCGATGGCATCGCGAGCCTCAGTGCGAAGCGGCTCGACAACACGAAGCTGCGGCCACGGGCCGTCCCGGTGGTGGTCGAGGACGTGGAGGAGGAGGAGGAGGTCCCGGTGCTCATCAACCGCGACCTTCCGGACCTCAAGGCCGTCTTGGAGCAGGCGGACGTTGTTCTGCAGGTGCTCGATGCGCGGGACCCGCTTGCGTTCCGGAGCGCACACCTGGAGGAGTTGGCGGGCGCCAAGTCTGGGCAACGGGTGCTCCTTGTTCTCAATAAGATCGGTATGCTGCGCCCTCCGTGTTTATCTCCGCGTGTATCTGAAATGCAATTCGAAACAGATACTTGTCCGCGCGAATCTGTCGCTGCATGGGTAACGTATCTACGCGCACAACACCCAACTCTGCCGTTCCGCGTTGCGTCGTCGTTCCTGCCCGCTGGCCCCGAGCTCGTCAACAAGGAGAAGGCCAAAGGGAAAGCGAAGGAACCGTCGACCAACGCTCTAGGCGCGGACTCCGTCCTCGAATGTCTCGCTCAATGGGCGGAACAGAAGGATGGCGACAAGCCGCTGTGCGTCGCCGTCGTCGGGTTCACTAACGTGCGTACGCGTGTGGCTGCTCGGGCTCTTGCATTTATTTACCAGCCAACTAGGTGGGAAAGAGCTCCGTGATCAACTCTCTCCTCCGGAAGTCTGCTCTTCCTGTATATACTCTGGCGACGTCGTCGCGGGGCCCAACGACCACGACGTTCTCCCAGGAAGTCACGGTCGAGGCGAAGGGCAAGCAGATTCGTATCATCGATACGCCTGGGATCTCATGGGCGGGATGCCCATGCGGACGCGGATGAGGACACGGACACCGAGCACGCCGAGAACGTCCGTGCTCGGGATATTCTTATGCGGAGCAAGGGCCGTATAGACCGCTTGAAGGACCCAGTATTTGCTGGTGAGTCTGCATTGTATGCATACGACCATTCCATTCTTTAATGCTTCTTTTGTTAGTCAAGCACATCGTATCGCGGTCCGATACCGAGGATCTGATGCTGCTCTACAGCCTACCAGCTTTCTCCGCCGGTGACTGCGACTCATTCCTGTCGTGCGTGGCCCGCGCAAATCAACTGGTGAAAAAAGTGCGTCAGAACCCGACGCGTCACGCACACAACTGACTATTGTTCTAGAAAGGCGACTTGGACCTGGTGGGTGCCGCGCGCGTCGTTCTGCGCGATTGGAGCACAGGCAAGTTCCCGCGCTATGCGGTGCCGCCCGCAGCATCATCAGCCGCGGCGCTTTCGCCCGCGGACGAAGCGGCGTTAGCGACGCTCCAGACCCGGAAGGAGCTCCGCAAGGCCCGCGGGCTGGTCAAATTCACATGCGGTGCCATTGAGACGCGCAAGGCTGCGATCGAAGAACCGTGGGCCCCGCGCCTGTAGAAAAGGACGCCGAAGCGGAAGATGAAGATGAAGATGAAGATGTGGGTGGCGACCCGATGGATGAGCACGGGGATGAGGATGGATCAGAAGGGGAGGGAGATGACGAGGACGAGGAGGACGAGGCAGAAGAAGAGCCCCCAATATTGCTCTCTGGAAAGCAAAAACGAAAACGCGCAACGGAGAAGGCGCCTCCGCCCCGCAAAAAGGTGTCCTTCGGGCCTGACCCCAAAACTTCCAAACAAGCCCGTTCAGCGGGGTCTCTGCTGCGGAAACCCACTGCCCCCACAGCGGCAAAGGCTCCCAAGCCCGCAGCACCTCCTGTGGCTACGAAGAAGGAACGGAAGGTCGCTAACGCCGGGGCCAAGCCGAAACCCTCGCAACAACAGGCGTCTGCTGCTGGTGGTGCTCAGGGAGAGGAGTACGACTTTGGCAAGTTCTTTTGAACTCTAAATATACATGCACCCTGGTTGCACGGAATGTCGCAACGACGTCGTAGAAAGTATTAATCCACGTTGCTTTGACGTTGCTATACTATAACCTAAATGCTACTATGTACATTGAGTGTGAAATTATACCGTATGTTCGCGGCGACATCGGACTCGTTCGACGCGGGCCGTTTCAGAAGATGCCTCATGACACCATAGCTGAGCCACGGATCCCACATGTCGTCTGCATGCATGTTGAACGATGGTTTGCTCCAGACTAGCATGCCACCCGGTACTTACGCTTGTCCGTTGTTCAAGACTTCAAAGCTTCAAGCTGTCTGCGCGGCGCGTGAGGCAAGGAGCGCTTGAGCACTCGGTAGCCACTACAACCCAGCTGTCTAGCTGTCTGACCCCGAATCTTTCATTCTTGGAATCATTAGACCATCCGCACTTGCTGTTTAAGGCAATGACAGCTCGTGTCCTCAGCGAATCATTCGAGTTTCCTTGTATATCCCACTTCCATGCTACCGCGATCCACGGGAGAATTCGAACGGGCACCACAATGCACACGGTCTCCATGTCCCTTTGCTTCCAAATCAGTGGACAACTGGCATGACGTCAAGCAAGAACAAGATATATATGGACGTCTGTGTTTCGATCCTGTCCTACTTGTTCTCTGGGACCCACTCAACCACGTCCCTTGCTTCCGGGACTTTCGCCGCTGGTTACCCTCATCGGCTAATGCCTCTATTGTCCTCCTTCTCTACTTAAGCTCCCTTTAATTTGCCCACGACTCACTATTCATGCCAATCGCCCATCCACCCATCGATATTTCTTTCGTCCGTCGTCGGCAATCCCTTACCTGCCGTAGGCTTGACTTTTCGAGCCCTCAAGGCGAAGCTCTCAGCGAGAATCTACCTCGGATCGAAAGGGTATTGCGATATGCATCGAATTATTGTTTCATTCCTGAACATGCCTTCCTGACAGGTTACTCCGGTCTCCCGAATCAGTTCTGGCCGGAATAGAACTGACGCCGCCCACAATGCTGTTCAAGCCAAGAGCGACACGCTCTTCACTGCCTTCCCCGTTGAACTGCGAGTCGAGGTCTTCCTCCAGTTCTGTGGGATGTACCCTCCTGTTAACAAAGACAAGGGCCCGTTGATGCTTCTCCAAGTGTGTCGTGCTTGGAGACAATTAACTTTGCAAACACCACAACTGTGGCGTTCTTTCGCATTGCAGATTGGTCCCCGCCTCACCGGTCCCGAGCATAGCGAGTTTCTTGTGTCTACAATCGAAGGGTGGATAGAACGTTCCCGAAATATTCCGCTTTCCTTCGAATTGCATTACAAGCCCGATCGGTCCACAGCGAAACCTGTCTTCGACGCCACATACACGAACCTAATCCGGACCATCCTTCCATCATCGGCTCGTTGGCGCGATGTTGCTCTATCCGCACCGACTACCTGCCTATCGCCATTGTTGGAAGTTTCGCCGGACAGTTTCTCCGGTATCAGGTCGCTCCGCGTGGAGACAGCTGGGCCATGGGGTAGCCTTTTCGGTCTCAATAGCTTAGGATTTAATTGGGCTCAGCTAAGAGAGCTTGACCTATTCCTCATAGCGACTCCGACACTCGACGAGTGCTTGCACATCTTAAAGGAGGGCGTGAACCTTACACGATGCACTATGAATGCAATCTGCGTGTTCACCGCCAGCGCCCCGGAACGCGTCGCCCTTCCAAAGTTGCGGCATTTCAGCCTCACTCTATATGGGAGAACCAGTAGTGTTTTGCCACAGGATCAGCCAGAATCGCACCTTCTGTCGTTTCTGAACACGCTGTGTCTCCCTGGGCTCGAGTCGTTGCAGCTCAGCTGGAACGCGACTTCGGGACCAAATCAGGGATATTATTGGTCCGATTTTTTTACAGAGTTCCTGACCTTCCTGGAACAGCTAGGGCCATCCCTGACGGCTCTGCACCTTTTCTACCTTCCCTTCAGTGTCGCGCAAGTGCTCAAGTGCCTCAGGGTTCTTCCTTCCTTAAGGCACCTGGACCTTCGTTTGCCTCAAAGTGACAGAGAGCACGATTTCGTCAACGACGAATTTCTGGGTGCCCTTGCACAGGAACCTGGTCTTTCTGAAATTGTGCCCGTGTTGCAGAGCATCCGGCTGGAGAGCCGTGGGGAATCGTTCACAAATTCCGCCTTACTCGGTTTCATCGCATCGCGCTGGAGACATCAAGGTCCTCCCACCAATGGCGCGCTCGAGTGCTTTGAACTTGTTTCGCCGAAACGGTGCGTAGAGTATCGTCCTCAGATGCTCAGGGATTGGGAGGAAGGGAGGTTGGACGTGGCGGCTGGGTTGAAGTGCGAATGCAAGATGGTGGACGTGCTGTCGTCGTTTCTGGGCAGAGCCTCGTATGGACGGAGGACCTGCTTTCTGAACAGCGGGTTCTCATCGGACATTCGACATTTCCTTGCACTGCATTAGGCAATATGTAAAGTTTGTTTTAGGTAAAGAATGGACAAGTGGTCATTGTGTGTAACAGAACAGTCTGAAACATGGGGATAACGTCGAGTTGCATTCCAAAGCATCTCACCGGACTCGTGTACATATTATTTTACTTTCCAATACAGGTAATTTTTTCACTGATCCCACTGGTGTCTGCTGCCCCGGAAAAGATGCACCAGCCCAACAGGAATGAGGTTCGGATCAACAACCTCAAGGCTCCCGAATTTTTTGACGAGTTGGTTCCTGTGCATCGTATTAGATTCAATGACCATATACGGATAGTGGGACGAAAACGTACCCATAGAGCGACAGCACCCATCGATCGTAGAAATCCATCCGCCGACCCTCCATTGTCAGCGACATCGGCACTCTCAGCTCCTTTGGCTTGGCTGTGCGCATCAAATCGCAGTACTGGTTTTTCCACGCGGGCAGTCCCGTTTCGCGACGCGCAATGTACTGTTTGAATGGCGGGAATATTGTGTCTCGCAAGGTACGAGTCGTAGCCGAGTTCCACTTCTCTTGCAAGCGCTGGTAATCTTCAGTGTCCTTTGCCATCTGCTTCGCGAATTGGGATGCCGGCTCGGAGCCAAAGGCATCGCGCACGGCCAGCAGCTCGATCAACGGATTTCGCAGTTCCATCCCACCGCTGTAAATAACATTAGCGAGCCCATCTTTCTCCCAGCAACGAGATAGATGCTCTCACCATGCTATAGGGAAGTAGAAATACCCGTCGGGTAGATCGTCGACGTCGAACCTTTCTCCGATGACGGACCGCAGATGGCCTACGGCACCGGACGAGGACGGAAACAACTCGCGCTGAATTCGGGCGAGGGTGTCGATCATGTCGTCAACGTGGGCCTGCCCGAGGCACAAGGCGGGTCCAAACGAGACGGTTGGGCGCGCGCCGAAATTCCGCGAAAAGAAGGCCATGTATTTGTTGTAGGCATTGATCCATCCGAAGACAGACTTGGTGGCAGAAAGCTGGCGGCGAAGTTCGACGATGTGCTTGTCGACCTCTGCCTGATCGATGACAAACCGCGACTGGGTCGAATCGAACTTGAGGAATCCCCATCGTATGTCGCCAGACGGTAGCTCGGGAGCGACATCGGCTCCCACGCAGGCCGAGCCAGTCTTGGTCTCGTTGAAAGTTAAACCCGCTAGTACAGCGTACTGGGAAGACGTCAGTGCTGTACAAGAGAAAGCGTAAGTTGCTGACTTTTTTCATCTCGGCCCACGCTGCCACACACTTTTCTGATTTAGAATCCCAAAACCAGATGTCGTCGTGAATGCGATGAAGGAAGAGCCCGCTCACACGCTGATTGACAGCAAAATCGAAGCCGAACAGGACCACTTCGCCGAAAAGCGCGCTCAGCGCATACGATATGGGCGTCCCACATCGACGGAGTCGGGGAGCATCACCAGCTTTGTCATCCTTGAACGTGAGCGGGACTTCAAGGAAAGCCCTGAAAAAGCCGAGCCACTTCTGGGAAACTCCAAAGAACGCGAGACACGTGAGGATAGTGTCGAAGGCGAGAGACGGCCCAAACCACTCCAAATCCGTACAGACGACGGTGTGCGTTTTGTGCAACGTGGTGTTGAGATAGCATTCCGTCGCCACGGCATGCAGCAACTCCTGTTTCACATGAGACGCAGGAACCTGGGTCTGTCGACGTTTCCCCAGTCATCGTACGAAGGGGAAGAATCAACCTGACTGGCAAGTTGACCAACGAGGAAATGATCGCTGCGTAGAGTCTGACGATGGGAATGAATGCCGGTGGACGAGGTTTCCCCAAAATAAGTCTGGCGTTCTTTAACTTCTGATCGCGACAGAGGCGGGAATGCCTGTTTCCACGCCTTGGACGAGAAGATGTCGAGGCAATCCTGCTTGAATTTGACCTGCCACATGATTCCGATGTATTGCAAGAAAAGAGCGTCGAGGACATCTGGATCCGTGAAAGCACGGTATTTGCCGTTGAGGTGTCTCCGCATATCCACCTGTGCGCCGTGTGCTGGCCAGGTCCATGCCTCGATGCTGGCAAGCCTCATGGTCATTACAGTTGCGAGTTCGTCCAGAACTGTACTGTTTTGAGAGAATTCGCGAAGAGCATCTTGTTTTTCCTGGTGCATGAGGTCCGTAGCCAGGAGAGACTTGATCGTCCACTGCATATCATCCGCAGTGATGACGCGACTCTGCAAGTCCTCTCCAAACTGCTCCATACCTTGGCGCATATTGTGCAACACCTCGCCTGAGCTCTCGTCGGAAAACAGATCGGAGAGGTACGTCGTAAGACCATCTGTGTCAATGACTTTCGGTTCAAAAATGATTGACTTGAGTCGTTCCTGTTGCTCGAACATCTCCTTTCGCCCCACCTCAACAAAATCGTCCGAGGTTTTCGTTCGCGGCATATTGGCAGAATCCTGCGCGACTACGGAGTCACCACTGGAAAGCCACTCGTTGAATAGACGACCAAAGAGTTTTGCAAACTCAAATCTGGTCACCGAGTGGCGGATATGGGCCTCAAGAGTGTCCGCCCAATCCTGGACGACAGCAGGACTGAATCCGGGATCCTTGCGCGCTTGCAGCAACCATAGATCAAGGCTCGACAAGCCCAGCTTGTTTGCGATGACCGTTAGCTGGTCAGTCGCACCTGAGCCGCGCCAAGATCGAACAGCCTCGAGGAGAAGCTCAACTCTACGAGGAAGATCATGTCCCAAAGCAGAGGCTTTCTCGATGACGACAGAATGTGCGTCGAAAGCTAGTCTCTGCTTTTCAAGCTCCTCGAGCTTGATCGAGGTGATGAACTGTAGAGTCTTCCCGAAAGAGGCTGAGGGCTGCCCACTAGAGTAAGGGAAGTGAGTATATCTGTAACATGAGGTGCAGATGAAGGCTACAGACCTTGACCCAGCTCCACCACTGCTCGTTATGCCTTGACGGCCACCTCCGGATGGTTGGAGACTTCGTATGGGGCCAAACGCGCACATAGCTCTTGTTGGAAGTCTTAACGGTGAAGTTAGGAGTGGCGTCGCCTCCTTTTGTACTGCAGAAGCCCAGGCGTAAGACTCCTTTCCATTCCGCTTCGGGTCCGAGAGTACATTTATTTGAGGAGTCAGTACTAGTCAATACCAGTCAAAAACCAGTCCTGAGTCAATTCGAGTATTATGTCTTCGAAGCGGAGCCAGTTCACTGAATTTGTTGAGTACCACAGATGCGCAGTAAACCCACACCGACTCAGGTGTGAAACATAAATATTGGGTTGAAAGGTGGCATTGGCATGAGAGCGCTGAGCTTCAAGTGAGTGTTGAGTGAGCGAGCAATGAGCAAGTCGGGATGGTGACGGCAAGCAGCAACAAACACTGAAATTTCAATTCTGTCAAATATTTCTGTCCAATGCCCAAGGAACATCGGAAGAGAGGCAAGAAGAAAAAGCCAGAGCCGGAATGGCAACCTCCTGTACAGGAAGCTCGGACCCGTGAACCGGACCAGGATGTCATAGCTCCAGAAGAGTCTGCCAGTCCTTCTTGGATCATCGCAGGTCCCAAGCACGCTGAAGACGAGGTCAACCCAGAAGCACCATTCGGATACGTGGATGTCAATGTAAAAGCGTACTTCCGAATTGTCGATGTTCAAATTCGAGACTGGCAAGATACCGCTATCGAGTCCGAAGGTGGTAACGAAGACATAGATCCAAATGAAGGTGCGTTCTAGCAAACTATGCGAACTCAGAGTATCAACTGATATAAAATCTCAAGAAAGACGAATGTTCTTTGTTGCAGCTCTCACGGAGATGGTCGGTAAAGAAAAGCAACTGGCCACGGACCCAGATTGTTCGCTCATATTAGAACGGATGTCTTATTCTATGGATGACTTTGTGCGTCGCGTCTTCGTTGATAGTTTATTGGCTCGTGAGTCGTTTCTACCAGGCTCGCGGGTTATTGGAAAGTTGAAACGGTTCAGATACGATGTGCTAGTGAAACATCGTTTTGCTTCGCATGTGTGCCAAACACTCTTCACTGTTGCAAACCAAACAGTATATAGAGAGGTAAGTTCCCGGACCTACACGTAACGGTGATATTCATAATATCTCCTCAGAAACGGGGCATGCTACCAGTGATTCCTGAATCCTCGGACAAAGGCGAGCTGCGAACATTAACACAGCTGGTGGTGGATGTGTGCGACGTGAGCGAACCCACTGTCTTTCTTACATCTATTGAGGGGAGCATATAGGAACTCTTTCCTGTTTTTGCTTCCCTCATCATGGACTCCTTTGCATCTCACGTCATTCGCGCACTACTCCTCCTGTTGTCTCCCAACGCAGCAACATCACGCGAAACTGCTCATAATGTCATGCGGTCGAAGAAAAGCAGCGCGTGGAAGGCAAAGCAAGGCCCACTCAAGTCGGTTTTCAAAGAACACGGGGGCAGAGAAGACGCGGTGGTGGACGCGCCTCCCGAGATGTTTACTCGAGCTGCTCGTAAATTTGTTCGGGTCGTTCGGCATGAGCTTGATGGGAATGAAACTAGGGCTCTAGCTGCTGACAAAGTTGCAAGTCCAACGCTGCAAGTCTGCCATTTCCCTGACTCCATTCACCTCAACAGTCACTGATAAAACTTTCCAGATGTTGCTCGCAGTTGAGGCGGATCAGCAAATGACAGAGGACCCTGACTCCCTGATGGATAGAGTTCTAGTCGGGCTAATTTCGCACACTCGTACGCCGTTTTCTCTATTGAACTGTCATTTTCTGAATGGCGTTGGCAGGTGAGCAATCTAGCAGCACACCTCAAGTCTCCGACTACCTCAATACCCTGCTTCGAGATCCTACTTCTTCCCATCTTCTGGAAACCATCGTTGATCGGTGTCCGCAGCCTGCGTTTTGCTCACTGTGGTCGATCTATTTTAAGGGTAACATGGCGAGAATAGCTTCCCATCCAGTGGCCAATTTTGTCTTGGCGAAAGCTCTAGAAAGAGCAAGCATCAGCCAACTGGATGAGGCATATGCGGAGCTGCGAAATGTGTGGGGCAAGACTATCAGTGAGATTTTGAGCAAGCAACCTCCGACCACTATCTCATTCCTCATTCATCATAGAATCTTCCCGGACCGGCATTTTACGTGCTGCGATTGATCGTGCAGCAACTCTCAAAGCCTCCGGCGCTGAGATATCTGAGGTGAGATTGCGGTCGCCCCGTACCACTTTTTTCTCATATCAATAGGCCGTTTTCGCTGCATTCCAAATAAACCCCAAAGAAGAACAAAATATGCTCATTCCTTGTGTGCTTCGTCTACAAACTATTCAAGTGAGTGAATGTCCGTTGGCCATACCTTTACTTACATGTAGTAGGAGTTCAAAGCAACCAAAGAGCACGACAGGCGACATGCTAGTGATCTGCAAGAGCCCAAAGTTCAGGGGGCAGTCATCTTGCAATCCTTACTTCGCCTCCCTGAGCCCACAATCAACTAGTCATTGACAGGTACAAATCCTTTTATCAGCTCCATCCTCCATTGACTTTTGCCACAAGTTTGGCTTCTCTCTCTATGGAAGAGAGCCTTGCAATCGCACACCACGCCATTGGTTCGCGCGTACTGGACGTACTGCTCGAATCACCAACAGTACCAGTAAAGGTCAAACGTCAATTCGTCATGTCCTTCATAGGTAGCTTCCACCTACTCGTCGACGATCGTATTGGAAGCAGGGTTGGAGACCGATGCTGGGCGTTTGCTGATACTTACCTGAAGGTCAGCATAGTTTGACCCCCGTTGTTTCGATTGGTTCTCAACATCCTATGTATGTTGTCAGGAGAAGATCGCGCGCTCTCTCATTCCCCAAGAGCAATTTCTTGCTGGCTCGTACTACGGCAAATTCTTTGCTCGAAACCTCAGCTTGTACCTACTACAGCGACGGCCAGACGAATGGAGGACGATGCAAACTGACCGAAGTCGACCTGTCGCAGAGCCCAAAGTTCCAGCCCCGTCAAGTCAGGTGCTCAGTATGCCCGCGGAGAAGGAGCGCAAGAAGCGGAAACGCGATGCAGGGGGAGATGAGATTGAAGAGCTATTCAGTGCCACAATCGGCAAAAAAATTAAAAAGGCTGCCCTTATTGATAGCTTGGAGCCGGACTCCAAAGCCTCGTCAGCGGGTCAAGAAGCCGTTCTGGACGCAGGCTATCAGATGTCATGGAGGCTATCCGAACCGCGCCAGGTGAGGGGAAGGGTTACGGGAAGCGGAATGGCGGACGTTCATGATCACCGTGCGATCAAAAGTATCCTATATTTGCATGTGCTGCTAATATCTACCTGCTTGCTCGACGCCTTCGCGCTTTTCGGAATTCAGTTTAGTGAGCATAGCCAGACGGTTGCGTCCAACCCTGTTGCCCCTTCTCATCAGCATCGGCTCCAAATTGGCTCCAAATGTACATGCGGCCAATTCGCGAGTTAACGTCAACTTTGAATCAAGGGGGGCATGTACTGTGCAGCTCATCACAGGTTCACAGTGAGTCTTCAACTTCGAAATAGCCTCTTGCGTGACTTGCATTACTCATCAATAACCAGTCAAAACTATTCATAAACATGCATGACCGCTACTTCAGGGCTCGTACGCCATCCGAACTCTGAATCGGCCTCGTTGCGCTTCTTCCTGTGCTTCCCGGAGTCTGCGAAAAACTCCTTTGGCTGGGTGAGAGAACCTGGCGATTCATACGGAGTTTGGAATCAATCGAGTACTGTATCCCACCAAACATGCCTGAGGTTCCGGAGGCTTCGGAATCGGTACCAGGTGGGTGTCTGAGCCCTGAATCAGTTGTATCACGGTGGTGGGTGTACAATATACTCACGTAGGTACTTATGAGACCTGGTGATCTGAATCGAAGAGTCCTTACGATATGGTGTGGTTCCTTCTTGGCTCGGTCAGCGACGGAGAAGGATCATCGGTACTCCACGGCCTGGTACTTATGCTCAGATGGCGACTCGAGTTACGTGCGAGATATGTTTCTCTTCGAGGGCTTGGTCTTCCTATTTGCTGCCTTCTCCTGCGTTTCCGGGAAACCACCTCCCCAGCTGGGTACCCTTCACCGCCGGACCTATTTCTATGTCGGACAGTCCTACACTCCGCAAGGCAACTCTACGATTGCTGCAGGACAGATTTATGTAGAACATTTGACCCCTGCAGTGGTCACCCAGCCTCTTCCAATCCTATTCATCCATGGTCAAGGAATGACGGGAACAAATTTCTTAAACACACCTGACGGAAGACTCGGCTGGGCGGACCATTTCCTCAGCAAGGGATACGAAGTATCTATCAAAGGCTCAGACCACTGCAGCCTGCTCACGTTTCCACTTCGTAGCTGTATATAATGGACCAACCATCGAGAGGCCGATCTCCTTGGCAACAGAACGTGGATGGAACACTGGCTACCTTCGACACGTTCACCGTAGAATCGCATTTCACTGCGGTTCAGTTTTATAAGCTCTGGCCTCAAGCGATTCTCCATACCCGTTGGCCAGGTTTGTTCTCACGAGTGTTTTTTCAATAATGATTTGACATTGGTGTTAACAGGTAATGGATCTGTCGGCGACCCCGTATTTGACGAATTTTATGCTTCAACTGTACCCAGTCTCAATTCCTCTGCGGAGGAGGCAGTAAGGATAAAACATGCTGGTTCCCAGCTTCTTGACCAGATCGGTGTACGTTTTCCCTTTGCCCCTGGTCATATATTCCTGATGAAAATAGCCTGTCATTTTGCTTACTCATTCGCAAGCTGGACAATTTGGCTGGATATTGGCAGACTCCCGCCCGAAACAAGTGAAGGCCATCGTAGCGCTGGAACCTTTTGGGCCGCCTTTCATCAATGCCATATTCCCTCCGTTTACTCCCGCACGCATTTACGGTTTGACAGACATACCGGTCGAGTATTCCCCACCTATCACTTCAGCTTCAGACATTGCTCGAGTTGTAGTAAGGTGCAGCCTCTCGTCCATGCCAGGAGTTCGTCGCTGACAGATTTATTATCTTCTCAGCGAAATACCGGGTTTCACCTGCTTTCAGCAGGCAAAGCCACCTAGGCAGCTGATAAATCTGATCCACATCCCCGTATTGGTGGTGACTTCAGAAGCGAGCTATCATGCGGTTTACGACAACTGCAGTGTGCAGTATCTGCAACAAGCTGGCGTGTCCGTTCAGCATATTCCTCTTGGCGACGTTGGCATCCACGGTAACAGCTCAATACAAGACTTCCCGCAGTTCTTCGCTGACAGACTTTTGCGCAGGTAATGGACACATGTTTTTCATGGAGGAGAATGGGCCGCAAATTGCTGATGAAGTGGTCGAGTCATGGGTTTCAAAAATAAAAGTGTAGTAGGGATAGCTCAATTGAATATTGAGATACCCGATAAGCAACGTCTGCAATGGAGACTCGCCAGCTCCAGAGGTCAACGATTAATGCGTCGAAAAAGGAGTCGATATAGTACGGCAGAGCATCAAGTCATCTCGATATCACCGTCTGCAGCAGGTCTCGGTGCGCCTCGCACCACGGAATTGACTAGCTCCCGTCTGATTTCTGGCCCGATCTGTGCGTGCGGAGAAGCGCGAACGACATCCAGAAGTGCGTCTTTCTGGTCAGGAGTCAGGTCGGACGCATATCTGATTATGTCGGATCAGTCGGCAGTCTGTGGGACCAGAGGACGGTAACGAACCGTTGCGCAAACACCAAAAGACTCTGGTGCCATAACACAGGCAATGCATCCGCGTCGGCACGTGTTCGGGCCTTGTACGTGTTCGACAGGCGGATGAAGTGGAATACGAGAGCGTCGACGACTTTGTAAGGCAGCTCGAATTTTTTGTCCACGAGGACGCGGATGAAGAGGGAGTTTGGCCCTGGATGTACTTTAGCATATTTGAAGTCGAGAACGACAGACAGCATGTACCTGAGTAATCCATTTCGGCTATGCGAATCAGTGCGGCAGACGCATGGAGGACGGGAATTTTTGTACGAGCCAGGACAGACGCAACAATTGCTGCTTCTTTGAGCGAGCAGCCTTGCTAAGCAAAGGAATCAAAATCGCGCGACGTAGAAAATGATATGGGACGCCTACATCTAACATCGGAAATATTATGCCCTTGAAAAACGCGCCAGGTTTGTACAGAGCCCGTCTCAGTGCGTCATAATAATGTACATTCAGCTTCTTGTTCTGCTGGATGTCGTCGCGTATTGCATCGAGGAGCACCACACTGAGAAACAGTTGTGCTTGTGGCGGCTTCATGCTGGATATGAATATCCGGGTCGCGGCAAGACATGCATGCGGGGACCAGTTCTCCGGCTGCGTTAGAGCAAGCAGGCGTGCCCAAGCCGGAAGAGAGGGTATGACTTTGAATATTTTTGGAAGGGGCCCGGATGTATATTTATGCAGGAACATTCCGAGTCTGGGAGGAATTACAGTCAAAGAACATAGTAATAAGAGTGAGACGGACTTTGCGTAGGACGCGACAACTTTCGGGTCCAGTCCTAGCGCTGGATCTGGCTTATCTCTGTCTATATATCACGTATAGCCTAAATGATGGTGCCATCACATACAGGGTACTCACCTTGCTGTACTTTTTTTATCACGGCGGCGTTCTCAGTTTCGCTGCTTTCCAGCTTTGCAAAAATGATATCTGCAAGGGTTCTTCGTTCACCAGCATTCGGAGGATGCAGGGCATCAAGTGTTTCCATATCTCCTTCGTCTATTTCCTAAAGCACCGTCAGTGAGGTGTTTTCTTTGCAAAAACGCGCGTAGGCTCACGAAAATTTCTTCCACATCCTCGTCTTCCATTCCATCATATTCCGAGTCGTCGTCGTCTTCGTCTTCGTCCTGACCGACTCGGGGTTTTGTCATAAGCAAAGGTTTGGGCTCCTCCTCATCGTCCGCGATTTCCAGTTCATCTTGCTGATCCCGAGCAAGTTCAAAGATGCGCTTTGACGTCTTGGGGTCTAGTATAACCTGACCCCCAATGTAAGAACGGGGAAAATCGCCGCGAATAGAAAATATCAAAACCTCGGAGCCATCTTCTGTAGACTTTTTGGATTTTTGTCGCTTTCCGGGCTGCGAAACGCGCCCGTATTTTGCCTCGAGGTCATCGCCACCGAGTTGGACTAGTAGAGGGTCATGCCTGGACTTGCCTGAGGTTTTTCGTGTGGGAGGCATTGGCGGCTGTGTAGAAGCGTTCTTCCGTAAAACGTGGACAGATTTAGCCGTAGTAACGCACGCAAACACAGAAGAGCCCCTTGACGTTGAACGTTGAACGCCAACCGCCACGTATCAAGCCCTCTGCCCTGAGTACTTATCCCACAATCTCCCCCTTCACTAGAACCACCACCATCTGCACTATGGCCGCCGCTCCGGTATGTTTTTTTGGCAATCTTGTCGCGCCTCACTTTTTGATGCGTTCAGATCAAAACGCTCGACAAGGACGGTCGCGAAATCACCACCGTCGGCTTCCAGCGCTTTGGGTTTGACTCCGAGGTCCCAATCGATGTCCTCCGCTCCCTGTATCTCCGCCCGCACTATGTCTTGTCGGCGAATGATACAGATGCCAATCTCCAAGAAAACTCCCAGCACGCCCAGTTTACCCAGGGCACGGATTATCAGTCCAAGTCGATTTTCCATCCCGACACCAAAGCCATCTCCTACACCACCCTGTCGCGCTTTCCGCCCGTAAAACTTCTCCCTCCGTCGGCCCGGAAGCGCGTTCTAGTGACCGGTGGTGCCGGCTTTGTGGGCTCCCATCTCGTCGACCGTCTTATGCTTCTCGGCCATGAAGTCACTGTCATCGACAACTTTTTCACTGGCTCCAAAACTACCGTCAGTCACTGGATCGGCCACCCCAACTTTGAAATGGTCCGACACGATGTCGTCGAGCCTTTCATGATTGAATGTGACCGTTAGTCAATCGCTGTCTTACCCTTGCGCGTCTTTATATCTTTCCCCAAGAAATCTACCATCTTGCGTGTCCTGCCTCCCCCCCTCATTATCAGTTCAACGCGGTGAAAACGATCAAGACTTCCTTCATGGGCACCCTCAATATGCTCGGGTTGGCTAAGCGCACCAAGGCTCGTTTCCTCATCAGCAGTACATCTGGTACGGTGTCAGCAGCGTCACTATCATTGATTATCTGATTGTTGGTGTGTAGAGGTGTACGGTGACCCCGAAGTTCATCCCCAGAACGAAGACTAGTCAGTCTATTTTCGTTGCAGAGGTGACACGGGCTGACCAACCATCTTAGCTGGGGACATGTCAATCCCATTGGGCCTCGCGCTTGCTATGATGAGGAAAGCGTGTGGCTGAGACTTTGACCTATGGTTTCCAACGACAGGATGGCGTAGACGTTCGTGTAGCGCGAATCTTCAACACCTACGGCCCTCGTAGTATGTACCTTTCATTCTTGATTCATTCGTCGACTAACTGCGGGCAGTGAACCCTTACGACGGTCGTGTTGTATCCAACTTCATCGTCCAAGCCCTCAAAGGCGAAGACATGACTATTTACGGTGACGGCACGCAAACGCGTTCCTTCCAATATGTGCACGATCTAATCGATGGTCTGATTGCGCTCATGAACTCGGACGAGTCGCGACCTGTTAACATCGGTAACGGCGACGAGTTCACGATCGGCGCGTTTGCAGAGCTCGTCCGTGACATCGTCGAGAAGGTGCAGGAAGAAGATGGCGAGAAGCCAGCACAACACGTCAAGATTGTCTACGAGCCCATCCCCACCGATGACCCGCAGAAGCGGCGACCGGACACTACTCGGGCCAAGGAGTCTTTGCAATGGCAGCCTAGGTGGACTGTCAAGATGGGGCTGGAAGAGATGGTCCGATACTATAAGGCGAAAATGGCTGAGGGCAGCCTTTGAAGTGACGATCCTCCTTACCTTACAACAACATAGATACGAAACACGGAAACCTTTAGATTTACTTCTTACTGTAGTTGGTTATGCTTTTGTATACTTCAGGTCTTCGAAAACGTCGCAGTGTAGTGTAATCCAATGCATGGGTATTGTAATAATTCCACCGATAAAAATACGAAAAGATGAGGGTATATACAATGCTATAGATAATGGGGTCGAAGACTACAGAAAAAGTTTATGCAGAGTAGGCTGCGAGCCAGTGACGACTTTTGCCATTGAGCCTTTGATGACCAGTTTTTCGACAGACATGGGGGTAAATGTTCCGCGGCACAGACGATTATCCTCGTGCGATATAGGTTCGGATTGGGGTATTGGAAGCTGCCCCGCTCTAAGACTTGGTTCGGAAACGAGGCGGTTCCCTGCCCCCTCGTGTGAACCGTTGGATAACATGGACAGAGAGGATAGCACTAACCTGCGTAGGATACGCCCTCGGTCTTGCTTTCGAACCAATCATCGTACGGTCTCTCGGAGTATCTGGCACGTCGTCAGGCAAAAGGAAGGAAGAAGGCAACAGCGCAACGTACTTCCGGATGGGTCGTCCGTTCGGAGCCAGAGGGGAATACGACAGCGATTCGCCCTTCCGGTATGCCACGAGCGAGTCCGTTTGCTGATGAATCAGGTCGTCTGAGAGACAGCAGAAGGATAGCGAAGAGTTCGGATCGCGTGATCGTACGCTGGCGTCGCCTGTGAGCGTCTCGAGGGTCGCAAGAGCTTCTTTCATTCGCTCTTCCACGGTGAGCGTCGGAATGACTCGTTCAGAACCGACGCGTGGGAGGCGGGAAACGAATTTGACGAATACTTGATTCACGATAGATGCAGTGCCGGGCAATACGCTGAGGTGTCCACCGCCACCTATACACACATATTAATATCGGGGCGTATCGAAGGGGAAGGACAACAAACCTTTCACGGTGTAGAGGACTGCCTTTAGGTCCTGAGCCATCCGTTCAGCATATTTGCGAGGCAATGTGCACTCGAATCTCCCTGGGAATGAGAATATTAATGAACGCAGGAACTCCCGGGACAGAAAAGTGACTGACATGAATAATCAGCACCGGCTGAGTGATGTTGGAGTATGCCTCAGCTGGCAGGGGTGTGCGCTGTTAGACGGCTTGAACATCAAAACCGAAAATTAGGGAAAGAAGACACCAACATTCAGAATGAGATTGGCTTGTTCCAAAATACGTTGGCGTTTCGTTGGGGGCATTGTCATTTCCCAATGTGCGATAAGCTGTATTGTGCATGTCAGACCCTGCACATATACAAAAGACGGAACTTACCTCGTCCCGGAGTCGGGGTGACAGTCCTTACCAGCAGTTAGCCGATAGGAATGCCATAAGTAAAATTAAGGGGCTCACAGGTCCAAGTGTGAAGGTCAACGCTTCCATGGCTACATACTCGTACGTCTCGAGGTCGTCCGCCCAGCACCAGGTCTGCAGCAACTCGTCATACGCGGTGTAAATCCACTTCAATCTGTGTCCGTTATGAGTCAAGGGTCGCGTAAGTGATCATCAAACGAACTCTGTCGGCGCTGGACTACAAGTTACGTCAGGAAAAATTATGGAATCTGTCAATGGACGCACACATTACAGAGTGCCAAACTCAGACACATCTCCGGGAACCTACGAAGGGTTGGCGCTCTGGTTGATATGGAGAGAGATGAACCCATACAGCGCGGCAAATCTGAGCGAGCAATTAACTGATATGCTCTCCAGCGCAAGGATGTGGAATGGGGGCAACTGGAGTGCCTAGAAAATGCTAGTCAGTGACCCTCAAACACGCCGCTGCCGCATGATGAACCTGATGGCAAAACGCGAGGTCCGCTGCGTCGACCCAGCTATCGTGCTTCCCACTGTAGCGGCACGTCGACCGCCCAATTACGCGCATGTCGAAGGCGATAATATTGTAGTCTGCATCCAGTCTGGGGTCATTGAACTGCGGATGGAGCCAAGAAACGTCCAGGAATGTAGGAGGAAGTATGCAGATGAGTGGTTTTTTTGGGTCGAACCCTCCCACATTGCCGAACAATGTATTGGTGGTGTAGTGGATAGAGGCGTAGTCATCGGTGCTGTGCAGGTCGACGAAAGGCATCACAATGTCTAGAGTGAGCAGGAGGGTGTCTCGAGAAAAGGTTTCAAGGTGGATGCATGCGCATCGAAGAACTCCAGTCTCGGGCATCGGTTAGAAAATTAGACACGACAGGGCACGACCCTGACGGACCAACGTGAAACTACGATCGTTCCCAATTAGGCATGGTAAGCGAAATCATTTTGAAATGTTTGTAAATTAGTGGCTAGACTCTCTGGGAACAAGTTGCAAGGTGCTCAAGCGCCTCAGTGGTAGCAAGCCAGTCAAATCACCTAGAGCTCTTCGTCCTGCGTTCGATATGAAGGTTGAACTTGGTAACCATGCGGAGCAAGCCATTAAAAAAAATTGTTGGCAACAGAAGCGATATTGCCGCTGGTGCAGTGGTAGACCTGAATGGGAAAACAAGACAAGCCATCACTCCGTTCAATTTCAACTTGACAGGTTCTGACAAGAGTTCTGAACTTGTTCTGAACTGTTCTGAAGCTGTTCTGAGAGCATCACCAGTTTGGGTTAGAGCACAATCAAAGCCCGCAAATTATCAGATGTTTGAATCCGCTGGGAGAGACTAGTCTCGCATAGACAGCCAATCAAAGTCTCTGACGACGCGAGTTCCCCGTGTTCAGTAACTCTTGGGTGCGGTGACCGTTCGGACTTTGAAATAAAAACGTGAGTGGCAAACAACACCACACTAATCGTGGTGGTCGGCAATGCCAAATTCAAACTCCGACCTTGGCCTCAGAGTAAATTGTGGGCCCACATTTGAGTAAACTTTGTATGGTGAAAAATAAAGGGCATGGGTGTACAATCAGCTTCTATTTGGCACTTTTTCTCCAAGTTGATAGGATGTATGAGAAACACCTACTCTGGCTGACAAAATGGCTCACTGCAAGAGAACGAAGAGCAAATTCAAAATTCGGCCAAATAGAACATGTTCCTGAAGTCCAAATACATAAGACTAGACCTCTAAATAGTGCCCGTACGATGCCTGTAGCACACAAAAGTTTGGTGGAGGATCATCTGGCCCAATTCCAAATCTCGGGATGTATGCTGTTCACACCCTTCAAAAAACTGTGTAAACACCTCTCCAAGTGTTTCCCAATGCTTATTGAGGAATTTTGGCTCAATTGCACACATCTGGGGGCCTTGCGAGAGCAAAACCAGAAGAGATAGGGGTAGATTCGCCAAATCCGGCAATACCACATCTTTGATCACTGATTTCCGGCAGGGTTGCCGACCACCGCTCACTTTCATAAGCAACCCACCCCACGTGACTTCCTAATCGGGCTGATGGCCTCTGATGGCCATAGATGCACAATTTACAACCACGGCGGTGCACAAAATGAATACAAAGATCTGTTATAATACCTCCTAACTCATATAATCTGGCTCTTCATAATTTTTGGTGAAATATTGAGATTGCTGAAAGCGAAATACCGAAATTTTGGTCGTAATCCGCTTTCAACTCATCAATAATACAAGAATATTGGCCATTTTTTTTTGATGCATCACCAAAAACCATTTAAAGAGTTTTTCATATCGAAATATGGATATTGTGTGCCAACGTGCTGGAATTTGAGCGAAAAGGCACTGGAAAAGGGACCAAGCCTGATTTGAAAGTCATGTGTGGTGGGTTGCTCCTACCAGGAGGAGAGGGTGCATTACTCTAGATCAAACGGAAGCCAAAGGCACCGAACCACGGACTTAGTCGGACATCTATCAAAGATGTCTGCTGTGCTCGTGTGGCCTCCGTCTGGTCCGCCCAGGCCCAGTCTGCTTAAACTGCCATAGCTGTGTGACGATGGCCAGGTCCCCACTGATCCTTTAAGCTCAGTTCCCTTGGTGAATGGCCGACGCACCCAGCGATTCCTGCATGTTTTCGACAGCGGGTGTTTCTGTCCGATGCTCTCTTTCGGAGCAATTTATCCCATATTCTTGCACGGAATCACTGAGCCTGCCTGCCACCTGGTGTATTGCTTAGCAGTGG
Source organism: Mycena sp. CBHHK59/15 (assembly GCA_029204085.1). NCBI lineage: Eukaryota > Fungi > Basidiomycota > Agaricomycetes > Agaricales > Mycenaceae > Mycena > Mycena sp. CBHHK59/15. Next base: position 267,778 of record JARGXW010000017.1, on the reverse strand, counting down.
GCACCAACGCGCCGCGGAGTAGATTGAGGCCGGACCTCGAGCCTGTTGTACGAACATTAGCTTGGAAATATACATTGAAGCCTTTCGTCTCAATCCTGAGCTGAGTTGAGTATGAGAATCAGTGCCCTACTAAACCCAGAGGAGGCCGCCCCCAGCAGACGAGTCCTCGGTGTCCAGGAAATGCTCAATCCGGAGCTACCCACAGGCCCACTTGTGGACATTCTCCCTGTGATTCAACAATTGACATCATTTTCGGAGAACCACGTTGAACTGTTGGTGCCTTCTGGCATCCAGTCCCAGTTGAAGAGTGTTCTGGCCTATCTTGAGACAATCCCCCAACCCTCCAAGTCCTCCTCGATCACTCCTGCACCTGACACAAACAGCTATACAGAGGCGCGCACAGAGGAGCAAAATGTCAGGCTAAATCATATTACAACACTCTCCGTTTTCTACAGACACCCTGTGGATGCCGTAGTCGAATACTGTAAGTACTTGTAGGGAGGCAACCGTCACGGTCACAGCAGGAGTGGTTGCGTTGCCGAAATCAAGGCGGGTCACGGTCACGATGAGGTCTGTTGCTTTGCTCAGAAACCGTGATGTGCAAAAAAATAATTGAAAATTTGCCGAAATATGCTTGAAAACCCACTGAAAAATATGCAAGTCAATTATTGCACAGACCTTACTCATAAATCAGCTTTAATTTCCCTCTAAAGCAGAGATCTGACCCAAGTTTGAATTTTTTGGTTGCCGAATTTTCAACAGTCACGGTCAAAATTGTGGTGGTTGCGTTGCCCAAATCTATTTTGCATGTCACAGCAACTTGGGTGGTTGCCTCCCTACAAGTACTTACAGTATCCGGAAACTGTTTCTTCTGGATCTGTTGGCCACCTCTTTCGGATGAATCCGAGTGATTGGCGAACCCCCGCTCTGAATATTGCGTATTCTAGGGGTAAACCTGCTGGCCAGACAATTGCTGGAAATACTGTCCAATGTTGTCTTCTTGTGGATGACTCAGGGCAGCCGGTTCCGTGCATTGAGAGTCACACAACATGTGCATTTTTTTCATATCCTTGTTTATGCCAAAATGCTTATTAGCTGTGCAACAATAGGTCAAGGCTCGAAAGTGTGCCCACAGAGTGATATAGACCTACTGTCTTTGCCACATGAGACAGCCACTAGAGACACCATGAAGGAGCGACTGCAGAACGATAGAGAAGAACATCTTCAATCGTCCTCACTGTCGAAGGATGTTTTCCTGCGCACCATGGTGTACCTTGCAGCTTTAAAAAAACTTGGGTGTAGTCGACCTTTTTCCGAGGAGACTTTTCTATCGGCAAGTGAAGAGGAGGAGGGAGAAGCGTGTGAATTGTATCTCTTTCAAACCCAGCGCGGTTATCGAATGCCAGATGGGATTTGTGAGGGGAGAGTGGTCTTTGACTATGACGACAATGAACAACCATATGTTAGGTAGGCAGGATTGAAAACCAAGATTCTTGACTCTGACGCAATTGCAGCTGTGAGCATCACAACCGTACATCCAATAAAGATCACTTCCATGATCTCTCTATCGGGGATGGGTCTTTGCACATTGATTACATTGAGGTGGTCATTTCTGGTGATGAATCCGAGGCTGCAAGAATAGAAGAAGCTGCCAATGACCTGGGGTATGGGCTTCTGTTCCAGTGTACCACTGTGGCGAACTTCTCGTCACAGAAGGCCTTTTGCTGCAAGTCGTTTCATTGATATTCAACTCTTGGCAGAGAACTGATCATATTTCTTCTAGCAATCTCCCACCGCGACGAAAACAAGGGTCTTGGGCAGATCTTGCTGCAACAACTTTCCTGCCGTAGCAAGTTCCGTGTATTTGAGCCCGTGGCAGAGTTTCAGACCATCTGTCCCTTTGTTCTTATTATTGCAAATGGAGATCATCCTCATCCAGTTCCTTTGCCAATGAAGACACCCCCAAAAATTCATGCAGCCCTGATGGAGCTGCTGGAAAGTCTTGGAGAGGATCTCCCAGACATAACTCCCCGCCGATTCATTCAACATCCCCTTGTCAAAGCATTTCTTGCGTGGATGTTTCCATCCCTCATTTGTCCTACACTCGCAGACTGGCATGTCTCCCTGGCCAACCGCTCTCATCTCAAGGCGTACATCAAGCAGGCCCGTGAGCAGCATTATCCTTTTGGTCCTGACTGGGCTGGTAAGTGTTTTGCTTGTGCGTCACATCACACGCTTCATCGCCATTTGCAGGAGTTATTAATTTGAAAGAACATCAAGATTCCAAACTCCCCCAAAAAAGTCACTATATTCGATGCATCCTGGCCATCGATCCTTCGGAACATGCTCCTCTGGGAGACGACGAAGATGAAGAAGATATTGGACCAGCTCCCAAGGGGGAAAAACTCTGGATCATCGTTTGCATGACCCCTGAGGCAAGCCGCCGACTTGTATCTTCTGGACAGTATCTCCAGAGTGACATTGGTTTCAAGCGGTTGGTCGGCTTCAAAGAATTTGAGGTGGCAAGTATGGAGAGAGATGCAAACACAAGTGCGTCTTCATTTCTATATTAGGTTTGGATGCACATTCAAGAGTTGCAGGTATCATATTTTGTAGAATATATCTCAATCGCATGACCACAGCAGCCCATCAGCGCGTTTTTGAAGAGATTGAAGCAATTGTCCTGGAAGATACCAAGACTTGCCTCAAATGGCACCATCTTCATGTGCTCAGCCCTGAGGACAGCTTCAGCAACATGATCTTATCTTGGGCTGGTGACCAGCATCGGGGTCAGGCTAAAGGCAAGTTTCCGTGTCCTTTATTTCTTTATGCTCAATCTGTGCAGGTATGGGACTTCATCTGCAGAAAATCACCTCAAAGATGAGCCGGCGAAAAGACCTATATGAGACGCACCACTTTATTCAGGATCTTATGCCCTACGAGCACCTCCATCGGAACTTCCGTGTCTGTGGCGTTCACTATTTTCGACTTGTTAAGATTTGCCCGGTTCCAGATAACGTTAGATGGCACATGCAAAGTCTAAGATGTATGGAGCACCCAGACTGGGATGGGACATTGCAAAGGATCTGCAACAAGGGCGGGAAGGCAGGGAATGGTGCGTCTTTGTGGTCACCTGTGCTCTTTCTTGATGCTACAGCTATCTTGCAGATTGGGTGAAAAACAAGCAGTACAGCCAGTTCGTCTTCGAAGGAATATGCTGGGAAAAATCCTTCATCCCACCCGTTATCTGGGAGGCTGGGGATTCCAACCTCAACTTCATAGAATCTGTCCACTGCAACGCAAACAGAGAAGGAGTCCACTGTACTCTTGTTGGTGGTCTTAAGAAAGGACAGGCATTTGACGCTCTGAAAATGAAAACACTACAAGTATGGCTATTTCTTTTTTGCCATCTTCTACTCACTGCCATCTTATAGACTTTCGAAAATTATGGCATAACTCCTTCCTATAAGACTGGTCACATTTCAGAGAACACATTCACGAATCTCAAGAGAAGAGGTCTTTCTTCTCTGTTTCTTGATAGCGAGATATTCTGACTTGCCTCATAAACAATCAGAATCACCGTCTCCTTGCTAATGAGGATTCAAAGATTGAGCGCTTCAATGAAAAGCTCCAGGCAAGTCTCGACACACTGGTCAAAGCACAGAGGGCCTTGGAGGCAAAGTGCTGCCAACTCCTGTCTGAAGCCAGGCCCGATCACCGACCAAAACTGGAGGCTGAGCTGCAGAAGAAAGTGAATGCAGAAGCGAAAGCATGGGTGTCATTCCAAAAACTTCAAGACCAAGGCAGTGCTTTGGATCATCGGGGATCTGGTAAGATTTCCATGGTCAGACAATCGATAACACAGTAGATACAGATATAACAAGTCATTTGCTATACTACATGAATTTGAGATACAATGAAATCCAAAGAAACCTATTCTGAATGCTTTAATTCTCGAGTGCGTCCACCTCGTCATCCGACCAGGAACCTCCATACTGGCTACCCAGTAGTCTGAGCAAGTCGCACTTGATCAATGCATGTCCTCACCAGTGTCTGAGCTCCTTTCTCAGATGCTGGATATCACTCTCCAGGATCCCTATGCCTCGGTCAAGAAAGGAGGATGGTAGGCGCAAAACTGAGTTGGAACTTGAACACGTAGGAACCACAGCTCCATAATTTGAAGGGGTATAGATGGGGGGGTGCAGTGACTGGGCAAGCAGTGGCGCATGGGCCAGTGTAGTGGTGGGGGACGGTCGGGCATGTGGAATAGCCAGTAACCTGTCATGTACTGTGACATCGGACTCCCTCGGCCCCCGAGAATCACCGAATCGTAACGTCCCCATTCTTATTGGCTACTTCATTCACCATATGCTCAAGACTCACTATGATTCACTATGACTTTCTTTGTCGGCGTCCTCGGTCTTCCGACGTCCGCCGACACAGCATTGACTTACATTGACTCCTACATACTCATTCCCATCGCGGAGCCTATCGGCCTCCGATGATTAATTACACTACGATATCATTTAAATAGCTCGATGTACTCTCGCTTCTAGTCAGTTTGAATATCGACTAACTTTCCCTCTTCTCAGTTCTCTTCCTCTCGGTCTTCCGCCCTCTTCCGAAATTGGACATCGGGCGTAGAGAAGGGCGCAGCGCACGAGCTGAAGCCAAGTCCACTCCCTCCGTCAGTCCCCGAGTCGGACCTCCGTCCGGCCTCCGATAAAGACTTCACACTTATATACGAAGTCCCCCCTTGTGACGTTCCTTTCTTATCGTTCACATAAAACTATTTGTCTTGACAGGACCCATCGGGATCCGACGGAATTCTGGTACTTGATAACCTTACAGGAGATGCCCTCGGATGGTTCGAACCGTCCTACGTCAATCCGGACCTGAACAACACTCCGAAATGGCTTAACGATTACAACACCTTTGTTTCGGAGCTCCAACTCAATTTCGGCACCTACGATCCCCGACAGGACGCCGAGAACGAGATAGTTGCTCTACGTATGGGCGACGGACAACAGATCCAGAAGTATCTGGTCCGCTTCAATAAGCTATCACAGCTTACAGGCTGGAACTCCGTCGCTCTCCGAAAGGTCTTTTATGATGGACTTCCCGAGCGTATTCAGCTCAAACTCCGTGATCTTCCCGGCGGGAAACCCGATTCCCTTGATGTCCTCAAGATCTCTGCTCAATCCATCGACGCCTCCCATTGGGAATGGCAGAAGGAGCAGCGATTTCGGCATTCTCAGGCCCCGCCGGCGAAAACCGGAACCTCCGACAATTCAAAGTCGGGCCACTCAGGCAACTCTGGCAATCTTCCCACTCCCAACAATGCCAGTAGCGATTCCAAGAAAAAGAAGTAGAAGGGAGGTGGGGGGAACAGAGGGAACTCCGGTGTATCCCCCGTTCAAACTTCAACTTCTACGACTTCAGAGAAGCCTTGGGCGAAGATGCTGGGATCCGACGGCAAACTCCTTCCTGCCGAGAAAGCCCGTCGGCTCGCCGAGAACCTGTGCCTGCTTTGCGGAGGAAAAGGCCACCGCAGTGATGCCTGTCCCAAGAAGAAGGTGTTCGGACGTGCTGCTTCCACTTCGGGAACCGCAGCAGCTCCGACTACTGCATCCCAGTCGGGAAACTAAGTAGCGACTCTCGGAAGTCCGTGCGGCCCGAGGGTCGCGAAGACATCCCCGATCGCACCCCCGACTCTTTTTTACAACTTAATGCTTCTGCCCTCATGGACCCAAATTCCTTATGCCCATTCCTGCAGTCTCCACAGATTCCGTCGGACTTCCGAGCCCTCATAGACTCTGGTTCGTCCGATTGTTTTGCAGACCCTGTATTTTGTACGACCAATAATCTCACACGTGTTTCTATTCCTCCGATCGGCCTCCGTCTGTTTGATGGGTCCTCCAGGACCATCATCTCTGAAATCGTTCGTCTCGACGTTCGGTTCCCTTCGGGTGACACAACTCCGGTTGAATTCTATGTCACTACCTTGGATTCTGCTTGCTCTGTTGTCCTGGGACACAACTGGCTCACCCGCTACAATCTGTTGATTGACTGGGTTTCGGGCCAAATATCTTTCCGCTCGCCTGGCTCTGCAATTCCACCTTTGGCTCCGTCCAAAGGCCTTCCGTCAGCCTCCGCCGGCTCCATCCCTCCCATAGGGGAGCCCTCTGTTGCTCTTTCGGCTGACACCAAACCTCCGTCGGTCTCCTTAATAGGAGCAGCTGCCTTCGCCAGTATTCTACGCAGCGAAGGTAGTCAATTATTCCGTCTAGGCCTCATCAGAGGTCCTAGGACGTTCATCTGATACTTCCTCGGCTCCCGATTTGTCCGGACTTCCGTCGGAGTATCATGAGTTTGCTGATGTCTTTTCGGCTTCCGAGTCGGAAAAATTAGCACCTCATCGGCCATACGATCTCAAGATCGAACTAGAGGATGGGGCATCACCTCCGCCCGGTCCTATATACTCCCTTTCTCAGCTAGAATTGGCGGCCCTCCGAGACTTCCTTGACAAGAATCTTACTAATGGCTTCATTCGACAATCGACTTCCCTGCACGGCGCTCCGATCCTCTTCGTTAAGAAGAAGTCTGGTGAGCTTCGGCTCTGTAGACTTCCGAGCACTTAATCGCATTACTCAGAAGAATCGGTACCCGCTACCACTCATCTCGGACCTCCTTGACGCCGGTCGTAGCGCTAAGGTCATCACTAAAATTGACCTAAAACATGCGTATCATCTCGTCTGGATCACCGACGGTGATGAATGGAAAACAACATTCCGGACTCGCTACGGTTCCTTTGAGTGGCTGGTGATGCCTGAAGGCCTTACGAATGCTCCTGCCGCTTTTCAACGCTTCATGAATGACCTCTTTTCGGATCTCCTCGACATCACCGTCGTGGTATACCTGGACGACATCCTCATCTATTCGGAGGACCCGTCGGAACACCGACAGCACGTTCGGGAAGTACTTCGGCACCTTCGGAAAGCCGGTCTATTTGCTTCCCTCAAAAAGTGTGTTTTCAACGTGGAAACTGTTGAATTCCTCGGATACATCCTATCACCGGAAGGACTTACAATGGACAACTCCAAAATCGAGGTCATTTGGGAATGGCTGGAGCCCCGAAAAGTCAAGGATGTGCAATCATTCCTTGGCTTCGCCAATTTCTATCGTCGCTTCATTGCGAACTATTTGGACATCGTCGTGCCGCTGACACGGCTTACTCGGAAGTCTGAACCCTGGCTTTGGTCCCATATATGCCAGGAAGCCTTTGATACCCTTAAGCATGCTTTCACCACTGCTCCGATTCTTATGCATTGGGTTCCAGGCGCACAACTTACTCTGGAAACCGACACATCCGACTACGCCATTGCGGCAATTCTCTCCATAACATCGCCAGACGGAGAAATCCGCCCAGTCGCTTTCATTCTCGGACCCTCTCAGCCCCGAGCTCAATTACGACACTCATGACAAGGAACTTCTGGCCGTTTTCGAGGCCTTCCGAGTCTGGCGACAATATCTGGAGGGAGCAGTCCCACCAATTGACGTGGTCACTGACCACAAGAATCTGGAGTATTTTGCGACTACGAAACTCTTGACACGCCGGCAAGCTCGGTGGTCCGAGTATCTGTCGCCTTTTAATTTCATCCTTCAGTTCTGACCGGGACGCCTCGGAGGCAAGCCTGACGCTCTCACTAGACGATGGGACGTCTACCCTAAAGAGGGGGATAGTGGCTACGCCAGTGCAAATCCGCATAATTTCCAACCAGTATTCACTCAGCATCAGATTGGTGTGTCCCTTCGCGCATCTGCGCTTTGGACCCCGGCGCTCCGAGCTGGCCACATTATGGACATTGATCAACTTCACGCGGACATCCGAGATGCCCTACCTTCTGACCCTTCTGCCTCACGACATCTTAATGACGCCTCGGACCCCCGATGGGTAACCCGAGATGGACTTCTCTATCACGATGGACGTATCTACATCCCAGACGCCGCGGAACTCCGACTTTGGGTTCTGCTCGACAAACACGATCATCTACTTGCTGGTCATTGGGGACAAAACAAGACCCTTGCCTTGGTCCGACAGGAATATGTGTGGCCCGGACTCCGAGACTTTGTTAAAAGTTACATCCGATCTTGCGTTTCTTGCAAACACGGCAAATACACTCACCATAGACCCTACGGACTCCTTCGGCAACTTCCGGTCCCCGAGTGGCCTTGGGACTCGATTTCTATGGACTTCATTGAACAGCTACCTATGTCCGACGGCTATACTAGCATCCTCGTCATTGTCGACCGCCTGTCCAAGATGGGACTCTTTATTCCCTGTCACGGCAAAATCTCGGCGTCTGAGTTAGCCCATTTATTCGTCCTTCACGTTTTCTCCAAGCACAGAGTCCCGAGCCATGTCACCTCCAACCGGGGCACCGAGTTTGTTAACCATTTCTTCCGTTCCTTGGGAGAAGCGCTCAATATGCATCTACACTTCACCGCCGGATACCATCCTTCCACCGATGGACAGACCGAGCGCGTCAACCAGACCTTGGAACAATACATCTGGATGTACTGCAATTACCAGCAGAACAACTGGGCTGCTCTTCTCCCTCTAGGCAAGTTCTCCTACAATAACACTCCTAATGAAACTACCGGAGTGTCTCCTTTCTTCGCCAACAAGGGCTATCACCCGTCGGTTACCGTGCACCCCGAGTGGGATATTACCTCTGCTCGGGTCCGAGACTTCATCACGGACTTGGATGCTCTACACCAAGAGCTTCGCACTCAGATGGCCGCTGCACAGAAGCGCTATCAGGGACCCGCAGACAAGCGGAAAACCGCGGACCCAAAGATCTCGATCGGAGATGAGGTATACATCAATGCCTTTGGCTTCCGAACAGCGCGACCAACTAGGAAATTCTTGGAACTCTACTATGGTCCATTTGAAGTTATTGCCCAGCCCGGACCCGCTTCCTTCACTGTTAAACTTCCCTGAGACATGTGTCAAATTCATCCCGTCTTTCATGTCTCTCAACTCGAGCCCTCACATCCAAATACTATACCAGGTCGAGAATGGCCTCCGCCGGCCCCGATCGAGATAGAAGGGGACCTCGAGTATGAAATTGCAGAGATATTGGACAGCAAAATGGATCGGCGCCGTTGGCCTCCGCTAATCTACCTGTTCGCTGGGACGGCTATGCCGGAACAGCAGAGGAGACATCTTGGCTGCGAGCCAATGAACTTGCCCATGCAGCAGATCTTGTTGAAGAATTTCATGCCAAACATCCTAACCGTCCTGGTCCGTTGTAACATTGGACACCGATGGTCACCGATGCGACTCGTTTACGATGTCTCGCACAGGTATTTACGCAATGAAGGTCTTCTGAGCATTTTTCCTTTTAAAAAAACCCTTTTTTTCTTCCTCATGTTACTTATCATACCAAATACCAGCCCGCTATGATTCCGGACTCCGAAGTACTCCAACTCAAACTTATTCACGCGAAGAAAAGCAAAAAAAAATTACAAGTTCAAAAAATTATCATAATACATTTTTTGGGGCCACCCTCGGCCCCCCGACTCACTCCCTACGCAGACTCCGACCTACTCCTTCGCACCTCCCTCCTCTTCGGCCCCCGGCGCTTTCTCCCTTGCCTTCAAGCTCTGAAGGATGAAACTCGAAAGCTCTGTTAGAGCGTTCGCCTGCATCTTGGCGTACCGCTCCATCTTGGTGTTATGTCGAGACTGTTCCTCGAGCATGTGCCTGAGGAAGTCCGCGACATCTCCGAGCTCGGCCCCGATGGAGCTGAGGTCGCCTTCGGCGGCGTGCGAGTGGGTGCACCGAACCTTGCGGTTCTGGCACCGTTTGCACGCCTGCCCCTTGCGATTGGTGCTGCAGATGCACCGTGTGCCATCCTTGGCACAAGCTTGTTATATCCGTGCATCTCGGAGTACCTCGGAACTCCGATCAGACTTCCTTCGGAATTTCCGAGGGGGACTTCTATCCATCGCAAAGGGACATTACGCGATGAGGAATTACCAAGCGGAATCCTTTACTCATAATCCCTTACTTCACTCTCGGAGTTTATCTGGACATCCACTTATTGTCCACGGAGAAATACTTACTCATCGTTCACAAGATGTCTTGACGACTTATTGTCCACGGACTTATACTTACAAATCCTTCACAGGATTGTCTTGACGATTTATTGTCCACGGACTAATACTTACTAATCTTTCACACCTTATTGTACTTCACTAAACAATTAGCTTACTAAGTATTTAAGCTAAGTAGTTTAGCCTCTGTTCTTCAGTTTGATAATTGTATACGTTATTGCGTTCTCCCTTCCCAACGCAACCTGAGTCGGACTCCGACCTATCGGATATTCCATGCCTCCTCCGGCCCTCCTGCATCCTCACTCGTCCTCCCGTTATTATCTCTGGACTTGTCTCTCCTTGGTCGCAAGCCGGGTAGTCGCACACTCTTGTTTGTAGTGCTTGCGAGAACGACCTTCTGACCCTTCGGAACTCCGTGACTAACTCCGACATATTTCCTTCGGACTTTCTCGGCAATTCCGATCCCCTCGGCTCAGCACTTAACAAAGCTGCACACTATAAAAAATAAAACAAAAAAGTCAGCAACAAAAAATATCGGAAGTCCGAAAACTACGCACCTTCTGCGGGAATTCATCGCCTCCGCACCCTCCTTCTCCTTCCTTGGCCTCTTGCTTGGGCCAGCAGTCTCCTCCCCGCTCTCCTCTGGTGCAACGGCTTTCCGTTTGCTGGCAGCCTTGCTCGATACTGCACTCCGTGCTGCCTCCGCCTTCTCCTCGGCCTTCTGCGCAGCCTCCTCCTCCCTGGCGAGTCGCGCGGCCTCCTCCTGCGCAATCCTGCACCTCTCCTCCTCTTTCTTGGCCTGGCACACTATTTTGCGCGCCTCGTCTTGCGCATCATAGTCGCCGTCGCTCAACTGGGTGTCGGCGTCCGCGTCGGAGAGGGCAAGTAGTCAGGCGCGGTACTGCGCAGTGGTCTCATTTGTGCGGGGGGCCATGTCAAATGAGCTTTTTCGGAGATGGTGGGGGTGTGGGTTCAAGATGCGAAACTCCCCATTGTAGTGGTTGGCTGGCTTATATACCAGGGAATTTCGGCATCCGGGACGGATACCCGTAGCACAACTTTGGGACGGGCATCCGGCCATGGTTTCTGTTTTCGGCGCCTCTGGGGATCGGCGCAAAAAGGGGATACTGTCACGTACCGTGACATCGGACTCCCTCGGCCTCCGAGGATCGCTGAATCGTAACATCCCCATTCTTATTGGCTACTTCATTCACCATATGCTCAAGACTCCCTATGATTCACTATGACTTTCTTTGTCGGCGACCTCGGCCTTCCGACATCCGCCGACACAGCATTGACTTACATAGGGATGGTCACGGGTATGGGTCAACCTGGCGGGTTTCCGGGTCGGGTCGGCCCGGGTACGGGTACGGGTCCCAATTTTAGTAGACCCGAAACCCTTCGGGTACACCGCGGGTCTGGGAACATCGAATTTGTTATGGAATTTAACTCATTTCAGGGCAGTTGGACATCACTACCAGCTATCAAAGGTACTCCCAACCTTTCGTTAAGCACCCGATGCATTTAAAAACCTTAATTAGTCAACATATTTCATGTTTGAAGGTGTTAAACCTTCCCGGCAGGCTTCGGCAGGCGTGATCCGATCAATTCGGACAACCCGTAGACCCGCGGGTTTGGGTCCGGGTTTTCCGGGTTCGGGTCCGGGTCGACTGTTTTATACCCGAACCCGTACCCGTGACCATCCCTAGACTTACATTGACTCCTACATACTCATTCCCATCGCGGAGCCTATTGGCCTCCGATGATTAATTACACTACGATATCATTTAAATAGCTCGATGTACTCTCGCTTCTAGTCAGTTTGAATATCGACTAAGTTTCCCTCTTCTCAGTCCGCATCCTTTCGGTCTTCCGTTCTCCTCCGAAATTGGACACTGGGTGTAGAGAAGGGCACAGCGCACGAGCTGAAGCCAAGTCCACTCCCTCCGTCAGTCCCCGAGTCGGACCTCCGTCCGGCATCCAATAAGACTTCACACTTATCCACGAAGTCCCCCTTTGTGACGTTCCTTCCTTATCGTTCACATAAAACTATTGTCTTGATAGGACCCTTCGGACCCCGACGGGCCCCGACGGAATCTGGTACTTGACACCACCCATCACTGACGGGTTGATTGCAAGAGGTGATTGATTTCTGGATCGTGGCATTTGATCTGGCCACGCGAGAAAGCCTGGCAATGTCCGAAACTCATCCCAGATACTCATAGAAGGTCAAAAAAAATATGGCACCTCTCTCATACATGTTCACAAAATGTCAATATTGCATTCCTCAATGCCCACTGCAATTTAGCGGTGGGTTGTGTGTCGTCGGCATTTGGTCCGATGTTTGTGTTGACCAAACAATCTCCTTATTTGGGGGGTGGGTGGGTCGTGGGAATGTTGGCTAAGATCCAGAGATCGCTCACCTCTTGGTTGGTTGCATTGACAGGTCAATGTCATTGACTTTCATTGACATTTTTTGACTGACCCTGACAACACTGGCTCCTACCTTATTGTGGGCACCAGCAATTGTCGGTTCTCGGCTGTGCTGTTTGTTCCTATTTGTTCTCACCAAGAGGATGGTTGCAAGTGTTCACTGACCCTCCATGGGATATATGCTCTCAGAAAATGGCGGAGAATATTTGAAATATTCATTTGTGGACTAGGGTATTAGAAGTGTAAATATCTGGTGGAAAGACCAAGAGCAACACAGACCAGTGTTTGAAAGTTTCATAGTCACACCCAAAATATCTTTGCAGCATCAGGAACACATTATTATATCATTTCAGTTATTCCCTCTACTTCAAACCACTTAGAAACACATTGTTTCACACAAATTGCATGTTGAGAAACCGATGGGCAGGTCATGTGCTCACATTTTTCCTGCCATATCTGCGACACTTTAGATGGCAAATTCTGGCCTCATTTGGTTAATTTCAAGTGGATTCCAAGCAGGCATTGAATTTAGGTGCTAATGGGCAGGTAATGTTGGATTTTAAACCGTGTCACAGCGTTACATCGGGTCAGTGGCAAATTGTTTCACCTCATACATCAGCTGCACAGAAGAAAAAAATCCAACAAAATCTTCTCATGTGGATAATATTCACTTTCCCCCAGCGAAGTGTTGCCAAATTCCGAGTGTTTGAGGCCACAGACACCTCACAATTGCAAAACCATTGTTTGGACCAGATTGGGATGCTAAGTGGAGTTTGAAATAGTACTGCATTCACAATAACTTATTGTTGAAGTGGGCTCGTTTGATGGCCAGCTTTGTCAGCGCACTGCCACATCAAAATGCACCAACCTTTGACTTTTGACTGTCTCATACATTTCTGAGGTGCAGATGCTCCTGCTGGCTGATTCTGGGCATCTGAACGTTCTGGAACTTGAGTAATAACCTGTACAAAGATTAAAAATAATATAATAACACTGTAATCCTCCATTTCTATGTCTTCCTCCTCTACCCACTCCTTAACAACTTCTGTTGTTGTGTGGACGACTGTTACAGAAATTCTGGAAAGAACTGGTTCAGGAACTGGGTACAGCTCTGGGCTCAGGAGGTATTTTTTTAAGTGCTGTTTCGAGTGCTGCCTGCTTGTTGGGCTCAATTTCAGTGCAGCTTCAGCCAGAATGAACAGTTTTGTGAGATTTTGGCCTTCCATATAATTGCTATGGAGACACACCATGCTCGCCAATGTTCTTCTTGCAAGAAACACATATAGAGGCTGGCTAGAAGCGAGGTAGAGAATTTTCACCGCATTGAGTCACAGTGAGGTCACTATTATGTCATGCATTTGGTCGCTCTGATGGCAGTGAGATTGTAGCACATTTGTGATGGTCACTGGCACCGGACCACCTATTTTCAGCAGCCAAATATCTTTATTTCAATGTGTCTACGGGATGTAGTTGTGGATTCCAGGGGGTAGAAATTTGGGGCAAGCTATATAACTGATGCATGGCTGAAAATTTGAATTTCCAAATTTCCTAACTATATTTTGTAGCCCTACATAAAACAAAAGGTTTGGCCTACTAGAAATGGTGGCCAGATGCTGGGATGTGCTCAAAACATGCTGGCATGTGGAGATCAGTATTTGGCTGTGGGCACTGAACATAATATCAATAAATAGATGATAATGACAATAACAACAAGCTGTGCCCACCTCTATTATTGTGCTGATGGTCCCAGCCTCCATTTTCATATGTTTTTATAGATGGATCTGTTTCTGCACTCTGCTATCTGTGTTCTCTTCCATTGAGAAACACATCAGAAATGTGGGTCTAGCTTGTAGTGAGTGGTTGATAGTCTCTCTTGTAGACAGACCAACAAAATGAAACTTGTCTGTTGAAGTCTGTTGGTTACCATGGGGTTGGATCGTAGTGCTCACTTATTACATAATTGCAGAGTTCAAATCTCAATGTCTCAAACACTGGACGCAATAGTCTCAGTTCCAGGTGTTTGGGTGCCTGCAGTCTGCCTGACTGCTGGACTGTTGGAGGTTGAAAAAATGATGGATGAAGAGGGCACCCAAACATCTGGTGCACTTCACTCACTAATCCCACCAATTGAGTCACACCCACTTTTTTCTCTTCACTATACCATATCCCTGGCCACAAAATCTGTTCTGATATCATTGAATGGATCTCAAACTGCATATTCCAAAATCCTAGATTTTTTCTGGCTCTTTTGAAGCTATTGTGGCTCAGCCAATGTATGGGCATAATTTCTGTTCATTCAGCAGCAGTGGTCCAAATTCCTTCCACAAAAAACTTGAAGCACACCTCTGGGTTAGATTGGATGAGAAGCATAACATCCTAGCCAAACACTGGGAGGCCTGTCTTACTCTGGGCATTGATTTGAGGATTTGTGACAAGGATAGTGTGACCTGATGGGGGTCATCACTATACAAATTGCCCCAGACGTTCTGGAGGGATCTCTGCGCTTCATTTTCAACTCCAATGTTTGTTTGTGTTACATCCATGCACTCCGACTCCAGTCACACTCTGGTCACACTCCGGTTTCTGGTAAACCAGAGTATCTCGGAATGATTCGGATCATCTCGGACCATCGGGCCTTTGACGCTACAACACTTTACTAAGTGTTTTCCCGTTTATCCGTACTTCTGTTCTTCTGACTTATTGTCTTGAACTTCTCTTCTCTTCCCCTTCCCCATTTGGACAGTGACTTATTGTTTATGTTCAGGTCACATTACTCGTCTGCATTTAGGATTACAATAACAGACTTTAGTATATATATGTTCCTAGCTACATCCAGTACTTCAGCTGGAAAATTAACGTTGTTTCCATGTTTTCCTTCATGGACTGAGTCCTTCTCTTTCAACTTCATCTTCGACTCAACTCCGGAGTTATGCTAAACCTCCAGACATCCTTTTCATACTTTGACTTTCCTTCCGGTCCACCTTCCATCCACTTCTGGCCCAACTCCCCAGACAGTCGCTTACCCTGCTGAGTTGTGGTGTTGTGAGAATTGGCCGATTCTTCAACATCCGGACCTATCCCAGACTCCAGACCATTCCAGACTCTGGACCTAATCCAGACTCCTATCCCCTTCTGACTCAGGATATAACAGTATTTTCCAGCTGTCCTGTCTGGGCTTGTCTGTTTTCAGCGCTCATCCCGCTTACAGTGTAGTCCCCCACTCGCTGTGCTCAGATCCTTGGATCCCTGGACTTTTCCTTGGGTCCTCTCCAGTATCTCCATTTCCAGCACTTCCATTCCTTACCATCATGACCTTCATGACTTCTATGCCTTTTGTTGCTGCTAGTCAGCATTGAGGTTGCTTCCAGGACCCCAGGCCTTCTGGGCATCCATTCCAGACCTCTTCAGATCTTTATCCTTTCGTTTATGACCATCATGACTTCGAAATCATAGCCTGGGACCTTCTGGCACCATCCGGAACTCTTCTCCCTTTCCGGCTCTCCTTCCACCTCCTTCTGGTCGCTCTGTTTCCGGAGTTTCCACACCTGGTGTCGTCCGAACTTGGTTGAACCCTGTTTCAACTTTGTTTGGAATTCTCGTCATCTCGCGGATTCTATGATTTTGCTGGTTCACGGATATCCACTACTCCACCACCTCGCTCCGTTGAGCTGACTGGTTGGCAGCTAGTACCTCCATCCATTCCTCCGATATCTCTGATTCTGTGTGCACACCCTCAGACATGAAGTCTGATCCCGTCTTGGTTTTCCGGCTACGGAAGGATGCTCCAGACCTATTCCGGTCATTCCGGAATTCCAGGTGTCTTCACCAAATCTTGCGACGTCTTCACCAGATCCCGATCCTTCTATGGATATCCTGGGGCTTTTATGCCCATCCTCAGTTTTCATACCGTCTTCTCTGGATTTTCCGGAGCCCTCCGGTTCGACTCCGGACCTTTTTTGGACCTTGTTGTGGTTTTAGGTTGCGTTTCACTTTGGACTAGCCCAATTTTGGGCATTTAGTCACTATTACCTTGCAACTCCGTTCCGGAGTTCTGTCCAGACTTCACTTCACAAATCACCACTTGCCTTTGTCACCTTGAAGGCAACATCCTCTGAGCCTCGGACTCCCGCCTTCCGGGGCTCCACCCACCGGACTTCTAATTTCCATGCTTCACTACATCGGTGTTGCATCCGGCACCTTTCTTTCCCTTTCCGAGAACCACCATCAATTTCTGGCTTTGGTCTGGATTTCCATCTCGGTCCTGATCTTCATTTTGAGCCCCAACTCTTCATTTCAGCGCTCTTCAGTCCTCTGTATTTTTTGGAGCCTTTACAAAACTCTTCCTAGCAAGTTTTCTTCCATATGATCTTGCTCTCGTCTTTCGACACTCTCGCTCCGGTACTCCCGATCATTCCAGACTATTCTGGACTCCTTGCTTGATCATGTGCCTCAGTGTCAACCTTTGACCTGCTCGCTGGCAATGTCCACATAGGGGTGGATTAGCGACAGTACTATCGACATCTGTCGGTTTATCGCCATCTGTCAGTGAAGCCATAGAAATTTCTCTCCACCTTCCAATCCTTGATGGATGGTCTCTATGGTCCTTGATCCTGTTCCTTCTATGGAAATCCCGATCTTCCATTCTCCTCTGGTTCCTTTTCTGGCTCCTCTGGTTCTTACTCCGACTTTTTCTTCTCCTCCTTCAGGCTCTCTATTTTCGTTGAGCCTGTTCAACTCGCCCTCCTCACCTCGGCAATCCGGAATTTCTCTGGCTACTCTGGACCTCCCGAAACCATTCTCCTTTGGTTTTTCCTTTGGACCCCTCCAGGTCTTTCCAGTTTTCCCGTCCTGTCTCCCTGTCCTTCTCTTTGTCCTTCCAGTTGCACTTCCCACCTCTGGTTCCACCAATTTCCTATTTCCGTTCCCTCTGGTCTTACTCCGGTTCCTTGAATTTTTTTCCTGTTCACTTCTGGTTTCCCTTCACTCTTTCCGACTCCTTCCTTCACTCCATTGCATCATACTCTCAATCTTTGGATGCATTCACTCAGACTTCAGTTCCTTGTGGGCAAGGAACATAAAGGGGGGATACTGTTACATCCATGCACTCCGACTCCAGTCACACTCCAGTTTCCGGTAAACCGGAGTATCTCGGAATGATTTGGATCATCTCAGACCATCAGGCCTTTGACGCTACAACACTTTACTAAGTGTTTTCCCGTTTATCCGTACTTCTGTTCTTCTGACTTATTGTCTTGAACTTCTCTTCTCTTCCCCTTCCCCATTTGGACAGTGACTTATTGTTTACGTTCAGGTCACATTACTCGTTCGCATTTAGGATTACAATAACAGACTTTAGTATATATATGTTCCTAGCTACATCCAGTACTTCAGCTGGAAAATTAATGTTGTTTCCACACTGGTTGAACATTTCAAAATTTTCACCTTCTTTTTCAGTGAAAAATGTCATTTATTTTTCACACATTTTTCACTGAAAAAGCAGGTGAAAATTTCAAAACATTTTCATCACTTTCTTATTTTATTTCGAATTTTTCACCTTGAATTGAGAAAGTGCTGAAAAAGTTTTAAAATTTTCACCTTCTTTTTCAGTGAAAAATGTCTGAAAAATAAACAACATTTTTCACTGAAAAAGAAGGTGAAAAAATTGAAATGCTCAACCAGTGCCATGTTTTCCTTCATGGACTGAGTCCTTCTCTTTCAACTTCATCTTCAACTCGACTCCGGAGTTATGCTAAACCTCTGGACGTCCTTTTCGTACTTTGACTTTCCTTCCGGTCCACCTTCCATCCACTTCTGGCCCGACTCCCCAGACAGTCGCTCACCCTGCTGAGTTGTGGTGTTGCGAGAATTGGCTGATTCTTCAATGTCCGGACCTATTCTGGACTCTGGACCATTCCAGACTCCAGACCTAATCTGGACTCCTATCCCCTTCTGACTCAGGATATAACAGTTTGGCTCAGAAAGATCTGAAGGTTCTATTATTAGAATCAACACACCCTCTGAGTTTTATCCCTCAAGAACATCTGGTAACGAGACTAGGACATAAGGGGTGTTCACTGTGTTATCCATTAAAATCTCCCCCCCTGGTGTGGTCATGGGAAAGGGTGGTGGTCCCAAACGGGACCCACTGGGTTCATGGCCAAGTGAGCGAAAAATGTGGAGGATTTTTTATCACCCAACTCAGAGGGCTATTGGGACCTCCTATGAATTTTTTTTGGCAGTTTTTATGTACCCAAACGGAGAGAAAGAATAAAACTCTCAAACGGCGCCACCACTTTCCCATGACCACACCAGGAGGGTAGATTTTGATGGATAACACAGTGAACACCCCTTGGCCAGACACATTCGTTTATGCCTTCCATACTTTTTAACAGTGTGGAATCCTCATATAGCAACTCTAATAACCTCCTGGAGCCATTCTATTTTTCCCCATACATTTTAAGTGACTTTTGATTATTTTGAGGACATTGAACAATCACATGACCAGATTGAGGGTTTTCTACAACAAATTCAAGGACATATTTCCAAAATCTGAAGAGACAAAACTTTATACACAGCTATCACAACCTACCTTATGTCAAAATACTATGAAATATCATGTTCCGCATGAAAATCATCTCACAATGTGGATTCAAACTCAGCAATTATGTAATAACAGAGCACTGCAATCAGAGCCCTGCAGTAAAAACAAGACTAAGTGGCTGATGACTTGACACAACAGGCAATTGATGGAGCAACACCAGATTTGGCCAACTGTCTCAGGCTGTCTGACTATCTGAACGCAGAAAGAGTTGCCCAATTCAGCATTCTGTTTTGGGAAGGATGACCTATGGTATCAGATGTGTGCACTTATATAGCCCAACAAACACCTTAGAGGGGGAGATGTATGAGGTCTCTCCCTCTAACTAGAGAGTGTTAGCTCTAGTTAGAGGTGGAGAATCAAGGGTTCTTCCCCTCTAAGTAGAGCTTGTTAGTGTAGATCCTCAAGGTTTTCTTAACTACCCATTAGCTATTTAATAAATAGCGATGTTTTAACAATATCTCAGTGCTATCTACTGTTATCTAGTGCTATTGCGTGTTATCTACTGCTATCTGATCAACAGCGCCATCTTGCCCATCAATCCCATCAATCTGCCTGCTGCTGCTGCCACCGTCGACCACCCTGGCCTCTAAAGGGCCTCTAAAATCACGAAAATATTCCAGGGGGCAGGGGAAGGTATTACGACCACATCCACCACTTTAATATGCCACAACATCACAAGACCTAGGAACATTTTAGCATGTAAAGGTAGCACAGCATTACACAGTGACTATGGCCACGAAAACAAATATACACGTCAAGTAACTATCAAGGGGGCAATGTAATATAAGGGCAGTGAAATTACATAAGCATGGGGTGAGGGGAGGGCAGTAGACAACGCTCTGCGCTGCCCACGTGCACAGCCTCATGGGCCATGTAGTGGCCTCTACATTGACTTCGGGACACGCTTGGTACCAGTGTTGCTGCGCTTCTTGCGTGGCATCTTGGTTGGCTGGTTGTCACTCAGGCGCATGTTCTTGTCGCTCAGGTGCACAGTCTCCCCACACTTCTTCCCCTTGTCTGAGTGTTCCTTGTGCGCCTTCTTGATGGCTGGCATGCCCTCATCGGCAGCAGAGGCTTTGTGCTTTTGGGGACAGCTGACATCGGTGCGCGAAGCGTAGCTCGTGTTGGCATTGGTAGCGGCAAAGACCAACACCAGTCCACCCACAGCTGAACTGGAAGCAGCGATAGCTGGCGACAATGTGGGGCTAGTTGATGCGGGGGTGGATGTGAATTCATTGCCATGGCTGAAGGTGTCATTGAAGGCCGAACTGGCGGTGGCGGTAGTGGGCATTGGCACGGGAATAGTCAATGCTGGGGTGGACGAGGACACATTGCCATGGCCGAAGGTGTCGTTGAAGGCCAAACCAGTGGTGGTGGCAGCGGGAGTTGGTGCGAGGCTAGTCGATGCGATGGTGGGTGTGAATGTGTCGCCAAGGCCGAAGATGTTGTTGAAGCTGCTGAAGTCCCGTGTCAGGACATTGCTGAGATCGAACTCGGGGAGGGAGCTGAAGTTAAAGGAGTCGTCACCGGCGCTAGATAAGGGGAAGCCCTGGGCGTCGACGGTGATGGGTTCAGCATAGATATTGGTGATGGTAGTGTATGCGCTGGCAGAACCAGCGCTGGCAACTGCGACTGCCACGTCACGCGATGCCATGGGGGACACCTCCTCTTCGTCACCCTCGTGACCCTCCTCCTCCTCCTCCTCTTTGCGATCCTCCTCCTCCACCACTGCCTTATTGCTCTTCTTGCTGCCATTGTGCAGGCTGTGCTTCTTCCCCTCATCACATGCCGTGCGGGACACCTCTTCGTCATCCTCGCGACCCTCCTCCTCCTCCTCCACCGCTGCCTTCTTGCTCTTCTTGCTCTTCTTGCTGCCCTTGCATGGCCCACGCTTCTTCCCCTTATCAGAGCACTCTGCCCGCTGCTTCAAAGACCTGCCATGTGTTGCAGCCTGGAGTGTGGTGTGCTTCTTGATGAGGTTGGCATGCTGGGTCTTCATCATCAAGACCCACTTGATTGCGCCAGTCCTGAGCATGTCGTGGATCCGCCGTGCAGTCTCCACGAGGAACTTGGACGGCCGACCCATGGGGACATCGACAGGCCAACCTGCAAGCTCGACCTTCTTCCCTTCACAGATGTCGATGTTGTAATTGACGTAACTCATGGCAGCTGTCCTGTCCTTCTTGATCTTGCCTGTGTGCACAGTCAGTAAGGTGATGGAATGCAGAGGGTGGGAAGATACTTATGCAGGCCCTCGAGAATGAGCTGTGTGATCTGCCTATGCACACTGTTAATGTTGTTCTTCTCCTTCGTTTCTGTATGGCACGTCAGCAGTGTTTCCGTGGCACCAAAACTGGAGACGCACTTTCATCCTGCGTGCAGGACCATTGTTTGAAAGACCAGAGGAGGTCCAAGGGGGAGATTCCCAGCACCTGCTGGAAGAAAGTCGATGCATCATCGGACTCAACGGAGTGCGGCAAGGCAGCATCGTCGGGGTTGCCACAGGAGAACAGCGCAAAGGCATGGATACCGGTGCATTCGAACAAGTCAAGCAGCTATGGGTTTGTGAGCAAGCAGCCTATGGGGAGCCCATTGCAGTGTACTGCATCCCCGACATGGCTGGCCGTCTGCCTGCCATCCATAGCTGCTGCCTGTTGGTTCCATGGACTCCCCGCCTCTCCAGCTTGCAGTGCTCAATGAGCTGGTCAATGAGGTGTTTCTTCTCCTCCTCGCTCATCGTTGATGCTGCTGCCTTGACCGTGCCATCCTCGATATCCTCCTGGAGCTCCTCTTGCAGCACATGTAGCTTGTTGCACTCGCCTAAAAAGCAAGCAGGTCAGTATCGGTGCGGACATGCTCCATGGTACGTACCAGCTTCCTTCACCTTGAGAGAGCAATTGTGGATGATCGCATTTCTGTTATATCCTGAGCCAGAATGAAGATGACCAGCCCGGCGGAGCTCGGGAACCGGAACAGGGCCAGAGTCAAGAAGTCGGCTTTTCTCGCAAGCACCACAGCTCAGAAGGGTGTGCGACTGTCTGGGGAGGAGCCGAAATGAGAGAAGGGCCAGAATGGCGAAGAAGAGCAACCGGCGGTCACCGGAAGTCCGGGGGTTCAACCAGAGGTGGACCGGAGATGAACTGGAAGACCGGTAATGGACCGGAGATCCGAGGGACAACCGGAGGTGGACCGGAAGTGGACCAGAAGGAAGATCGAATGAAGAAGAAGACATCTGAGGGTACTGAGTTTACCCTGGAGTCGAGTCACAGACGAGACGAGAAGTTAAGACTCAGTCCATGAAGGAAAACATGGAAACAATGTTAATTTTCCAGATGAAGTACTGGAAGTATCTAAGACATATTTATACTACCAAACTAATTGTTGATGAAAGACAATAATGGTGGGAAGGATTGGTAAGTCAGGAATAAAGGACAATAAGGGATTCATGCGACCGGAGTCAGATGGTGTCGGAAGAAGTGATGGTTATGTAATCAACCATGAGAAGAGAAGTCCAAGACAATAAGTCAGAAGAACAGAAGTACGGATAAACGGGAAAACACTTAGTAAAGTGTTGTAGCGTTAAAGGCCTGATGGTCCTAGATGATCCGAATCATTCCGAGATACTCCGGTTTACCGGAAACCGGAGTGTGACCGGATTGTGACCGGAGTGTGACCGGAATCAAGATGCACAGATATAACAATTTCTGAGGTTTGGCGCACAAGTAGCCTTGAACTGGCTGGTGTTGCAGATCATCACGTGGACAGCCTTTTCAGTTTTGCTGTTCTCCTGTGAGATGTGGCTGATATCAGAGTTGCGGATCGCAAAAAAATCATCAAGGGTGACGTCAAGCTTGAGCTTCTGCCGCTTATTCTCTGCAGCTTTGAGCGCATTTGTTTCTTTTGTTGCGGAGGAGAGGCCTGGGTGTTTGTGGGAGAGTTGCACCGGCTTTGCCAGGTTGTGCAGCGTGTGCGCAGACTTGTTGGACACCATAGTGGGAGTTCAAGGTGTGTTGACGGTTGGTGATAAGAGAGGTGTGTCACTCTGAGTGATGGATTTCTCACGCCTCATCTCACCAAACAATACAAATCGCGCTGTGACTTTTGCCACCTTCAAGAGCCAAAAAAAAAGCAGCAGTCAATAAATTTCAACCATATATTTGACATGTAAATCTGATGCGTAAAACATGTCGCAATACCCAGGAAATCAGAGAGAGAGAAAATAAGTATTAAGAGAAACAGCTATGAACTCCTCAAATGATAATTTCTGGTGCACTGCATTTGTAAAGTGTGTGATATAGGGTTTTGCGTTCGAACCTCATCCATGGCTTTTTTCTCTCTCATGTGCTAAGGTATTCATTCCTTTGTACCAGTGTTCTCTTCTGCTTCTTCAAGTTCTGGGCTGCACAATTTTTTTTTCGTCCGTTACTTCTAAACTACATATTCTATAACCCATTTGCTTCACACTACTGATGACAGCACCACAAAAAAATTATCATTCGCAAAAAAAAACACGCATGTATGGTGACAGGGATAAGAAAAATGCTGGCAAGTGAAACTTATGCCAATGGGACCCCTTGATACATGCTACCAGGGGAAGTCTCGTCATCGCCCTCGTCATCGGAAATCCACACTAGCTGGGGCAGGGGGTCGAGTGCCACGAACACTGCAACTTGGCATGGGTGTTTGTGGGCAGCAGTGTGAAAGTTGTGTGGGAGGAAGTGGCGGATGACCCTGGTGGGCACGGGCTCGATGAGCGACGTGGGGGTGATTGCCTGTGATTGTGTGCTGAGAGATGGAGTTAGGGTTGGGAGCGGCAATTTGGGGAGATCAGAGGGGGAGGAAGGGGATGCAGTGGCGGGCTCCACACCCTCGTGGTTGTGATACTCTGCGCAGTTTTGATTCCAGAGGTCTATCACCCGAAGGTATGTCTCAGCCTCAAAGTAGGTTGCTTTGGGGAAAACCCTCAGGATCTTGTGGAGCATGCCACTGAGCCGATTGAGCAACCCAACCTGAGAATTGGATTGAAAAAAAATGCCCACCTGGAGCTGACAACACTACCTGTGTATTTGTCGCCCCTGCCTGTGATGGCAAAGTATGATTCATCTATCGCGGTGTTGTGCCTGGCGGTGTCGTGGGATCCGTGATTGGGATAGAAAGACGGACAGCATAGGAGAGCTGCACCGAGGCAGGGTGAGGGGGCATCCATGGTGATGAGGAACAATGAATTGTTGTCGCATGTTTAGACTCAACCCAGTATCTAAGGCGTGAGATCTCGAAGACAGTTGTTCAATCACTGCGCCGAAGGGACTGGAATATAATCGCTGGCCATAAGTATGGTCGGAGTTTGCCGAACATATTTTCCGTACCCTTGGGACAAGTTTTTTTGTGGCACAAATTTGAAGAGATAGTTATGTAGAGTTTTTAATTCTAAGAATTCTGATGTTCTCCGTTTTATAATTGCTGGAGAATTGATTTCACAACAATTTAATCTTGTGCAAGAAATATTTGCACGTGAGCCCGCTTACCACTAGAATTTACCAGATGACTGCTTCTTCACATGCAGGTGCCTCTCACCCAAAACAAAATCGCCATAAAGTCAGTTCTCCAGCAATCGAAAAACAGAGAACATCCGAAGTCTTAGAATTAAAACTCTACATAACTATCCCTTCAGATTTGTGCTACAAAAAAGCATATCCTGGCTATTCTGCTGATTGACTGTCATCAATGCCAAAGAATTACTACTGGTTCAAGTCTATCACATGTTAATATTCTGGGCCAATGCAAATGCAAGGAAAAATGAAGGATATATTTAGGATGCATATTCTACTGGGATGAATGCATGCCCTTCAGATTAGTATAGTGTCCTCCTTCATGTTCCTTCTAAACAGTGGCCCCCCTGCAGATACAGGCACACTGGCAACATCCTTCTTCCCCACACCATTTGCACAGCGGGCCAGCCTGTTAAGTGCTGAGCCGAGGGAATCAGAATTGCCGAGGAAGTCCGAAGGTAAGAGTTCGGAGATGTCACGGAGTTCTGAAGGATCAGAAGGTCGTTCTAGCAAGCACCACAAACAAGAGTGTGCGACTACCCAGCTTGCGACCAAGGAGAATCAAGTCCAGAGATAAGAACAGGAGGACGAGTAAGGATGCAGGAAGGCCGGAGGAGGCACGGAATATCCGATAGGTTGGAAAGTCCGACTCAGGTTGCGTTGGGAAGGGAGAACACAATAACATATATAATTATCAAACTGAAGAACAGAGGCTAAACTACTTAGCTTAGATACTAGTAAGCTAATTGTTTAGTGAAGTACAATAAGGTGTGAAAGATTAGTAAGTATAAGTCCGTGGACAATAAGTCGTCAAGACATCTTGTGAACGATGAGTAAGTATAAGTCTGTGGACAATAAGTGAATGTCGGATAAACTCCGAGAGTGAAGTAAGGGAATATGAGTAAGAGGAATCTGCTTGGTAATCCCTCATCACATAATGTCCCTTGCAATGAATAGAAGTCCCCCTCGGAAATTCCGAAGTAAGTCCGATTGGAGCTCCGAGGAACTCTGAGTTGCACAGATACAACAGTATCCCCTCTCAAGGCTGATTGCCCTCAAGAGGCTTGGAACTTTCTGGAACATCACGAGATGTCATGTGCTCTTTCCAGAACATGTATATAGGAAACTCCGAGTGGTGAAAATTTTCAATTTTTACACCTTTGGAATCTCCATATCCGATGTCTCAACCCAGCGGCAGCAACCATGTGATCCGTGAGTCCTTCGGCATATCCGAGATCTCTGAGCTGACCACTCATAGGCTGTAAGAAATGCACCAGGCACAATCTCCCGTGTGATCGGCCAGAAGGGCCCCGTGGAGTCTCCTGCGTCCAATGTGCGACGCAAAAGGTCTGATGTGACCTTGGAGAGCAGATTCGGGTGGCCACGGAAGTCCCGAGGGTGTCCAAGCCATCGGACACTAAGGTCGATGAACTCGACCAAGACGTCGAACAGCTCTACGAGCTGTTTGACAAGTTCGCAACAACTGCGAACGAAGACGTTCAAAAGGCTCGGGATTTCCGAAAGGTGGTGGTGGCGGAGAATACAAAGTTGAAAAGGCAGGTGAAGACACGGCAGACAATTTGATGTCACCTTCCTTTTTGAAATGTGCAGTCACTGTGACTGTCATCCTGATTGTCATCCTGATTGTCACTCTGACTGTCATCTGGACTGTCATCAAGACTGTCACCTCGTCTGACTCACTGGACGATGCCCCCTCCTCCTCCTCCTCCTCCTCCTCCCCCTCAATCTCTCAATCTCTCAAGCTCAGGCTTTCAGCCTGTGTTTGGTCTTCGCTTGAAAAATGTCACCTTTGTTGATGTTCAAACAACGGATGCGTGGAGGAAGGCTTTCAGGTGCGTCAAGCTGCGTTGCACAAGACTTCCTCATACTCATGTTCCAGTCTCATAACCATAGATTTGCATAATACCATAGACTTGCATACTTGTTCATACCCATATCAGAATATACTTGTTTCCCAATACCCATCAATCACACCATACATGTATGCTTGGAAACATTTCTTGGTCTTTCTTGCGATGGTTTCCAACAGTATTGTGATGTAACCATTTTCCAGAATGTAGTGATCCATCAGATGCCTCCCAAGTAGACCTGCAGCAATCCTTGTAGCGACAGCGACATAACTCATAGTTAGGCCTGTCCTGGGGACGTGCTGTGATCTTTGCCTTCTTGCGGGGAGACAGTCAGGACATGAAAGTTCATTGGACACAGTACGGTGTCACATCCTGCAGAGAACAATAAGGTAAATAGGAGACTGTTACCCTTTCTGGAATGAGACGGTCACAGAGTGGTTTTGAGACATAACAATTATAGTGAATAACTCTCACTCTGCCAAAGATTTCGACCTGATCAAAGTTATTGACCTATCAAACCTTACTGGCTCTATTTCTCTACCAATTTCTGGTAACGCCCCTCGCTCTGTAGACCGTTAAGAACCAGGCCAAACGGGACTGTCACCCATGACAGTGGTGTCGGTCTGGGTGCCAGACAGTTTTGCATAGATGACAGTAATCAAGATGACAGTCTGCACGACAATCAAGATGACAGTCACAGTGACTGCACATGTCAAAAGGGGAGATGACATCAACTTGTCTGCCATGAGAAGT
The DNA here is from genome assembly GCA_029204085.1 of Mycena sp. CBHHK59/15. Classification (NCBI taxonomy): domain Eukaryota; kingdom Fungi; phylum Basidiomycota; class Agaricomycetes; order Agaricales; family Mycenaceae; genus Mycena; species Mycena sp. CBHHK59/15. The sequence continues at coordinate 240,449 of JARGXW010000017.1, read as the reverse complement.
TGGAGAAGCAGAACGAGCTGCTTATGGGGTGGATTGCTGCCTTCAACCCGAGTATGGATTTTGAGGTTTCGGAGTCGGAAGAGGAGGAGCTGGAAAAGCTGAAGAAAAAATTGGCAAAGTCGAAAGGCAAGCGGAGAGAGGTTGAGTAAGGAGGGAAAAAAGTCGAAATGTTCATAGATGTAATATAGAATAGTTTGTAATTTTTGAATGCTTTTGTGACGAGCTGAAAATTCGGAGTTTCCGAAGGAAGTCCAAATTAATATTTGGGACCTGGCTTTCCAGGATAGCGCTTGCGAAAGCTTTCGACAAGTTCATCTGCATGAACGTCGTCAGCTCTCATCCAGGTGAACTGTTCATCGGTTTCTTCATAACCAAGCCATTCAACCAAGTATCGGAGTTTCACTCGGTATCTCCAATCTAACTTCGAGTCAACAATTTCTTTGATCTTGAAGTGCTCTTCTCCGTCCACCACTTCAACTGCACCTGGAGGTTCCTCGATGCAGCTGGGAAAAGGGTTCGGAGTGTGCGGTTCAAGTTGAGAGACATGAAAGACCGGATGAATGCCTCGGAGTTGCTTCAGAAGCTGAAGTGTATAAGAATTGGAACTGGGATGGGCTATAATTTTGTAGGGACCTAGAGTCTGCTCGGAAAACTTCGGAGTTGGTTGGGTTGTCTGAATGTGCTTTGCAGAAACAAAGACTTGATCACTGATTTTGAATTCTGGTGAAGGGTTTCAACAAGTGTCAGCAGTGGCCTTGTATCTCTTCTGAGCATCCGTAATTTGCCCTCAGAGAAACTCGTGAAGTCTGTGAAGGTCAACAGTGAAATCCTTAGCATAAGTGTTGGCCACATCACGTTCCGGATGAATAGTTAAGGAAGGATGATATCCCTTGTTCGCAAAAAATGGTGTAACTCCGGTAGAAGCATTCGGAGCATTGTTGTAAGCGAACTCGGCCAGAGGGAGAAGACAATCCCAGTCGTCTTGTTGATAGGAAGTGTACATGTGAATATATTGTTCCAAAGTCTGGTTGGCACGTTCGGTTTGTCCGTTGGCTTCCGATTCGTGAAATTGTGGCTATATTGTTTGTATATATTTTCTTCCAGCCACTAACTTTGTCACGCTATAACATCACGTTGCTTTAGTCACACGTCGAATGTCACTCCGCCTGAGATCTCGATTGAAGTACCGCTACTCCTGTCTTATGAACCTCGCAACCGCGGCTGGGTAGGAGACTGGATATCACGGACTTTCTACCTCTGCTTCTAGATCACCAATCGAACCAGGTTCCTACCCAGCCGCGGTTCCGAGGTTCACAATCTCAGTAGGAGGTTTTTAATCGAATACAGAATTGGTGGCACGGAGATATCGGACCGTGTGACGAAAGTAACGTGATGTGATTTAGTGACAGAAAGTTGAACCTCTCCACAGCGGCTGGCGGATAACATCTGTAAACAACATAGCCACAATTTCGCGAAATCACTCGAACGTCTCTTGGATAGCTCAGTCACTTCAAAATAAAATAATCTGATGCATCCAAAACCACATAGTGGCTTTTATAAAAGTGTAGTGTGAGTCTTAAATTTTTATTTTGGGTGCTGTTGTGAGTTTGTTGGAGAAACCACCCTTTTCACTGTAATTCACTCCAAGATGACGTAGCCCATCATAGTAAAATCCACAAAGCGGATAAATAGTATCACATAGCCATTTTTGAGTGGATTAAGCATGGGTACTATTTTATTTTAAGTGACTGAGCTATCCAAGAGACGTTCGAGTGATTTCGCGAAATTGTGGCTATGTTGTTTACAGATGTTATCCGCCAGCCGCTGTGGAGAGGTTCACCCCAACTTTCTGTCACTAAATCACATCACGTTACTTTCGTCACACGGTCCGATATCTCCGTGCCACCAATTCTGTATTCGATTAAAAACCTCCTACTGAGATTGTGAACCTCGGAACCGCGGCTGGGTAGGAACCTGCAATCGAACGGCTTTAGATCTCAAGACTCACAAACAGCTTAGACCCAATCTAGTCGTTGGAAAGTAACCTCGACCGTCTGAATGTATATGAATTAAACACTAGCTGACCCTACAATCCCCTCCAATACTTGTATCACTCGCTGTTGCCGCTGCACAACGATTTGATAAGTAAACAACACCGTGCCAAGGAGAAGCATACCTCTCTGTCGTTCTTCACCGTCGTTGGGAACATGGTGGGGATCCTCCGCTGCGCGAGGGCGGCTTGCTGGCTCGTCACCAGCCCATCCCATGCGGGGAGCACACGTTCGGCGTCAAACCGTCTGAGCTCTTTTTCGAATGCTTGGGATAGCATCTATTGAATTGGTCGTGTCAATGCCGGCCGATCAATGTTATCGTTCCAAGTATAGAAGTGGACCGACAAACCTCTGCTTCGTGCTTCGAGAGCGAGGTTCCGATCATGGTGGCTCTGTCGAGCTGCTAGATGGGACGGAGACGCGCGGAGGATCACGGTGACTTGCCTGGTTTTCGCAACCTTGACCTTTTCCTCGTACTTGGTGCGGATGGCATCGCGCTCTCGTAAAAGCTGACGCTCCAACTCGTCCTGCTCCTTCCTCAACTGCACGACATACATCAGCGGCTTAGCACGCGGTCATCCGACGCGATGCGTACCTCTTCGATTGTGGATCGTACATCGGGATCTTCTGACAGTTGCGCTAGGCGAGGCAATGCCTGCTGGAAAGTTAGGGACCGCACATCTTCGCTAAACACGTATGGAGCGGGAGTCGGTGAAGCTGGGGACGAAGCGGGTGCGTGGGTCGAAATCTTGGGGGCTCCTATAGCCGCAGGTGGTGCGGGGGGCGGCCATGTGGGGGAGGAACTCAATTGAGAAAGGAGAGTTGCAACTGAAGTCGTCCCTAGCGGCGCAGCTGTGGTCGATTGGGATGGAGAAGGTTGGCTAACACACGGGTCGGCCGCGGTGTCTTGGGTGGTCACCAATTTTTGCCATGCCTGGGAGGAACGTAGCTTGTCAAGAAGAGCCTTTACACCTGCCGGATCCTGGTTCGATGAGCAGGAGAAACGCAGACGCGCATGACCATTACATTGATGTTTGTGAAGCTCATGCTGAGGCGACTCTACTTGATGACTAAGTCCGAACGAGCGTGACGTGACGCGTAACCCATGGCTAACGACTCGGCTGAGAGTCACTAGGTAATAAGTACTAGGGTCTCCAACAGCTGGAATAATAGCCTTCAGCGATGTTCCTATGCTTTTTTTCTCTTGGGCCTTTCATTTGAGCAAACAAACATCCTGGGGATGTCGAAAATATTTGACTCAACTGAACTCGAATAGGGAATTTGCGTGCTATATTTGTTACTATTCTAAATGCAGTCGATAAAATTCAACCGAGGCAATTGTGGTTCTTTTGTAGATAGAGTAGTATAGACAATCACCTATATGTATAGTACGTAAATTGAGGGTAATGCTTACATTTTTATGCCCTATTAAATTAATATACTATGAGTTGCGACATCGCGCCTCAAGCTCTTGCGAGCGCTTTGACGGTTCCCCACAAACAAAGACACTATTCATCAATTACTATACATATATTCAACTGCAATTTCTGCGCAGAGTGCTCAGGGAGGACGCTACACGATATTTTTCGCGTTGAATGGCCGCTAGGAGTTTGCCGCCGGACTTTTCAAAGCAAAGACTTCGTAAAGAGCAGCGGATGCAATTATCAAGTTAAATATGACACACTCACAAACTTGATCCCGTCTTCAAAATCATCCCTTCTTCAAGTAGCTTCAAGTCCCGCAGTCCACGAGCTGTGACTGGCAGTAAATGGGGCTACGTTAACCGTTAAGCGTCGGCGTTCATCGTCTTCTTCCGACGTGTTCCCTCATGTTCATGCCGGCAACCTTTCCCACCTATAGCGAACAGACATTCCGGCGGTAAGTAGGCAGGATATAATGGGGTACCGGCCGGTTGCGCAATGACGCTCATGATCACTTGATCATGATGGAAGCCACGTCACATTGCAGGTTATCAGAATTCAAAGCTGTGGAATCTCGAGTACGCCATATGGCTGACTCGTCAACATCACCACCTCGCTCTGACTCTGTACACATAAGCCGACGGAGTTACATGTAACTCAGGCTCAACTCAGGCTTGCCCAGTTGCATGAAACCCTAATTAGCAGTCCGTCGATCATTTGTTACAAAAAGTGGTCCAGGTGTTGTTCAAAAGGAGGTGTCTAGGCTCTCAACGCGGCAACAGAATGGGTCTCTACTTCTGGTGGTGGATGATTTTTTCAATCGCGATTCACAGAGTCGGGCCCCGTCAGCGTTACAGATGGTTGCAGGGCACGATCCGAGGTGCCGACCTCCGTGTTCATAATCGGGGCCCGGCCCTTTGCAACGGAGGAGGCAAGATCTCCTCGTCTATCTGCCGAGGCACATCAATGTGCAGCCACGATCAAGAGCGGCTGCATTGTCGGCGATCGAGAATGGGAAGCGGAAGAAGGTGGGTATATATCAGGTACGAGAGATGCTGCGAGGTTGCTAGGCTTTGGAAGGGACGAGGGACGGCGAGCAAACAGAGGTTGTGGAGGAACGAGGCGTTGAGTGAGAGGTTACATACTAAGACTCAGGAGTTAGCCTCGTGGAGTGATGGCTAAAAGTGACTTGACAACCAAACCGGCGGACTTCGAAAACATATTCCCACGCCGAGGCCCGACGTCTTGCTCTCTCCCCGCCATTTCTTTTTAATTCCATCCTTGTTTCTTTCTTTTCTCCTCCATCATGCCTGCCTCAGAAGACCCCGGCACATCGTCCCACATGATGAAGACGACGAAGCGTGGCAGACCCTATCTCAAGGTGCGCTCCAGCGCCGTCTGTGCGACAACGCTCATCTCCGTACTCCCCTTAGGACACGCTGGATCTCTACGCAACCCTAATAGTATCATTACAACTAGGTCCCCATAAGCAGTTCTTCAAGACCTTCCCCAATTCCTTCTCCACGTTCGTCTTTCTTCCCTGTGCCACCCAACCCCCTTTTAAGCCCTCTCCCGCAGCGATGAAGCCGCCCAGAACCTCGCATCCCTCAAATTCTCTCAGTCTAATCGAGGGCCGGATCCCAGGGAGCCGTCACGAGTGGTGACAACAACTACGACTACCACCTTCTCCATGACCCGCGACATGGCAAAGGCGATGAGCCAGCACTTCATGGACGCCCGTCTCATCGAAAATGCCACCGATCCCTCCTCAAATCTCTTCAAGGACCGAGGTGTCTACGTTCTTACGCCCAAGGGCCTCCACGTTCTCGAGCGCTTCATCAGCAAGAACGGCATTAATTCTGACCACCTCCAGTCTGTCTTCGTGTCTCAACCCATCTGCATCAAGCTCCTCCACCTTGAACGTCGTTCCTCGGATGACGAGATCATTGTCACCCAGTCCGTCATCACGGCCCTTTTCCGCCGATTTGTTGGCCGGCAGCCCAACTACCCACCACAAACGAATGCGCCCCAGGACGCATTCCAGCGATATAACGAGCGTTCGAAGGGCGTTTCTCTTATGGACGTCACGGACCGCGCGCAGCCCCTCCAGGGCAAGAGCCAGCAGCATCACAAGTGCTGCTTCGCTGCCGTCACCGCTCTGGAGTGGCTGTGTGATTTCACGTCGGTGGTGGGGAGAGAGGAGGCGGCAGAGATGGCCGCTCAGTTCGTTCGCTTCGGTCTCATCACCCTGGTCAGCGACAAGCGGAAAAACAACGACTCTGCCATCATCTTCACTGTTCGTGGCTCTGCACCAGGCGGCAATTCGCCCGTTAGCGTACGTCGTCTTCCCCTTTCCGTTATTCAACCGAACAACTCTAACGTTCGCTACAGCAACACGGCGAGTTCCGCTGCACCGCCAAAGCTGTCTACAAGATTACCGATGAAGGTCGTCGTGTCGCCCACTGGGACGGAGCACGAGGCGTTACTCAGGATTCGCCAAACACTTCCTCTGCTAACCTCACCACTGCCCGTTCGTCGGTTGACGAGCCAGAGCACGGGAGCAAGAAGCCGGACGCCAAGATCCACAGGCGAATCTCGATTGCGGAGAAGCTCAACTACGAGGCGCACAAGGGCAGCAAGGAGAGCAACACGGACCGCCTGCGGTATATTCTCGATGACCCCGCGCTCCGCTCGCTGTTCCGGGAGTTCTTGAAGGGCAACTTTTGCGAGGAGAACTTGTCGTTCTGGCTCGAAGTCGAGGACTTCAAGCGCAAGTTCAACATCACCTCGAGCGCGATTGCTGTGACGCCTGCCTCTGGCAAGCCCAACAGGAATACACCCGGGCAGGCAGCCATGGAGAAACACCACGAGTCGCTGATCAACACCGCTTTCTACATCTACAACAAGTACCTCGCGCCGTCGAGTCAATGCGAGCTGAACATCGACCACGGCCTGCGGAACGAGCTCTCCAAATACTTGGAGGACGTTGTGACGAGCATGACAGGGAAGGTCTTCCAGGGCCAGGTGGATCCCGAGCAGGCCAACGCGTTCAACGCGACGCAGCTGCAGACGATGATCCGGTTGTATGAACGTATTCAGACGCATGTCTTCCGGTTGATGGCGACGGATTCCGTACCAAAGGTGTGTCCCAGCATTTCTCCTTTATCGACCCTCGAGCTTAACCTTCCTCCTCCAGTTCATCAAGACCCCGAAATTCCTCGCTGTGCGGAACTGGGTCGAGGACTTCGACCCAAGTGAGAGCGACATCCGGTTGTTGTCGACGAACCCATCCTCCCCTCCAGGCCTGGCCTCCGAAGAGACTGGTGGCGCGTACATCACGATCTCGCAGCAGGCAAGCGAACGAGAACACCGACTGCTCCCGGCACCCGCACCTGTTTCACCATAGGTCCTCAGCACCGCGTTTCGCATGGGTCTCGTATCGTCGACTCCTCGCATATCCTCAATACTTATGCGCATCTTCTCTCATTTTTCTACCTCCATTCATCGGTTGTTTCGTACCTCTTTTGTTTTGCTTCTTTTTACTTGTCTCGGCACGCCAGGCACGTCCTACCCCGGAGGTCGTTTTTCATTTTCGCATAATCATCTTCTGCTGCATGGCTTCTCGGTATTCATTCATTCAGACCGATATATTACTATTCTCACTTTCCCCCCTTCTCTTATCCGCCTTCCCCCCCCTTCCTCTCGTCTCCGCTGCCACTTTGTAAAATATCTACCGTACGCTACCACTATGGGGTCGGCTCCCAATTAATAGAACGTCATAAACTACTTTTATGTATATGGGTCTGAACGAACATGCGTATGGGATATGCTTATGGGATACTATTCAAATGCGTGAAATGCATGAGGACTCCGACTGAGGTGTGTGCACCGTAGAATGATTGCCCTGGGCGTCCATGTGAATCGGGAATGCCGACGAAACAATACCCACCAACCCAACTGAACGTTCACGCTAACAACTGCCACCTTTGCGCTCACACGCTTATCCACTCCTACAATGTCTTGGATGGCTGGATTACAAGGGCAGGCGCCCGAGCCCTATGTCGCCCCCCCAGATGGTGCTGCTCCGCCCCGGCATTGCAAGTCGGTTGACTACAAAACTGACCGTGATATCTAGAGCTCAAAGTGCCGGATCCGTCCATTCCTGACCGGATGGTGTCTGCAAAGTCGGCCAACCAGCCGTTCCTATTGTAAGTGGACTGCCCACCTGCCTGACGCACGAGGCTGACGCGGCGAAGACACAAGGAATACCGCGACCGCCAGGAGGCACTCCACAACGCTTGGGTGGAGAAGAAGAAGATCCGCGACGCGAAGATCGCCAAGGGGGAGGAGGTCGGGCCTCTGGAGCCTGATCCCACGGAGCCCCAGGAGGTCGGCGTCGTCGGCCTGCTCAAGTTCTTTTTGTACCTCACGATATTCCTGCTCCTTCTCGGCAAATTTGTCACGGGAAGCTACACATGGGAGTATGAGAGCAAGTGGCTACAACTTAAGACCTTCTGGCCGGTAAGTGGAGGTACATCTCGATGTAGAGAGTAAGCTAAAGTATGTGTATGGGGCAGACAAATCAGCGCTTGTTCTCGGAGCGGCTTCTTTCCGAGTACAACGGCGAGGGTTCGCGACCTACCTATCTAGCCGTGAGCGGAAAACACGCATTGCGTGTTTCTGGATCTAAGCTGACCCTGCAAATTTCAAGATCGATAGCGATGTCTACGACGTCAGCAAGGGAAAGGCGTACCAGCCTGGTGGCTCTTATCACTTCATGTCAGCTCGCTTCACTCTCCGCGGAACATGTGGTGGTCGCTGAACGCGTGTTATTTTAGGGCTGGCATAGACGCAGCGAGGGCATTCGGGACGGGCTGCTTCCAAACCCACCGAACACATGATTTACGCGGGCTTTCTGAAAAGGAATACGAGGTGCGTTTGGGCCCCTTGACTGTTCGGCAGTACTCAGCTGTTCACAACCGATATAGGGTGTACAGCACTGGAAGAAATTCTTTGCAAATCACAAAGATTACCCGAAAGTGGGGAGGGTTTCACATCCCCCGATTGATCCTGCCAGTCCTGTACCAGAGCATTGTGATCCAAAGAAAGCAGCCAAGGTGGAAGCCGCGAAAAAGGGAACTCCAGCAAGTGTTCACCAGAAAGCCGACGAGGAGCTGTGACGTTTTACAATGTATTAATTCTATATTGTTCGAAAGTCCTCCAAGAAACGACATATACAAACCATATGCAAACTAAATGCAAACCCTAATTTTGTGTGTGTGATGCGGTGTGAAGAAGCATAGAGTCCATCAACATGTCATTGCTGAATGTGAGGAGAGCCACGGTTCCTGAGATAGTTTTTGAGGATGGGGAAATCGGCCATGGAAGCGTCCATCATGCTCGTGAAAGGGTTATCGCGGTACTTCGCAATGATGATATTCCCTGAAATTTTCATTGAGATAGGTTTTCTAAACGCAGAAAAGTTCCTACCACGCCACGCCACCTGCTCATTAAAGAAAGGACCCTGTATATCGCGAATGCACCTGTTGATAGGGAATGGCATTCCGTCGCGGGATATCGTCGGGTAAAATACCACGTAAGGGTTGGCGAACTTTCTGTTCATGCCATCGAGCGCCTCAACAAGCTTCGAAGGGTAAGGACTCAACATTTGAGTCAAGTTTTTGCATGACTACTGACCAGATATTTCCATGGCCGGGCCCCGATCCCGTCCGCAATCTAGAGAGTCCAAGTTTCAGTTCGAAAATCCTCAGACCAGTACGCGTTACTCACGTAGTCCATATGTGCCTCTGGATGAGGCATGCGGGCGGGAGGTCCAGCATGCAGACCATGTTGTGTGGGCATGGTCATCGGGCTGGAGATTTAAGGATTGAGGTGCGAACATAGTCAAAGGGCACAAGTGATATATGTACCTGGTCATGAGCTCAACGACAGTTGGGGGACGACCTAGAGAAATGCAAAAGGAGATGAGAATCGGAACATTTGGCATTGGGAATCCGGTAGCCTACCGTCAGCAGGGAAATAGATGGCCTGGTATGCGACGAGTTGGTCCATTGGCTTAGGAGATGGGATAACTTTGAAGTAATCGAAACTGGCGCTGAGGAAAGGAAGCGAGAAACCAGAGAGAGGGAAAAGAGGTAGAGAACAGGGCTCGCGACCTGATCCTTTTATGCAGAAACCAGAATAAAAACGAGGTCCAGGTGCTTTCTTTGATCACTACAGCTGGCCCATAAATGGTTGCGAACCAATTGATTCTGGATCCTACATGAGGTCGGCTCATTTAATAAGGCGCTCGGGGTGCAGACATCATAAATGCATGAAGAGAGTCGGAACAACTGATGGTCGAGTCAGTGAGAAGATCGATATTCGGGGTTCGACGACAAAGGCAGTGGTGATTCTCCTGTTGAATAACCTTTAAGCATTGTGATGTGCAAATCTGCGAGCGATCTGCGAGAGGTGACTCCGCATAGAGGCAGTTGCAAGCTTGAAGTAGTTGTGGCCACAGTACATGGGTGACCAGGCCGCCTCACCGACAAACGAACAAACGACTCCCTCAGAGATAGTATCAGTGGTAGACATGTTCCTCACCTGATCCACTGAACCTGCCCAAGTCACCTCTGCGATTCATCACTGTCAGTGCATAATCCTTCCGAATTATCTGGTTCGCGCAGGGAAGACACCGGGGCCTCATGTGGGCCGTCACGGTATGTACGGTAGACGGCGATTACTTAGGCTCTGTTCGGGATCCCCAGCTACTGGAACTTAATTGGTCACAAAATGTCACTAGTCATGGGACCTCTCGGAACAGGTCCGATGGCCCGATCAGCTATACCGCACATCCGATGTTGATGCCCAGCGCTCATCGCTGTCAACAATGAGGTCGATGACCATATCCTACATCCATTGTTTTGGGGCGCACTTTGAAGAATATTGATAGCACATTTTATTTCATTTCTTCCTCACTTACTTCAACTCTAACACTTGCTCTAACACCTCCAGGGAGATCAATAAAACATATTTCTTGAGGCTTGTGTCAAGAATTCGGCAAGATCCGAGGGTCACATCCTGCAGGAGAGCGGCAAATGCTTAAAGAGGTCCGATCCAAATTTCCCGATTTTGGGCATTTCCGTACATCGACTTTTCCGTTCATTTTGTCCGCATTGTGATCGGGTACTTATGCCGTTTTTTGACTGAAATCGTCAGCCAAGTGGATCGGACCTTCAAACGCGAGATGGTATGTTTTGGGCAGGATTTGATAAGTGTACATCTCCCCAAAAATTGCCCCGCGGGGCTTCACCAGCCTCTAGAAGCCTCGGAATCTGTTTTTTTGACCACAGTCCATCTGCAAAAATATCGGACCTCACCTCCAATGCTCGGCTTTCGTCCTCGTTTTGGATCGGACATGGCACTTTTTTTCGTTGAATTCGTCCGCATTCGTATCGGACACAGAGACCATTTTTCGGGTGTTTCCGTCCGCATCAGGATCGGACCTGTTGCAGCATATGCCGCTCTCCTCATCCTGCTGTACAGCTATTTTTCACCATTAACTAGCTGGGAATCCCGAACAGGGCCTTACCTGTTCACAGCGTTCTTTCTCGGAGCTTCACACTGGGATCTGTGAGAACTACACAATCAGCATCTGTACTACCTCCGCCGGCGCTTTACCTTCGTCCTTGATTATCTCTTGGGCCGCCCAACTTGAATCGTGATACTTAATACTTCTCGACTGACTGTAATAAGTATGGTCTTTCTCAGTTTGCTCTTGGACCAGGAAATAGTAGCACCGAAGTTGGATGGGCTTATGGGGATGCCGTCCGTTTAACTTCAGGCTGCATATGGCTATGCTCCAACTATGCTCTGAGTGAGCATGTTGTCGACACTTAGTTGCTTTGATCGCAGCCGAAAGAGCCCGAAACGCTGTTACTGTGTATCGGTCCGATCCCCCTCGCAGCTGGTATTGCTACCGTGTTAGGATGGTACTCAATGACTCCATGCTCCTCCCGCGAGTCGATTCACATTTGCACAGTCGATTGTGGGTTCAAACTGCGCATTCAACCACGCTTGCATGGGTCATCCAAGTATTTTTGAACCCCGGAAGCGAGAACACCAGGATCTTCAAGTTCGATCGAATCCACCCCGTTTTCATCTGGAAGTCCGTTGGACGTGTTCTCTTCATTTGATTATCTCTTTGACTGTGGCCAGGTGTATCTCTATTCGACGGTCGGCTAAATGAAGTGTTCACCGACTCTGCAATAGCTGCCGCGTTCGCACACATGGCGTACACTCTAAGTATTCACCCTGTTCGTTCACGATCACCATGCGTGAGCCGAGAGTGGAGCGACTCGAGGAAGTGTGTCCTTTGCGTAATCGACGTCCAGCAGAACTTTCTGTCGGTTTGGGCAAGCCTTTCGGTTGTGCCGAAGATGTCAGTTCCGGTGATACGAGGAACTACCACAATCTCCAACATATCGTGTCACACGAATACGAACCCCATCGCGTCGGGCTGGTTTATCTGCGTTGGATACTAACAGACGGATCCAATCCGGCTATCACGTATATTCGCTGGCACGTTCAGCCCTTCGAACCCCTTCTGGCCTCGGCTTTCTCTGATCTATGGTCGCAATTTCTGCTTGACAGATCACCAGTACCGTTCTACACACCGTCATACAGAAGTAATGCTCGAGAATGCTTCCCATACGCGGTTGACGTGATCCTTCATCACACTATTTCATGACCACATCTCAATTATCCACGATACGCTCGACTCTCCGGCATTCTATATGTTCTGTCTTTGAAACATAGCTTTGACTTCTCACCTTCGAATCTGCGTCATTGATTTCTTGACATTCAGCTTCTTCGTTCGCATGGACGGGATATTGACATCAGAAATGCCTAGGATTCGCCCACAAATTCATCCGCAGTGGATCTTGACATGAGGCCTGGAGCATCGAACGCGGTGTTCATCGCTATATTAGTAAAGCATGCTGTCCTCTTTCCCCTTCATTCAATTCTTGGGACATCCAACAGGAGGCTCGAGTCCCGCGGGGTCCGATGCTCGACGTTCGACACCTACACCTGTCTGCGGATGCATATTTGTCCTGATTTTTGCGCTTTGAAGGACGGGTTTTACAAGCTGAAACCAGACTGGGACCTTGTCTTAAAATGGCATTTGACCCTATTCTCATACTCAGAAAGGCGCAGAGTTAAAGTACCAGTGAGTAGGGGGATCGAGTTTCCCAGTCCTCATTTTTGTCCAATCCCCCTTTTTTAGTATATTTTTGATGTGAAATATTGAGTCCTGGAGACGATGCATAGCCTATGCACGTGTATCGAGGCAGCAAATGACTTCGTTGCTCGGACTAGCTGCACCAGTTTCCGGGAAGGCAACGTATTTTGTCCGAGAATGGCAACCCGGTTTCCATATTGGGTGCTGTAATTTCTGATCAGCCCCACACTCAAATCGCGAAATCCCTGTAAGGTTGTCTTAGAAAGTCCTCAGATTCCAGATCTCAGAGCTCCATCGGGAGTAGCTCAAAGAAGCCTGGACTCGGACTCGTGGATGGGGAGAGACAGGTGTGAGCTCCATTGTGATAACAGTCCCTAGATTATTTTTGAACACTGCCTGCAACGGAGATGGCTCCACCGTCCGTTCGACGAGACAAAATGCGACTGTCCAAGGGCGTGCATTGCACGGACGAAAAGCCGTGAATACCTTAAGCATTCACCACCTTGGTTGGCTTGCGCTCCGCACTGTATGTTCTTCCGAGCGGAGTTTCACATTTTGACTCTTGTACTGCAGGTACTTGAGCTGCGACATTCGGGTGTCCTCGTAACTTCAAAGTCTTAAATCTTGCGGGCGACCGCACGCTACGTGAATTTTGAGGCTACTGCTTCGATGCGGTGGATACTTCTGCGGCAGATAAGCGACTCTGTGGCTCCAGGCGGCCTAGTGTATCTGCCGGGATTTAAAAGCTTACAACTTATCTAGAGGCTAGTTTAATAGTTATGCTTTCACAATCATAGAACACGTGTTTATAACAGTAACAGTTTATTCCTTCACCAAAGGGCACGCGGGCACGACTGAGCAAAAAGTTCGACTCAAAGCAGCTCTCGGAGTGTAATGGACGCAGTGTCATGACTTGAGTCACTTGACTCAGAAGGGCCAAGGCGGGTCATTGCTCGCGGCCTTCGAATCGAGTGATCTTTGGGGCGTATCGGTATCGGAGCAACAAATCCACTGTGTGAAACCACGGTCACCCAATGCGCTTGCTGCAGACTTGGACTTCAGCGGGACTGACACGGAAAAACTTGAAGTTGACAGGTACTCAATTCGACAGTCACGCGTCACGGTACGTGTCGATTTGGAATTTTGGTTCTGTGTCACGCGTCACGGAGGTGGTTGTCGAATTGGTCCGGTGTCACAGGACAAAAATTCACTGCCCAAAACCTGCAAAAAAGCTCTATTTTTGCGAAATTTTCGGTCGAGTTGTCGAAAATTTCTGGTGGGTCACGTCAATTTGTGGACCTGTCGAATTGTCGGTCCAAGAGGTCACGCGTCACACCCCCTGTCGAATTGAACGAAAAACAATGACATACATGCTGGGAAAGTGACCACGTGATGTCATAGGACAGTCGCCAATGCAAGAGGTCGATCTCTGGATCAGTGAATAAGTCCCACGACCCCCCCCCCCCTAGAAAAGGCAATGATGATCAGCGGCAGCATCGGCCACATCAATCCATCATTTTCCATCGCGCTTACTCTCGACCTGCTCTGCGACGCCACTCGTAACACGCCGGTGCCGGCCAAGGCCATCCAACCGTCTCCGGCACACAAAAACACAACCTGCAGACAGAATGGCATCCTAGCACTGTATATGCTGCACATACATCTCTGTCAAATAATGAAATTCCTTGTTGCCGCAGCCCGAGGAGACAAGTTCCGAGGATGTAGATGTTTTCACATAGTGGATTTCCGTTGTAGAGTTGAGGTAGAATACTATTGCGCAGCGTATACCGACGAGGGAGTGAAAGGGCAGAGGAGGAGCGCCCGCGCCTGGCTGTGGTGCCGAAGGCTGCCGATGTTCCGGCCGCAGGATCACTGATATCGCTTAACAACATCATTTTCAAAGATCCAGAGATCAATCACCTCTTGCAGTCTCCTACCCAGCCGCGGTTACGAGGTTCATCGATCTCAGTAGCGGTATTTTAATTGAATACAGACTGACCGGGAATTTCGGACCGTGTGATGTTACCGCGTGATAGTAACAGAAGTTGGGATGAACCTCTCCACAGCGGCTGGAAGAAATATTAGTAAACAACATAGCCACAACTTCCCAGAATTCCTTGTAATTGTTACTTTTGGCCACCACACGTGGAAATAAAATAATATGCAGGGTTCGTAGGACATATATTCTTAATGAAAAGCCCCTGAAATGCTTTGTAGCAATTAATCGGATCTTCTAGGACTTGTGTGCCATGAAAGTGCTGAAAATCAGCTAAACTAGCCTGTTGGGTGAGAGGGGAAGAGAATTCAACCTTACACAAGCTAAATAATACTTACAAATGCATAATATAGCACTCTAGCGCCTCAAACTATTTTATTTCCACGTGTGGTGGCTAAGAGTAACAATTGCAAGGAATTCTGGGAAGTTGTGGCTATGTTGTTTACTAATATTTTCTTCCAGCCGCTGTGGACCCAACTTCTGTTACTATCACGCGGTCACATCACACGGTCCGAAATTCCCGGTCAGTCATTTTTCTCTGTATTCAATTAAAATACCGCTACTGAGATCGATGAACCTCATAACCGCGGCTGGGTAGGAGACTGCACCTCTTGCGCCAATGAATGACATTGATAGTAAGAATTGAGTAAGAAGCTGGCAAGCGGTGGGTCACAAACAGTTACATTGCCGTAGTTATGAGTTCGTAGCTCCAAATGGTAATGTTCCCAGTCACGTGCAAAAACGAGACATTTTTGGTCCTCCCCCTCAAACTCCCCCCAAATAGGCACATACAGGATAAATCCTGTTTGTGAACAAACCAAACCCCATGCCCTGCCCTCTGCACCAGCGAGCCGCAATTCTGAGACATGACTTCGCTCGTCCGGACAACAACGCACACCTATCCGGCCGCCGAAGTTCGTGCCATCAACGGCTTCTATAGTGGTCGAATGCACGTCAAGCGTTGTGCACTCAGCCACTCCGAGTTACAAAACGTTGTGCAATTTGCTCACCAGTTCCCGCAGAAATGGCCAGCAGCAGAACTCGGGTGAGACTGCCGTGGCTTCTCTCTGGCCTTTCCTTTGCGAATTAACTTACATTACTAGTTGGAATGGATGTTGCATCGCAAGTTGCGACAAGTCCGCAATGAGCCACACGCCGCAGAGTTGCGTGAGAACCTGTTACCCTGTAGGTCAATCTCCTATACCATTTGGATACCAATCTCATTCAGTGGGTAGTAAATGCATCCCTTCATTGCATGGTGGATGCCCCAATCCCAGATGCAACTCTGTTCCCACGTGAGGATGTCCTGATCAGGACACTGGCCTATGAACGAGATGTCCAAGCCTATCGTCTAGAAAGACTGCGGTCATTCTGCGGAGACCCAGGGCGACCGGAATACGCCGACGGCTACCCGGTATATGCGATTGTGGTCTTTTCATGTCCAATCTTCTTAATTCAATTCACAAGATCATCACCGAAGCTCAATCCGACCCCCCGGTATTGAATTCCAATCATTTTGGTCCCATCATACCACACCGGTTCCATTGTACGAGCCAAGAATATATACTCCGCGTGAACCAGCAAGGACCCTCTTTCTCCCCCACTCTGTATTCAGCGGACGCCTGTCCTGGGATCCCACTCGGGCCGTCGGGTCTGCAGTTTCCCGTCGTCGATACGTTGCTCTCAATCCCCTTTTCGATTCTCCACAATTTGCCACGGCTCCAGGCTCTGCAGCCTTATTCTCCATATCAAGCCCAACTTGTAGCGATTGCGACGGAAATCATATTGCTTTGGGGATGGGATTCGTCGCCAACGGAGGTGGCAGCATTCCCCAAATCTGGAGATGTCCCAGTCCCGTTGCAGTGGCCTGTTCCAATCTTGCATCCTTCGCGAGTCGATACCGTGTCTGCCACGGTGTCCTTCACACTCTCGTTTTCCGCCATCACCAATGATCCCCTTTCCATGGCTCCCACATCCTCTTCTGCACCTACCAATGCTGTTACCCTTCAATCGGGGGAGATCTTGCTTCATTCCACCGATGTTCACTGGGATCGAGAGAGTGGTTTGGTGCTTGTTGCAGCCCCAATAGTCAGTGAAAAGGGAATTGACGTCTTCGGCATCCCCGACTCTCCGAGCTTGGCTTGGGACGACTACGATGCTGACTCAGAAGAAGAGGATCAGGTCCAAGCCGATACCCCGGACCGCGTGACTACTCTGAACGCTGAAGATGTCATTCTTTGGGTGCAGGGTGTTCAGAATTGTGGGGTGGAGACCCTGCCAGAGCTACTCCCCACTCCTTTCTGCAAAGGCACTCAAGGGGGGATGGCGGCCAACGACATTCTCATGAACATGGGAGCCATTGACCCCACAGATTATGCGCACTTTTTAGATCTTGCATCTTTCCGTTGGGAGTCACGGACCGTCGTAGATTCATATGGACATTAGCACCGCCCAGTAGTACCACCCATTTCTTGTAGCTGCATTCCTGACTTGGAACTTATAATATAATCAGCTCTCGTGCCCCAGTACATCTCGGGCCGACCATCGTGGCTACGTGTTCGCATTCCGACGAGGTCGATATTGTCGACAGATTATATATGAGGGGATCGCAGACGGCGGATGCATGGTGTGGCTTAGCCTTTATTGGGTGCTAAAATTCCGGTCCGTCCAATGCTTCTTACCATCTAATATTGCGTGCACCAACTCTGGTCACACGTCACAGTCATGTCACACGGTCCGATATTTCCAGCCTCACCCACAAGAGGTACCCAAACCTCCGGATATCAACCTCCGAAATCTTAACGAGTGGCTGTACCCCCCCCCTCTCGGTGATCGGACCGACCGCCTACTACGGACCGACATCCGCATACAAGTACAAGTCGGCCTGCCAAACGAGCGCTGTTCACAACGGGCTCAAGGAGCAACTAGAAATACAGTCGAGATGTCTAATATACAACATAATAATTAAATGCTTCAATTGCGCAAGCCCGAACCACTCGCGACTGGTACCGCTGCCCCCGAATTCACTTTGCGCCTCTTCGGTGCAGCACCTCCTGGAGCCCTTCTGACCGTCGCGCGCCGCTGTACACCTAACTGCTGGCTGGGTTCATCAATCCCTTCATCCGGGCCGGCCACACGAGCAAATGGAGCTGGAATTTTACTCTCGGGGATCCCCATTGCACACTCCTCCGCCTCCGTTGTTGCCATGGAAGTCCAAACCGCGTGGGGGAGACGTTGCTGAGCGTCCGGATTCTGCGGGGAGGCATATTCTGGATGGACTGTCGCCAGATGTGCCTCCATATTGTATCTCCACTGCGCCGGCTGCGCAGCACTCGGATTTCCAGCAGCTAGTGTGCTTGGACAAAGACCGCAGATGACGGGAACATTGCGACAGGGTGTCGCTACCGATCCGCGTTCGGCCCATGCGTACTTGACCGGCATAGCCAGGCGACAGTTGGTATGAATTGTTGCCAATTTCGACTTGACTTGAAGATAAATGTTACAGGCGGCGTGTCCCGATTCGCCGCAAAACCCGCAAGGAAGTGAATCAGCGACCTGGTTACGTGAAGAAGCAGAGCAGAGGATAAGGAGGGGACGATGACACTTACTGGTTTCTTCAGCTCTTCCTGGACCCGTCGCATCTTGCATAGAATGTGCGCACCCATATGCGCCCGCTGATTCTCACAACGCTGTCCGCAACACTCGCACACACGGTTCATCTTCTCACCATGTTCTTGAGTGAGTTGCTGGGTGGGAATCAGAGCAAGCAGAGCCGGATTTCCTGTGAAAGAAGGAATGAGAAAATTAATACGGCGGTGCGCGGAAATGCTTACCGTCGTCAAACACGTAAGGAAATACCTTCGAGGCTTTGATGCCTACAATCGAGCCCGGCGCAACATTATTCTGGACCGCGCAGCCCCAGAGCAACTCGCAGACGATCCCCATCTGCTTGTCATCGATTTCCCAGGACTTTCCGAGGGAGTTGATGCGGGCCGCCGTTTCCTCGCCAAGTCGGATGCTAGCGTCCACGGTCATCGGATTCACAAGCTCTGTCATGAACCCCGGCACTGAGGCCAAGACGACCTTGTCCGTCGCAACCCTGTCCACTGCATCGCCACCCGTTGTTCTGCGCATGACTGAGTCAACCTTCAAGTATTCTCCATTCCAGATCCAGCCCCACTCTGAATCAGCATCAGCTCCGAGCCAATCGTCCGTGCGCACGGCCGTGCTCGTAGGAGGCTGTTCAGGGAGATCCGATGCCGCCGTTTTACGAGCTAAAGTCATTGAAAGAACTTGCCCCGTTAATTTGACTTTTGCCGCGGGGTTTTTGATCGTGGACGTCAGGATGCTGGAGCGGGAGACGCCGTCCTGATGGATGGCAGTGGTACGAAGGAGGGCAAGGGATACCTTCGTATCGGTACGAAGAAGGGTGAGAACCGGGTCTCCCACAATAAATGTGTTGGACCAAGAACGAAGATTTGTATGAGGTTTAACACTCTTTGTGAGATCTTGCAGCTCGAGGATACGGCGCGGAATTTTCTGGCACTCTGCGCACGCCTCGGCGTCGCTGGATCCCAGACACTTCTTTGAAAAGCTGCGCATCACCTCGGCGCTGTCAATTTCGATACGAAACGACTCGGTTTGTGAATCCGTAGCTCCGCGCTGGATCACGCGGTGCCACAGAAAGGTCCAGCTGGGAGGCCCCATCTCCAGATTCCACTCGACAATAACACCAGCACAAGATGGGGGGGAAGCGGAAGTTGACGGCGGCTGAATAACGACACTACGAGGAATATCCTGGGGTGGAAGAGAGGAAGAACGTCCAAATCTACGAAAGATATTACTTCAACGGAGAAAGGCGAGTTTAAAATACTTACTGAAACTCGAATTCGTCCTCATCGACATCCATATCGTCTCCTTGATTCGCTTGTGGGGTGGTCTGTGGGTCGGGAGGTGCCGTTGCGGGCGAACACGGTATTTGGCACTATACGTGCATTTGCTTCCGGATTGGTGAGATTCAAGACCGTAAAACTGGCCAGAGGAGGAGAGGGCTGTTCGTTCCGGGATGGAGGTGTTGACCCAGCTGCTGCACCGATTGCACTGCATCCGCCAGCATTTGTTCACCCCAATTTCTGCGAGGACGTGTCCAGCCTTGTACAGGCTGAGGAGACGTTCAGCTCCACTGACTGCCACATCATCTTCATCAACCTCCTCTTCATCCTCGTCATCCCTGGATAAGTAGACCAGCTTAGGCATTTCCGAGTCGACGGGATATGCACATTTTAGGCTATTGCGCTGATCCGGCGGCGAAGCGGGAGAGAATTGGAAACGGGCGGTGGATGCTGGGGTAAAGGCGGACTGATAGCCACTGTCAGGCGTTCCGAGGGTGTTGGGGAAGGGAGATTGGGTGTGAAGGATGAAGGAACATATATGGGGATAATGTCGGTCGAGATGAGTTTATACCGAGGCTAGGATTTGCGGTGTGATTGGGAGAGAATGAAGGCGGATGAGGAGATGCGTCGGGTACCGTAGAGCGTCCGCTTCCATCGTCAGGACCGGAAGAGGAAGCCAGAGCAGGAGAATCTCTACTAGTATCCGACGCGTTAGGAAAGAACCCATCCGCCCATTTGAAGTTTTTGAAAGCCATTAGACATAGCGCAGGGAAAAGAAGCAAGTCAGAGAGCGATTGAAGTCGAACAGACCGACAAAACCGACCTGGCGCGTGAAAGGGAGAGCGGATGCGTATTCGGACACATTGTTTGTGTCGACCAAACACCGCATGTCCGGTCCGATATAATTCTTTGCTGTCTCAAATTTGGCAGCTAACAAAAATTTGGAAACTAGCTAGATGGCTTGGAAGGTAGGAAAATGGGGGGGTCCTCCGATTCAGATTTACACAAATGAACTTTTGGTGCAGGAAATGAAACTTGAGATTGACCCTAGTCGAAATCTAAAATCTGACAAATCGGCCGACCAGAGGTTGATATCTGGGATTTCTCGGCCGCCCACCTCTTGCTCACCCATTCGATTAAAAAATATACTTCTAAGTAAGACAGAGGGCGTGGAAGACCCTTATGTAAGCAGCCATCAAAAATTTCCCACGGCCAAATCTGCCCGTTCGCGGAAAAAAATAATTGTGTATAGCTGTCGGGAGGTCTCGGAGCCCAAAATATAGTCAATAGTAGTCGATATTTACATTCCTACTGGGTCATGGATGCCTTTATCTCAGCAATCATCAATGGAGGTAAGATGCAATGACTTCTGTACTCCTTCTTGATCCAGATTAAGTCCCTGCGCTCAAGCCTTGCATGTACGCAGAAATGAACTGTGCTGTGTGGTTAGCATACCTAAAAA
This sequence comes from Mycena sp. CBHHK59/15, assembly GCA_029204085.1. Lineage (NCBI taxonomy): Eukaryota > Fungi > Basidiomycota > Agaricomycetes > Agaricales > Mycenaceae > Mycena > Mycena sp. CBHHK59/15. Next base: position 219,383 of record JARGXW010000017.1, on the reverse strand, counting down.
CCATTGAGAAATAATGGCTAACGATGATATTAGAAGATTCGACTTGCCGAATAATTTGGAGTTTTGGGACATCATCAAGGCAGGCTTTGACATTCTCCTCCATTTCGTCGATGTTCTTCGTCCTCGTCCTTGTCCGATAACGGAATTTCGCTGCTCCCCAGTACATCTCAATAAAGTTGAGCTTGCAATGATACTTGGGATAAAAGTCACAGATGTGACCACAGACTCGATGAGTTCTTCCAATGCAGACTTCTGGTTGACGAAATCGGGTTGAGAGGAAAGAACCCTGCGGCAGCAGCAATCAGTATGACCTGCCTCGCATTTGAACCCCAGGCACTGAGCGAGCAAACCACCCTTCCACAAACCACACTCTCGGATGATCTGCTCCATGCCCTTGAACCAACTGGGCATTGTTCGATGATCATCGTCGAAATAAAATGATTGGGTGTCGTCAGAGGGTAGAGTCCTGTTACACATTCGAATTCTGTTCTCCAGTTTCGGGCCTTTGACCATCTTCCATGCTGACAGTGCATCGGCAGCCCGTTTGCGATGACTGGGTGAGTTATCAAACATGAAGAGTCCCATCACAAAACCACGAGTCCTGGCCTCAAAAATATTGATTGCTCGATCGACCTCCCTGAGAAGATTGTCAGAAGCAAACCATCCATCGCGGTTCTTGCCCGCACGGAACAGGAGTCATGCTTCCCTGTAAAAAATACAATCAGTACACTTCGAAACCAGAAATAAAGACGGTAAAAATACTTGTCATTGTGGATGAGCCGTCCCCATTCCAGGGTCAAAAAATCGGAGACCATGATCGACTCCCCCTCTCCCTTTGGTTGCGGTTTGCCCTTGTCCAACTTGCTCACCCATCTGACGCCGCGACAGTCATTGGCATAGAAAGTTGACTCATGATGAGTCACAAGGATGAGACGGAACAGCTGGCCCTTGTATCGCCCCTCAAGAATGTATCCCTCGGGCTGTTTGACTGCATTCCTGTCGTTGTTGTACTCCACCATCCTTGGCTCGTAGCGTTCGAGCCATCACTTCACAAACTCGGTCCAATATTTCACCACGTCTTCACGCTCGTGGCCGTCGATATACATGCCATTTTTCCTGCGGCCATAGCACCAGTCCAATCGTTTGAGCCAATGGTGTGAAGTCCAGACGGATATCGAGCGCTTCTGAATGTCTGCATCCTCCAGCTTCTTTTGCATCTCTGGAGACGCAACAAAATTCAACAAGACTTTGCGCCATAAAATGGCCATCCTTTTCCGAGAGATGCTGCAGGTGAAGGAAGAGTGATACTGGCTGTAACGATGGAGAGGGAGTTTTCTTGAGGTGAGATATGCGTGGATCCAGGAGCGAATGCTTCGCGCGCGATACAATCCATGTCCCTGAGACTTGGAGACAATCATCGCGGTTTCTTGCCAGGTATAGCCTTATAGGACAGCTGCGAGTCGAGATACAGATTGAGTGTGCCAACCATGGCCGTGATATGCGCTCGGAAAAATATGTCCAGCTTTTTATCCTTGCTTTTGACACTGAGCGATGCAGCAGTGCGACGGAGAGCGGGAAAATCCTTGAAGTTGAGCTGATTGAGTGCACAATCCGTTGCACTCTCAGGACTTGGATCAGCAAGCGTGCTGCCGTTCTCGATGCCCTCAAGCAGCTCTTTTGAGTGAGGTTAACGGGATCCATGCATGATGGGATCTGGCGAGCCGTGTCAACTTCTGTCAATTGAATCGGAATTGAGACGAACCTCGTCTTGTGGCTCAACTGCAATCTCTGCATCTGATTCAATCGTTTCTTCTCTGTAGCTGTCCACCCCATCCGATTCTCTCTCTGTGATGTCTGCACCGCTCTCCAATGTGTCACGTTCAGCGCCATGCTCACTGACATCTGATGTGTCGCACTGATCAATGGCAGAGCTGCTCGGGTCCAGTGCATCGTCAAGTGGCAGCAAAGAGGTGTCACATTTCTTGGCAGCTATAAAGTCGAAGAGGTTGACAAACCCTTTGCTTTCCATCTCCCTCCCGAACTGGTTGTGGCGCCTTTTGGTTCTTGGAGCATTTTTCAGATATTGCTTTGGACACTTGTGCGTTGCCTCCTGAGCCCGCTTGGCCTTCTGCGCTGCCGCCTGAGCATCAAAGAGAAACCAAGAGAATGAATCCAGGTCCGCCTCGTCTGATATTTCGGGAGCCAGTACAATTTCTTCGTCGAGATCCAGCTCTTCTTGTCCCCCACGCATGTCATCGCAGTCCACATCTGGAAGCTCGTCCCCAAGATCAAAGTCCCAGGTGCTGTTGTCTCGATCCGAATCAGAACAGTCGCAATGGGAGTGGCTGGAGCAGCCTTTGGCATGGCATGGAACAGGGGGGACAGCTTCCAAGGGAGGGGGAAGGCGTGGCGAGACAGTTTCTGGCTCTTCATCGGGCACCTCCTCGACAGTGGCCCTGTGAGCTTTGGAGAGGTTATTCTGGCAAGCTTTCGTCTTATTAGAGGTCCTGGGCATGATTGACGTGTGCAGAGATGCCTAGAAGTCCACAGAGGGTGCACAAATCATGAGGAAAGCCAGTGAAAATGGTCGCTGTCAAGTCATGTGACAGCACAGCCACCAGCCAAAAATTTTCTGTGTCTGGTTCTCCGAAATTCACCAGGGGCCTTAATATCCACACAGGAACAAGAAAAAAATGAGAACATTGCTCGGCTAATAAATTTACATAGAATTATTATTTTTCCAATCTGGTCAATAGGAACTATTCCAGTAGGCTTGTTCTACCATTCCTATTAGCCAAAACTATCATAAGTGGTACCACGACAGAGGAGTTTTGGTCCCAAGTTGCCAGTGATGGCTGCTTACATAAGGGTGATCGGCTTCCATGCCCTCTGTCTTACTGGGTGACTTCCCGTAAGATAAATTTATTCTGGGAGAATCTCAACACATTTTCCGCCGCGATGCCGAGGCACTTGTCAGGACCCCATCAATTGGACTGTCCCAAAACAGACCAGATTTATTCTGCCATCACTTGAATTACCTCGAATCTGTTCGGGGGGTAGGCACCCCCCGAACAGATTTGAGTAGACTGAATAACCTGTTTTGGGACATCTGTGATTGATGGTCACCCATAGTCTCTCATAGACAGACACTACGAACTTGATGCTGGTCTAGGTCACTCATGTCACAAACTCTCTGCCCACTCTCAAGCAGCCCCTGGCCAACCCCAGGCGCTACTGCGGTGCTATGCATGTGCAAAACTCTGCTGTGCATCCGGTTGGCTCTCATGATTTGACTTGTACATCTTTTCGCATCTTCTGACATGGACAATCATGCTCAACGATGATACTCCAGTTACAACAAAGTTGTTCAATAGCAGCCCACTTCCCCCAGGAAGCCTTGCTTCATATGATGAGATTGCAGAGCATGCATGGAGGGATCCTGACTGGCCAAGGGGAGCTCAATTGCTACACCCATTCAATGTAAATTATTTTATTTCTCTTATGGGAAACATGCATGACGTGAATATCCTCCTCATTGATCCCATCACTGGCATCCTCAAAAAGGCGTAGAAATTGTGCTGGAATACATATGTTATGGAAAGTCATCCATTACTGAGATTGATGAATCCTGTCTCGGTAACCCAGACGTTCGGTGTGATCTGGTGGAGTTTGAATAAATGATAAGAAAAAGATGGACTTGGATCACACTAGAACATCTGTATACAAACACCCCCATTGAGTCACACTCCCATGTCACACTTGGGTCAACATCATCTCTTGTATGTCTGAGCACTCTCAATTTAGTATCATTCATTATTTTAGTATTGAATTTTTTCTGTTAGTCATAGAAGTAAGTGCATGACATGTCATTCCAATGCTACACTGGTAAAGCAGGATCAGAGCTGAGACCAATTGATGTCATGGATGTACATAACAGTTCAGCAGAAGTTGGTGGGAGGAGGAAATGGTGTGATCGATGTTGTATACAAATAGACATTCTGGTGTATTGGTCATTTTTTTATCATTTATTCAACTCCCAGATCACCGATGTTGGTACGAACAGATGAACTCGGAACAGGCTGGTAGGAACAGCATCATGATGGATATGTCAACTGATAGGTTACTTACTATTCAGGTGAGGGGAGAGTTGATGGGTAGTTCTCAATCCCATCAAATCTCAGTGATCTCTCAGCCTTATGGTATCTCGGAATATTGTGGTTCACCGCCACTGACGTGCAATCAGCTCAATTCAGGCAGACCTTTAGTTGTACAAAAAATCAGGCAGCACTGCACTGGCCATAAAAAAGCCAGACCACACCAACTCGAGTCTTAAGGAATTGTCAGTATATGTTGGTGTGCGAAATAATACAAGCTTCTGCCATGCCAGAACAAAAACTGGGTCAGTAACCTAGAAAGATGTTGAACTAGACCTTCAATCACCTAAATTAAACCCGAACTAGATGCAATGTACTGAAATAAAACATGTTCATAAGCCTAGAGTCAATCGATGCCAAGAAAAATTGTAAAAGTTCAAAATAAACCAGACCTGATACCTTGCCAAAGCCTTATGGCTGCAAGCAAGCAAGTGAGGCTCCTAGGACCAGAACGACACTATAATATAGACTTAAGGGCTTTATAAAGAAGGGCTCATAATCAGGAGAATTAAACACTGGTTGAGCATTTCAATTTTTTCACCTTCTTTTTCAGTGAAAAATGTTGTTTATTTTTCAGACATTTTTCACTGAAAAAGAAGGTGAAAATTTTAAAACTTTTTCAGCACTTTCTCAATTCAAGGTGAAAAATTCGAAATAAAATAAGAAAGTGATGAAAATGTTTTGAAATTTTCACCTGCTTTTTCAGTGAAAAATGTGTGAAAAATAAACGACATTTTTCACTGAAAAAGAAGGTGAAAATTTTGAAATGTTCAACCAGTGAAAGTGAACTCATCAACTTCTGAGAAAGTATAATTTTGACACACATATCAGGCGGTCCAAATGGTGGTCACCATCTGCATGGTATCTGTCCTTCTCGAGCACAGTGACATAGTGATGCAGCAGCTGATATGTGGGAGCAGTGGGATGGGCGCATTCTGGCACTTACAGTAGTCTGTTTGTGAGTGCATCATCCCAACCTGTCGCCTGACTCCAGGACTGGTGATTATCCCTCGGGAGGTCATGTCCATGGTTCAGACAAAAAATTGAGGTTGGATGCAAAGTTTGGACATAAAAAATCCCTGATGCAGGCTAGATCCAGAATTCGGACAAAAAAAAAAGGATTTAGTTGGGAAAAAGTTTGGACAAAATTTTTCAGAGGGCTAAATTCCAGACATGCCCTCCCAATTGATAATCAATAATCACTCCAGATCATTTCGTTTATGTCACAGGGGGCAAAAGTCAAGGCATGTAAAGTTTATGTGTGGTGCCACACTGTGCAAGGCACAGGCTGCCATTTTTGTCCCCACAGATCATTCCATATATAGTAATGTCCACACGTGATCACCAGAGCTTGGCACTCAAGAACACGAGTGCTCAAGTCGCGATTATTTGGCAACTTCAAGTCCATTATTCAAGGCCACCTATTATACAACATATGCTGGCTTGCTCACAGCTATGGACAGGCAATTCAAGAGGTTTATATTCATGATATATTTAGGGAATTTACACAGTGTAATGTATAGTAAAAATGCCACCGTGTGGCACATGAGAAAACATGGTGCATAGAAGGCACCTGACACAACACAATGCAACGGCTGATGCCCATTGAATGGATATGGAGGACATGTCCCACTCTCACCTGCTGCCTGCCACTGCTGCACACACACACTCCCATATGGGCTGGCACAAAGCGGCAGGCACTCGTGGCCATGGCAGAGCAGCTGAATGCAATCCTGTGCATGGGGGCAGGCATGTGTTGGAGGAACAGATCAAAGAGAGATGGTCTGTCCTTGTTGGTGTCGACATTGGGAGCGGATGGTGGCAGTGGCAATGGTAAAGAATCATGAAGCATGTACAAACAACTCCAGACAATTCTCTGGAGGCTCCAGAGGTCACATTTTGATGTTGCCATATACAGATTGATCTGTGGGGACAAATCTCAAAACCTGCAAGGCACATAGAATTTTACATGCAGTGCTACACATACAAACAATGACCTCACTGCCCAACATTGGCAATTAGATTAGATTATTATTGATTATCGGTATGTACTGATATGGCATAGCAATTGTTGTGACTCTCTTCTGGTCAGTGTGACCAAACAGTCACACCTGTGACCCATCCCTCACTGCCACCACAGACACTCACAGACTGTGACACCCATTGTGATGCCTGCTATGCCAGCAGCCTCTACTACCTGTCTGGTATTGCCCTTGTTGCCTCTGTTGTGTGGGAAGCACCCTGTGTGCTCCTGCTGCCTGCCTGCCTGCCTACTCTTCGCTGCCTGCCATGACCGTGGCACAGTCCACACGGCACCCATGGCATGGGTGCCATGCCTGTTCCATGGGCCATCTCGGACTCCAGACCATGGCACAGTTACAGGACGGTTCTTACTGTGTATCACCTGCTGAAAACACAGCCATAAACAGGTCCACAGGCAATGGCAAATAGTGATTGCTTTTCTTCTATTTACTGCCCAAAATTTGGTTTGATGTGTCAAGAAGGTGTGTATTGCCTTTTCCCCCATCATCTAGAGCTGTTGAAGACAAAACACTGTTAGATGTGTCAAGGAAGATACAGGCCAGGAAAAGCCGAAACCACATATCCATTTTGGGAACTCACCTCCAAGCTGCGAATTAATTCGCTTCACTGATACTGACCTTCTTGCAGAGAATAACCATCAAAAGAAGCTCAATATATGATCATCAAAATCATCTCATGCTCTGGAATTTTTTACACTCCCAGTTTGTTTATTTTCTTGCCTCATCTGACCTTGAAGGAGGCTTGAACCACAGTTTTACAGATGCCAAGCCCACCTGAAACACAGTATTCTGGAAATTCTTCACAGTAAAAGGTAAGAAAGAATGAATACTTACCTTGTGGTAACCATGCAACCATGATGGCCATGTCATTGACTGTGCCATGCTATTGTGAATTTAGAGCACTACCTTACAGGCCATCGAGAGCACGGCCATGCCCATGTGAGGCCTGTTAAATCCACAGGTGTACCTGTGCTGTCCATGGGTGGCAGCCCTAGCCCACCTGTCTGCCCACCACAACACCCTGTGATGCTGCTGCTGCCCCCTGCTGCTCCTCATCACCCTTGTTGCCATGGGCAGCACTGCTCACCCCCTGCTCATTGCCGCAGCGCCATTGTGCATGGTGCATGCAACTGGGGGGTACGCAGTGTGGTGTCAAGACACATGTGTCACAGCATGCCTTGAGGCAAAATCACAGTAATTGTGGATTTAGCTAGTTGTAATTTGAAAGGTTTTGAGTAAAAAAATGTGATGAGATTCTGCATCGTTTATTGCTGTTTGAAAAATAGCTGGCCACATTGCCTTTTTGAGAAAACCAATGGTTTTGAGTCGTAAAACATGTTTGGGCTGTATCTCGCTCAATTTGGGCACTTTCTATGAAAAGAAAAGCATTTTTCAAGCATTACAAATCTGTCCCCATCGTCTGAGCACAAGGACACCACAATTTACGCAACACATCAGAAAGTTAGGCAAAATCTCATATTTTTGAGTAGACTGAATACTATGCAACAATGGGGACATGTATCGACAAACGGAAAAGGCACAGATCTTTGATTAGCTTCCCTCCAGGTTTCTACATTGAGTTTTTTGCCCCAGGGCCTTTTCTGCTGTCGCCACCGCCATCCAAAGTCAGGTCACACAGTGACTGACCATGACTTTTACCCTGACCACTATGCCGTGCTCAAAGAAAAAGCAAGCAGCCATGAAACTTGTCCAGGCCAAGAAGAACATGGCAGCCCCACAAACGACCAAGTCTAGGGTCAAGCTGTGAATCATTGGGCCCAAGGCTCCAGTAGACACATCCAAAGTCATAGAAAATGCAGGCTCCGAGTCTCCACCCATTACTCTGCCACCACAACTGTCCCCTCGGACCCGCCAGGCTGCTGTAGACAAATGTCTGGAGAGCCGTAAATCTGGAGGGACTGATATGGCTCAAGAGTACAGCAATGGTGCTGAGTCCAAGACAGAAGTTCTCATACAGAAAAAGCACCAAGCCTCTAGTTTTCATGGTGGAATCCTTGATGGCGGACTGGATGAGGGTGGGGATAGCAGGTCTGATGGAATTGCGTCCAGGAAAGGCTGGCAAGCTGGTGAAGATGAAGATGAGAAGACATCCTCAGAAGAGGATGATTCTGATGGTGAGCGTGTCACTTCCTGCTGACATCTGAAACTGTCATGATGTCTCCCAGGAGAAGTGTTTCCTCTCAAGTTCTCTGTGCCCTTCAACAGAGAAATCACCTCGATGACTATAGATTTGGACATCAAATACAGTGATCTTCTGACGAAACTTGCAGATACCATGTCAATTGCACCCAAGCATGTGCATGTCACATATCAATTCAGGACCCAACCCCACTCAGATCCTTATTCCCATCTGTTGAACACACTCCAGCTGATGGAACTCATCTCTGCTGCACATAGGACCATTTTGAATACAAAATCCAAGAAGGAATTTGTTGTTGAGTTGAAGGATCTGGATGCTGTTGCATCAGGGAAAGGCAAGAAAGCTGACAAGAAAGCTGACAAGGAGCAAGTCAGTATTCCATTTTGGTCCTTGAATCTCAGCTGATGGGGCCTCAGAAGCGTGGGGACTCTGATTCAGACAACTCTGAAGCGACATCTGGAGAAGATGAAGTCAATGGTAAGAAGGTGAAGTCAAAGAAAAAGAGCCTTCAGCAATTGGTTGTGCAGCTTGAGATTAACAATGTGTGTGACAAATATGGTGGCCATGGGTGTTTGAAGTTTACGACAGGCCATGTCAAAGCAGGACCTATCAATGTGGGCCATCTTCCTGGTAGGAATCATCCCTATGACACATTCACCAATTATTCACGCTGTCTTCCTGTTATATCCATGCCAAGTTTGACATTTAAACCCCTTTGGAGCTCTGAGACCCCTCGGAGGCTCTGATGATGACAAAGGGTTTTTATGCAATGAAGGTCTTCTGAGTGTTTCCCTTATTGTCTTGATGCATTACTCTCGGATTCTGACATTAGCCTCGGAACCTTACCGGAAGGTCTTATTGTTATACGGATTTGACTTAAGGTGGAGAGCGTGGGAACCCCGCACCTTTATGTAAGCTGTGACAAAGTGTGACGTGACCGTCCAAATCTTGAGGTCGAGAACAAAAATTCAATAAATCCGCACCAAAAAATGTAATTCATAGAGAACAGAAAACTATATAGTTACAGACTGTTTAATCTCTGCTAGTGCATTGTAAGGTAGCATCCTGTGGCTTTTGTATGTCTTTTGTACATAACCCAAATCCTGTCCGGTGCATCCAAGATAATAAGCTGATATAAATCGGGCTGCCCTATTGGAAAACCGAAGAATATACAATTGAGGGACTTCATCTAGACACCTCTTGACATTTGCTTCCATTTCATCAATATTCTTGGTGCTAGGGCTCTTTCGATATATGTATTTTGCTGCACCCCAGTACATTTCAATAAAGTTGAGTTCACAGTGATACTTTGGGTAGAAGTCACAAATATGACCACGACTTTCGATGAGTTCCTGAAGTGCAGATTTTTGATTGATAAAGTCTGGCTGATTGAAGAGAATTCTACGGCAACAACAGTTGGTCGCTCCTGCTTCACATTTGAATCCTGGACACTGAGCCAACAAGCCAGTATGAAACAGACCCTGCTCTTCTAAAATTTGCTCCATACCCTTGAACTATCCAGGCATTTGGGGATGATTATCAGGATAATAGAATTCCTGACAAGCTCCTCCAGGCAATGTTCCTGCTCGCATTCTGGGTGATTGGCCCATGTCTTGCTTGGTCCCTTGGGCATCTTTCTCGCAGAGAGTGCATCTGCTGCACGCTTCTGATGACCAGGAGCATTATCGAAGGGAAATAGACCAACTGCTCCTCCTGGCGCCGGAATGGCTGGGCTGGTCACGTGATCGTGTTATATCCATGCTTTCTCGGTCCTTGACTTTCCGGTCATGTCCGGAACCGGATCCCGGAACTGGACGGAATATTCTCGGACTCATCACGGATCACCGGGTTTTTACGCAATGAAGGATTACTGAGTGTTTCCCGTTTATCCGTCTTTATAATCCATCTCCTTATTGTTCATTTCTCCGACATCACTTCTTCATCCTCTTTGGGACTCGTATTATTGTTATGTCCGACAGGTCACCTGACTCGCACCTTTTCAGGAATACAATTAGGACTTAGCTATATAAACCCATAACATATGCCATGTACTTCAGTTTGATAATTAATGTTGCTTTGCTCTACACTTTGCACTGAGTCGTCCTCCGGTTAATTCCTCCGGTCCTCTTTCCTTCACTGGCCACGGTAGTGCGCACATCCTACTGTCCTGTGGTGCTTGCGTTATCTCCCCATATACTTTCCAGAAGTTCCGATCCTCCGGTTTCCGGTTCCGGTTCCGGACTCGTTCATCTTAGTCTTCCTTCGGCTCGGTATATAACAGTATTATCAAACTCACCTATCCTGGCTGGTTATGTCACACCTTCCCTCTGATCCTGCGACACTCGATATATCTGAAGAACATCGCAAATCTCGTCTCTACTCACAGATTGTTCCTTTGTCTTCACCCTCTCATTCCATGTCAACTATTCCCTCTGGACAAATTGCTCTTCCTCCTAATGTCGCTATTCGCACACGCCGGACGGCTGCACCTACAGCTCCGGTTACCCTCTCCGCTCCGACAATCTTTCCGGTTAATGTTCCGGGACTTGTTCAAAGTCCTCACACTCCAGAGAATCCTACTGTTTTTCCTCGATCTCCATATCCGGATCGTGCTCGGGTCGTTCAGCTGAGCACTTCACCGATCCCTTATCCTCCTATTGTTGAGGATGTGGAGGAATCCGGTTCTACTGGACAACCTCTGGTTCCTCAAGCCGAGGAACCTGGCGATGGCAGTAGTGATCAAACACCCTCCGGTTCGGAACATGGAGATCCTCCTGATCTTCCTGGAGGTGGCGGAGGCGGTGGTCATCTAGGAGGAGGTGGTGGAGGTGGTGGTGGTCCTGGTGGTCCTGGTCCTCCACCCGGACCCGGACCCGGACCTGGACTCGGTCCGGCTGGACCTCCTCCCCCAGATCCCGAACCTGCGGAACAGTTGCTTATCAGCACTATCTGAACGTTCAGGGATGCAATCCAGTCTTATGTCACTCATTCCTCGGCTCCACCACGTTCTACTCGCTCGAATCTCCGTAACCCAGACACTTTTGATGGCTCCGACTTCGCGAAACTCCAGTCTTTTCTCACCCAATGTTACCTGCATTTTGCGGAACGTCACCAGGATTTTATCTCGGATGATGACAAGATTTTCTATATCATGTCATATCTCCGGGGCACTGCTCAGCAGTGGTTCGAACCAAATCTTTACGACACCGGTTCCGTTCTGGCTTGGGACGGAAACTTTCCGCGCTTTATTCAGGAACTCCAGGAGAATTTTGGTCCGCAAGATCCGGTAGGAGATGCGGAAGATCTCATCCGGTCTTGCCGGATGAAATCCGGAGACCGGATAGCCACTTATATCATTGGTTTCGATCATCTCACAGTCCTTACCCAATGGGGCGACAATGCCCTGCGACATCAATTCTACGAGGGTCTTCCTCGCCGGCTCAAGGATGAAATGGTTCATCACAACTATGTCAACACCTTGCTTGGTATTAAAGATATTGCCCGCCGGATTGATGCTCGCTATTGGAAATGCGAATTGGAGAAACAGCGAGAGCGGGAGCATGAGAAGAATAGCAGTGGTGGTACTAGTTCTGGTAATTCTGGAAACTCCGGGAATTCCGGTCAACAGTCAAAGGATCACAAGAGCGCCAACTCATCGTCTAAGCCGTCGAATTCCCCTTCCGGTCAGAAACCATTCGGAAGGCAGTCTGGCAATCCTACTTCGTCACCATCATCGACAAAGGCCACTTCCGGTAGACCGGCTCAGCAGTCCTCCAGTCGGACTCCAAAGCCGTATGCTGATAAACTCGATAAGCACGGGAGACTCACCAAGGACGAAAGGGAACACCGATCTCGACTCAATCTCTGCATGTTCTGCGGAGGTACCGGTCATTCAGCTTCGGAATGCCGGAAGCGTCCGAAATACGCTCAGGCCAAGGCAGCGTCTGCGACGGCTGAAAAGCCTGCTACACCCGCCGAAACCGCCGAGTCAAAAAAATAATCAGTAGCTCGGATACCTCAGCATCCGGTCCGAGTTGCGTTGACTCCAGGGTGCTTCCTGAGGTCTGCCTCAACGCTTCCACTCTTTCCCCTAATGCCCTTTACGTTGATCTTCACATCTCTATGTTCCGGTCGGACTATACCCATTCCGATCCGGAAGAATATGCAACCATATCTCCTTCCATACTGTCACGAATTGTGTCGGGATTCAAAATCCGCTTACGAACTCTTATTGATTCCGGTTCTTCTCATTGTTTTATATCGTTGAAAGAATGTGAAAAAAATGGGTTTTCACCGTATCCGGTTGCTCCGGTTAGACTCCGGTATCTCGACGGCTCTTCAACAATCATTAATCAGCAGCTCCAGCTGCTAATCCGATTCCCATCTGGCGATGTCCATCCTATGGAATTTTTCGTTACCCGTCTTGATTCGCCTTGCGACTTGGTTCTGGGATACAATTGGCTCAACCGCTTTAATCTGTTGATTAACTGGTCTGATGCCACTATATCATTCTGTTCCGGTCAATCCGGTGATTCACCGTCGACACCACAGACAACTAAGTCTGTTCCAGCTACGGTAGTTCCGATTACGGACAAGGAATCTCTGATTCCGGTCTTTCCGGACGAGAAACCTACACCGACTCCAACGTCTTCGCCAGATTCCGGTCCTTCTATGGACACTCCCGAGGCATCTCCGCCTCTTCCAGAGGCTCCTAAGCCTCGTCCATTCACTTCTGTTCCCCTTGTGTCACTGGTATCTGCTGCGGCTTATAGTGCTATTATTCGAGACAAGGATACTGTCCGTATACCTTGCATGCTTGTCCTACAGAGGATGCCCAAGCTCGTTCTGCTTCAGCCGACGTTCCGGACCTTTCCGGTCTTCCTCCGGAATACCACGACTTCGCCGATGTCTTCTCGGAGAAGGAGGCTTACAATCTTCCTCCTCACCGAGAATATGACCTTAAAATCGAAACCCAGGAAGGCGAAGTTCCTCCGGTCGGTCACGTCTACTCTCTCTCCCAGAACGAGTTAGTTGCTCTTCGGGAGTTCATTGACAACAATCTGAAAGCCGGATTCATATATCCGTCTCGGTCTAGTCATGGGGCTCCAATCCTCTTCGCTAAAAAGAAGGACGGTTCTCTCCGGCTCTGCGTCGATTACCGGGGTCTAAATAGGATCACGAAGAAGGATACCTATCCACTTCCACTTATCACCGACCTCCTTGATGCTCCCGGAAAAGCACGAATTTACACCAAACTCGATCTCCGGCACACCTATCATCTTCTCCGGATTGCTCCGGGCGATGAGCCCAAAACAGCTTTCCGTACTCGCTATGGCTTGTATGACTTCCGGGTTGTTCCGGAAGGACTTACAAATGCTCCGGCGGCCTTTCAGCGATTCTTGAACACTATTTTCGCTGATTTGCTGGACATTTACGTCGTCGTCTATTTGGATGATATCCTCATCTACTCCGACGACCCTTCCCAACATACTAGTCACGTCCGGGAAGTGTTACGACGTCTCCGGAACGCAGGACTCTATTGCAAACTTCCAAAATGCGAGTTCAGCGTAACCACTTGCGAGTATCTCGGATTCATTCTGTCTCCGGAAGGTTTCCGGATGTCTCCGGAGAAAGTCTCAGCTATCATGGACTGGCCTACTCCCCGCAAAGTCAAGGATATTCAATTGTTCCTTGGTTTCTGCAATTTCTATCGGCATTTTATATGGAATTATTCTTCCATCACGATTCCGCTCACCCGACTCACCCGGTCGAATGTCCGATGGAATTGGTCAGAAGATTGCCAATTATCTTTCGACACACTAAAACACGCCTATACGGAGGCTCCGGTCTTACACCATTGGATTCCGGGACGTCAAGTAACCGTTGAATCTGATGCCTCCGATTATGCAATCGCAGCCATTCTCTCAATTCAAGGAGACGATGGTGACATTCACCCGGTTGCGTTCCGGTCCCGGACTCTTGGTCCGGTGGAACTCAACTACGACATGCACGACAAGGAACTCCTCGCTATTTTTGATGCCTTCACCGTTTGGCGACATTATCTCGAGGGAACTAGCTTTCCGGTCGACGTTGTCACGGACCACAAGAACTTGGAGTACTTTGCGACGACGAAAGTTCTTACTCATCGCCAAGTCCGGTGGTCCGAGTACCTTTGCCATTTCAACATGGTAATCCGGTTCCGGCCCGGAAAGCTCGGAGGTAAACCGGATGCATTGACTAGACGATGGGATGTCTACCCTAAAGAGGGGGATAGGGCTTATGGCCAATTCAATCCGCAAAACCTTCGCCCAATTTTCACCCAAGATCAACTCTCTGTATCTCTCCGTGCTACCTTTCTCGAGGAAATCGTTCTTCGAGCTACCGTTGTTATGGATCTTGAGAAACTTTATTCAGATATCCACAACCATCTCAACGATGATCCTGCCGCTGTTTCCGGTATCAACGCCGCGAACTCCGGTAACCCTTCCCGCTGGACTCTCGATCCTTCCGGTCTTCTCCGGCTCGATGAGCGCATTTATGTGCCTCTGGTCTCCGGAAACTCTCCGGAGTTGCGACTACGTGTTCTTCAGTACTTGCATGACCATGTTCTCTCTGGTCACTTTGGTCAGAATCGCACTCTAGCTCTCATCCGCCGAGAATACACCTGGCCGGAATGCCGGAACTTCGTCCGGGACTATTGTCGATCTTGCATTATTTGCCAGCGCAACAAAAAGCCTAGGCACCGACCTTACAGATTGCTTAAGCCTCTTCCGGTTCCCATCCGGCCATGGGATTCCATTTCTATCGACTTCATCGATCAATGACTGGTTTCCGGTGAGTACGACACAATTCTTGTCATAGTTGACCGTGCCTCTAAGCAGGTTATACTTGTGGCTTGTGACACTCATATCGACTCTCCGGAACTTGCCCGGCTTTTCCTTATCCATGTTTTCTCGAAGCACGGTGTCCCTTCCCATGTCACTTGCAACCGGGGCTCCGAATTCGTTTCATCTTTCTTCCGGTCCTTGGGTGAACTCCTCTCCATGGAGCTGCACTATACTTCCGGTTATCATCCAGAAGCGGACGGACAGACGGAACGCATGAACCAGACTGTGGAACAATATATCCGGATGTATACCTCGTACCAGCAAGACGACTGGCACGAACTACTTCCCCTAGCCGAATTCGCTTTGAACAATTCTCCGAACACCTCTACTGGAATATCTCCGTTCTTTGCGAATAAAGGCTATAATCCGGCTATTAACATCCACCCGGAACGCGACGTCGCAAACATGTATGCTAAAGATTACGTTGTCGATCTTCAAGACCTTCATCAGTACCTCCGGGAGCAGATCACTTTCGCTCAGCAGCGATATAAAGAAACTGCTGACTGGAAGCGTATTCCGGATCCTCGGTTACAGATCGGCGACCAAGCATTTATCACGACAAAGTATATCCGGACGAAACGACCCACTCCGAAATTCTCGGAAACTCACCTTGGGCCTTACGAAGTCATTGGTAAACCCAGTGCGGCTTCCTATACCATCTGTCTCCCAAAAAGCCTTTCACAAGTTCATCCGGTCTTCCATATATCTCAACTCGAGCCCCATTTCCCGAATCCATTCCCCGGTCGCGAGGAACCACCTCCGGCTCCGGTAGAAATCATTGACGGTGAAGAACACTATGAGATCAAACAAATCGTTGACTCAAAGATTGATCGCCGTTTCCGGTTGCCCCGGACCCAGCTCCGGTACTTGGTCGAATGGCAGGGCTACGAGAACACCGATGAGCAGTTTAGCTGGGTTAGTGCGGATGACGTTGATGCCGATGAACATATCGACAACTTTCATCGTCGTTATCCCACCAAGCCTGGACCAAACCCTTAAAGTCTTTCTTTTCTTACTCTTCTGGTATTTCCGGTTATTCCGGTTGACTCCAGATTCACTTATCATGTCAAGAAAAATCAAGAAAGAAAAAATATTCAGAAGAAACTTTATTATACAAATGTCTAATCGCCTTCAGACTCCTCTGGCTGCTCCTCCACCTGGATCGGTGGCAGCGACTCATTTCCCTCCTCTTCTACTACTTCCATTCCTCCTTCCTTGTCGCTCCGGAACCCTTCCGGCCACTCCGGACTGACCCGGATCCTCACCTCCTCTTCTTCCTCCTTCGCTTCCGGTTCCGGCTCCGGTCGCTCTTCATCCTCCTCCCTCCCTTCTTCGGCCTCCACCGACTCTCTGTCATCCTCCAAACCCTGGATGATATCTACCATCCATCCAGGGACGCCATCCGGGAAATAATCCCGGGACACCCACTTCACCAGGCCTGTCAACACCAGGTTGACCTGGTTATGATGGCCTCGATCCCTCCTCCGGGACGCCTCGACAGCATCTTGACGACGCTCCAGTTCGTCCATGCGAACCCGCATGTCGTCAATGCGGGTCCGGGGGCCCATCTCCCCGGTCGGTCCGGAACTAATCTCCGGTTCCGGAGACGATTCAATGTAGCGGCGGCGGGTGGTGGCTTTACCGGAATTCGTTCCGGTCGTTTTCGTTCCCTGCTTCTTTGCCTGCTCCCGCTGGTTGACCCGCTTGGAGGGTCCAACGAGGGTGCACTTGATCTTCTTGGCCTTGCAACAATTGCAGGCCAAGGAGGTGGCACGGGATCCGCCCTCGACAACGCAAATTTCAGCGACCCTCTTGCATTGGTCGCACTCTGGAAGAAAATTAGTATCCGGTTGATGTTTCCGGTCACTGCGACGCACCTTGTCCGGGATCCCTCTCCTGGTCACTGTCGGTCTTGTCGTTGGGGCCCCCATCCCCAACCGACCCCTCCTCAATCTCCTCGTCCTCCTCCTCCTCGTCCTCCCGGTCCATCCCGTCCAGCTCCTGCCGGATCCGGGCCTCCCTCAACTCTATGTCTGCCCGGGCTGCAGCGGCCTCCTCCATTTCCACCCGGAGGCGCTCCAGGTGCTCCTGGGTCCGCTGCTCTTTCCGCTGGCGCTTCTGCTCATGCCGGTCGTTCTCGAGCTCCCCGGACATTGCTCTCTTCTTGCCTTTCCGGTTGCCGCCGGACTCTTTGTGCTCGTTGCCGTCGTCGTTGGGGTTATATCCGGGAGCATAGGGGGGCATATTGGATATGTGGTGGTGGTGGTGCAGAAGAAAGAAGTTTAAGTCACGCCACTGTTGCGGATGGTTTATATCAACAGCACGTGACCTTCTAGAAGCTTTCCGGTTTTGGACAACTTCTTCGGCCATATCCAGAACTATTATTTGATGGACGCCGCAATTACATCTCTGTTCCTTGAGGGCAAGGAACGCAAGAGGGGGATACTGTTATATCCATGCATTCTCGGTCCTTGACTTTCCGGTCATGTTGGAACCGGACAGAATATTCTCGGACTCATCACGGATCACCGGGTTTTTACGCAATGAAGGATTACTGAGCGTTTCCCGTTTATCCGTCTTTATAATCCTTCTCCTTATTGTTCATTTCTCCGACATCACTTCTTCATCCTCTTTGGGACTGTATTATTGTTATGTCCGACAGGTCACCTGACTCGCACCTTTTCAGGAATACAATTAGGACTTAGCTATATAAACCCGTAACATATGCCATGTACTTCAGTTTGATAATTAACGTTGCTTTGCTCTACGCTTTGCACTGAGTCGTCCTCTGGTTAATTCCTCCGGTCCTCTTTCCTTCACCGGCCACGGTAGTGCGCACATCCTACTGTCCTGTGGTGCTTGCGTTATCTCCCCATATACTTTCTGGAAGTTCCGATCCTCCGGTTTCCGGTTCCAGTTCCGGACTTGTTCATCTTAGTCTTCCTTCGGCTCGGTATATAACACAGGTCATAGAAGCAGATCCATGAAAATATAACTTTGCCATTTGTAATTGCACATGGACACCTTGCACAATAGGCAATGTGCAATTACAAATGGCAAAAGGTCATAGAGGTGGATCCTTGAATATCTAGCTGCACTACCTTGAATTCCACATTGCCTATTGTGCAAGGTGTCCATGTGCAATTACAAATGGCAAAGTTATATTTTCATGGATCTGCTTCTATGACATGGCATATAACCCTACATATTCCTCCTGGCCCAAATCTCAGAATATTTGGAGATGATCTGGGCACACCAGGCCCCATTCACTGCCCAAAAGCAGATATTAGCCACAGCCTTTAAATAAAGCATTTTCGACCATTTCTTTCTATCACTAATTGCTAACGAATTATTCCAGAAGATCTAGATAGGTTTCAGGGCAATCCGCCCAGAACCCACCGAGAAATCCGCAATTCTGTCCCAGGGATCAAAAATGTCCAAAAAAGGAAAATAAATCGCTCGCGCCTTTGGTACTGCACTTAGCTGTAAAATATGTCAAAGATTGTTGTCTAGGGACCTCATAATGTATTTCCAACACACGCTGCATGCTCGGTGCCCCAACATGTGGTACACAGAGGGAAACACACCTTGTGTTGTTATGTTTCCCGTGGACAGTATTTCCTTATTGGGCCATGGGAACCTTACATAATCAGCAAAGCTTGGGAGGAGAAAACCCAAACCGTGCCATTCGCCGAAATAAGCATTTTTGACTTCAAAAAAAATCGGCTCAAAAAATTACATACTGCTCCATCAAAAAAAAGTATTTTCAAAATCTGGAGCCAGGGACCTCTCAGTATCACCCAAATACACATTTCCTAGGCTTTACTTCGTCTCCCAAAGGTTTGTGGCCGGAGCCTTATCGTTGTCACAGATTGATCATGTGGCTGCTCGTAGTGAGTGTATGACACCTATCTTAGCTGATATTGGCAAGGTTCTTCATCCACCACGGAAGAAGGGACATGGATACGTTGATCCCCATCTTGACCCCTTTACCCAATCCCACATTGAGGGAATCCACAGTCTTCTCACCCTTTATATGCACTCATCCTCGGCGACCCGAGGCCAGTGGAAAAAGATGAATGCCACTATCACATTGCAACAGGGGACCTATTGCACCCGTGTCTTGCATCGTCTTGCTCGAGCTTACATCGCTGATCGAACTGTCTTGCCCGAAAACCTGTATGGGAATTGGAACGAGACACTTCTGGTTAATGAGGATCTCTGCAACGAGCTCATGGAATATTTGCAACTCCTTGGATTGACAAAAGACGAGCATGGCAGAGAATCTGGAATTACTGCCACTCATGTACAGGTGTGGCTCGCCCAACCGGACATCATGCAGAATTATGGAATGACAAAACAAATTTCGCTTTCGACAGCCACCCAGTATCTTCATGCTCTTGGCTTTCGCTTCACCTCCCCTGCCAAAGGGCAATATGTGATGGGCATGAGCGGCCGGATGTTCATGCTGAACGCGAGAAAGTCTATGTCCCGAGACTTTCTGAGCTGCATAAGTGGATGAGAGTTTTCGACAAAGACGGGAAGGACATTACAGCAGAAGTGGAGGCTATGGTTGCATCGGGAAAATGAGTGGTTATCTGGTATCATGACGAGTCCATTTTCTATGCCCACGATCGCCACCGAAAATCCTGGAGGCACAAGGACACATTGATCAAACCATGGAAAAAGGGCGAGGGTGTGCCTCTGATGGTGGCAGATTTTGTCTCAGGGGATTTCAGATGGCTTGTTGGCCCAAAGACAGGACGTCAGGTGCATGTTATTCTCAGGCCAGGCAAAAACCGTGACATGCGTGGAAATTTTGGGCTCAATAATTTTTCTAAACATGATTTGCAGGGTTACTTTACAAATGACGACATACTGGCACAGGCGCACGTTGCTCTGGAGATACTTCCTGAGTTCAGGGACAATATCGAACATGTCTTCATCTACGACAATGCAACCATGCACAAGAAGCGAGCCGATGACGCCCTTTCCGCGCGCAAGATGCCCAAAACCAAGCCTGCCTCATATAAAGCAGGCAAGCATGCTGGCGAAATGCGCCTGAACTTCATCGTCAAGCGCACCGCTCGGGGTCCAGATGGTAACCCGATTTATAATCCAGACGGATCCGTCCAGACAGAGAAAATCCCAATGACGGGTGCGACCTTCCATGATGGGCAGCCACAGTCACTTTATTTCAAGTCTGGACCTGACACCGGGCATTTCAAGGGGATGCAGCAAATTCTGGCCAAGCGGGGATATAATGTGAAACGCAAGAATGCAGAGTGCGACAAGTTCCTGTGCCCAGTTGATGCTGGCAGTAATCATCATGATTGTTGCATGCACCGGATGCTCTTTAATGAGCCAGACTTTGCTGGCATGAAATCTCTGCTGGAGCAGGAATGTGCTTCACGGGGTGTCTCTGTGATGTTTCTCCCCAAGTTCCACTGCGAGCTCAACCCCATTGAGCAGTGCTGGGGATAAGCAAAACAGCTGTATCGAATGTGCCTGGAGTCGTCCAAAGAGGAGGATCTGGAACGCAATATGCTTGCTGCCCTTTCTGCTATCCCTCTGGTCTGCATCAGATGGTGAGGCCTTTCGTTTTCTTCTTAGAAGAATCCTCAATGATCAAGTAACACTTAGGTTTTGTAATAGATCCCTCCGCTATGCCGATGCCTACGCAAAAGGCATGAATGGCCGTGAAGCAGCATATGCTACCAAGGTGTATCGAAGCCATAGGGCCATTCCCAACGACTATTTAAAGGACTTTGAGAAGTCTGGGGCCATAGAAATGTTTAGGAGTTTGCGTAGACTTTAATTAGACTGCAGAATTTGTGCAAAATAGCTTGTTTTGCTTTCAGCACTCTCAATACTGCACCAAAAATTAATTCCAGCTAGATCCAATATGTTCACAGGTAGTATAATAAATCTTGGTATTCAATTTGGGGTGCAGACCACCCGCGCATCTGCAAAGTCGACGCCAAAGCCCCCGAGACTGCCATCGAACCCGATTTGGCAGGTTCGTAACATGTGACATCACTCACATGGGGTGGGTTGGTTATGAACAATGTCCACCTTAAATGGGCCCAAATTGGGCCAAAATAATGCTGATCTTCATGGGAAATCTACTGTGAACTACACAGCAATCTGAGTTGAACACTTGAAAAGATGAACACTTAAAATAGATGTCACAGGTCGCGGTCGTGGCTGAACTTTGGCCCAGTGAACATTTACAGGTCACAGTGGCTGAACATTTAGTCGAAATAGTACAGTATTCCAAGAGGTGATTGATCGGCCGATTCTGGACTTTGATCAAGCCACGCGAGCGAGTCCGGCAACGTCCGAAACTTGCAGATATTGGCAGAAGCTCCCAAAAAAAAATGGGATTTCCAGCAGATGCATTAGCACTCTGCCCATGTTGAATCCCTGGATGCCATCTGCAGTATAATGAGAGTTGTGTGTCGTTGGCATGTAGGGATGGACACGGGATCGGGGATCCCCGCCGGGTTTTGGGGACGGGATCAACGGGGCCGGGGACCGGATTGGCCATTAGCCGAACCCGTAAAAACCCGTGCCCGACCCGTGGTCCTGCAGGACTTCTAGCCTCTGTGATGGAGCCTGGCCCAATGCACCGAAAGAATGGAATTTTAATTACCACAGATTCGGGACGATCTTTGTGATCCCCGATCGATGTGGGTGCTTGTATATCTCAATTGCGGACTTAGCACGCTTAACTTGCGCTCAATGTTGGTGTCAGCGCTCGCCAGTGTAAAACGCCAGTGTAAAACATTGACGAGTGTCTACCTCTACTTCCTCAATGCCATCCTCACCAACTGCGTGCCAATCTCGTGTCTCATGCGGATGTTGTGCAGATGTCGGACAATCGGTTCCTCAAGGTTCAATTGAAGACCCACTTCCCCTCGACGACTACTACCCCTCAATGCCGCTACCCATCAATTTGTGACCCACATCTCCTCGAGATTCAATGTATCGGTATGCGATGCCCCTCTGACTTGAAAAATGCGACAATGACGATGCAGATAGGAGAGTTAGGTGGCCATACCTTAAATACAAGACGGCGTGGTGCAAAGTGAGTACATCTCTGCTTTTTTCCCACTCGCTCACGGCAGGATGGCTTCCGCTAGTGATGGATCCAAGTCGTCCGGCATCCGGGTGGTGGCGCAGAAGGCCAAGTCGGCTGGGAGGGCAGTCAAGAAGGCGGCGAAGAAGGTTGTTCAGTCTATTTCAAGTGCTGCTAAAAGTCTGTATCTCCCTTTTATTACTCACTCCTTCCTGTGCTGACTTGAGGATATTTTTCTCGGCAGGCCTTGCCTCATCGAAAGGATCGGATGGCGGAACTAGTGCGTACCAGACCCTTCTTCATTCGCAGTTGGTTAATCTGCAATCAGAGCGCAAATCCCGCTCCAACGTCTATCAGTTTTTCCACCCGCCCGAGAACCACATCTCCACCGATGAACGCCAGTACCAGTTCTTCAAGTGCAACGCACGACGCAGATGTAAGCTGTCGGGTGGTGGTGTGCACTGCTATCAGACGAACTCGGACAAAACCCCCGCAAAAGATCGCTCCTCGACTTCCACCCTCTTGAAGCACGCGAAGAAGTGTTGGGGTGACGCAGTGGTCACGGCGAGGGAAGGGTTCTGATGCGCAGCCGAAGGATGGCAGTATCCATGCAGTGTTTGCACGCCAGGACGAGCGCCCCGCAGTGCCCAGTGATCGCACCCTTACACCGGCGGAGCTGCAGTACGTTACTTCCTCTTCTTATCGTTCGATTTCACTAACCTATTCAATCTTTCAGCGCACATATTGTTTGTTGGGTAGCAGAGAACAACCGCCCGCTTGCCATTGTCGAGGATCGCGAATTCAAGACCATACTCGGTGCTGGGCGACCTGAGTTCAATCTCCCTGGGCGCCGAACCGTTTCGCGAGACCTCAATGTGTCTTTTGGAGTCAGTCATGCTTTCATTGAGGAGCTTCTGAAGGTACGCCCACACATCAGGTCTAAGTTCAAGCTCATAGAAGTGTAGGAATATAACGGTCAGCTTAGCTTTGCCACGGACGCGTGGACCTCTCCCAATCACCGTGTGTTTGTTGCATGGACAGTCCACCTGCACCACGAGGGGCGGCTGCTTTCTTTTCCCTTGGACATCTTTGAGGTACCGGAGGTGCACAACACATCTTTCTATCAAACTTCTCCACTGACGACTGGCTTCAGTCCCACACCGGAGAGACTCTTGCGCACGAGTTTGACGATATGTTGTCTAGATATAACATCGGAAGCAAGGTACGCATTGTGTTTTCATTAGATTTTTAATCTGAAATTAATTCGGCTTGGCAGATTCTCGCGTGGGCAGGTGACAATGCGACCTCAAATGACACGCAGAATACAGCACTTGGCGACAACCCAAACAACAACTTCGACTCAGTCAACCGTGTCTGCTGCTTTGCCCACACGCTCAACCTCGCCGTTAAAGCCTCCTTGCGTCCATTCACACCCGAGAAGAAGAAAAAGAAAAAGAAAGGGAAGGGAGGCGAGGTTGATGATGACGAGGATGACAAGGACAAGGACGACGAGGACGACGATGATGGGGGAGACGGTGAAGGTCTGCTTCTTGAGGAGGATGAAGACGGCTCGGAGTTACCCGACCTGGTCTCGGTTTCGGACGACAACGGCAGTGACGTGGAGGACGATGAGGACACCTCGGCTTGGGATGAGATGGATGCGCAAGCACGGGAGACCCTTTCGAAGGATCTCAGTGCTGTTAAGGTTGTCATATCTCTGGTGCGTGCTTCTTTCTTTCTGTCTTTTCATTCTGTTGCTTAATACCTGACAGATCCATCGCCTCGCGTTTGCAATCATCAACTCCACCACAATCGGTCTACCTGCCTGGCTCAAGAAGTGCGATGAACATGGCATGAGACGTCGTCTCATTCCGCGTGATGTTCGCACACGGTGGAACTCTCTCTATGACATGCTCGTGTTCGCGCTCACGTACAAGAAAGTTATCAATGATTTCACGGGAGATCGGAATTTGGGTTACCGCGCGTATGATCTGACAGATTTGCAGTGGGGTCTTGTTGGGGATATGGTACATGTATTGAAGGCGCGTGCATCTGTATCCTACAAATAATAAATTCCTGACGCAGTGCAGGTTTTCAAGGATGCAACGTTGTACTTTTCTAGTGGATCCCACTGCACGATTACACAAGTTATCCCCGCCATGGACCGAATCGATGATCTTATCACGGCGACAATTGTCAACCCGTCTCGAACGTCAGGTCCCTCCAAGCGGGTCCTTCACTCGTCCATTCTGTCGGCTCTTCAGCTTGCGAAGTCCACACTCAACAAGTATTACTCACACACTGACTCTTCCAACATCTATCGCATTGCCATGAGTACATTCTTTTCTTCCTGAGTTTCAGTGCATGTTACTGAATGTGAAGTAGTCCTTCACCCAAACTACAAGCTGATTACTTCCACACTCGCAAGTGGGAGTCGGAGTGGATCTCCACCGCTGAAGATTTAGTTCGCGAAGAGTTCAAGGCCAACTACGCGTCAACAGAGGTCGATGAGAGTGCGGGTCTCGATCCCGAGGACGCGTCGAGTGATGCAGTAAGTGTTCTTTTATTTCCATGGAAGATTCTTGGTCTGACGTCCGTCCTCAGGTCAGCAGGGCATCGAGCCAAACAGACTTCGACTTCGACGCAACAACCAATTGGATGGAGGATAACGACATGCTGGGAAACATGGTAGATCCTGACGAGCTAGAAGAGTATCTCTCACAGCCTGTCGAGCGCCTCAAGATCCCCGATGTGATGAAGTGGTGGTGGGACAAGTGCATGTTTGGCGCGCCTCTCACGCTTGGCACTTGACTATCTGTCCATTCCGGGTAAGTCGCATTTGTGGACACTGATCCAGTGCTAAATTTCGATGCAGCTACATCTGTCGCTGTCGAGCGCCTCTTCTCCCAAGGACGCCACTTGCTTGTCTTCACGTGCAACCGCCTCTCCGGCGCCACCATCCGGAAGTTCTTATGCCTGGGTGCCTGGAGCCGACACGATCTGATTCGCACTGAACTTTTGGCCAAGGCTATCAACAAGTCGACGGGTACTCGTGGGGAAATGAAGCGCACAATTTCGGTCATAGATGTTGACGACGATGATAAGCAGGAAGGGCCGAGCGCTAAGAAATCTCGCAAGTAATAGTTGTTATTCTTCTATTCTACTTGACTTGAACTTGTACTACGCACTATTATTCTTCTACCGTACATTTATCCCAGTATTGTCTCTATAGCCACCGTTGCTATTATCTATTTCACTCCATTCTGGTCCGAGAAAAGGTGTATGGAGTGGAATTGTGTCACAGTGTTAACCCCGCGGGTTATCCCGTCCCCATAGACCTGGGAGCGGGAACGGTCGGGTTTCCCAGGGACGGGTACGGGGTTGAGTTTCTATCCCCGAACCCATCCCCGTGTCCAACCCTATTGGCATGCAGGCCAATGTTTGTGTTGACCAAACAATCTCCTTATTTGTGGGGGTGGGTGGTCGTGGGAACGCCTTACAAGATCCAGAGATCACACACCTCTTGCAGTATTCACAGTCTGCAGATGTCTGTTGGAACAGCAAACCGAAGTCCCCGAGTTGAACTCAGCTGTCGCGCTCGGTCGCGACAGCTCCTTATGGACGCACCGTTTCGGACTCTTATTTACTCAGACTGATTGTGTGTACATGCGCATGCGCGCTCTTTTCTACTCGGTGTTTACTTGTCCCCGTACCTATATTTATTACCTATGACTCTTAGCTATGCGCCTTCGTTTGTATTTAAACAGTAGAGTTCTACGAATTTATTAAGTTCTTTCAGTCCATCGTTCAATAGGTTATGGGCCCCGCCTGAATCTAATTCTCCACAAAACATCTACAACTCAACAAACCTCTCTTCGTACACCATGTCCACCCCCAACTCGAAACCCAGCGATTTTTTCCTGCGCATTCCGAAATGCGAGGCCGACGGCTCAAACTGGAGCGTCTACAAAAATCGGTTCAGTTACGCCGCCGACGCTGCAGGACTTGGCGACCACTTACTCACCACCTCCGCCGCGCCTATCGCTCCTACGACTGCTAGCCCACCTACGGCAGCAGAGGCCGCCGTGCTCGAAGTGCACGACAAGGACTTGAGGTTGTACAAGTCCGGGCAGGCCATCGTCAAGCAGGCGATTGCGAGTGGGATCCCCGACTCGCTGTTCCTGCACGTCAAGGACGCCGCCAGCGCCGCGGAGTTATGGCAAAAGGTGACGGATGAATTTGAAAAGAAATCGAAGATGGTTACTGTGGATTTGTGTCGCAGGCTACAGGATGAGCGCCGCACAGAGACCGGGGACATTAGAACTCACCTCGTGAAGCTTCAAAATCTTCGCACCGACCTCATCGGCATGGGCGCCGACCCCAGGGACGACAACTTCACCGCTATTATCCTCGGCTCGCTCCCGCTCTCATACGATCCCTACCTGTCCACGATCACGGCGACTTCGACCTTACTCGGGAGAACCCTCGCACCGGATGACCTCATCCGCGGCCTCAACGAGGAGGCTGATCGCCGCGCTCTCAAGCACAAGTCCAAGAAGGACGACCGCGACATTGCATTCTCCGCGGGAGATCGCAAAGGTGGCCACAAAGGCGGCGCATCGAAGCCCAACGTGGAGTGTTACAACTGCCACAAGAAGGGCCATATTAAAGCGGATTGCTGGGCGAAAGGCGGCGGAAAGGAGGGCACAGGACCTCGGCAGAAGGGGAAAGGAAAGGCCAAGGAGACTGCCAGCGCCGCGACGAACGACGACGACGGTGTGTGGATGGCGCAAGTCGAATCTAACCTGCGGCTGTTCCAGGAAGAGTGGGGATCACTCACGGATGGCAACGGTAGCACCGCGCAAGGCGCTGCGAGCTGTTGGCTATCAGACGATGAAGACTTCTTCGAGGATGAAGAAGATAGCGCCGTCAGCGATGCGGCATCAATCCTGGCGATGAAGAACTCACCAGGGAGCACGCATGACAGCTCGGACTGTGATGAGTCCGACTACAGCGCCTCGGACCTTCCAGGCATCGCATATTTCCTGCGGATGCTTGCCGAGTCCGATTCCGACAGCAACAGCGACAATGTGTCCACGCCGGGCTTGCACAGCATGGCAGACAGTGACAGCGAGTGCGACTCGCTGCCGGATCTGCAAAGTGTATCAGCGTCGGATGCGGAATCGGAACGGGGAGATGAAGAGTTTGATATGGGGGAAAGTGACGCTGAGTCTATCACTGATCTCTTCGCCGCATACCATTCTGACAAGAAATGCGATGATAATATCATTCGCACATCCTCCCCGAATGGACCAGACCACCCGCCGCAACACCTAATGGACGACATTGTGGATTGGGTCGAAATATCTGTCAACGAGTGGATCAGCAATCAGGCAGATGCGGAGGACAAAATCACTTCCTCCTTTGATACGGCTATGCTCGCCAACGAAGCAGGCACTCCGGGGACCGAGACCGAGCTCTACGACTCGGGGGCATCTCGCCATATGTCCCCGTACCGCCACAAATTCATCAACTACACCTCGATTGCCCCGAAATCCATCATGGCGGCGGACAACGGCACATTCCAGGCCATCGGGCAAGGCGACATTCGAATCAACATTCCGAATGGAAAGAGCATGGCGACGATCCTCCTGAAAGGGGTGCTATACGCGCCGAAGCTAGGACTTACGCTCGTCTCCATCAGTAAAATTACTGATGCTGGATTCGCGACCTTGTTCCGCGATGATTTCTGCAGGATTTTCGATAAACAAAGGAAGATCCTGGGAGTTATCAACAAGAAGAACGGCACGTATCGGGTCCAGCACGCACCTGGCGAAAATCCCGGAATTACCGCCGCGAGCGCGGAGGAAACCGTGTCGATCGAGGAACTCCATCGCCGTATGGGGCACATCGCGCCGGAAGCTGCCAAACGTCTTGTCAAGGACGAGCTGGTAACCGGCATCAAGCTCGACGAGTCCACCGAGATCCGATCCTGTGACTCGTGTGAGTATGGGAAGGCAACCCGGAAACCGATTGCGAAGGTACGCCGGGAAAAGCGCGCCACCGCCATGGGCAACAAGATCCACGCGGACGTCTGGGGACCATCTCCAACCGAGACGATCAACCGTCGTGAGTACTATGCCAGTTTTACCGACGATCACACTCGCTGGTCACGGTTGTATATTCAGCGCACAAAGGACGAAACCTTCGGCTCGTACCAGGCGTTCGAGGCATGGCTCTTGACCCAATTCAAGGTCAAGATCAAGAAATTCCACTCTGATCGCGGAGGGGAATTTTGGAGTGATAAATTCGACGCGCACCTGGCCAAAATGGGAACGGAGCGAAGTTTCACCGTCCATGACACGCCAGAGCACAACGGCGTCGTGGAACGGCTCAACCGTACGGTCCTGGAGCGCGTCCGTGCAATGCTACATGCCAGTGGGTTGCCCAAATTTTTGTGGGGCGAAGCCGTTAACCACGCGGTCTATCTGAAAAATCGCACATCAACACGCGCGTTGGACGGTAAAACACCATACGAACTGGTGTACAAGCGCAAACCAAACCTCGCACACCTCCCGGAGTTCGGCGCGCGGGTTTGGGTCCACGACAAGCACGGAAAGAAGCTTGACGGCCGTGCGGATGTCGGCCGTTGGGTGGGCTTTGATGAAGTCAGTAGCGGGCACCGGATTTATTTCCAAGGCAAGCGCAACATTGCTGTTGAACGGAGCGTTAAGTTCGACAGGGACGACGTACTGATACCTATGCCAGTCGAGTTGCGGCTTGAGGGGGAGCAGGAGAATGGCAATCAGCCCTCGACTGCAAATTTAAACCCGATCACGCACCAAAATCCCGCCGTAAACCCTGCACCAAAGCCCGTTGCTGCTCCGAATCCACCTCGAACTCCACCAAAGACGACCGCGCCACTACCCGAGTCACCATCCGTGGAAAACCTCCGCCAGCAGCTAGCACGCACCGATCCGCTTGGTCCCGACTTCGAGGAACCCGAAGAAGCTCCCGCGGGACGCGGGCAACGTGTTCGGAAGGCCTCGCGGTATATTCAGTCGCTGCAGAGTGGCGCAGGGAGCACGAGTAATCGCCCCAGTGATCCAGGGGTGCCCCGAGGCATGAGAGTCCCGGAGGTGCCCAAGACAGTCGAAGAAGATCTTGCAGAAACAGCCGCGCAGGCTGCAGTGTCGGAAGGCTGGGAGATGGTCAACATCTTGGAGTTTGCAATGGCCAGCGCGACAGCAGATTCCGAAGCACTGGAGCCGACGTTCGAGGAGGCAAAGAAGCGGCCAGATTGGGCCCACTGGAAAGTCGCGATCGACGCGGAAATTTCGGCCCTCAAAGCCGCCGGCATGTGGCAACTTGTTGAGAGGCCGACCGGCCGAAACGTCGTGGACTGCAAATGGGTCCTCCGAATCAAGAAGAACGCCGCGGGGGATATCGACAAGTACAAGGCTCGACTCGTCGCTCGGGGATTCACCCAGATACACGGTGTGGATTACTACGAAACCTTTTCCCCCACTGCTAAACTCGCTTCTATTCGGACCATACTTGCTATCGCCGCTCGCAACGACTGGAACATTGACATGTTCGACTTCCATTCCGCCTTTCTCAACGGAGAACTCGACCCCGACGAGCTCATCTACATGGAGCAACCGCCGGATCACGAGTTTGCGGATCGCCGCAAATATGTTTTGCAACTCAACAAGGCCTTGTACGGCTTGAAGCAAGGCGGCAGAAAATGGTACGAGACCCTCAGCCGCTCTCTTGCTGAGATCGGCTTTTCACAGTGTGCGTCCGACCGCGCGGTTTTCTACACGCACGTCGATGGCCATATCATTATCATGGCTGTGCACGTCGATGACTGCACCATCACCGGCAGCTCTGTCGAATTACTCGACGCGTACAAGACGCGTATTGGCACGTTATTCAAAATGACCAACCTTGGGCCCGTTTCGTGGCTACTCGGCATCGAGATCAAACGCAACCGCGAGGAGCGCACCATTTCATTATCCCAACAATCTTACATCACGGCTATCTTGCAACAGTTCAACTTTACGGACACCAAACCGCTCGCATTGCCGATGGACCCGAATATCCAGCTCTCGAGGGACCACTGCCCCACCAGCATCACGGAAATTGCCGCTATGAAGCGCGTCCCGTACCGCGAAGCCGTTGGCTCGCTCATGTACGCTGCTGTTGGAACTCGGCCCGACATCGCCTTTCCCGTTGGGGTTCTGTCAAAATTCCTTGATAACCCCGGGCTCGCTCATTGGGAAGCGGTTAAACGTGTATTCCGCTACCTTCAAGGCACAAAGGATTGGCGCCTCACGTACGGCGCGGGGAAACCTGGGTTTGAAGGATTTTCGGATTCGGACGGGATGTCCCAGGAACACAGGCGAGCGATCTCCGGATATGTGTTCATTATTGACGGAGGCGCCGTATCTTGGAGTTCCAAGAAGCAGGAAATTGCCACGCTCTCAACCACGGAGGCCGAATATGTTGCGATGACTTATGCCACGAAGGAGGCCATTTGGCTCCGCCAACTCATTGCTGAGTTGTTCCGCCCGCTCGAGCGCCCCATCACGCTCCATGGCGACAACCAGTCCGCCATCGCGCTCGCCCATTCCGACATGGGCCAATTCCATGCTCGCACGAAGCATATCGACATCTGCTACCACTTCATTCGATACGTCATCGAGAACAAGTCTATTCGGCTCGTCTATTGTCCTACCGCCAACATGGTAGCCGACACATTTACCAAGGCCCTTCCGAGTGCGAAGGCCAAGCACTTCGCTGCCGCCCTCGGACTTCGTTCGGTTTGAGGGGGAGTGTTGGAACAGCAAACCGAAGTCCCCGAGTTGAACTCAGCTGTCGCGCTCGGTCGCGACAGCTCCTTATGGACGCACCGTTTCGGACTCTTATTTACTCAGACTGATTGTGTGTACATGCGCATACGCGCTCTTTTCTACTCGGTGTTTACTTGTCCCCGTACCTATATTTATTACCTATGACTCTTAGCTATGCGCCTTCGTTTGTATTTAAACAGTAGAGTTCTACGAATTTATTAAGTTCTTTCAGTCCATCGTTCAATAATGTCTCAATATAGCTGGGGGCTGTGTATGGCTCGTGGACCATGATTCAAACTCCGACGGTATCTGGATAATAGCAGTATCTGCCACCTTATCTCGTCCCCATCCGTTCTGGAGTGATAAGACAGGCCCCTGGTCACTACCGTGTAACATTGTCCGCCTTACATCCAAAATTTCCATTGTTTTACTCTACGAAATTTGGCCGTTCGGAAGCTGATTTACTCTATTCCGGACAAGGTTCTTGGAGGTAAAATCACAAAAAAAAACCCCTGCTCATTTTTTGGCTCAATTCTAGCGGAAATAGTCTGTTCTGGTCAAGTTCCATTGCATCCAAGCAGTTCCAACACCTAGAAAGCTTCAAAAAACTTGCATGAGGTTACCGAAAGTGCTGCTTTCTGTGACCCAGTCCGCCTGAATGCCCCAAAAAAATCCGCGCTCTGCGCGATTTACTCTATGCCGGACTAGGTTCCCCAGTTCAGTTGTTGTTTTACTCTATATCCCAGACTAGGTTAGGGTCATTTTGGGCCCTAGTTTTACCCTATCCCAGACAATGTTACATGGTAGTGACCAGGGGCCTGATAAGACTGCCTTGGAACACTTTTATCTAATAATAGAACTATCGGATCATTCCGATGCGGAGTTGAAAACGAAGTGCAGAGATCACTCCAGAACGTCTGGGGCAATTCGTATGTGATGGCCCCCATCAAGTCACACTATAAGTGTCACAAATCCTCAAATCCATATTCAGTAGTCTCGTTACCAGACGTTCTGGAGGGATAAGACTGTATCTAATAAATAGGATTTTCAGATCTTTCTGAGCCAAACAAACATCGGAGTCGAAAATGAAGTGCAGAGATCCCTCCAGAACATCTGGGCAATCCGTATAGTGATGCCCCCATCGAGTCACACTATCCTTGTCACAAATCCTCAAATCCATGCCCAGAGCAAGACAGGCTGTGTTTGGCTGGGATATTATGATTCTCATCCAATCTAACCCAGAGGTGTGCTTCAAGTTTTTTGTGGAAGGAATTTGGACCACTGATGCTGAATGAGCAGAAATTATGCCCTTACACAGTCTGAGCCACAACAGCTTCAAAAGAGCCAGAAAAAAACTAGGATTTTGGAATAAGCAGTTTGAAATCAATTCAATGATATCAGAACAGATTTTGTGGCCAGGGATATGGTATAGTGAAAAGAACAAAGTGGGTGTGACTTGATGGGTGGGATCAGTGATAGTGCTGCCGCGAGGTGGGGGTACCTCGAGGTGAGTTTCACCTCGCCTCGGACCGTTTCCATATATGGCACCTCGAGGTGGCATCACCTCGGCTCCGCTCGAGGTACCTCCGAGCTCGTTTGATGCACTTTCCTTTCACGGTCGCAAGTGCTCTCCGCACTCACTGTACTTCCAGCCTTTTACTGGTGCCATTATTATTGTAAATTGCTGTATTTTTTGTGTAAACCCACCAGGCGTACCTATTATACCGTTGCCCGCAAAAAATCACGGTGATGTCATTAGTTTGCACCTTCCGGAGAGCGCAGAAAGTGAGTGAGAGACAGGGTCGATTAGAAGTCCTTGAATGCACCCAAAAAATCTCAAAATTATTTGAGACTGTTCTCTCAGAGGTAAAGAATTTTTTGCAAGTGAGAATTGTAAGAAAAAACGAAGTATTGGGGCCCTGGTCCCGTTATGTTACTTCAACCGAATTTAGGCTCTATTGATCAGTTCTTTGAGTTTTGGGACGAGAAAAATGTACGGTCATGTTCTGAGATATTCTGAGCCAGTCTATGGTAAAAGTGCATTGATTTATGGTGTGCAGAGTGCACGTCGACGATGGTGCGAAGGCGTGGGAAACCACACTTCCTTTTATGGACAACGAGCCCGAGGTCATCGAGGTACCTCAAGCTGTACCGAGGTTGATGGCCCATCACCTCAAGGTACCTCGACCTCACCTCGCGGCAGCACTAATCAGTGAGCGAAGTGCACCAGACGTTTGGGTGCCCTCTCCGTCCATCATTTTTTCAATCTCCGACGGTCCGACGGTCCGGCGGACCGCACGCACCCAAACGTCTGGAGCCGAGACTAATTCAGAGCAAGATATGCTACTCCATGTTATGCGGAGATGTTCCAAATCTCATTCAGGCTAACATGGAGGTGTGCCCCAGGTTTTTTTGGGAACGATTTTGGTCCACTGCTGCCAAATGAGCAGAATTGCTGCCCTTGTGCTGTCTGAGCCACAGCAGCTTGAAAAGAGCCAGAAAAATTCCGGTTTTTGGGAATATGCAGTACAAGATCCAGGCAATGGCATTAGAACATGTTTTCAATCTCCGACGGTCCGGCGCTCCACCGGGCCGCAAGCACTGGAGCCGAGACTATGCCACCGCATAAGGCAAGTCATCGTGTAAATTCTTAATGTGCTTGAGAGACTCGGACAATGAATATAAAACATTGATCCTAATGCTTATGTTCTTGTTCTTGCGAATACAACAGATCATTTAATCTGAGGGTTTTGTCAATGGAATTGACGGGCCGCTTCGCGGCAGGGCCAGAACAGGGCCAAGACAAATTTATTGCTCGGGAGTCACTTCGAAAACAAGTGCTGTTCTGGAAGGCGTCCGTCAAGACCAGTACACAAGATAAACCCGGGTCTGAGTGAAAGACTCGATAAGACCAAGGCATACCAAGCGTGAGCGCCAATGAGAAAAGGAGTGAGAAATGGGAGGTGGGTGGGGACAAAAAAAAATCAGGTGAAGGAAAGCACTTCCAGCGAGGTCACTGAGAGTGCGCGCGACAGCAGACGAAGAGTTGACGCAGCGCACAGACCTCGGACGTAAACTATTCGGCGATCACCAGTCCGGCACGAACCAGCCGAAGTATTTTACTCGAGGTCTCAGAACCTCGTTGTAATCTTTCCTTATCTTACGCTTACTCTAGCCGTTCGCAAGCTCACGTAGATCCAACTAGCACATCAGTATCGAGCCAGACTCAGGTCCATTTATTCAAACTCCGCCGGATCACACCGAATGGGTTACTGAGACAGAATCCACAAACGGCGCGTCCGTACCATGGATCGAGGACTCGTGGTCGCCGCGCAGCTCTCGTCGTTATTCCCTTCGGCACAGGCAATCTCGGTTCCCATACAGACCACTCGCCACACGTCCTCCCTTCCCCCAGTTCCTGACGCGTCGGCTCCTCCTGCAGAGCATGCTTCATACTCAGCTGTGCTTCACACGCCCAGCACGGGCACCATCCTTCTTCGTGTCCTCCATGGTGGCCTAACTCTGGAGATTGTCTCACTTTCCACTGGCGTCCCTCCTGTGCGCTTCGTCTTCCCAGCTCTTGTTCTGCCCTCGCCTGCGATTTTTCTCTGGGAAACCGAGCTCCACATTATTGCCATCACAAAAACAGGATCTTTGTACCGCGTGGTTCTCCCAATAGACGGCGGTCGGGATTTGTGGTTGCACCAGACCGGGAACACATGGACTCGCGAGTACCACATCAAGAATTTTTCTGGAACTATGGACGGCCTCGTTCACGTCCAGGGAACACATTGCGTAGTAATAGGTCAGACAGGCGGATCTATTTTGCGGTTGGAGACCGAATTCCTTGGGTCTAATGGCAGCGAAGGTGAGCAATCAGATCCTATCTTACCTGCATCGATCTGAGGTTGGTTCAGATGAGTGGTTCGAGTCCGTTTTCCAACATACATCGTTCTTGTCATCTTTGACATCATTTCTACCCACACTTTCCACAACAAATTCGGGTGGCTCAGAGATAATATCGATCGCTACTCACCAGTGGCCAACTGATGTAGGACATATCTGGACTCTTTCTCGAGACAGAAATCTTCGATTTTGGAAGGCAAAGATTGGCTGCGTCGCAACTAAGATGCTCTCATTATCACCCGGCCGAGAATCGACTCCTGGGCCGGGAAGTCCTGGGGTTAAACCTCATATTTTGCTTGACGCGGAGCATCAGACATTATTACGCGTTTTCTCTACAAGCGCCAATGAAGATCATATATATGTGCTTGCCTTCATCCCTACACCGTCATCGTCCTCTTCCGGAGGACTCTTCCAACTACTCGGGACAGTCTCTGACCAATTCTACGATATCGGGACGATTGAATGCTCGAGAAACAGCATTCATTGTCATCTTCAAGACTTCATGGTGATCGGTGATATACTATACACACTGTGGGACCGCCAGGGTCAATCCATGGTTGAAAGGACAATCCTCAACACCGCAGAAGTCAACGGCGAATTCCACGCACTTCCATGGCAGAGCTCGTCTTACGCACCAGAACCAGAGCTTACGCCAGCCTGTCTGGAGGAACTTCTTGTTTCTCCAGGTTCGATGACAGACAAATTCTTCGAGGCCATTATGAGGCCCGGGATGTTCTCCGCGCTGACTCTTCGGACAGCGATAGAACAATATTCGGACACATGCGTCTCGCTTCCCGGGCCTCCTCCCCCTCAGCTCCTCACGACTTACGCCACCGTAGGAGAAAACATCGCTGCGGTTGTTGGCTGTACTGTAAATCTCAATCGCGACCCTCACACTGGTGCCTTGCAGTACTCTAATTATTGGAGTGCGTTGAAGCGGGACTGGGAAGGTTTTATCGCTCGGTGCCGTGAGCTGGAGCGCAGCGCGCGCTGGCCCCTGGTATTGGGTGCCCAGAACCAAGGCGACATCATCGTTGTTGAGCGAGAACGTGTGGGATCACTGGTGACCGAAGATTTGCCTATCCGTATCCGCAGAAACCTTGAAAACGACCGGCACATTGAACCGCACTATGACATCTTTGGAGTATTATGGGGTCTACAGACCAAGCTAGGCCCTCAGTTCATGTTGGGCTTGGAGAGTCGCCTGCTTGATATCATTCACCAGGAGAGTGCGTTCTCCTTTGCAGATATCATCCAGGACCAGGTGTTACGAGCTAAATTTGGAGATGCGTTGGACGATGGCGCCAAAAGCTGGATCGTCGGGCGTCTTCAAAGCATAGCCGACATCGATGCGTCGACTCGGACGGCTCTCGATGTTATCGGAGGATTTGATTCTGATGTGAAGAGGGAGGAGGATGAAGTCGAACTACTTCTCCCTCCTCCGCACTCGGATTGGTCGCGAGCCTTGACGGCAACATACGTCACCGCCACAGTCAGTGCCAGATACGATCTGTGTCTCTCTCTTGTAACCCTTCTTTTTTTCTTCTCCGCTCAACTGGATGACTGGGACCCCGCATTACTGGCAGAGGTTTTCGCAGTCTTCCGCGGGATTGCGATACTGCGATACTTATCTAGACAGCCTGCAGGCGATCCCAGTAGTTCTAAACCCATTGCCGAAGATGTCGCAGCCGATGATGTTATTTTGCGGTTGCGCAATATGCAGGTGTCTCGAAGTCTACGTGGAACCCATTTCACGCCAACATATTCCCTTATCCATCGCCTTCTTGTACAGCCTGGAGATATTCTTGGGCTTCCTGGTTCTGCCCATCGCTTCCTTGACTCCACAGGTTTGCTGCAATCAATATCTCCTGCGAACGCTACCAAGTACGAGGTCATCTTTTGCGAGCGGTTGAGAGCTCTCGGGTACTACGAAAATGCGAGGGAGATTATCTCGTGCCTTCCTCGGACAGCGGGTGTCACATACGTCCTTGCACGACTGTGGCTGAACATCGGTCGTGCAGATGACGCAGCGTATCTAATGGAAAAGCTCGCCGGGGCATTCGGTCGGTTCATTCCCCCCGTATCATCAGATTTGGTGATTTAACAACGCTTTCAGGCCCTGACAATGCACTCACGTCCGAGGATCACGAAGCGTTGTCTTTCGTCCTTCCTGCCACTGATCCATTCGATTCGGCGTTCTTCTTCTATCTGCATGCTTCCAAGCTCTTCAAAATGGCATCGCTGGTTCAGCACGAGGTTTTCTTTGCTCAGCTGGCCCTCTCTGTTGCTCCTCCAGACGCGGACACATCATCATTGTGGTATACCATCATTAAAGGATACACAGATCTAAGCTTATACGAGGATGCTTGTTCTTCTTTAATTGCTACCCCCTACGAGAAACAGTTGGTGTTATCTTCGCCTCGGATCACTTGCTTTACTTACTTTCCCTAGGAAACGGGAATGCGTGGGACAGTTAGTTTATCGCATGTGCGAGGAGAATGCTGTCGAAAAACTGATGTCCTTCAATTTCACGGGTTTCGCCGATGAGGTGGAGGATGCACTGGCATTCAAGGCTCGGAACGTCGATCCGTGCATCCACCCCAGCTATTCTCGCATCTTGTATTCTTGGCACACCTTCAGGGGCGATTACCGCAACGGTAAGTCTTTGCTTTAGGCGCTGAAGTTACAACTCAAAAATATACATGCAGCTGCTCTGGTAATGTATCAACGGGCCCGGAAACTTCACGACCTCATCGCGGCCGATGCCTCCCTTTCTTCAGTCCTGGCCGGCCAGCAGCAAGAGGCTTATATGGTCGCAATCAACTCACTGTCGTTGGTCGATCAAAGAAACGCCTGGTTCCTTCTACCCGTACTGGTCGCTGATCAGGCCCGTGAGGTTGGTGGAACCATTAATCATGTATCTCAAAACCGCCTCATTTTGTTTCATCAAGCAGCCCCGCAAACGACGGAAGCTGTCGAAGTATATCCCAGACACAAGATTTACACCAGGAACACACGATTCTGAAGTCTTGACCTTATCCGAAATACAACACGAATATGCGCTGTTATCTGCCCAGATTGACATCGTGCAGAGAGAGCCTGCGCTATCTTCCTTTGGAGGTATGCACTCCGTGTCTTAACCGCGATCTTATTCATGATGCCTTGCAGATCTCCAGCCCTCGTCAATAGTAATGCGACTCGCCCAGTCAAATAGGTTCAGCCTTGCAATGGCCACCGCACGCAGTCTGAACGTTGACATGACAGACCTATTCGCCCATCTGACGACTCAGTGTCTGCGTCTGTCGCGGAATCCCGACGCTGTCATGTACACCCTTCACTTTGTTATGACTTTCCGTTGGAATCTAACATTCATGTCATGTTTCAGGCAAGAGGATAATTCCGATTGGCTGTTGACAGACAAGGTGTCATCGTGGCTTGGAAGCCCCGCTGACAGAGGCTGGAGATATCTGCGGCAGTCTTTGGAGAGACACGATGGCCCTGACACAGATTACAAGTACACAAAAATAACGCTGGAAACGATCCTGAGTCTCCAACGAATATCCCCGCCTCCGCCCTGGCTGACACACCCCCTGGAGGTAAGATGGTGCAAATACTTCTACAACAAAATGCTGACATATCCCAGGAGCACCATCACGAGTACCTGATCCGTGTGAACCTGCGCTACGAAAATTTCGATCAGTGTATATCTCACACCCTTTCTCTAATCCAAAAGGTATGCCTTCCCCACGACTGCTATAGCAACTAATGCTGTATAGACGGACGCACGTCTGTCCCGGGATCCGGCCAAGCACGCTGCTTCAACCTGGCTGCCCTATACACTAATCGACCAGGTATTGGTTGCTGCCACCGCGCAGGACTCGCCCCCTCCCGGCCTCGCTCAGCTGCGATCCGAGATTATGAGCCGGCCGAAGCGGATGACAAAACTCAGTAATTTTTCTGCCTAAATGTAACTGTAGTATACATGGGCAAATCCCCAAGAGCGCATTTTGAATTCCTGAGATAAAAAGCGATATATGTACATTGTACAGCTACATTCATGGGCGCGCGACCGAAAGCAAGACAACAAGAGCAGCGGGTATTATCAAAGTACACTAATTTCCACCAAAAGATACAACGAAAGATATACAGGACGAAATGGAGAATGAAGAGAAAAGAAA
Source organism: Mycena sp. CBHHK59/15 (assembly GCA_029204085.1). Taxonomy (NCBI): domain Eukaryota; kingdom Fungi; phylum Basidiomycota; class Agaricomycetes; order Agaricales; family Mycenaceae; genus Mycena; species Mycena sp. CBHHK59/15. The sequence goes on along the minus strand of JARGXW010000017.1, from coordinate 180,119 downwards.
AGAACGTGCTATGGGGGGCCCTGCTGCATGTGCCGGCTCGAACTGACGGCCTGATCTGGCCGGAGAACATCCAAGAACTGGGTCCACTCTCCGTGCCCGAACCCGATCGCCTCGCCCCACACAGTCTCGTCGTTGACGGGGTGGGGGTACTGCGTGTACCGCGACGCATCCCCGGGCCCGCCGTACGGCGGCGGCGGCGGCGGCAGATGGTACCCAGGCTGCGCGTACCCGCCGGGCGACGACGTGGGCATGCCGCCGAGCGCGTGCGGGTGCCCCGCCATGACCGTCGGCGACATCTGGCTCTGCGGCGAGCGCATGTGCCCGTCGGGCGAGTGCGTGCTGTGCGTGTAGATCGCGGGCGGTGCGGGCGCGGTGCGCACGGACGAGAGGTTGTGGTGCATGCCCTCGTAGTGCGGGAGCGCCTGCGCCATGCTCAGCGGTGGGCTGACCGAGTTCGAGTTGGACGGCGAGCTCGCCGCGCCGCGCCCGCCGGGTGACTCGCCGAGCCGCCGCGGGTCACGCGAGTCGTGGTACGGGAACGCGAGCTTGCGCACGATGCCGAGGATCTTCGCCTTCTCCTTCTCGCGCGTCTCGGCACTCTCGCACGGGAAGTCGACCGAGTAGAGCGGCGCGAGCGACTGCAGGATGTCGTACCCCTTGTCCGCGACGGGCACGCCGCGCGACTGCTCGAGCGTCGCCATCGCCTTGCGGATGCTCGAGCGGAAGAGGTTCGCGCCTGGCTGGTCCGAATTCGCGATGAGCTGGAACGAGAAGAACATCGCCGCCGAGAAGCAGTGGGACGGGCCCCAGTTCATGTGCCCCGGCACGGAGAGCGACTCGGGGCGTGACTGCCCCGTCATGGTGATCAGCTTGTCCGCCGCGTTGACCGCGATCTCCAAGCTCTTCGCGGACTTGGGGAGCTCGCTGCCAGGCGTCTTCACCATGTTCGCGTTCGTGTTGGCATACGGTCGGTGCAGCGTGAATCGGATGTGGTAGTACGACGTGCGGACGACGACGCTCTGCACGCCGAGGCGGCGGACGGCCATGTTCGAGGACGCGAGGTTGCGAGCGAGGCGGTACTCGTCGAGATCGAGCTCGGGCGGGAGGTTGTCCATCCACTGCATCAGCGCACGATCATTCGCTTCAACGCTGTCGTACGGGACAGGCCGCACGGACACCGCATCGTCCATTATATCTCCGAGGATGAACGCTAATCGGAAAAGCGCGATATTCGGGAGGTACAGGCGTCCTGTCTTATCCACCGTGGGGTCACAGTACGACGGAAGTTGCGTGTCAAAGTGGTGCGAGGAGATCGTTATGGGCCGTCCAAACATGAAAGCCTGCCAGCTAAAATGAAAACAGACATCAGTCACGGCGATTCGAAGACGTGAAGATCCACGGACCGCTCGAGAAGAACGATATGCCACCACGCCCACCGGCGGCGCTCCGCGACGTCCCGGTGCATTTTCCACTTGCCGGGGTCGCGATGGAGGCCCATCGCCGTCCCAATCGTGACTATCTCGCCCTTGGCATGCCATATCTCCTCGCTGTCCCGCTTCGCAGTGGTGAGATAGTGGCACCGGATCAAGAGCAGCTCGATGAGGTCCAGGCTGTACGTCTTCGTCTCCGACTGGCGCCGATGCAGCGCCGTCGTCGACACGTCGAAGTACTTGAGCCCCAGCTCCTCGTGCGTCTCCGGGAAGCCGTCGAGCAGCCGGTGCTGCGCCGGGAGATAGTACGTCGCGATCGCCATAACGGCACACGCGGTGGCGAGGATGGTGCGGTCCGGCGAGGATCCGTTTTTGTAGCGCTCCCAGTGGTGGAGGAAGCTCACTTGGTTGATGTGGCGGTAGATCCAGTTGCAGTACTCGAAGTAGTATGTGATGAGGCCGTCGATGATGTCGACCGACGGGAGGAGCGCGAGCAGGTCCCGGTCGTACTCATGGCTCATGGCGCTCAGGTCGTCGGTCCGGTCCTGGCTCGGCTGGCGGCTGTCCGAGTCTTCCGACCCACGGGAGTCGCTCTGCGACTGCGGGGCGTAAGGCGGGGGGTGTTAATGCGAACAAGGGACACGACGCACCAGCATGAGATGCGTGGCAGCGCTGGTGGGTCCAGCGTACAAGCCGTTCTGGCCCTGGGTTCCCAGCATCCCCGGAGCCGCTGGGGGATGTATTTTCTCGGATATGTCGGGGTCTATTGCCTCCTTCTTTGGGATGAGATTAGACGCCTCGCTTGCCCGCCGTGCTACTGAGGTGTACTGGCGCTGCGCAGGAAATACATACGCCTCGAGAAGGGAGATAGAGTGGCGGAGGCGGGCGATTTCCTGCGCGGGGTCGATGCGACTAGAATGCGAAAATTCGAAAAACAGCTGTGAAAATATTTTGTTGTAGCTGACGCACTTATGGTCATCTCCGCGGACGCCGTATTCTCCTCCTTCGTGTCCTCGGGAATCCTGATAGCACATAGTGGAGGTTCCTAGCGTGGATTGAGGTTTTGCCCTCCATGGCGCACTAATCAGAGCGAGACTTACCCCGCAACACGCAAGACGAACATGGGCGGTTTCTGGACACGTCGTGTAAGGAGGGGTGCATCGAACGGCTCAGCAGAGTGATCTGCATACCTGTCGCACTTGAGTTTGCTGTTCCTGCATGGCTCGCAGTTGATTGCCTTGCGGGCGCGCTTGGTGGGGCGTGGGCCATCGCCATTTTGTTCGGTGGCCCCTGGGACTGGAGATGTTCTTCCGCGGACAATTCCTGTGCTGGATGTTTTTGGAGGCTTGGGCCGCGGACCTGCAGGAGAAGTTGTTGACGGGGAGCCATCGTCAGGCATGATGGGGTGGGCTCTGTTTTTGGGTCAGCACGCGGGAAAAGAAGAGGGACGAAGGACGAGCGCGAGACCTGGAGTGGAGGGGAAGACGGCTATATGGCGCGGACGGAGGGTGAGCTGATTCGGGCACCCGCAAGGCTCAGGAGCGCAAATCCAGAAAGAACTTGGGCTAGCAATATGTATATGGGCCGTGTCACAGATCTGGTGTGAAGGTAGCGAAGCTTGCGAAGGATGTACTGTCAGTGCCGTGCTTAGGCCTGCCTCCCAGAACGATCACGGTCCCTGGGGGCGCCCGCCTACTTTCGGCAACTTTTAAAACTCAGCGGCCTTGCCCCGCGCCCTGGTCAATTCAATTCTTCGGCACAACTTCGGCATCCAGCGTCACGACCCCAGGAACAGGTCACGTTGTGAATTCTATCCATCCATCTATCACTGATACACTGTCTCAGCTCTTGCGCTAGTATATACGGTCCAACTACACTGACCCTTCAGTGCACCACTTACCCACGTCTCACCGTATCCCATCTCGTTCAACCCCGGTTGCTGCCTGTCAGTTAGTCCTCCTCCATTAATATGATCCCCTGGCCGCTCTGGGACCGACACTGTCGACTCTTACACCCCAGCGTAAATATCCCTGTCAAACAAGAAATGCAGGAAATACCCCCCGCTGGGCCCGGAGTCACACGCACATGCCTATCATCAGATGCAACACCGTTCCACCCACCGCACTGGCCCCACATACCTGCGTGTTAACGACGCCGGGTGCCGTCCATCCTGCCGGGGTGCCTGTGCGAGCCCGCGCCGCGCAAACACACCGCGCAAGGCTCAAGCTTCCCTGTTATCCTCATTATCGCAAATAACCCAGAGTTTATCTGATCAGTTCACCCAGCTTACGCACGCGCTTAGGGGACAAGAGGGCGATAGACCCTCGTGTGGGCCAATGCGCAGGCGAAGAGGCCCCGCATGAGCATGTTTGACTGCACGCGTAACATAGCTGAACACCAGAGGCCTACCGCCAGCGAGGCGTGCGCATGATGGGGACCTCGGCTGACGGGGAAGTCAAGAAAGCATCCACTTGGGTGCACCACTGAGGGCTTTCTCCAATTTCAACAAGATCACTGCAAGCGTCTGGAATTTTCCACTGTCCAGTGTTGAACGGCGGCTGCCGTCCAGAGCTCACGTCGCAAAAAGCAGGTCCAGGCAATAAATTTGGGATGTCCTCCAAGATCATTGGTTTTGAGGCGTCCCCGCAGTCGGTATTCGTGCCGAGACGCCCATTGGCACTACCAAGTATTGCCCTGCTACATGAAGCATGTATGTAATATTGGTAGTAGAAAGTGGTATTAATTACCCGTGAACAGCGCGGAAGCAACGAAGAGGAAGAGCACTATAATATCGCAGGTTAGCTTTGTGTGGTCTCTGGGCTCAAGCGTGCCCCACGACGAATTGAATTGTGGGCCTTTGGGGTCCTGGGTGCCCTGAATCACCCACCGTCATAAGTAATATAATTGCGTGCCGGAAGTGACGATGCCCTCACCGCTTTCATCGCAGGTAAGGTAATTTCGATCCAGAGCTGGATTGCCAGTCGCGATTTATTTTAAATAATCACCGACCAGGAATGAATAGCACGCGCGGGCACATGGGAGAAAGATTCCGCTCGGTGTGACCACGCGGGAGTGATGGCGAGCACGAGCCGAGCGCGTCCATTTAATTGGCTTCTTGGGCTCTGGTGCCTTACCGGAAGGCGGCCGCCAAGGAGAGCTGGCGACTCAAAACAGCGAACGCTTGGCTGAGTTGGCACTATCACTCGCGCGTCAATACGCAAGTCTGATTTAACGTTATTCGCTCGCGGTAGATCGAACGCGAGCACAACGCGCACACAGGTTCACCGTTCACGGGCCACAAGCGTGCGTCAGCTTCATCTCCGAATCGGATACGCATAGGCGCGACGAGATGGAATTTGGCTGCCGACTGAAACGGCCGTCCCAAGTTGGCGCCGGAAGGACCTCAAAGGCGAGCAGCGCGGTGGCATAAGAGGCGCGTGCTCAGCGACGTGCAGGCATGGGTAGGACCGAGTAAGCGCGCGGCGCAGAGGCAGATACACAGCGCGGCGCCTGGGAGAGCCTGAGCAGAGTAGTCGTCCATCGCGCTGGCTCTGCTGCCTACATACCTGGAGTAGGAGGTCGTCGTCTCGCGCCAGCAGTGTACTTCGAAGCGCGATCCGCACGGTAACCTCGCAAGTATGCGTTTGCCTGACCGATCTTCGGGCCCGCCGATAGTTAGTTCGTTCACAGCTTGAGCTTTAAGGTAGCCAGGGCCAACGGAAGGATTAGACGTCGGTTCCCGGGTGGTATGTAGCTCAGAGCTAATGTGGGCACGGCGACAGCACGCGTCTAAACGTTGCCAGACTAAGGACGCGTCCACACATGTCGACGCGCAAGCCGAAAGCGGAAACGCGCACGTGAGGCGAAGAAACTTCTGGAATTTGCGAGACCTTCATCGCTGTATTTCAACCTGAACACCTGGGTGAGATCCGCAACATGTCGAGCGTACGTCTCTCCGTCCTCATCCAATTCGCCAGAATTTACCCCGCCGTGTCATATAGGCCAACGAACTGAAGGACCTGGGGAACAAGGCGTTTGCGGCGAAGGACTACGACAAGGCCATCGATCTGTTCACCCAGGCGATCGCCGTCGACCCGACGAACCATGTCCTGTACTCCAACCGGAGTGCTGCCCACGCAGGCAAGCGGGAGTGGGAGGAGGCGTTGAAGGACGCCGAGCAGGTGCGCGGGCGTTAGCTCGTGTAATTCAGCGGGTGTGCTCACCGTTCCCCAGTGCGTCGTGGTAAATCCGACATGGTCGAAAGGCTACGCACGCAAGGGCGCCGCACTGCACGGTGCCCGGCGATACGACGACGCCATCGCTGCTTACGAAGCGGGACTAAAGTTGGAAGACAGCGCGCCCCTGCGAAAGGGACTCAAGGAGGTCCAGGATGCCAAAGGTATGCGACAATGCCCAGCGTCAGTCCCGATGGCTGATGTGCGGCGCAGCTTCGGACGAGAAAGAGGAAATTGGCGGGTTCGGGAAGATGTTCTCCGACCCTAATCTCTTTGGCAAACTCGCAGCCAACCCGAGGACGCAAAAGCACCTGGCGGACCCCACGTTTGTTCAGAAGGCACGTACACGCGCTTCCGTGATTCGCATAACGTCTCAGCCTTTTTTTGCAGCTTAACATGATCCAAAAGAACCCTGTTCTCGCAGACTCGTTCGTGAAGTGTTCGCAGCATCTTCGACTCAGCTAACTGTCACCCAGCGCCATGCAGGATCCCCGGATGATCGACGTGATTGGCGCGCTCATGGGAATAGATATGCAGGGATTCAGCCGCCCAGAGGGTTCGGATGAGCTTCCCGCTGGAGTCTCACCCGGTGCTCAGAGCACACCCGCGCCTGCCGCCTCGACATCCAAGCCACCTCCGCCGCCCCCAGCCACCGCCGCCCCTCCACCAGCCGAGGACGTCGATATGCCTGAAGCCGACGACGAGGAGGCTCTCGCGAAGAAGGAGGCTGAGGCTGCCAAGAAAGCTGGCAGTGAGGCGTACAAGAAACGAGACTTTGAGGAGGCCGCAAAACAGTTCGAGAAAGCTTGGGACGTGTGGCCCAAGGACATAACATTCCTGACGAACCTGGGAGGCACGTCTTGGTGTTGACGGTCTTCGACTGCTAACGAACCTTCGCCCTTCACAGCTGTGTATTTCGAGCAAGGCGACTACGACAAGGTCATCGAAACCTGCGAGAAGGCTGCCGAGGAGGGACGTTCCCTGCGGGCAGACTACAAGCTAGTGGCGAAGGCATATGGCCGTATCGGCTCGTCTTTCCAGAAGAAAGACGACTTCCCATCAGCGATCAAATACTACCAAAATCGCTCGCGGAACACCGCACGCCCGACATCCTGAACAAGCTGCGCGACGTGGAGCGCATCAAGGCTGAGGCGGACAAACAGGCGTACATCGACCCGGAACAGAGCGCCGTCGCACGCGAGGAGGGTAATGTACAGTTCAAGAGCGGCGATTTCGTGGGCGCGGTGAAGAACTACACGGAGAGCATCAAGCGGGACCCCAGCGACGCGCGGGGGTACAATAACCGCGCGGCGGCGTACATGAAGCTCGCGGCGTTCCCAGAAGCTCTGAAGGACGTTAACGAGGCGATCAAGACCGATCCGACGATGAGTCAGTCGATCTGCTTGCCGCATTGGATGCGATGCTAATTTACTACACCCTGCTTTGCAGCGAAGGCTTATATCCGCAAATCAACGATCTTGTTTGCCATGCGGGATTACACCAAGGCCATCGAGGCTGTGCAGGAAGCGAAGGACCACGACCCGGAGCACAAGCACGCGAGGGAGATCAGCGAACAGGAGATCAAGTGCCAACAGTCGCTGTTCAGCCAGAGAGGGGAGGAGACCCAGGAGCAGACGTTGGAGCGCGCCATGCGGGATCCAGAAGTGGCGGTACGTTCATTTCGGCGGCTTCTCCTCGCTCTTCGTGCTCACATTGCCTCTCTTCACGCAGGAGATAATGAACGATCCTGTGATGCAGCAGATCTTACAGCAGGCACAGGGCAATCCGCGTGCCCTGCAGGACCATATGAAGAATCCCGTCGTGCGTTCGAAGATCCAGAAGCTGGTGAATGCAGGGATCATCAGGACGGGATAAGCGCGACTTCTTTTGCTGTGCTCTCGTTTCATACCTCTGCTTTGCGGTCAATCTTACAATTTAAGGACCAATACGTATTTCTCATCGCTGATTATTCCATCTTCTGATCTGCGAGTTGGTTATGGACCATCAGAGCACACCTAGGCGGTGCGAAGATGCGCTTTGACCGACCACAAACAGCTGCAAACAGACCCAAATGCCAAGCATGCTTGCCACGTTGAACACGGCTGCTTACCACCTCCACTCTATGTCTCCGGTCGATCTTCCTCTTACGCCTTTGTAAGGCTTGTACACCTCACCCGTGACCTTGAATTGATCAACCTTCAAGGCCGAAAATGTGTGAGATGTTAGAGCAAATCGGATTTGAAGGGCATGAGCGGGTCGGGCTGATGATTTTCTGAAAGAATGTATTAGGCCATGACAAATGACACCCACAGAAGGACACTGACGACGATGTAAACGATCCCCGTAACGACCAGACACTAGAAGGCGGCACGACGGGTATTTCCCAGCGTACAACCTGGGGCAGGAGTCAGTGGGTGATAGCGGCATAGAACTGGATTGAATAACCATTTTTTTGGGATCGAATGCCCAGGAGCCGGTGGTAGAGCCAGATTGTCCACTCTCAAAGCCCATCCCTCTCCTCCCTGCATTCCCACCGCCATCACCGCGAGAAGGAACACATTTCACTCCCCCTGCGCCTTCGCCGAGGTACATCTCAGCTACGAGTGACTCGAGGGCATGTGAGGGCATTCGCGATGTCAGTCTGAACTCAAAGGTACCTGGTCTAGATGTCAGGCAACACCATTTAGAAAAGAAGAAAAAAATGGGTAGCATACCGCCAGATTCGGTCAGCTCGACGGTTGGTTTGAGGAGGAAGGGGAGAGGGATGTTGTCTCTGGACGACAAGGACGCAGGTGTTGCACCCGCATCCTGGAAGCGCGAAGTCGTGGCTGTTGCGCTGGGTGTGAATCGATATTCAGCCAGTGTGAAGTGGCCATCTGGCGGAACGAACGAAAGGGATTTGTCGCGTTTCCAGCGTTGTAATCTGTTGTGTAGGATGTGATTAGTCGGGAACAAAGGGGACACACTGTGCTTACCGGACGCATGGGTGAAAAGCACAGTCTGTGAAGACATGGGGATTTGTGAATGTCAGCAGGCAATCGGGGGTACCTGAGTCGTATGGTATGAGCACAGAGCACAGGAAAGTTGGCTATGACGTTACCTGACAGCTTGGCATTTGTTTCAATTTTACCCCATACACTGCTCGAAAGGGTCGTCCCATGCCTGCATATACAGTATAAGATGCCGGGACATTCCTGGTATGAAGTAGTCTTACTTGTTCACAATGACCTTCAGTTCCTCGACCACGTCAAAGTAGATCTCATTGCTGTTGTATCTCAGCCCCGCTTTTCTCCACGGTATTGGGGATGAAAAAGGACCCCCTGCAGCACCGAGACCGGATCCAGAGTTGATCGTCGAATTTATATTTGCTCCTGCAACGTTAAGTAATTTCGAGAGTAAGGACGGCGGAAGCACAATGTCTCGAAGTGCGTTCGGGGAGGTCGTTAGCGGGTGGCCACCTGAATCTAACGTTTCTTCAAGCAGCTGAGGTATAACGAAAGTAAGAACAGGAACACAGGAAAGACCAGGCGACGGACTTGGTACACAACATCGAAGTTATCCTTCAGCGTGGCAGCCGACACTGTACCAAAATATTCTCGAAGGATGTCGATGAAGGTTTGTAGAAACGCGAACGCAAATAGTGGGTCCACTGCGCTTTCTTAGGGCGGACGAATCAACGCAGGAAGGTTGCACTGACCATCTCCGCTGACTGGGCACAGAAATCTCATGTCTGCACATTCAACATGACAACACGCGCTTGGAGAGTCTGCGACATTGTAGGGTGGTACATATATCACTGGTTCTATATCTCCCGGCCGATGGGACTTGGGCACTGCGTTGTTGTATGCGTCAATGTGTACAAGAGGATATGCCGGGGACGTGGAGCGAAATCCAGACTGAATGATTGGGCGTCTTCAGGCCGTCAAACGAATGCGATCTGACAAAGAGTGCAACTGACCCAGTATTGTCCAGAATAATTAATCCGTCGATGGCCATGAGCAGATGGTGTTGACGGTTATTTACCGTGGGCCCAGGCCAGATAATGTCCAAGCGAAAGTGCGTTGAGCGCTGAGTTTCCAAGGTCCACCCATACCAGTGTCTGCGAAGGTCCACACGAAACAGCACATGCGGTCTACTATGTCCAGTGTCCATAGGTCCGTTAGGCTTGTGCGGCCAGGCCTGTGCCCCCATCAACTCTTTGCAATTGAAATTTGCATGAACTCTATGCTCTCTATGTACGGCCACAAGATTCGCTCCTACCTAAACCTTGATTCCCCCTGGAGTCTCCAATTACTCTTCATGGACATTGTCACCCAACTCGAACCTTCCGAGGTTTCCGCAGACGACGTCTACGTTGCCATGCCTCCCAATTCAGGGGCCAGCATCTCAAGCCTCAACATATCGAATGTGGATACTGAAGTCTTTGTGAGCTGATCCTTCAGCACACCATCCGTCCACTGGGGATACCAATCTGTAACGGCAAAATATCTCCCAAACATGTACGTTCTATCGCCACCAGACCACCCAATCTTTACGTCCCCCATCTTCCCTACAACTTCCGCATCAAGCGCCTGTCTTTTGACTCCGATATGCTTGCGGAATTCAACCCCAAACTGGAACGGAAGTTCTCCAAGAGACAGATTCTTGCAGAGCGAATTCGTAATAGGCCTCCTCTTACCTTGATTTCGATTTTGAGGGGGTTTGTCAAGCAAATGGCATTCCTTCCGATGCAGGATGAAAACTATGTCGTTCAGATGGTCCTCTCCGGCTTAATGAACAACGAGGTTCCTCGTTGCGTCGCTATCGCATTGATGCGGAGTCCCGAGAAGATAACGAGAGCAAAAGCGGACCCTCAAAGAAGAGAAGATTAGAATCGCACAAAAGCGCTGCTACTTGAGTATCTTGGAGAGCGTGTTAGAGATTTCAAATCCCTGTCTTCTGCGACGTTGGTCGTTTCAATTTTGCTTCTTTCTCGCTTAACTAAGTAATGCTTGTCCAATAGGCGAAGAGAACTGTTCGAGAAGGCTTGTGAAATCCAAGAGGGGTTTGTCACCGCGACCTCGAACCGTGCAATGTCCTCATAGACTACGAAGGTCGTATACACATCATTGACTTTCACGTTTCGAATTACAATCACCGCTGCCGGGCCATGAATATTGTGAAGAGCTCGCCGAGTTCGCGGAGAAGATCGACCTGAATGCCGTTGGTGGTGCCAATATCAATATGAACTTGCAGAACGGAACACATGAATATGCAAGTTCCTCTCGTCTCTCGAATCCTCGTCCTTCGGTCAAGCCTAAGATTCTGTTCTGACCAAATATTAATAAAGGACGGAAGGGTTCAAAGCGTGTTAGGCAATCTATATTTTACCCAATAAAATCATAATATGTACTGTACTGTTCTCAACGCCTACAGCATTAAGTTGTAGACATTTTAGAAACCTCCTCCGCGATGTGATAGTGCATCTTGTATCCGTTCATCTCGTTGACTGAACAGATAGTCAGTAAAGGGTCACTTCAAGAAGTGGGAATTACGAACTCGTCAGTTTTCCCTCGGCGGCAGCCAACTCGGCATCAGGCGCGGTCATGCTGGTGAACCCGATCCGCTCGTTCAGGTTCTCTGTTGCCTTCGCAGACGCGGACTGAACTCTCGTTGCACGGGGTTTGCGGATAGTCTCGTACAGCGCGAGCCCCGCCGTGATGTTCTCGGTGAAGTTGTATTTGTCGGAGAAGATGATGCCGAGTGCCGCGGCGTCTTCAATTGCCTGGCAGGCACCTTGCGACTGGTGGGGCATCATCGGGTGGGCGGCGTCGCCCAGGAGGCAGGCTTTGCCTCTGAACCAGCGCTGGAGAAAACATGAGTTTCGCGTATGAGACAGGACAGAGAAGACGCACATCGTAAGGCTGGTGAACGTAGAGACGCCATGGCATACGCTCGATGGAATTTTTCAGGAGAGCGACACAATCCGGATCGAGCGTGTCGTATCTTCCCTGAAGAATGTCGCCTACCGGCACTTCTTTGAAGGAGAAACCTAGTTGACGATATATTTAACAGACGGGCAACGCAGAAAAGAACGATTTCCTTACCTTCCTCATGATGAGACGTTAGTTCCGTGGGCATAAAGCCTGAGAAGTATTTGTGACCTAGCGAACAGAATCAAGTGAAATCACTTACAATAGAAAGACACGACTTCGCCTCCAGCACATGGCGACATGACGATCTTGTAATATTTGGAGCGGCCGTTCTTGCCCGGAACTCCACCCCAGTATTGACTAGAGCCACACGAGGTTAGGCGGGGAGCTGAGAAAAACCGAAAGGACGTGGACTTGCATTGCTGGTGCGTAAGAGTACTCGACAAGCCCGAACTTTTTAACGTCCTCTGTTAGCACATTGCAGCGGTAGCAGGTTTGGGGAGCCGATTCAATATCTGGGATTACACCCAGTTGGCCCCGGACAACGGACTACACGGCGTAAGTTTGGAAGAGTTATAGAAGCCCGTATCGGCGTACCCGAATACCGTCGGCGCCGATGACTATGTCTGCAGTAACTGTTGCACCGTTCTTGAAGGCTACGGTTCCCGCCTCGGCATCGACAGTGTCACAGCTGAAAAAGAACGTAAGCCGGGTTCCACAACACTGTCTTGAGCGGCGCTAACATATGGTCAATGAAGACTTTGCAAGGTGTGCCCTTCCCTTCCGCCGAAGTGGCGGTCTTAAGCAGTGTAGCGTGCATGTCTTGACGATGGAACATGTTGTAGACGTTTCCCCACTCCTCTTCGTATTTGTCCAGCTTATAGTCGTTCAAGACCTTACCCGTCTCCCATTCACGCATGACGAGGTTCATCTTGAGCGGCGCAGTCAGCAGAGAGTGGCCAGGAAGAATAAAGGGGCGCACCAAGATGACGGGCTTCATGTCAGGGATGTCAACCTCCCACTCGCGAAGCCATTGGGTACCATTAGCAGCGCAGGAGATGGATGCGCCGACTTCGACGTTGAAGTCGCGGCGCTCATAGATATTAACTACAGAAAGGTATCAGTGCCAAATTCAGGAGTGATAACGAGCAAAACTGACCTAAATGACCCGAGCGTCTCAGAGCAACTGCAGCGGCGAGACCACCGAGACCACCACCGACGACGGCGACGCTGAGCTGCTTGAAGTTGGAGGAGGCTGCCATTTCGGATGAGGGACATCTGCATATCTGCTCCCATTTATCAATGAGTTCAAGCAGGCGTTAGTTCCGTTCGTCCTGTGGTGTGGCGGCCGCGATAGTCCGCGGCCGTGACCGCGTCCGATAGTGGATCTAGACGCATTCCCAATTGGGCAATCCGTTTTCCTATCTAGACCACGGCCTTGTCTCGACTTCACTTGCTCTCATCTTGCTCTTTAACTGCCCCAGCGCGTCAGTCTCCCAAAGCATGTCGCGCCCTTTGTCTTACGATCCAAACTCCATCGATGAGCAGCTTGTGTCTCTTCCAGCCGCCCCTCAGGTCACTATCGCCCAAGATCTTGTCTTGCAACCGCCTCTAACGCGTCGTGGCACGGGTCCCGGGCTGATCGCATTTTTGCCCCCGGATAGCACTTTGAACATCTCCACCAAGTCTGGGGATGACAAGCCGTTAGATCCGGTACCCGTTCAGAAATGGGCAGAGGAGGGATTTGCTGTAGTTGGAGTACGTTCCATCGACACCTAGCCTCTCTGATATCCACCGAAGTTCCGCAGATTACAACAGGTAGCGGGCCCGTTCTAGAAAATCTGAAGAAGGCTGTGGATGCTTTACTTGATCTCAAGGAGCTTGATATCCGTGATAAATTTGCTGTCGCAGGTGAATCTCTTTCCATCGCGTCGACAGGTCTCTTAATTTTTCGCCTTTCTAAACAGTTTACGACTCCCAGGTTCTTCCAGAGGTGCTGTCTGCATTACCGCATGATCCTCGGCTCTTGTGCCTGGTCGTGTATGGTTATTCTTTGGACGCGCCTGCTCCTGTGCCTACACTCGTTTTCCTCCCTTCTGGGCACACAGCTCCTGCCCCTTCAGCCTCCGTCACTGTTTGTAAAATCGAATCCCCCTTCCCGTCTTTCGTTCTTCCCCAGAGCGTCGAGTTCCATGTGGCTGCTGCGTCTATCGCTCACAGTAAGGCCGCCGTATTCTTCAAGAAGTACCTTGGAGGGCCGTGTAAGTTTTTCGACCGTCAAAACATCTCCGCAGCTTACCCAAAATTGGCAAGTCTTCGATCTCGAGGCCATCTGGGAGGAACACACTTACTTCGAGTTCGAGGTTCGGAGTGTTGCGAAGACCATGGGTACGATGGTGGTATGACTTTTCCCGCTCCACCGTTTTCCTTCTTTTACTGAAGGCTGTTATTAGGCTGAGCCATATGTTAACCACGTCCCGACCGTTTGTCCTTTAATTTTTCTTGCTTCTCTTTTCTCATCTCTACCACAGTTGGCTGGAGGTATCGGTCGCAAACAGCTCTCCTCATTTTACCGGTCTGTCTCGGCCTGTCCGCTACTTGCCTCTAAATTAACAAGGCTCTACAATCAGCGATCATTTCATATTCAGGTTTGTGTCTACCCATCGGCAATCTACTTTCCTGAAAATAAAATTCCAACACTAGCAACCCGAGCGACACTGAAATGCAGTCGATTTCGCGGACGGTAGGCTCCGATCGCGTTGTCGGTGCGTTTTTCACCCTTATATGAATGCAAAATTTCAACCACATACCCTGTAGACGAATTTATCTTCCACGCAACGCACGACAAGCAAATCGACTGGCTCCTCCCTGGTGTGCCGCCAACTGGGAAGAAGATTGCCATCCCCATGCTAGGTGTAATAAATATCCGCGGCGACAGGCTCTATCACGGTTAGCAGGCTTCTCTTGTACAAATCACACGACGTCTCAGCGTTCTTTGCAGAACACATTTGGTGGGACCAGGGTACGGCGTGCATGCAGGTCGGGATTATCCCGACGCATGTTCCGTTCGGCAACAAGACGCTTCGCCTACCTATTGCAGGCGTCGAATCCGCAAGACTTCTGATAGACGAGCGAGATTGTCCGCCCAATGAGATGTTAGGGCCCAATTATGGGCTCCAGGATTGAATGGAGTCGGGTCGCAGCGCTCGCGACTATAATTATCATGTTCGACCTCTACGATGCCCATCAGTGATTCTATCACAGTCTGCTGTTCGAAAGCTGCCAAGAGCAAAGCACAGTCCACTCATAACAAGTTGAAGAAACTCTCGGCTCAGCTTTTGGAAGTATGAGGAAGCAATTGAGCTGAAGGACGTCTGCGGATCCCGGCTGTTCCTGTTTTATCCACAGGCTTGTCCATAACCATCTTGACTTTTTCCTCGATTTGATCCTCTAATAGCCATTGACAGACGAGTTGATCTGAATCGATGGCCACCAGCGTACCACACCGTTCTGGAGGCGTGTCCAAACGAGATTCAACCTGCTTTTGCAAAACCATCATGCTCTGCCTCTCCCAGTTTCACCGTCCGGATAAAGCCTTTGACAGAGCGACGGAAAGCGCTGTACGCACCAAACGCATCGGCGTTTTCTTCGCCTCCACCAGGGAGGCGGCGCCCCCTCGGGCAAGAATACAGCTATACAGTTCTCGCTGTGCAGATGACGTTTGCTGTATCATGGATCTCGACTACTGGCTTTGGAATTTCTCTCATGCCCAATGAAGATGTTCAAGCAATACTCGGGGCCGGTGTGCGCTGACTGTGTACTTGCTCATAGTTTTCTCAAGGGCTCCCGGCTAGCTCTATCCTTTCTGGGAATCCTCGCACCCTTATGATATGTCTGTTTTATGCTCAGACACTCTCTGCTAAAATTTTTCGGCCTCCCTACTCAACTGATTGCGCTGGGATGACGCTGCTGAGATGAGAAATAAATAAAAATACCACCGTTTGGCGCACTTCAAAAGCGCCACTGCGACACAAGGCTCTCAGGAACTTGCAAGACGCTGGAATATGCATTGTCGCTGCTCGCAACTCGGATAACTCTGTTCGACGATGCTGCATCAGCAACATGACAAAACACTTGTGATCTGGTACATCTTTTTTGACTTGTTTGTCCTGCATGAAAAAATATATATCACAGAAATGATGCCTAGAAGCCAATGGAGTATGTCAAGTTTTTTTTTTTGGAGGTCTTGTGGTGTTTTCTGCGGTCCGGCGATCTGGCGTCCTTGCAAGGCTTGCTCAAGCTTGTAGTACGTACAAGCTTGAGCAAGCACCGGCAAGTAAACTGTCACGGTTAAAATCCCGATGCTGCTGGGTCGAAGATCCTATCTCTGGACACTTGCTTCACTGTCTTCAATAAAATTGAAAAGTTACTGCTTGCCGTAAATCTTCTACTCGTGGCTACTGAACATCTGAGTGGTTGAGATCTACGGGTGTACAGTAGGGCTTCTGCTGGCAATCCATCTGTCCCTCAGGCAGCTTCTGCGCGGTCGCTGAGCAAGGCGTTTCCTCCAATCTTCCACAACCACGTTCGCATCGCTGCTTGCTGCAGCTCACACGCTCTCCCACCCCATTCTCGATGCTTTACTCGTCCGAGTCTGCTCGTCCTGCCAAAGATGGTTACATAATCTCGTTTGCTTCCAAAAGCGGTTGAGTGACGTCACCAGTTTGTTCAGCAGCCAATCAGAATTCAGGATTCCTAGTTAGCCTCCTATACTATTTATGCTCCTGCAACGAGCTTGCTACCCCCTCGGTGCACCCACCTCCCTCGGGCTCGCGCCTTGCGTTCAACTCCCGCACTCGCTCTCGGGCACCCACCCCCGCGTTCACCAGTGCATAACACCCGCGCGCGCACTGGCGTTCACAACCCCCGAGACTGTACCCGCGTATAACACCCGCGCTCGCACCGGTACACTCACACCCCGCTCCGGTCCCCATGTCGGCCTCGGCCATGCCGTTGGCCTCGTCGTGTCAGTAATCTGCTCGTTGCCCGCCGTTGTCGTGTTAGGTAACTTAGGTGTGGCTGACAAGCCCGGCCGCTCACCGACGACGCCGACGACGATTCACTTCGCCCATGTCGTACGTACCCCCACTATCGCCATCGTCACTGACTGGTTATTCTCACAGACGTCGTTACCGTGTTCGCCCACCACACCTACCCTCGTTTCTTTTGCCAAGATCAAGACCTGCCGTCCGTCGCCCGGGCCTGTCAACACGAGCGTCTGAGCTGGCGAGGAGAGGTACGTTACCTTAGCCTTCGCCTCTCATCGTTGCTAACATGCCCAGCAGTAGCTACCTCCTCGACCAAGCGAACAGCGGCGTGCGCGACACGTCGGCAGTCTTCCTTTATGCATGGTCCTTGAGACAAGTGAGTTACCTCTTTCAGACATGTGTTTTGTACTGACTCGTTGCTTTAGATATTCATATCCCTACGTCGTCGGCCTACCTGAGCACGAAGAATAATTATGGCGTCGGAAGCGAATGTAGGAGGTGATTTAAAGTGCAACCGAGTGGCAAGGAGCCACTGCAGAGGCAAGCTCCGGAAATTCTCCCGCCATCGTCGCGCGCATCTCTACAAAGTGCGGGCCGCCTCCAACATCATTCAGAGTCGCTTCCTGGGGAACGTTAGCTACGACGCTCGCAAGGTGCCGACCATGCGACAACCGCCGAAAAAGTAACCGTCTGGGTCCGTACTGCGAGGGCTGAAGCTTGAAGAGTTAGCGCCAGGGGCTTCAACGCCCGAAAAGACCAAAAAAGTCGATAATATCTGGAAAAGGTTTACAACGTGTTACATAAATAATTCGATTTTGGATTGTCTTCACTTTTCATTTGTGACAAGTAAGAAATTGGGCAGTGTCCCCGTAGTGTCCGTTGTCGAGTACAACAAGTAAATGCAACTAATTATTCACTTTGTGTCGCTGCATTCGCGTCCGACCACATATGTGCCTACCGTCCCATACGTCTCTCCAAGGTCATTTCCTCTAGACAACCACCGGCGCGCCTTTCGAACCATACTTCTCCTTCAAATCGGGGCTTGGGTCTTTCTACCGCTTGGCACACGTTTCGACGCTCCCCGTCCCTCTTGAATTCAGAACATGCAACATTCCATGGCGATCGAAAGTAGGGACCCTTCGAATTGCGGTTACGAGTGTCTGGGATTTCAACGCAATACAAGACAAGACGGCAAAACAGAAATCATATACATTTGGAGCTTTAGAGCGTCGGGCGGACAGTTCAAAACGGCGTCGTGTGTATTCCTGCTGGAGGCCCTGATTCCACTTTCATGATATCACTTGGACCTTGTCATTCCGTGGTCGGGGTTCTGTTTGAATATTCTAATTAACATGTTTGAACAGATGGCACGTAAGTGGCTTACAATTTACTCGGGATGCAAAACGAATGCGCGAAGGGGTTTGTGACTACACATTGCCTGGAGGCTGACTTCCGAGTCCAGCAGAATTGTGCCAAAAGAGTCGTTCGCGGTCCTGCACGTCAAAGTTCCTCTTGGTAATGTATGAAGGCAGGTTAGGCAGTGGCTGATGACGGAAATCCTGAAATCCCGTGGAATTTGGGTACAGCACCGGTTTGTCAAAGCCACCGCCGCATTACATGAGCGTTCTAAGACTCTGTTGAGCGATCTATTGTTCGGTGTTAGACCGAGTTTTCATGTACACCGCAGTAATACAATTCCCTCCCCTCCCAGGGATGATCTCGTTTGCACACGTATTTGCTCGGACAACTTTTGGCCGGTAAAGTAGCAATGAGTTTGAGTCCAGGGATCCTGAGAACGAAGCAGAGAGTAGCTGATGTTACAAGCATTGGTTTTCCCCCAGCTTAGCGTGCGTAGTCTACGATAGGCACCCAGGGATCGAAGGCAGAGGAAATAATAAAAAGAACAGGCCGCGGCGGGATGCATCCATCTTGTAAAATCCATCTTATAAAGACCGATGGCTTAAGCATGATAAGAAAACTGTTATTCTTGTGAACGCTAGACAATTTTTGAGTTCACAGCTGAGTGAGTGTACCAGCGGAAAGAGGGCAAGAGTTGATCACGGCAAAAGCCGCCGCACAACAACCCGACACCGACTTGCTCTACAATTAATCCTCTGCAGGATGGCCTCTAAAGCAGCCGTCGCCGCGGTCGTCAGTAACGCTCTCGCCCCCATTTCCTGCACTAACAGTCTCCGTCGAACAGGACTTTACCCGCATATACACAACATTGGGCCTCGGAAAAGGTGCCTTCCCTCGTCCGGTTGTCGCACAGACTGCTGAACAGGCCTTCCTGCCCACTTTCAGAGACCATCGCTGCTCTCCAGGCTTTCCGGAAACGCCATGCCGAAGCGCAGCGGCTACACAGCCAATACGCCAGCGAGCCTACCACCATAGACATCGCGCACTACCGCTCCGTGCTGCGCAACCAGAGCGTTGTTGACGAGGCGGAGAAGCTGCTGACGGGTTTCAAGCCCGTGACGTACAACGTGGACGCCCATGTCAAGGCGATAGAGGCGTTCGAGGCCAAAGCGGTTTGTCCCGGTATTGTCCTATCGTCTGACGCGCGAGCTGACTTCCGTTCCAGGTCACTTCTGCGCAAGCTATGGAGGAGAAAATCGATGCTGAGATCAAAGAGCTCCAGGCGACGCTCGCTAACATCGAGGAGGCCCGTCCGTTCGAGGACCTGACCGTGCGTTGTGGTTCTTTCCACGTCTCCCGCCTGTCTGATTTCATTTTGCAGAGCTACGACGTCGGCGACGCACATCCTCGTCTCGTCCAGGTCATGGAGACGATGATGAAGAAGGGAAAATTCACAGTTCCCGGTGCGCTTCGTCTCAATGCCTCATATCTCTCCCTCCTGATATATGTGCAGGTTACTCCGAGAAATTCGGAGACCTCAATGTCCTGTAATTATCGCACACGTTGTTGCCTAGAAATAACACGCGTTGTAATGAACTCCATGGGCTGTCTATCATCGAACTCCGAATATGTGCCTGCCACACCAAGTGACCTTCCCGGTGGTCCTTAAACTTATCACAGTTTCAGAAACGGATTTAGCAGAGTCGACGTCGAAGGATACGCATTGGTGCCGTTGCAACCCCAGTTCATTTGCCGATATCTCGACAACAAGAGAGAGAAAAGCCAAACGTGACATTCCGCGCCATGGTCGTACAGCCACGGGAAAGAGTGAGAGCCTTGAAAGTAGCTGTCTTTCTCAAAGACTCAATGAGACGGAAGCTCCAATCGTCCTGGGCGAAACAATAAATATGACTCAATACCGTGACAAAAACATCCACTCCTGGGCATTTTCTATTCATCACAGCTCCTCCCGCTGGCTGCCATTCCCGTTCGCATCCAGCGGCAAACACAGCGCAGGCGACGTCCCAGTGAGCTGATATTCGCATTTTTCCAGTTCCGCAACGGTGTGAATGGCGTTCTCCGTGCCGCACTTCAATACAAGCTGAGAGTGTCGCGTTAAACAGAGGCCGTGGAGAAGAGAGGACAGAACGCACGACGACACTCCGTTCGGGGCCGTTCCAGCAACGCGTACCCTTGTCGTATACCTGCTTCTCATAGAACGCTGGCTCACCCGGTTTCACGTCTGGTGATGGATTCCAGGAAGAGAATTTGCTGTCAAATAGCGAGGTCGATTGAGTTGTATCAGGCCACACAGAAAACAGTCTTACCCGAGGTTGAAGGTGGTTCCGCCTTTGTTGGGCTTCTGTCTTGCCTGGTCAAACATACATACTTCGTACGTGTATCTGTTAAGCGCAGTGTATGGTAAGTATCTGGAAAAGATATCCAAACGTCGAAGACAATTACTTACTCGCCAGTATCCAGCTCCAAACAGGTCCCATCGAGTTTCTTCCATTCTCCTTCAGCGCCGAAGCCGTCGACATTGAACACCTCTTCCAGGTCCTCTTCCGCTGTCTTCTTGGTGTCTTGTGCTCGCTTGAGGGCAGCCTCGGCGTCGTTGAAGGCCTGGCGTGCCTTGGACGAATCTGCTCTTGGATCAGATAAGAGCCACTACTGAGGTCATGCTGACCTGGTGAGCCCTCAGTCGAACCGGATATCCCTATCACTTCAAGCCACGAGATGAGAGTTTCCCTCATCTCCTCATACTGTGGTATGAAGGCGTCCGGAAGGTACGACTTGATGTTGAACACTTATGCCAGTCAGTACTTTTTGCAGACGACTGGGGTGAAAACACTCACGGGAACCAGGCGGGGGAGTCCGAACATGCTCATCATGGGCCATAAGCAGAGCTACATAGTCCGTATTGAGCAGATCGTCGAGGTCGTTTTCGAGGTCCTCGGCAGTCCATTCGTCCTCATTGACCTCTTCGTCCTTCTGCTCCTCGCCATCGCGGTCGCCCTCTGGGATACCGGCTTCCTCGTCCGAGACCTCTGCTTCTGCCGCCTTCGCATCCTCTTCCACGCCGATATGGGGCAGCCCAGCATGATACTCCATCCGCGAACAGCCTCTAAGACAGCCATGTCCTGGTAATTAGGGTTGTAGCCCGAACGAAGAGCAGTAAGGATATCGCCAAGGGACTTTTCTCTCTCCAGGTGTTTTTTGTGTTCACGCTGCAAGGACTTGAGAGCGGCAGCGTGCGACATCAGGGTGGTGTAGAGTGCTGAAGAAGCCCGTCAGACGCGCGCAACAGCGGAGATGCGACTCACGGGATTTTGTTTGTGCTCGAGAGCAGCAGCGGACATTGACTCTGTGCGGTCGGCAATATCTACAAATTGATTGTGAGTCCGAGGTTTTCGACGACAAAGAGCGGGGCGAACCTCGCAGACGCGCAGCCTCCTTCTCCCGGACTGCAATTTCATGGGAAGACGATTCTATCAAAGCCTCCAGCCGCTTCTTCTCCTTATGTGCGAAAGCTATATACGTGGAACGAATCTTGGCACCCTGTGATAGAAGGACATGGAATGAGAATAATAACATAGAGAATAGATCGAGCTCACAGTCTTTTGAATCTTTCGCTCTTCGTCCCTCTTCTTTCTATACGCATCTCCGATTTCTTTGCAGGCGTTCTTGCAGACGCCAGGCCGTTCATCTGAGCCGTCACAACATTGCGGTTCTGTAAACTGAACGATTAGTCTGGTACACAACACGGGGCGCTTCGTAAGTACCACAGAGCCCGTCGTTTACTCTTGAGCTTGGAATAGTTTCACCAATATGCCCGTCATTTTGACAGTAGAATGTGCTGTTCGGACAGGCACTAGTGCCTTGGGAATATTAGTCAGGTCGCCAGCGAGTCATTTATCAGTAGACCCAACCTGGCTCGTCGCTGCCGTCGGGACAGTCGCAGGCGTCGTCGTTCACAAAGTCCCAGGGAATTTCCTTTGAACCATCCAGACATTTCCACAAGCCTGATTTCGGCGGCGAATATGAAGAAAGCAGTGCGGGGGGAACTCCAAGTGTCTTGTCAAGGCTGGCCAGCACCGGGACAGGAAGGACCAGGAGCCATGGAATCATCGTCAACCGAGTGTGCACCAAGCACTTCAATCGACGTGTAACTTAGGACTTAGGATTATGTAAGTCTTGAGTTGACGCAGCTGTGGACTCTCCAAGCTTCAAAGCTTCACCCACCGTTTGTTCGTGGTGCTGTTACTTTACGGATATTCCCAATTGACTCAGTGCATTGACTCGCCATACGTCGCGTTTTTACCAAGAAAACGAGAGCATGACCAGATCAACACACATAGACTTACGATAATACACTGTAAATAAACTGGACTATGCGATATTGGGAAACGGAAACCTTAACAGCAGGCAATCCAGTCTACAAGAGACACAGGAATTGTCATTTTCCGCGTCAGTACTAGTGGTGAGAAACGCTCGCGAGTCACAGGCTTCGACACGACGACCACGTGACTCGGCGCGTAAACAGTATAAAGGAGGTTTGTTGACTTCAACACCCTTAACCTCCAACCACCACCACCACCGATCCATTTCAAGACCAATGGCCCGCACCAAACAAACCGCCCGTAAAGTGCGTTCCTTTTCTCCCATCCTGCTTCCCTCGCAAACGTGTCTGTGTCCAGTCCACAGGAGGCAAGGCCCCTCGTAAACAGGTTCGTCGTCGTCGCTTGCATATGGGCCCACTACTAAGCTACTCTCCCATCTTTAGCTCGCCGCCAAGAGCGCCCCTCGCAAGACCGCCTCGTCTGCCGCCGGGGGTGTCAAGAAGCCCCACAGGTTCCGGCCTGGAACTGTCGCTCTCCGTGAAATCAGACGGTACCAGAAGTCCACCGAGCTTCTTATCCGCAAGCTACCCTTCCAGCGTCTCGTTCGTGAAATCGCTCAGGATTTCAAGGTGTGTGCTACTGCTCTTCTACATCCACCACCAGCACTGACCTTCTGTCATCACCAGACCGACCTCCGTTTCCAGTCGTCGGCCGTCATGGCTCTTCAGGAAGCTGCCGAAGCTTATCTCGTCTCCCTTTTTGAGGTGCGTAACTCTGCTTGTACCTTCTGCCACCCACCCATTGACCCTCCATCATAGGACACCAATTTGGCCGCCATCCACGCTAAGCGTGTCACGATCCAGCCGAAGGATCTGGCTCTCGCACGTCGTCTTCGTGGTGAACGTTCATAGATCCTCACGACCTTCCACGGTTATTGGTTTCCCATTCTCATCATCCCTCGTGTATGCATTATACTTCTCACATCTTAACATTATCTCGCCTTGTAACGCCGACATGTGCCATGATCTATATGCATCGTTTCTTTGCCTCTGTATATCTCCGCGATCGCAATAAGGCTCCAGCGCTTCAACTCACCAGCGTGACATGACTTCCGGAATCCCATCGAGTTCAAGGAAGTCAAGTTGAATCAAAAAATCATCAATGTACTGTTATTTGGCTCACGCGACGCGTCGCGTCCTGAAAGGCGTGATCCCAAAAGTTCTTTCAAACTTCATAAATTACTTCCAGTGTATCCCAAGCCTGCACCAGCCGCAACGATTGCCCAGGCATCGTTGTTTGTACTAGCAGTTCAGACAGTGTGGCGCATTGTGACTTTTTGTCTTGCAGCTTAACAGTACTACATAGTAGTAAAATACATTTACTTCAAAGCTTCGTCCATCTCCCGCCTCCACCTCTTCTGAATATCGATGGATTCTCTGAATATCTTGTACTTCGCTGCCAAAAGTTTCTTCTCTTTAAAGGAAGCAGCAGGAGCAATGAGTGTCCCGTGGGGCGTCATATCGACCTGGTTCACGTCGAGGTAAGCGCGCGAGTGCGAGACACAAGTGTGAATAGACCGACCATTATGTCCCACAGAATCTCACCCTGCTCCTTTTCCTCTAAAGCGGACTTACCTTGCGTTTCTGCTGCAAACCGCCCTAGCATCGCCGCACCAAGAACGACTGCGCCGGAGTGGTCAAAGGGTAAAACGATCGGCATGTTGCAGGTATCCGCGAATAGCTGCATGAGCATCAAGTTCTTGGCTTGCCCGCCACTCATGTAGATGGATGTGATGGTGTGCCCCTTCCCATTGAGCTCTTCGACGATGTGTCGTGTTTGCAAAGCAATGGATTCGAGAGTGAGATAGTATTTGCGTGCGAGATCGTTGAGAGTCGAGTCAAGTGCAAGACCGACGATGGAACCACGCATGCGCGGGTCGGCGATGGGCGACCTGTTGCCTAGGTGAGAGGTTTAGAAGACCTGGCATCTAATGTTCAAAAGTTTCGGCAATACCATGGAAATCTGGGTACATATGCACGTCTTTCATCATCTCCGTTAGACTGTCCACCTCTTCCTCGGCACGAAGTTTCTCCAGCAGATCTTGTAACACTAGAAAGAGTTCAGCTCACTGTCTGCCTAGCAAACGTGGTGCAAACTCACCGACAAATAAATTCCTGCCTTGTGCTTTGCCTTGTTCGATGAGTTTGGGGTACGCAGGATGTGTTGTGAGCATGAAGTCGATTAGCTGCATGGTGGTGAAAATTTCGCTGGTTAGTTCTTGGATTTTCAATAACGTAACAAGGACTGACTTGTCCAGTAGACGACTGTCCGCCCTCGTTCATCCACCAGCCGCGGAACACAGGGTCCTGTATCCGGTTAGAAAGATGTCAAAGCAGAGAACAAAAAGTTTCACTTTGTAGGGCCCCCATACGCCATTAACAAATACGCCGTCGGGACTCTGATCTGATGGTGAATAATATGCATAGGAACGGTCCTTATCGAGCCACTAACCTGCACGAGATGGCAAGTGCTGGTACCTGCAACTGCCGCCAACCGATGGCGAGATTCCTCTAGCGATGGAACTATGTTAGATAGATTCCCGTTCTCTGTGAAGCGCGCGGCGACCGTTCCCAGCCAGCCAGCGTACCTGTCAATTGAGGGACAATTAAAACTGCGTCCGAGGCAAAGGGAAAATATGCGCACGCGTCGATCAATCCACTCCCTACAGGCGTGCCTTCGAGGAGGCCAAACTCAGCCGCCGCCTTCTTCGAGAGTCCCTTCCCAACCGGTTGACCAGCAGTGAGGACATCCAGGTTCGCAGCCCCCATCTGTTTATACTCGCCCTTGACGAGCTCAGCTAGACCGATCTCCTCGAATAAATTGTCCTGCCAGCCAGTCTTGGGTACGAATGAACATTTACAAGTCACGGAGCAGCAGGATCGCGTGCTGTCTGTCGTTGCGCGGTATGTCAAAAAGTCTGGGAGGTCGAAAAATTGGCATCGGGAGAACAGGGATGGCGACATGTTATTCTTGAGCCAAAGAACCTTCGGGACCTCCATTTCGAGCTGCGGGGTTGGATTAGTGTTCAAGCATCGTCGCAAATGCTGAGTGGGAATGCTTACACTCATTGTGCCACCAACATAGTCGAGAACGACAGACCCTGTGCTATTGATCAAGTCTGCCTCTTTCTCTGCACGATGGTCTGCCCATAGTATGACATTACGGTCCCCATTCTGCCCCAACTGATCGCCTTTGGTGACCTGCACTGGCTCTCCCTCGAGATCAGAAACTGCCAAAGAGCAAGTCGCATCGAATCCCAGGCCTTTAACAGCCGATGAATGGATCTTTGACTCTGATAGACATGTCTGGATAGCGGAGGAGATTCCTGCCCAAATGTTGTTTGTGGATTGTTCAAAAATACGATGATCTTCGGGATCGCGGTATGTTAGGGTTTCGACAGTGGAGGACGCGACAACTTTGCCGCTCGCAGTGACCAGAGACGCTCGAGCAGAACCAGTGCCCACGTCGATGCCGATATAATAACTTTAGCAGACATGTTCAAGGTCACAAATCGCGGACCGCAAGTCCGGACTGGGCTGCCTCAGTTCTGTGTTATTTCTACACGTCCATGTACTACAAGGGTCAGCAGACGTAGATTGGCGATGAATGTATCCCACGGAAAAGTGTAGTTGTTGCGCGAAAGCATGAATTTTAGAGCGTGCAGTGAGATACATAAACGAGCATAATGACGGAGCAGGAAACGCCTAATCAGATGCTGTTGTTACTCGTGCTGG
This sequence comes from Mycena sp. CBHHK59/15, assembly GCA_029204085.1. Taxonomy (NCBI): domain Eukaryota; kingdom Fungi; phylum Basidiomycota; class Agaricomycetes; order Agaricales; family Mycenaceae; genus Mycena; species Mycena sp. CBHHK59/15. The sequence goes on along the minus strand of JARGXW010000017.1, from coordinate 154,001 downwards.
TGAAGAAGAGTGATTAGAATTGAAGTAAAAATGAGGTGTAAAGTACGCACTGTAAACCAGTTGTGACGAGTGGTGTACGATGGGCTTGATCTGCCCATCTTTCTCCAGATGTCTAATGGCAACCCGTGCAAGACTGCCATTGATTTTCAGCCGCTCGATGAGGATGCTCTGGCTGATGAACCGGAAGGTCGGGACTTCCTTCATATACGGTCGAAGGTCGCCTTGTCAAGGGTGACGGCGTGCTGGGCCTTGTCCTTGACCTTTCCTTTCGACCACTTCTTTTTCTTTGCGGCTTTGCCGCCACTCGAGGTGGTGGGTGCTTTTGCTTTGGCCTAGAAAGAGTAGGTTGTGAGTTGCTAGCCAAAACGACATCCAGAATCCGGTGAGCGCATCCACCGCAGTTCGACCACAACCGCTGTCTGTTGGGTAGGAGGAGATGCATGAGGTGGTCGAGCATCCCGTCTCGCCAGCATAGAGCAAAGAAATATGCTCACCATTTAGTAGGCGACCGTTCTTGAAGAGCCTGTGGATTTGCGACCTTTGCTTATACGGGACAACCACACAAATAAAGCAACACTGCCACGATTATGCGGTCACGTTACTGATGGTATAAGTTTGGTTGATCTCGTTCGCGTCTGTTGACCTTCAACCACCACTACCACACCACCTCAAGACTCACCCGGCCTTCAACATAAATGGCTCGCACCAAGCAAACCGCCCGCAAGGTGCGTTTGTCTTCTCTTGTCTCGCTTCCCTCACTAACGCGACTGTGTCCAGTCCACCGGAGGCAAAGCCCCTCGGAAACAGGTGCGTCGTCGCCGTCGCTCGCACATGGGCCCACTACCAAGCGATTCTGTCATTTACAGCTCGCTGCCAAGAGCGCCCCTCGCAAGACCGCCTCGTCTGCCGCCGGGGGTGTCAAGAAGCCCCACAGGTTCCGGCCTGGTACCGTCGCTCTCCGTGAAATCAGACGGTACCAGAAGTCCACCGAGCTTCTTATCCGCAAGCTACCCTTCCAGCGTCTCGTTCGTGAAATCGCTCAGGATTTCAAGGTGCGTGCTACTGCTCTTCTCCATCCACCACCAGCACTGACCTTCTGTCATCACCAGACCGACCTCCGTTTCCAGTCGTCGGCCGTCATGGCTCTTCAGGAAGCCGCCGAAGCTTATCTCGTCTCCATTTTTGAGGTGCGTAACCTCTGCTTGTGCCTTCTGCCACTCACCCACTGACCCTCCATAATAGGACACCAATTTAGCTGCCATCCACGCTAAGCGTGTCACGATTCAGCCGAAGGATTTGGCTCTCGCTCGTCGCCTCCGCGGCGAGCGCTCGTAGAATTTTCCCCGACACCGTCTATCGTATTCACCACTGTTCTTCTACGCATTCTGTCATAATAAGTCGATGTAACATCCTATGTCTCCTTATATATGTTATTGTATCTGCCTTCACTCTCCCTGTGTCTAGCAGTTGCTTAGCGCAGTTCATTCAGCATTGGTTCAGCAGCTGGTCAACTTTTCAACAAATTACCCGAGGTCTATTTGGCGTTGCTTTGGTCGACGCGTCGGCACGTGTCAACGCGTCACCCTTCTTCAAGTTTCAAATTTGCGAAGTCTTTTTCAAACTTAACTTTCTGCAATCTGACCAGACCACAATACCATGCATCATGTGCCAGTACCCGCGACTTTTTACAAACTTTCGACGTCCCAATGAATGCTCTTGCTCGCCTGGATTGCCAGTCCTTCACACTACACGGAGAGATTCAGCTGGCCAGACAGACTTTCGTTTTTTTTGTTGGTATAGTAGTGGCATTCAGTGGCATCGGGTGCTTTACCTACTTTTGTCGGACCGCTTCAACGCTTAACCCTTCTCTGCTCTTCACATTCCCCATGGCAAGGCCCACTTACTGGGGCTTTCACTTGTGGTTAGGTGTCAGAATTCTCGATTGTTTTCAAAAGGTCTCAAGCTCTCTCCACAATACTTGCGCAAGTGATGCAGTAATTCTGGCGAAGGCCTGCACACGACTGACGCGCTTGCACTTTGACCAACACTATCGCATGTACAATACCCAGAGATACCAAACTTAGTCCCTGCAGAGATTCTATTTTCTTGGTGTCCGGCGACTCGCAGATTTTCCTCTGGCCATCAAACGAACCAGCACCACATCGAAACGCATAAATCTGTCAGCCACCTGCGGTTTTCAAGTCGGGATGTCAGCCTCTCTTCTCCAAGACTGCTCTTCCTGAACCTTCACCTCGTTCAACCCCGCACCTCAATGCACCGTACTACAATGTTCACCACTCGCGCACGCACCAACACTTGGATGGGTCATGCTCAATCTGGCCGAGCTCTGCTAGCCCGCACGCGCCGATCCCCCAGGAGCGCTACGGCAACCTCGTCGACGCGATGCAAGAGCTCACGCTCGGTGACTATCCTGTCAAGAAGACTCGTGCCGTGCAAAGACCGCAGTTCAAAAACTCCAAGATCAAAAACCCCAAGAGCCCCAAGGTTCACAAGACCTGGGTGCAGATGTGTTCGACCTCGCCCAGCTCCGCAAGCGCACATGCTCCGACTCCCGCTGAGCACTACGACAATCTAGTTACCTCTATGCAGCGTGTCTCCCTCGACAATAAATGGGATTCGCCACCTCTGGACGACGACGATACAGTGGACGAGATTATGGACGTTGAGATGGTCGATGTCGACAAGCTTTTCGATTCACCTGAAGATAGCTTTCCGATTCCCCAGCCTCCTCTCCGGCATCCTGCAATCCTACTGTGCTCCCTGCGTTGATATTCAAGAGAACGTTGCCACGGCGGCGCCCCCATGCGTGTATGGGTGGGTGTACCAAGAACCCGTCCCCCTCAAGCCGTCACCCGGTGGTTCGACCAAGGATGGATCGAAGTCCCCGTCGCCAAGCCCGCCGCAGCGCCCGCACCCCCGCCCCCCCACGCCCCGCCCCCGCACAGCAGCAGCCCGACGACGGCTTCCTGAAGCGCGTGTTCTTCGCCGGCATTGTCGTCGCCGCGCTCGTCTTGAACAGTTCTTGAGATATCCTCTGCGTCTAGTCTTTTCCCTCCACGGCTCGCCGGGCACCACGTACTATCCGAGTTACTATCAGCCTTTCCAAGTTCGTTCTGCGCACCGGGTCTGGTTGAGAATCGGGGGAGACAAGACACACGGGGTCGCGACGCGAGCACCGGGCTGCGCAGCATCGGGACCACGGAAGAAGGGCGCATCCAATGGACGGGGGACGCCCCGCTGCTGGACGCGTTCCGAGTGGTTTCCGCATATATGCGTATGTTCGTCCACTTTTGCCCAACTCGCTCAATGAGACTAATTTTTTTTTTTTTTTTGGCAGCGCGCAGATCGCGTTAGCCGTCGACGACCACTAATGTGCACTCAGTGCTTTCCCGACCGCCGGATCCGATGAGGCAAATTTCCACAGAAAAAAATCATATATACTTTATTATCGTGCGTTCGTTTCTTTCGGACACATTTTACCTACCGTCTTGATTAGACACCAGGTTCCAGTCGTTGGGGGGAGGATTGTACATAGCGTTGTTGGAAATTTATTACATACGACACGAAAGCTTTTGCAATCGCGTGGGACGTCTAGAACTGATTTTCCTAGATTTGGTGATGGTATGGCGGGACGCATGGCATATATTGTCGTGGGCATACGCATACATATTTTGTGCGGACAGCGAAAGCGACAAAGAGGACAGGCGGGCGGTAGTAGTAATACTAAGAATAACCGCCAAGCTAAACCTCCTTGACCTTGACGGTACCACGTAGCAGACCAGTCTGAAGGTAGCGATGTGAGCGACATGTTGAGGCTTAGCGAGGCAGAGAAGAAACGTACCCGACGAGCGGCGATGAGACCAACTTTCTGTCCAGGGACAGCGGAGCGGGCGATCGTCGAGGCTTTTCCGATATGCTGGTGGTTACCACCACCGTGGGGATGGTCAACCGGGTTCATGGCCACACCACGAGTACGGGGCCAGCTGTATTCCAGTTTAGGAAGATGTGGAATGTACAAGCAGCGGCAAAACGCACTTGTATCTCTTTGCCTTGTACTTGTAGTATGCGCGCCCGCCTTGAGCAGGGGCTTGTCGATACGTCCACCGCCGGCGACGATCCCGATCGTCGCGCGCGCGGAGCCGGAGATGGTCTTCTTCGCGCCGCTCGGCAGGCGGATGCGCGTCTTGTTGTCGTCGGGCGAGTGGCCGATGACGGTTGCGTAGTTGCCCGACGTGCGCGCGAGCGCGCCGCGGTCGCCGATCTTCTCCTCGACGTTGCACACGATGGTACCTTCGGGGCACTGCCCGACGGGCATGACGTTGCCCACGGCGAGCGTCGCCTTTTTACCGCAGTAGATGAACGCGCCGGTGTGCAGGCCCTCCGTCGCGATGAACGTCTCCTTGCGCAGCTTGTAGCGGTAGGGGTCGCGGAAGACGACGCGGGCGAGGGGAGCGCCACTAAGGTCGCTTAGGGAATTGGGATTGGGGTTGGGTGGGGGACGTACCGGCCAGAGTCGTGGATGATCTCTTTTACGATGCCCCGGATGTAGCCATTGCGCTCAGCAAAGTCGAGCGCGCGGAGGCGGGCGGGCGCCTTGTTCAGATGGGTGTGCGCCTTGAACTATTGCGGGGTATACGTGAGTACTGGAAAAAGCGCAGGAGCGCTGGACTCACGATGGCGTGCGAGCGACGCTGTGCTCTGATAACCCGACCCATTTATCTGTGGTTTGTGTGAGTATGAGGTGGGCGGGAACCGGAACTGGTGCAGATGAAAATTTTGGGGGGAGCGACATCCGGCAACAAGTCGCAGCATCCACCCCAAAATGCCCGGTTTTCTGAGCCGTTTTCTCGCCAGACGACGCAGAGGCACCCAGGGGGGCGAACGGACGGTATTCAGAGCAAGGACGGGCATACGTACATGGCGTAGTGAGGAGGAGGGACTTGAGGAGGGACGGGCGTGAGGTGGTGTGACTTTCTGTGACCAAAGTGTGACGGGTTGACGCTTGCTGACTCAGCAAGTAGATTGATTCGTTCGCGTCGAATGTCGGCGACGCGTCAAGGTGGAAGTGATTCGGATGCCTTTAGAATGACAGCGACGTGGTTCTACTCAAGTGTGCCTGCTCGCCATTTTTGGGAACGATTTTATCTCCATGGATTCCAGTGTACTGGAACTTAGTCTCACGGCTGCTAATTGTTTTCTCATGCGGCACTCCGAGGCGCAGGAATGAGCCCTCGATGAGCAACTGGCCCGGTGCAAATGAGCTCGGCGGACATATTTACGACTGCAGGGCCGCGTCCGCCAAGGATCAGAGAAAATGTTGATCATGATGTCGGTGGAAAATTCGGGGGCTGCAGGGTGCTGGGAGGTGTGAATTGGATGATGGTCGGCAGGCAGGGCAGTGGTGGGATTCATTAGGGGCCCGGGGTGATGCTATTTGTAGCACGCCGAAGCCATTCACTGACAGTGAAAAGGAAGTATCCGATCAAGATTTACATGCATGTTTTGAGGATAAGAGTAAATCTGATTGTATAAAGGGGAGCTGGAGGGTGGGCAGATGCAGGGCTGCCGCCAGTGGCCCGCCACCGCCGTGCTGCTCTCTGCTGCTCTCCATGTTCGGTGCTTTGAGACTCCGCTTACCGCATTCAGGCACATACTGTTTGTTTACACCACTCTGCGGGATTCCCAAGGATTCGCGAGCAGAGCAGCGCACAGGGCGGCACAAGGGACTCAACGGACATCGTCGTCGGCACAACGGACAACGTCGTCGGGCGTCGTCGGGCGTCGTCGGTACGAGTGACACTGATATCCCACCACGGCCACCATGATTCATCTCGATCGAAATCATCATCCGTCCCCTCTCTCAACAACACAGAACAAGGATCTTATCTTGCCGACAAATCCAATTAACTGGTCTGCCCTCGACGATGACTTCCCCCCGCCGACTACCCAGCCCCGCCCCACAAAATTGCCCAAGCCCAACCAGGGCCCATGACGCCCCACGACGCATCCCACCCCCGTCCACCCTCGGGCCCATCCTCCCCAGCCAGCCCCGCCGACGCGTCCCCCACCCGCGAGCGCAGCTCGTCCCTCTCCCCCGCACCGTCCCCACACGCCGCCCCAACTCCCGCCCCAGCCGCCTCGCGCCAGTCCACCCCCCTCAGCGAGCTCTCCCCGCCCCCAGACGACTTTGACGACGACGCCCCAAAGCACGAAGACACGTTCGGCAAGCCAAAGGACGCCGTCGCCTCAGCGCCCACCTCACCACCCTCCAAGCCTGATGATCATGATCCGAAGCAGCCCCAACACTCTTCGCACCTTATGCCAGTCTCCTCACCGTCCACCCGTCCATCGCCGCCAGTCGACTCCATCGCCACCCCCTCGGCTGCAGGAACCGAACCCACATCTCCCACCCCTGGTGATCCAAAGGTCACGGCGATGCTGGAGCTAAATGAGGAGCTGCTCAAGTGTGTCACCTGTTTCTCTGCTCTCACGTTGTTCTCATTTTCTTCCGTTTCAGAGTCTGCATGGAGTTCCAGAAACGGAGGATTGCGTTGTCCGAACCTCAGTTCCAGGCGTGCGTGCATTGCTTTTCATCTACGCGTCTCTGACCCGTCTACAGATACTCGGCGCGACTTCAGTCGAACCTGGCGTGGTCTGCCAGTGTTGTCGATCAGAGCCGGCAACAAGGGGTGTGTAGAGTCCTCCTGGTCCGCTACTACACGCTCATCGCTTTCGCAGAGTCAAACAACGCCGCTACCAATCATGGAACCACCTCCTCCTGTCGATTTCTTTCCAACCGAGCGCATACAAGAACTCTACATAGATCTGCCCACCATCTTTGCCAAAGAGATCGCTCGGCGCTCGTCCACCTCTTCCTCTCCTCTCAGTCTAAAGCGCGACCGTGTGGAAGACATCACCGACCAACTCATCAACAAGCGAAGAGATACGGGTGAGAGCAAAATGCTAGGGTCCATGATGCCTCCGCCGTCGATACCAAGTCCTGGGCCGATGACAAACGGGATGGGAACGCCGCCAGTTCCTTCGCAGCTGGGCGATCCGTCAATGGCGCCTCAAAATCCTGCTATGATGGGGGATCTTCAATCACGAGATCGCGCACGGCAGGCACAGCTACGTGCCGCCCAGGCGAACAGGCAAATGTCACCGCCGTCTAACCCAAATCCGAATATCAACAACGGGCCGCCGGGTAATAACATGAACGCTGTTGCTGGTCCCTCGGGGGCCTTCAACATCTCGGCGATGCCCACACATGTGCAGCAGATGTACGGCGTATTACAGAACCCTGCCCATCCGTTCGTGCAATATATGATTCGGAAGTTGCCTGGATTCCAAACAATGCCAGTGCCGATGCAGTTACAAAAGATGCTAGCAACGCAGGTGGGTTAATTCTCATCGGTCGCCGCTTCGAAGCTGATCGTATGAAAGAGCTCATACCGAGCGCAACACAACCGAGACGCCGCGATGGGCCCATCCATGTCGCCAATGTCGAACAATGGCGCCGGTGGTCCTTTCCCGGGACAGCCGAGCCCTGTCTCGCCCATTGCGCAGATGGGCGGTGCTGGCCAATCGCCACAGAACCCCATGTTCCCGATGAACGCTGGAATGGATTTGCGCGCCATGAACTCGACGCCGCTGCCCGGTGGCGGAGGTGGCGGTCCGATGAATATGGCCATGAACGGCATGACTCCGCAGCAGCGGCAGCTTCTTCTGATGCAGCAGCAACAACGGGGAGGGATGGCGAACATGAACCCGGGGATGGGCATGAGTCCGCAGCAGATGGCGTTCGCCCAGCAGGAGCAGCGCATGCGGATGGAGCAACAGCAGCGGATGGCCGCCGCGCAACAGGGCGGCTCGGCAACACATCCCGGGTCGCCGATGATGTCGAACGACTTCCCCACTCTTCGGTCCAACTCGTCTATTCCGGGAATTGCACGGATAGCGCGGTCGCCGTCGGACGGGTCGCAGGGGTCAATGACGCCGCGGATGGCGCCCGCGCGCGGACCGTCGATGGGCGCGGAGGACTACCAGCGTGCGATGATGCAGCAGCGCGGGATGCAGGGGCAGAACGCGGGGTTCAGCCCGCAGCAGTTCCAGCAGCAGCAGCAGCAGCAGACGGCGAACTGGCAGCAAAACCAGATGCAGCAGCAGCAGGCGATGCAGATGCACGGCGGCGGGGGAGGCGGCAGCGGGTACGGGATAGGCGTCGGGCGGCCAGGGAGCGGGTACGGGGGGGCTGGCGGCGCGCCGTCGCCGCCTGGGAGCGGGCATGGGGGTCAGAACCAAAATTGGGGGCAGGGCCAGGGCGGCGCGCCCGGATACCCGTTTGCGGGCTCGCCGGGGGCGAACGCAGAGCAGATTGCGATGCAGCGGCACCTGTCCGGGACGCCCGTACCGCATATGCAGCAAAATGCCAGCCCGCCGACGGACGGTGACTTTGATCCGTTCAACTGGGCATGACGCGCCGCGCTGGTGTGTTCGCGGCGCGTTTGTTTTGTTTTCTTTGGGGATCATGATTATTCTGTTCTGCTTATTTTCTGCTTGCATCGAACCGACGAGGCACTTATCCTTTACCTGAGCTGCAATTGTTAGCATAGTCGTATCGCTGATTCTATCTATGTATTTCAATTCGATTTTCAAGTTTGATACTGTACACAATTCTCAGAGACATACACGTATAGTTGATGATAGCAATCTAATAGAGGAACGCCAAACTGATGGCCACTAAGTAGTCCATGTCACCTTCGTCTCTTAGGATTTCGGACGCACACCGTTTGGCGGGTACCACACCCTTGGCCACCGCTTGGTGGTCCGCCCATCGACTGCGGGTACAATTGGCATGTACCCCCCAATGAGCACCCCACGTGGAATATTATCCAAAGTGGCGGGGGGCGGAGTGTGCACAGTGCTGGATGCCAGTCGCGGCCTGATGGGTGAGGCATTTTTGCTGCGCCGTGATGGAGTGACAACAGTCTGTGTTTGGCCTTGGTTGAAAAGACCATAGGGGAGGGAGGGGAGTTGCGGTTCAGAGAATCTTGCCACTAGGTCCACGTCACACAATTGGATGGAGTTTGTAGGGCCAAAGAGTGTGGCCAGTGTAGATGTGTATGGGGGGCTCGCGGCCGGCGTCGGAGATGTCCGGGGAGAAACAAGGTGGATTGGGGAGCCAAGGACTCCACCAGGAATGTTGGCCTCGTCCACCTGGTAATACAATGCATCTTTTGTCGGCATAGGAGAAGTCGGGCGTGAGCTTGGTTGAGAGGTTGGGGGTGAGCTTGGTTGAGAGGTCGGGGGTGAGCTTGGTTGCTTCTCAGGCTCTGGGACTGCAAGCTCTATGGCCAATCTCAGCCATCCATCTGCCATCAAGTGTTAAGGACTATAAAGGCCGAGTATACCCAACCAAGATACGCACCTTGGTCAAGAACGAGCCCGTGCGGCCGCCCCAGCCACGCTGTCTCAACGAGCAGCCCAGCCTCGATCACGTCAGGATTGTCTACATCTTCAGCATAGATGTACTGTGCATTTTCTGCACCCTTCACTGATGACCTTGCTGGCGACGTCTGATCCTACATTGTATACAGATGTCAATATGTGGACACAATGATATGAGGGCATTGAATCACTCTACTTGTGACAATCAGGTGGGCAAACTCGTGTATCAGAGTGAGTTTTAGGCTGGCTGTTGCAGCCTCAAGTGATTCCCGCGCCATCTGGGTGCCACCGCTTTGAAAAGCTGCAACAGTAGCCAGGTAAAAATCGACCAATTCATGTGAAAGTGCAATGTACAGTGGTGTGTCACCACGTATGTGCATTCTGTAATTGGAGATTGGGTATTTCACCCATGATGATGGTGGAGACCCTGGTCCAGGCCATGTTGGTGGACATGGTAAGGCTCGCAATGATGCAATGTTGTGAGGGTTACCGTCATGGTATAGGATGCAGTCCGAAAGATCGGATGCTTTGTTCAGAATGATGATTGGAGGCGGAGGCTGTGCACGGAAGAATGTGTGGACTTTGGCTATGATGGCAGTGGTTGTTGCTCCTGGACGCACATCCCAGTTGATGATGGGGCCTAATATGGCAGCACTATTGGTGTACGCAAGGGACGTGAGTACTGAGGTGATCACTTTGTGGAGGTGACCATTATTGAGCAACTTGGCTCTACCAACGTGCAGCCCATCTGAGCTAGTAGACAATCCCAAACTCGCCTCTGAGTTCGTGTCGAGAGACTCGCTCGAGGATCCCGAGTCGGAACTGGCTGAATGGCTGACTGAGCCATGGCTGGTCAAACTCGGGGAGCTGCCTTCGGAGGAGGGTGTATCGTCCTGGTCGTCGAGAAGATATATTTTTGTGGGTAGCGTACAAGCAACAAAGTTTGTCCGTATTGCTTCCACACAGTTATGTGCCTCTAGAAACAACCCGGGTGTCTCAGAATGGGAGCAACTACTATCAAGGTAGGAAAGACCCACGGATACTTGTAGGAAAGTTTATCTCCACTGTGACATCGCCCCATACATTAGCTCTCTCATGGAGGATGACAGAAACTCTGTCTTCAACGTGACGAGGTAGTCTCAGTCTGTCGAGAAGTGACAGCTGTTCTGGGGGCGATATAATGAGATAGAAGTTGGAGAGGTTAAGTTCCAGATGACACACTTTGGAAGTAGGGCCTTCCTTCTTCATCAACAAAGACTACAGCATCTGTGGTCACTAGTGTTTGATGCTTTGATGAGTGAGTGATTCCGCAAAAAAACTATGCACTCACCGTAGACCTTTTTTATTTTTGCGCCCATTTCTGTATACAACCCAATGTCACAAGTGACACACTCTTCCCCAAAATCAAAATCGCCAATACAGCTGGGAGGCTTTAGTAGATGCGGCGGTTCCCAAGTGGAAACCATATTAGAGGAGATGAGTGATCCAAATTTGGTGTCCGGCCACGCAGGCGTCAACAACCACTTGAATCCAAACAAATTGCTGGAGGGACCAGGACGGGCGATTGCGAACGACACGACGCGGATCAGGTTCTCCTCTGGGAGTAAAATATCCTCGGCACGTCTGGCGGAAGAACACGCGCGTTCTCTGAGAAATAACTGAGAAACCGGGAAGATTGCACGGCTTTCATTTACATACTGACATCTACCGGCAATCCGCCCCGTCCCGTCGCCCTCTACGCTTGCACCTCTACTCCCAGGTTCTGAGGCCAGCATATAGCTACGCTTCGTCATGGTCGGACCAGTTATCCCCGAGAAACGTCTGCTGTGGCACCCTCGCGAGGAAAACAAGTTTGTGGTCGGGGAGGCTCTCAGATAACGCTGTATGAATGGGCACCGGAACAGCAAGAAATCAGACACGTCACGTCGCAGCACGATCTGCAGTTCATGAAGGTGCGTTGGCGCACAAGCCTCACGAGTACCTGCAAAACAGAATACGACGTATTCACAGACCTTCGCGTGGTCCCCAGATCCTGCGTTCGAGGATTTAATGGCTGTGGGACTGAGTACCGGCCGCGTCGACCTGCTCCGCCTGGAGGCGACCCGGCACACGCGGCGCACCTCCGCGGGGACGAGCGTGCTCTCCAGCGGGCCCATCGTGTCGTTGCTGCCGCGCAACTCGCGCGCCGTCAATGCGCTCGACTTCTGCACGGTCGACCCGAACTTCATCGCCGTGGGGCTCGACAAGGTACGCGGCGACTCGAGCCTCGTCGTGTACGACGTCAGTAGCGCACGCGCGAAGCTGTCGCTGAGTGCCGCCGCGCCGGACGCCGACAACGTCGCGCCGCTGCCGCGCGCGCAGCCGCACATCCCGCGCGTGGAGCTCGGGCCGCGGGCGGACCCGCGCACGGTGCAGCACCACGCGCCGACGGAGATCGTGTCCTCCGTCGCGTACGTTTCTGGCTCGAACCATCTGCTGCTCGCGGGAATGTCCTTCCGGTGGTTCCGGCTACTCGACATCCGTACGCCCAGCCCCGCCGTGACGAACGTCGCGGCGAAGGTGCAGAGCATCATCACAGACCCGTACGACCCGCACCGCATCGGCACGTTTGGCGACGGGTTCATCAGCATCTGGGACGCGCGCAAGATCGCGCCGGCGCCGCTGCTGTCGTTCACGGAGAAGGATGCTGCCGCGGACGGCGCGCTGTCGCGGCTGTCGTCGGTGTACGCTGGGATTGAGTTCTCCAGCACGCGGCGCGGAACGCTGGCGGCGCTGCACCGGGACGCGTCGTATGTGCGGTTCTGGGATATGCTCGGGGCTAATCGCGCACCGGAAGGTGGCTCGACTTCGTCCGACGGGGACGCAGGAGAGAGCTCGTCGATGTCGAGCCGCCTGACGAGGAAGTCTTGGACCGCAGGCCTCCCGTGGACCGCTGGACCCACCTCGAGCCTGTCGCTATACCAGGGTGCCAGCCAAACCTCAAAGGACCTAGAATCGTCATCTCTAGTACTCTGTGACACTCGCCGAAGTAAGTTCTATCTGTTCTACCGATTTGGGTTATTCTTTTCTAATGTATATATCAGCAAGATTGTTTCCAAAGACTCTATCGTCTTTTGCCCTTGTCCCGTCTCCGACTTCTAAATCCCGTCTTCCCCTCGCATCTAATGTGATGGTGGTCAACAAGGATGGAGATCTGGAGCTGTATTCGCTCAGTGATACCCCCAAGCAAGCAATCTGGAGTGGCCGCGGTGATCTTGCTATCAGCGCGGGCCAGTCCTGCCGAGTATACCCAGGGATAACGGACGACGAGGAGATGGAGCAAGAGTTTATCGAGCAGCAGCGGGAGCGAGAATCGTCCCTGGAACAACTCCGATACGTGCAGCAACAGGCGACGATGCAAGCCGAAAGGGCGAGGTCTGTCGCCACTGTAGACTCGAGGAGCGGAGACATGCCGCAACTCAGAGAACGTGGGAGAACGACTCTACAACCTCTCGAAACATCCCCCGCATTGTTCGGCCGCGGAGACGAGGATGGATTTCCAGCGCTCAGCAGCTCCCCTCCGGCTGTGGCAAGGACAGCACACGCACGCAATGCCTCGCAGTTTCTGCTGTTCGTGCCGCTGCACCAACGGGGATATCTGCGACGCGGCCGGGCTCAGTCTCAAAGTCGAGGACGTGGAGTCCCGCGTCAATGCGGCGTTACCCGTACGAGTCCTCTGGGCAATCGCGCTCGCAGTCAAGGACGGGCCAACAACAGGAGGCCAGCACCACTCGGGCAGAGCGATTGCCTGAAGAGGTCGTGCCTGTTTCGACTGCCAGTGCGATCCACAGCAGGGGCCGGCCCAAGAAGCCCAACAGGGGCGCACATAGCCGCAGTTTGAGCAAAGGACGGGGGGTTGAGCACATTGTGGAGGACGATATTTCCATGGTCATACGGAGAAGGTGCTTGAAAGGTTATAGTATCGGGAACGTTAGTGTGCTGCTTGATTTTGCCCCTTCTTGATGACTGAGGTTCGTTTAGCCGTACCATAATACTGCTGTCACGAAGGACGATGACGCACCTGTACCTCAGATGCTGTCGGATCTATGGTTTTGGATAAACAGTGCGTCGATCTGGTCAATATTGCTAGCGGGTTCTCATCTTTTTCTTCATCTTGACAGACGCTCAGGATTTCTTATGCGTGCCTACGCCGCGACTGCATGGTTATGACTTTTCGCATCAGGGAATCATGGGCATATGGGAGGGGTTGGTGCCTGTCACCAAGGGGGAACCACCACTATTGCCCGACCCGGTTGCTTTTCCGCCTGTTCACAAGGATTTGCTGGATGCACGCAGTCGTTCCCGGTCACGGCGCAGCCACTCACCTGCAGATGACTTGCATGGGAACTTCCAAGCGGCGTTGGCAGTATTGGCTTTGCGCAGCGGGGATAAATCATCGGCTTCGCGGTTCCCTGCAGTGTCCTCAGCGAAGCCCTTGCAGAGGCAGGTCGCGCTGCAGCTTTGTGGGTGGAGCTTGAGGGAGGATGAGTTGATGAATAATATCAAGAGGTTCGTTTGGGCAGTCATTGATATGGATGGAGGTCTAACGTGCTAGTTCAAGGTGGGAAATAGAAGGAAATCAATCCCGAGCTGCTTGTTGGCTCGTTTTTACACAACAATACGGCAAAGCGGTCGAGGTTCTCATGCGAAGCGATGGTATGTTCTAGTCGTCAATGCAGTGTCGAGTCTAATCTAGGAAGGCCAGACGAGAGCCATCACATGATGTCAGGGACTCTCGCTGCGTTGTTGCCCAGCTCAGCGAGGAGTCACGAACTACGTGAACATTGCGAGCGCTTGATCATCCGTCTCCAAGACCCTACTTCCGCGCAATGCTCACGCACTTGACACTGGGCGACTGGTCTGAGGTGCTTGACGAAGAGGTCATCCCATTTCGGGAACGCCTAGCCATCGCATTCCAGTTTTGGACGACAAGAACTTGTCGTCATATCTCCACAGAAGTGTCGACAACTCTTGCCATCGCGGTGAAATTGACGGGCTCATCGTGACTGGGCTCACCAAGCGCGGCTTTGATATCCTGCAGAGTTACGTTGACCGCACGGGCGATGTTCAAACGGCGGCCATCCTGGCGTCCTATGCATGTCCAGCTAAATTTTCTGATTCACGGGCAGAGCACTGGGTCGAGGCCTATCGCGATCTGCTTGATGGTTTCAAACTCCACCACCACCGGGTCAGTTTTGACATTGAACGTGGGGGCCTTCTCCAGGACGCCATCCAGAACGGCGACGCAGCCCCTGTTGAATGGGCACCGCGGCAGATCCTGATTCGGTGCAACTATTGCAACAAATCGGTCACTGTCAATAATCAATCTACCGTAATACCTAAAAATCGGGTGCGCACCACAGTTTTGATTTCGAGTTCGGATGTTGACAAGTGCTATTGCAGCCGACCACTTGTGCCAATTGCAGCAGAGCGTTGCCGCGATGCTCAGTTTGCCTTATGACGCTGAGCATTGTTCCAGACGTCGTTCGCGACGCAGAATTGGCATATTCCCCGTCGAAGGGTGGGTTACGCTGTGTCTGATGCTTTCCTCCTATTGACGCGCCGCACAGACACGATCGACGACGCGATTGTGATCTGCCAGACCTGCAGACATGGGGGACATGCGTCTCATATTCTAGAGTGGTTTTTCGGAGAAGACGGGGTGCGGTCGCATGGACTGTGTGCTGTGGCAAATTGTGACTGCCGATGTACGGATGATTCTAATTCTAGCCGACTTGGTACCTAGATCGGTCGTCGCATTGCCTGACTCAACGGTTCTGTATGTAAACTTATTGTAAACGAAGATCTGAAAGGGAGTGGCGCAATGACTGAGCGAAATCAAAATCCGCTAGAAACCTTGACTGCGATACTTCGAACTGGATGTACTATGGCACAAACTGAGATAGACGCTTGGGTGATATTCTACGGACTCATATGTGTTCTACTTGCCGAGGAAGCGATTGCCAGTGCTACACAGCGCTATAAAGCAGAATGAACATCATGAGAGCAAGGAGACAGATCAGGATCGGCTCGCTTAGCGCCTAACTTTAGACTTGATATTCATGGTCTTCACCAACCTTGGCCCAAACGAAAAGGACGCGTTTTTCTCACTCCTTGATGAGTGAGTCCATCCATCTCGAGCCAATCCTTGCTCACTCGCTGTGAGTAAAGGTACTTTGCGTCCCGCCCGGAGATCTTTGCCCACTCGGATGCTGAATCAAGCTCGGCAGCGGGTTCAGCAGCCGCCTCTGCGGCCCATCGCGCGCTAGCAGCAAATCCTGAGGCTACATCGAAGCTGATATCCGCTGGTCTGCGGCACGCCGGGCAGGGAGTACCAAAGTCCAGTCCATATTCCGCCGCTGTACGTGGTCTCGAGCTGTGCACGATCTGCGGCTGATGTCGTGTTCTGCCTCGCAGGCCTCGAATTCAACTATCAACGATGCGGTGGGACGATTAGGCGCCGCGTCTTTGGCGCATTCGGCACCCACACCTCCGCGTCGCACCCCTTCAGCCGAATCGCCGCCGCCCCCAACTACCTCCTCTACCGCTAGTCTGAAATCTGTTCGGGTATGCGGCAAAACTGGATGTTATTGTCTGCCCTCTGATTTCATAGATACTCATTAGAAATTTGGGTCTGACGTTGACACCACCTCCGCGAAGAATATGTTTAGTTCGGTACGAAACACGGGCAAGACGACACACTCTGTTCCGACGGCTCCGCCCGCCTTTGCTCCCCGTAAAAATGCGTACGGGCCGCCTCCTTCTAGGACTGGTGCGGCCGCTTCACCTTCTCACGAAGCAGAGGAGCCGGAGGTGGAAGAGGAAGAGGCCCAGGGAGAATGGGCGGAGGCTCTATATGATTACGATTCGACCGTGATTTTTCTTTACTCTTGTTGAGATTCGCTGCTCACCTTCCCGTTTCCAGGACCCGGGCGATCTACAAATTAGGGCGAATCAGAATGTCCTGGTCACTGAGAGGACTTCGGACGATTGGTGTGTTTCTTGTTTGATCACCGAGTCGCTGACCGCAGTCTCAACAAATTTGTATTTCTATAGGTGGACGGGAGAGTTCAAAGGAAAGACGGGGTTATTTCCCGCGTCATACGTCAAGATTTTGTAAACAACTTGTACGAGGCACGGTTCTGGGTATCGCTACCTACCCCTTGTATTTTTTGTTCGAACCTATCAGTATTTGTTTCTCTCCTACTTCCTCCTCCGAGGTGACTTTGCTTTACACAGATGTTTTCGTTTTCTTATACTTTTCGGATTTCGGCCTTAGGGGTTACGTTCTAAATATAGTCAGTGTCAGATCTGGCTCCTCTCCGCTTGGCTGAAGTCGTTGCGTCCGCCGCTAAATTAAACCATAGTGGCTTTCGACTCTGAATCAAGAAGATAAGTCGCAAATTTTCGTCAGGTCCTGCAGGCCAAATTTCAACTTAGTTCATTTCACATGAGGTCGCGTATGAAGTTGCAGGCAGCAGTTGTGCAGTACCAAGTAAATGTGTCAAACTTCGTCCACAGGGGTATGATAGCCTGAGCATTGATAGGGGAGGTGTCTTGAGGCGACACACTCTTTGCTTCTCTTTCTGCTCTCGGTGGTCGACGTCGTCCAATGCTTCATGTTCGGCGTAATGGCTTCATCTTCGTCGCTTCTGCCTTCCTTTTCCTCTTTTTTTGTTGGGGATTGCCGACACCAAGGCTAGGTTCGCAAGATGAAAAAGCAAATCTACCTATGTCGGTCCCTACTGCGTCACCTGTGGCGGCCCCCATGGTGGGCCCTGCATCGCAATCGCTCTTCAATACAACTTCCCGGCTAAGCGGCCTTCTATACCCAGAATTCTGGACAGCAAAGGGACTTGAACAGCATGTGTGGAGGACTTTGAGCGCGAGCGCATTCCAGAGTCTGATATCCTGTATCGAGCTGGACAGCTGTGCACCCAACCAGAAAAAAGGTGCGCTTTCCAGCGCTTCTGCACCGCAGGGTTTTTGAGCTGCTTGCGATGCCAGTCATAATTGTCGGGAGTATGTACTTTCGACATGCTTTGCGTGGAGAAGTGGGCGGTGAGGAAATTTGGTGTGTATGTCACGGGTATAAGGATATATTTTTCACATTGAATTCTAGGGCTTATTCGACAGTGTGTATTGTGTCTCTGTGCTTATCATTCCAGATCACCTACCATTTACGCCATTCGCAGATCAAGGCCATGAGAAACACCGGCTACACGGTGCTTTATGTCCATAATCTTCACGAAGCTGTCCAGGTTTACCGAATACTGCCGTCGCTGGTCAAAATCGTGATCGTGGACGACTGGGACTCTTTCGGGTGCTGGAAAGATGAACAGAACTGCTTGCGAACAGTGCAGAATCCTAGTGGAATTCCCGGCTACAAGGTTCGTTTTTTTTCCATCCGGTGAGTCTGTAGCTAGCTAATGCTTAACCTAAGATACTATCATTTTATTTCTGGGTAAGTTACACTCCCTTTTCATGGGTTGATATATAATATGCTAACAATACTAGCCTTTTCCGCGCCACCCACTGGGACCTCGCTGGATATTGGCGCCCGAGCCCTATTACCTGGAAAACGACAACCGTATCTTCAACAATACGTATCTGGGCTATTCGATCGAGGGATCGTGCGCCATGACGGAGTTTGTTCCGTCAGCTGCACGACCTGACCCTCCACGGGTGTGGTTGCAGGCCAAACTTCTCTCCTACTTTGTACCCGGGAGAGGGCCCGGCCAAGACCGTGCGTGGTCGAAAGAAGACTTGGACTTCGCCGCAGAACAGACAGGAGCCACATACAGGATGGCGGCAAGCCATAAGCCGTTAGATATCGACAAGAAACTATCGCCGGAGAAGCCTGGCTTGCCCGACGCAGCTATAAATTACGGCCGACTTAATCAATCTCTCTTTATGGAGAAGATCGCCAATAGTCGAGTGCTTCTTGGGATGGGGTCACCCATCATGTGAGCCTATTTCTTCGTTGGTTGCTTGGTTCACCTGATTTACTGACATCGGTTACAGTTCACCCACTCCATGGAACTCGCTATGCTTAGGCGTCCCCTATATCAATCCAGTTTGGGATTGGGACCGGGCGAATCCTGACGACTCGTCAAAATGGCACACTCAGCATCCCTTCGCTGCCCTGTTGTCAAAACCTTATGTCTACAATGTTTGTATGCTTGATTGTTTCTTCGTCCGATTATTAACATAGCGGAACAACAGGTCCGTAGCGGTGATAGAAAAGGGTTAGCCAAAGCTATAGAGGAAGCACTGGCCAATCCCATCGGCTCGTATGTGTTTCGCGCGGTGTGGATTCCAAAAGATCTCACCATGCTTTCCGTATTCTCTAGATACATACCTGAAAGAATGCGAATGGCGTCCATAGAAAAACGTCTGGCCGAGATTGTGGATACTGACTGGGAGGCAGAGGAAAAGAAACAAGCTGAGTGGTGTAATGAGCTGTGTGGTTGTGCAAAACCTTGCGATACATGGATGCTTGACTAGAGTACACTGAAGCTAATAGTATATCAGTAAGTATATACCCTTGTGCCCACTATCTTTAGTAGTGGGTATTACTATTGTGTTGTCCAACGGGTCTGAATTTGCACAATGGGTCTGAATTTCGATTTTCTCATTTTCTGTTGTAACTCTATTGCCCCGGTATGCTCCGGAAAATAAGCATATAGTATTTCTTAGTGTACACGTGGAATTTCTAAGAGATCCGTGAAGGGGAAGTGTCAGAGATTCAATAGCCGGAAATCAAACTTGGGGAATTTAGTGTAAACATCTACGCTCTGACCTTTCCCCTCGCCTTGGAGCCCAGAGAAAATTCCACCGGGCCGCAAGCACCCAAACGTCTGGAGCCGAGACTACACAATATTATTGAAGGTGCTCAAAGAAGACCAGAAACTATTGATTTGCATGAGCTGTTCATCCGAAAATGGACATTTATCGGAGAGGCTTCAAAAAATTTGGCCATAACCCCATATCTACTCCGAAAATCACAGAAAAATATGCAATCGAAAGCTTTCAGTGAGCTGATTCTGAAGCTGATAGCAGATGAAGAATTTAATGAGCCGTTTTCCTGTAAAATATTCTGCAAAGTTGGCTTTCCGACAGATCTGAACTACCAAAAAAGACTAAGAAAGTAAACAGTCTATAAGTTTCCAGTGGTGTGTGAACCTCAAAATGGCTTGTAAATTAGCAGTTGCAACTGCATTCTGGTTCTATTAGCTCTTATCCTTTTCTTGAGACCATCACAGCCAACTTGAGTTGCTAAGAAGATGCAGTGAGATCGCCCAAAATTTTGGCCACACCCTATCTGTCGTAGGAAAAACTTTGGAGGGAGTATTTTAGACGTGTTTTTAGGCATAGATTGCAAATCTGAGGTCAGATTTCCCTCGAAAATTCACCTTCGCCCGATATGAATAAATTAAGGATTTGTTGACTTGGATTCTTCGGAGCTGTATGTAGAAACAGAAACATTTGGAAAGTGTTCCCATGATTGTTGAAACTCCGATTTTGTCTGTACTCCCTGCCACCTAGTACAACCTGGCAACAACCCCGGCAACAAAAAAAGATAGTGGGCCCTGCCACGCAGCAGGCCTACCAGTACTTATTTCTGTATTTGACCTCCCTCCATAGACAAAGTAGATTTAGAAATATATAGCTACAGACAGACATTCAGTGCTATCGATACAGGTATCTATTCAATGATATCAGACACCTCAGTCTGAGTGAGCCCCGCTACCATTCGCTGCCACTACCAAGCCGTACACATGATCAACCACCGACGGTGACCGACCACGGAACTAACGGGGCGCACAAGCTATGGACGACCGTCAGACGATGTACACCTGTCTCCTGGGGACTATGCCTCTTGCGTCACCGCCTCAGGCGCAGCCTCTACGGCGATAGTCACGCTACCCGATGGTGACGGATTGTAGAAAGGTATGGTACGGAGGTTGTCGGGCGCAGGACCCGCAGCATCAAGCCTTTTTCTCGCGCGGTCAGTCTGTAAGAAATGTCAACGAGGCATCGATGACTTCGACAACTGCATTCTATCCGACGTACAATGCCGGAGTTCGCCATCCCACGCTCGAGTCCTTCGAGCAATGTACAGGCCTTGCACAGGTCGTTACTGGACATATATCCACATCGTTGGCAAGTTTCTGCAAGTGATGATTCACAGATGTTATTGGAGGAGCCGCAAACACTTACGTTGCACCTTCTGCGTGGCCTTGACGTCTTCTCGGATCTCAAAAGCTTCCCCAGAATGTATTATATCAATAATGGCACTGGGACGAGCGGCTTCAAGATCCTTGAGAAAAACTCGGGCATGACCACGGTAAGCGTCCGGGGAGTAGATGCATTCTGTCGAAAAATAGTCGAGTTTCTTGAAGTAGGCGTACCTGCGAGAAAGTCAAACAGAGCGCTCGAAAAAGACGTGCAGCGTACATGACTATTTCTTTCTCATAAGCGTATTTGAAGGGTTTTGACCGCTTAATAGTGTCCTCTCCTTGAGTGCAGATAGATGTGCATCGTCCCAAGCGAGCAATGTCTCCTCGCATGACTGCAAGGTGTCAGTTTCGAGTCATCGAAGGAGGGAAAAAATACACATACTATTCATGAGCACTGTCTCGGAAATATCATCCGCATTGTGCCCTGTTACTATATGGTCTACGCCCAGCATAGCTGCTCCCCGGTCGAGAGCTTGTCGTCGGAAAACTCCACAAAAGGTGCAGTTGTTTTTCTTGCCTACTTGAGAGACAATTGCGTCCATAGTCCATCCATAAAGCTCATCGTAGGATAATATTTTGAGGGGCATAGAGTATTGTTGCTGATTTCGTTTGACAGTCTGGAAAGAAGTTAATCATACGAGGAGAGGGCTGGAGGTGAAAGGTCGACCTCTAACGAATCATCCCGATATCCTGTAATCCCTTCATCTATGGAGAGAAGGAACAGATCCAAGCCGTACTGATAGCGTTCATTCAGAGTTTTCATGACATATGCCAAGACAGTAGAGTCTGCGTTGTTTCAGTGATGTAATGGTCTAATGCAGCACCGTCCGGACCTTTGCCACCAGATGCCCCAATAGCCACCCGGTCTCCAGGCTTGAATAGGTTGGACTGGGTGATTGTGTTGTGCACCTCCGTCTCAAACACGTAGAAAAAGCAGTCTCTACATATTTGCTGACCCGTCTTGGGCCGCTTCAACATTGCCCGGTTGATCCCACATAGACCACAGGTTCGTGGAGGCATCCTAACGGAGTAGGCAATTACTCAGATGTTCAGGAGGTGGGGAACGCTGTGAAGAAAGCAGAAGCCAAATCGAGTCAATCGACCAGGTCTTTGGCTTCCCTTACAAACAGCTATCAACAATATTTATGGCGACCACATTTGGACCACATCCAGAATCGTACAAATGATTGCAGGTAGTGACCGACCTACCGCGTTTTCAGCATCCACATCCGCCGCAATCTTGACCCCAGGCTTTTCCTCCTTGAGCGCGTAGCTCCCGTCCACGGTCGTGTCCATCTGCACCTCCACCATGAGGAAGCTCACCAGCAGCCCCAGGCCGGCGACGCCAGTCATCGTCTGCCAAATGACCGCCATGCTCTCTGCGAACGCGGCTCGCACCTCCGAACGGAGTGGTTCCGCGAGCCCCCTGATAGCGGGTATCGCGGCGTACGCGATCTCGAAGCCGGCGGGGTACCGCGCAACGAATTCGGGCGGGAGAGTCTTATCCAGCTTGTTCTGCGGTCACTGAGCAGAGGGAAGATGCAATGGATGGCACAGCACACCTGCAATATCGTGCTGGAAATGGTGATACCCCACGCCTAAAGACCCGGATCAACGAAGTGAGCGCATTTCAGGCGAAGCGAAGACAATTATGTGCACCTGGAAGAAGGATCGGGTAAACGAGAAGAGCGCGAGTGCGGACGCAGCACGGGTGTTCGGTAGAGGCGCCAACAGCGGGAAGGTCGGGGCAGCGAACTGATTGGGGATGTGTGATAGTTACAAGTTTGCGCCAGATGTGAGGCAAAGAGGCGCACAATCATGCCAGTACCCATAGCCACAATAAGCTGGTACCCAACCCACTGCCCGACGGTACTGTGCTCTCTGAGGGTGCTCAACAGGCCGAACCCGATGATGATGACACTCCAGCCGATCCAATTCACCACACGGTATCGTTTGTACACGCTGATGAGCGACCCTGCGACGAAGGCGAACGGGGAGGTGATGAGCGCGCCGGGGAGGAAGTCGACGGCGGAGCGGATCGGGGACGCGCCAAAGCAGGCCTGGAAGAAGACTGAGGGGAGTGTCAGTGCATAAGTAGCAACTCGTTTAGTCAAATCTACCCGGTAGATAATATATCAGAGCTGGGGGGACAATCAGCGGGGGGAGCAAACGACCCATATGAAACCAAATCACAGATACTGGTTATTCCGTGGGCAGCGGTGGCTAATAGCCTGCACCGGGAATCGTTAACCTGGTTCACACCTATGTGCAAGCAATACTTGCCCACTCAGGGACGTACGGTTCCCAACGACGTCCAGGGGAATGGTCGGTCGACTGGGGACCCTCGCCTCATAGATTCCAAATGCAACGAGGAGCGCGAGCCCCAGAAGCAGAGGCACGAGGACTTGGACGGATCCCCATGGATAGCGGATTCCTCCCCAGGTCATTCCGACGATGGCCAATCCTGCCCCGACTATACCGATGGCGTTGCCGCTAAATAGCTGTTAGTGAGACACTTTGCAAAGCGTGGGGTGAGGTAAAGCTTACACCCAGTCCACCTGCTTCAGTTTGGCGCGGACAGAACCTTCCGGCTGGCGGACGGTCAGGTAGACACTCACGAGCGCAAACGCAATTGCGGTGAGGGGCAAGTTGAGGTCTGGAACTGGGATGAGATGCAAGGATTGAGGAACAGCGCAAACTTACAAAACAGCCAGCGCCATGACTTGTTGCCCCTGAACGATAGGGCTCCGCCCTGTATAGCACACCGTCAGAAACGGACCAGATATTGCTGGACATGGAATACGATAGGTGGCCCAATGCTCTGAGACAAAGCGAATATTAGATCGATCAATGCCAAGATGAATAATCTCACAGATGCGAAAGCCCAGATTAATCCAAGCATGCCCTGATATATTCCACGCTCTGCGAGAGGAACGAGGTCGGCCGTTAGGATCTCAGACAGGTTGATGATCCCACCCCCGCCAATGCCTGAGTTGTTTGAGTAGGTAGATTTGCGTCATAAATCCCAGGATGCCGAACCTTGAATGGCTGAGAGCAGATTCCTTAGCCTTTAGATCAGACAGATTCAACGAAAGAAACGCAAACCTCGCGCAGCAATCATCATTTTCTGTGGAGATATCTCATTAAAAAAACGGACACAACGGCTTGATTGCCGTACCATGTTCTGCGAAGCCCCAGCCAAGGCGCTCCCTATCGCAAAAAATGTTATGCAAATGAGCATGGTCGATCTCCTATATTGAATATATGAGCGGGGGTCACACTAGCAGCAGAGAAACTAGCCGTCCGAACGCATCAGCGAGGCTACCACTCAGGGGAATAAACGCGGTACTGGACAGCGCATATGCAGAACCAACCTGCACGGATCGGATATTTAGTTTCGACACGTGCAGAGGCTCATAGATTGAAATGACACACCCAGACATAATCCCCTTTGGTGTCGTTCAACGCGGTGGCGATGGTGGGCAAGGCAGTCCCTACGGCAGTCAGGTCCAGTGCACCCAAGAAGGTCGCGACCATGATGGCGACGAAACTCATCCAGAAGGCACGACTCTTGGAGGCCGGTGGTCCCGAGTCCGTGTCCCTGGCGAGCGGCTCTGCATTATGGACAGCGTCGACCACAAATGACTTGGAATTAAAGTCAGTTGCGCACTCCGAGTCGATGGGTGTCGCCATCTTGGTGCTTGGTCGGGAGTCACGGTGGCATGGGACAGTTCATTGATGAGAACTTATTATCGTTCCAACAGCGGTGGGACCTTAGTTCAAGAGACTGTTCAGTGTTCTGAGGTTGAGACCATTGAGTTTTTCGTCTTCGGAATTCCCGAGGACGCTCCGCACACCCGCGTGACCGTGAGATACCCTTGTTCTTCTCCGAGAGGCAAGTCTTAGTGAGACTGGCATTTATTCACAAATAGAAGTTTACTTCTTTTTGTGCTCAGAGGACCGAAAATGTCACGATTTGGCTTATGTCACTAGTCGGAGTCTGAATGTTGTAATCACATGCGCTCTTTCTCTTCGTCGTTCTCTTCTCTTTTACCATGCTCTCTGACTGTCAAATGTCTGAAGCATCATCAGCTTGTAAACATCCTACCCCAGCTTCATCTGATGGCCCTCGAAAACGTCGTAAAATTAACAGTGGCTCAGCGGCAAATGTCAGTGACTCAGCGGCAGGTGGTTTTCAGTTGACTACAGGTCTGGACTTCTTTCTTATCCTTTGTACTTTAGACTGAGGCTATGTTCAGGGTTCGTGGATATGTCGGATGAGCTGAAAACACACACTCTCCAATACATGCTCGACAAATTCACTGCTGATTCTTCGGTTTTTTCTGGGAACGCCCTCCTCACTATAGCTTGCGAACACAAAATCAAACGCCAGAAGCAGGCTCTTCTCATCTCTGCACTGCAGGCTCATCGTTGCACGTGGAGTTGTCTTATCCATTACTCCGATGCGAAAGAAGCAGGACAGCTTGATGTATCTGTTCAGGGCATCCCACCTCCTTTCGACCGACAACTCATCTCAGTTGCCCATACCCCAGCTGTACGCCGGAAAACTTCTCGCAAACAAACTTCCCACCGCATAGTTGTCGATCTTGAAGCAGATCGAAATGAATGCGCCACACATTGGATGCGGGTCGAATCTGAGAGCTTTCTAAATGAGGTGCGTGTTCCACAAGAATCAAAGAGCTGGATTCTCATGCACATCTAGATCATGCGTGAAAATCGCGCACAAACAACTGCCGCTGCACTTACGCGCAGTCCTTGTTCGTTCTGTAGTCGCAACGAACTGCTCAAAGATCTTAAATCCTGGAGTGTGTCTGACCTCGACATTTCCCTCCTCACCAGAACTGTTGATACTCTCCATACCATCTATACCCAGCCACAAATCCAATCTCATTCTCTTCATAACGGCCGATACCAAGCGTGTTCTACTTGTAGCAGATGTGTGAAGGGTCGCAGATTCTTTAAACTTCCTCTATACAGCTGGGCAAACGGCTTTTGGATAGGGGAAATACCAGCAGCTTTGCTTAAGCTGTCCTATGCCGAAGAACTGGTCGTTGCCCGTGCTCACACTACGAAGTGCTGGGCAAAAATCAACGCTGGATCTAGTAATCCGATGCTTCGGCAGCGGTCTGCATCTGGGAACGTGTGCATCCATCCGCACGAGATCTCTACCATTGCAACAGTACTACCCCGTCCCATGTCCACTCTCTACGACGAGATCGTTGTTATCTTTGTTTCAGACGAGAACGAGGCAACAGAGGACATGTTCAAACGGACACCGTTTCTTGTTAGGAGAGGACATATTCTGCATGCTCTCAATTGGCTAAAAGCTAATAACCCGTTCTACTTCGACATCACCATCGACTATGTCGCACTGGCAGAATATCCAGCTGATGACAACGGCTGTGTTCCCTTCCCTGTCCAGCATCAAATTCCGAACGACACCATTCACGGTCAAAATTCCACTTACACTGGCCATGGAATGGACACCACAGAGGCCATATTTGCCGAAACCCTGGATTCCGGTGATCAGATCCCTCTGTCGCTTTCAGGCACATTTGACGTTGAGAACACCGAAACGTCACTGAACTCTCGAAAGATTGAAGCTCTACGAGTACTGAAAGCCGGAGGAGGCTTCGTTAAATCTCCAACTACAACCGAAACATTGTCTACTCGCCAGAACCCTTCTGTTTATGCATTGCTGTGGCCAACTCTTTTCCCATATGGTGTTGGCATGTTCGATGATCCTGTCCGTCTCCGCAAAGAGTTAGGTCTCAAACCTATCCCGCTGAAGTCGCATGTTAAACACTATCTACAACTTGCCGACCGTCGCTTCCAAACACACATGTCTTTCATTTTCGTCATGCACAACGTACAGATGATACGGAAATCCTCACACCAATCACGATTGGCTGTTCGTCGGGCCTGGTGGCCAAATGCCATGACAGCGATAGCTAAAATTGATGAACCTACACTGGCTGGCCTCACAATTGCCATGGCTTCCAAAAAAGCGAAGAAAGACTACTCCAAATATGTTCCAGCATCTCCTGCTGAGTCCGCGGTTTTCGAACTCCTCCGTTATGTGGACTACGTCAGCGACCATATTGAAGGTTCAGCTTCTGAGGTACTTGCAATGCGCGAGGAAATTCATGCAATCAGCCGCTCAACCGGAACATTGTCGATCTTCTTCACTTTGAATCCTGCCGATACATATAACCCACTGTGTACATTCACAGCTGGAAGTGATATCGACATAGACACAATCCTCGGCAACACTGATTCCCGCTTCACTTCTTTTCAACGAGCCCGCATGCTTGCCACAAACCCTACTGCTGGCGCTGAGTTTTTCAAACTACTGGTCAATCAGTTCACCAACGTCTTTTTGGGTTTTGAGCGTGAATGCAAGCGAGGTGTGTTTGGCCGAGTGAAACACTACTACGGAGTAATTGAGGCCCAAAATCGCGGCTCTCTCCATCTTCATATCCTCATTTGGCTTGAAGGTAGAAACACACTGATACCACTTACCTTTGACGCTCACTCTTAAAATTCAGGCGCCTTGTCTCCTAAACTCATTCATGAACGAGCCTTAGCAGACGAAGCCTTCAAGATACAACTTTTCACTTGGTTGGAAAGTATAATCAAGCACGACTTACCTTCCGATACCCTCTCACTTACTTCCCAATCTAAAGCTGCACAACATCTATGCTTAACATGTCGCCCTCCTCATCCTGACGAAGAAGACTTTCCGTCCAAATGGCCACAGTTTCTCCGAGAGGTCCTTGATGTATCCGGCCACGTCCATGCTCATAACGACACATGCTTCAAAAAAACCCCATTTTCAATGGCATCGCTAGAGCCAGCAGATCGTGATCGCCTTTGTCGCTTCAATTATCCGCTTCCCCTGGTTCCAGAATCTTCCATGGACGAGAATGGCAAGATCACTTTGAAAAGGCTCAATGAAAACATAGTCGGTTACAATCCGACTATCAGTGGATCCTTCCAATGTAACACAGACGCCAAATTTGTCGGATCGGGACCTCTTGGGATGGCATTAGCTATCTACATGAGCAATTATGCTGCAAAGTCGACTTTGGATTCTGCTTTGATCATGAGCGCACTCGCCGCTGCCATGAAATCCTTGCGAACTGTTCCTACCGAGTTCGATGCGGCACCAGCTTCTCCCGAGGAAGAACAATGCCGGAAATTGCTTCTGAAAACTCTGAATCAAATCAATGGACGCCATGAACTATCAGGTCAACAGGTTGCTTGTGCCCTTTTAGGGATTCCAAACCACGTTACTGATGCTCGCTTCGCTGTGTTCCATTGGTCAAAATTGCTCACTTGGACTTCACCTGAACATTTTCCTACATATCACAAACGTGCCCTGGATGAAGTTCATCAAAAGTCCGTCTCTCACCTACCCTGCTCAACTTTCCCCTGATTTTTATCACCAGCGACGATAATGAAGAAGAAGAAGATTCACCTGTACCTGAGTACAAAGTTTGCTGAGTTCATACAATTATTCGTTACTTACTTATGGGACATTCAGTATTGAAAACAAACAAAACGAAGAACTGGTTGATCTCACTGACTCCATGGTTATCCTTGACGAACATTCATCTCCACGGCTCCACTCACTCATATACGACATCCTTTTTCGCCCTGCGGAGTTAGAGGATGTTCCGATGTGGGACCAGTTCAGCCTCTATGAGAAGACTCGCATGACCAAAAGCAATAAAGAAGCTAATGCTGAAGACAGCGATGACGATGGTATGTTTTTGAACCCATTCTATTCCACCACCTTGCTTTAGTACTTATACCCTCCACAGCCGATGACTCGTGCACGACATTTAAATTTCTCAACGGCCACCCTGAAAGACCTACCCACGTTCTTCGAAAGCGCAAAGTGATTCATATACCTGTACTATCTGGTACTCCCATTCCTCGTCGGGACATCGAAATCCAGGCCGATAAATATGCCGTCGTCATGCTTGCACTGTTTCGCCCTTGGAACAGATCAGCCAAGCATCCATTGAAGCCCGAACTTACTCTTTGGAAAGACGCCCTCCAAGACCTCCTGTCTTCCTTGCCGCAGTCCAAATCGGATATAGTTAACCACATGCAAGAAGAATGGGAGTGCAAACTGGCAGCAGACGATTTCTCGGCCCAGTACAAAGCCCGCCAAGTAAACTTTAACGCCTCCCACAATATTTCTTCCCATCTCGATGACGCCAATGAACTTGCCGCAGATCTTGACTGGCAGTTGGGTCAACTTGAACAGGACATCGGAGAAGAAGGCAATGCTGATGCTTCCGAAAGTACCGATCTCGAAGAATTTTTCGAAATGTGCGGGAAAAGATCCCAATTAGCAACAGATGCAGCTATCGCGTTGGCTGAAGCTGCCAATTTTTACTGCTTCCCTGCTCCCCCCGATGATATACACAGCTTTCTACAAGGTCATTCTCTTCAATCTCTCGACGGTGCTGCTCATGTCAGAGCCAATGCAGCAGCTCTTCTTATCGCAGAAGAAAAGGCGGCAGCTCTTGCTAACCGTGCCAAGCCTAATGATAGTAAGTTGATATTCTTCGCTTGATGTTAGTCACTTCTAAATTCTTCCAGGTCAACTACCGTCTCAAAGTAATTCGACAAACCCGTCCACTGCAGTTCGTACTCCAGCACAGCCACGACTCTCAACTTTTGCAGAGGAAATCGAGCTCGCTCGTTTGCGTATCTTGGAATTCCATGGTGGAAACCACAGCGTCTGGGACCAACTACTGTCTTGGAGAAAAATTGCTCTTGCAGTTATAGCCAAGTTCACGCTGAACAGAAATCAACGCTTGGCATTCCTGCTAAAAGTTAACGACCGCATGCAATGCCTAATCCCAAATCCAAACCGTAAACCCTTCCGACTCATCATTGGCGGCCCAGGTGGAACAGGAAAATCTCACATATATGACGCCTTGAGCGCTTTCTACGATGAGGTTGGAATTCTGCCCGAACTCAACTTCACAGCTCCTACGGGAGTGTCTGCTAGCAATATTCCCACTGGATCCACAGTTCACCATGAACTCTCTCTGCGCACGAAACATTCAGTATTGACGAGGAACAATTCTGCACCTCTGGCATCCCTGGTAGCGAGGCTAGAATCGACACGAACTCTCATTATCGATGAGTTCTTTTTCCTTGGATGCAGTGATTTTGAAAAAATCTCTCAAAATATCAACCTTGCACGGGGTTGCACAGACGATCCTTTTGGAAATTTGGACCTAATTCTATCAGGGGATGAATATCAACTCACAGGTCCCAGGGTGGTCCCGCTTTTCGACAATCGGCACGTCTCACTGCATCGAGACAATTGCCATCTTCAGGCTCTTAGTCCCGAAGTTCGCCGGAATTTAACAGCAATCAAAAACTACTGGACGATCAATAACTGTGTGGTTTTAGATGAAATTGTTCGACAGAAAAATCCAAGATTTGTAGCCCTTCTTAATCGCCTTCGTCATGGTATTTGCACCTTGTCTGGGCCCGACAACGATCTAGATTTCCTGAAACAATATCAGCTCGGCTCCACCTTGTGTGTCGTCGATCCGGAGCTTTCAGCGATACTGAAATGGCTACACTCTCCCGCAAATGCAGCACCTCTAATCTCATACACAAATTCAGTCAGAAACACACATAACTGGATCATGACACAGGCTTTCGCCGCAGCCACGGGCCAGGAGTTCGCCGTATACTATTCTGAGGACAGTGTCGGTGCAGGGAAGAACCGCACAATACTCCGGGCTCAGAATGCCCAAGATGCATGGAACACCCCAATAAAATCCATGGCTCACGACCTTAGCGGTCGACTGCCCCTGGTAATCGGCATGCCCATTTTTGTGGTGGAAAACATTGCCGTCGAACTAGGACTTGCAAACGGCAGTGGAGGAACCCTCATTAACGTTGACTATGAAATTCGGAATGGCCGACGTTACGCCATATCTGCCGAGGTCGACCTTCCACTCTATACATCCTCCGATCTGAACACCCCATTTCCCCATCGTGTTACTCTATCTTTGGCTGCAAATACCATTCAATTTAGAAAGGGCGAGGGCAAAAAACTATACTCTGCACGACGTCACCAGCTGCCCATCATTCAAGGCTTCAGTTTCACTGCACATAACTCGCAGAGTCGTTCTCTAAATGCAGCTACTATCCATCTCGAAAGCTGCACCACTATCGCCGCTTCATATGTCATGCTCTCGAGAATCAAATGTGGCGAAGATGAGCTCGGCGGATTGGCTATTCTCGGAGAGATAAACGAAAAGAACATCAACAATCATGCTCCTCAAGAGGTTAGAAATGAGGAGGCCGCCTGAAAGAGCTTGCTACTGCTACGCTGCTACGAGCCAAAGTAGAGCTTCGCTGGTACTTGGATTTGACAGGTGATAAATTCGACTAGGAGATGGACATATTCATTACATCTATCTGTCATTTTCTTCGTACCTACGCCCGAACATAGTCTCTATAATGTCGTGCTACGTGATTACCCCACCCTCCTCCATTATCAGCCCATTTGTCTCCCTCCCTGTCTGTGTGTAGTACCAAAGTAGCTCGCCATCCACTAAAATGAGTGTTGAAGTGGGTTATATAGCACGAGGGGAATATCAAAATGTTTCCCGTCTTGCCGTTCAACTTCAGTCCAAGTTCATGCAAACAGAGATGCCCCCCTTGACACTCGTTGAGGAAAATGATTTCGCACCACGTCTTGTCCTTGGGGTCCTTGTGAGCATCCGTGACCACCCGTAGATTGAACATGAATCCGCTGAACGGATATGAAGGAGAAGCCGTATTCAACGGCAACACGTCCGCGAACATTCGGACTTGTTCATAGGCCTCGGGGTTGAGACGCTCAAACTATGATAAAGCCGTTAATAGACGAAGAATAAGATCTTTACAGTACGCACATTGATCCTTTGAAACTCAAAAACCTCCGAGAAAACTTCCACAAGCGCCTCATACTCCATGGTTTTTTGAATGGTTTCCACCGTGCTATACGGGACTCTCTGACTGAAATTAACTTTGACGCCTTTGTGCACAGTGTTGGGATGTGCGTCAGTAGGAGCCCCATCTCCCTAATCATGCGTCAGATTATTAACGAAAATTATAAGTCAGATAACTTACTTGCTCTCCCATACGATAATACCATGTATAGGCAAGAACCAAATAAGAGTATCCCGAACGCCTTGAATTTTCCCATCTGTACTCTCCAGGCAGGATGGAGTCCAAATTTTCGATTGATGTTTTGAGCCGTTGTATGAGATCATCTGGCATTGTCAAAAGTGTAACCACCCTCAATCCAGTTGCGTCGTCTATCGTAAGTGATTTGCTACAGTCATCGTATAAATCAGTTATGACATTTTTTTTCCTTCAGTAAAATTGTACGCACCCTCCTAAGATATCCGGGTCAAGCTCTATATACCGTCCAGGGTCAGTCTGACCAGACACATGCAATTCCATCAGCTTGAAAGCCATAATTTTAGAGTCATGCCCGTCATTAGAGGCGATAAGCCACCCACCTTTAACTTGAAATCTTCTACACTGCTTGCAACAGGCGCCTCTTCAGCCAGTTTTCGCTGATTCTCGGTCCATGGAACTGTATCAGCTCTATCAAATGGAGTAGTTGTCGTTCGGTCCAGTTTGAGTGCGGTTTGGATTGCTACCACCTCCGGAAACACTGGATTCGGGCGAATACTGGGAGTCCAGCCTGTGAGACAGGATGAAGTCCATTCAGGGGCTCGCGAAGGCAGTTTAAATAAACTCCAATATTATTCAGCAGACAGCAAAGCAAAGACTGATTTTACTCACTTGGTTTGAACCGTCTCAAGAACACTATCCGCCTTCTCAACCTCTGAAAACCTGAACGTATCGGCACCCCGAACAAACTCATATGCATCGAGAACAGGTATTTCCATTGATCGTAGATACTGTATCGCAACTATGAAACGCTTGACTAGCGGTCTCCATTTTCCGTCTAAAACAATTCTTTAGATCAGATGACACTCAGTAGAGAAAGCCCAACCTTTGACTTCACGAAGGGCGTCAGCCAAAGAGTTGATGTTTCTTGTCGTATCTGTATGGCCGGTGGTGAAGGATACCCGGAGACTCAGACATGCAATAATAGGTAATATATACATGGTACCTGACCGATGATGCAAATGAGCACTTCAATCTAGAAAGCTGATTCTTACCGGCACAACACAGGTGTAAGAGCCGAGAGCCCCATGAATGCCAGTTGCTGAAAGTCGTCGTATATTTGTTAAATCGGGCGGCTATAGCAGGGAGACCAAGAGCTCTCTTCGCCCCATTTGCCACTGCCTCAATACGCAGCCTAAACAAATCTAGGTGAGTTTGGTTGTGAAGAGTTTGTATAAACACCCACTGGTCGACGTTCAACGCCAACTGGATTAACTTGCACATGTATAGCAGCTGATTCACTACCAGATCTGTCTCCAAGATTTCTATATCCGACATCAAAGAATACATGTCTGTCTTGTGAGACAAGACACGGAACCCTTTCTGCTCGGGGTTTTTCAGATACGCAACAAGATTTTCGAGTTGTGAATGATAGTCGCGAGAAAAGACCGCAAGAAGCTGAGTGAGCATGATGCCGGCTGCTAAGGTAATGGGAGGCCCAGAACCGTCCAACCGCCAGCCCTTGTTCACAGGCTTTTTTCCCTTCCCTACCGCTGTCTCCGGCGCATCGATCTCGGATTCACCCTCCTCGCTCAAGACCCGCATCCGAACAAAGCCAATGTCTGCATCAGACCCAATGCGAGACGCATTAGCGTTGCGCCGATCAAGCCGTGCTGTCTTAGCCTTTCTATCCAGCTTTTTACGGCGACGACAGGTAGAGGTCGTATTTGCTTGAGGACGCGAGGATTCCTCAGCACTACTGGCAGAAGCTTCATCAGTTGAGTCGTCATCGAAGACGGGGCCGAATTCGCCATTTGCTATGCGTTTGGATAGCTGTGCCAAGATGGGAATTTTTATAACCAGCCGTTTCGGCGACGGCTCTGACTGTAAGTCTTCATTGGGCCGAGTGGCCGTCCCGCGCTTCCCAAGGACTGGAGAGGACGAGCATCCCGTATGAGGATTTGAGTCCTCATTCGGAGCTGGCGATGGCGATGGAGAGCTGCTGCGAAACTGCAAAAGGAGACCGAGGGAGGGTGGCAAGAAGTCAGGAAGTTGTAGAGCCGGCGATGGAGACCGAGACGTTCTTGGCTGAATCAATGACTCCCCTGCTCGCAGAAACGTTAGGAGAGCATGCCGCATATCACGGGGTGGACCTACCTGCATCGGAAATGCGGGGCATTACATCCACGGAAGGTCCCTGCTGAGAATGCAGCAGAGACGGCTGAAGCGCAGGGACGCGTAAGCCCTCCAGTTCCTTCTGTAGCGCAGATAAACTGGCTGGGATTGACGCCGTTCCGGCGCCTTTACCGCGCGCGAGGTCCTCACGGAGGCTTGAAAGGTCTTGCAGAAGTTCTGAGACCGAGGCCTCGGAGAAGTTGAGGAAAGGCATCGGGGGAATCCTGAGCCTCGCAGATTCTAAGCGAACTCTCCAGCGCTGGAGAGTTCGGCATGTCGGCCAGAGGTTAACGCGAATCGGCATTCCCAGATATAAAAATGTAAAAAGGGTCGAGAGGAAGCTGCAAGTCCCAAAAAGGTAAGTGCTCTCTTTATTCCGTCCCACCGACTTCAAATTTTTCCGGCACGGCCCACCGTCTTGCGCCACTACTGCAACATGTTTCTATGACCCACAAACCCAGCCTGCTCAGAGACAAGATCACCTTGGAGCTCAAGTCCCCGCAAAGTTCTCGATGGAGTAATTTTCGAAGATTTGTCAAGAGTTACTTCAATCTCATTCAACTGCCGGCCGATTCGACTCAACTGGACTTTGTAGCGAAGCTATACGCTCCCGCATACATGGGCGTCCTGGTTACCCGCTTGCGCCACCAGAAATGGGCTCGGGATGCCGCGAGCTTTCTTAATAGAGTGATTTTCGAGGATTTATCAAAAGTGAGTTCAATCTCATTCAATTCCTGGCCGATTCGACTCAACTGGACTTCTTAGCGATGCTATACGCTCCCGCCTACGCGGGCGTCGTGGTTTCTCGCTTGCGCCTCCACAAATGGGCTCGGAATGCCGCGAGCTTTCTTCATGGACTGATTTTCGAGTATTTATCAAAAGTAAGCTCAAACTCGTTCAATTTCTGCCCAAATCGTTTGAACTCAACTTCCTAGCGAACCTAGACACTCCCGCCTACAATTTCGTCGTGGTCGCCCGCTTGCGCCGCCATAAATCGGCTCGGAAAACCACGAGATCCTTGATAGGGTCATTTTCGACTATTTATCAAAAGTAAGTTCAGTCTCATTCAATTCCTGCCCAATTCGACTCAAATGGACTTCGAAGCGAAGCCTTACGCTCCCGCCTACACCGGCGTCGTGGCCCCCGCTTACGCCTCCAAAAATGGGCTTGGGATGCCGCGAGGTTCCTTAATGGGGAGATTTTCGAAGATTTAGCATAAGTAAGTTCATTCTCATTCACTTCCTGGCCAAATCGATCGAAATAAACTTCCTAGCCAACCTAGACACTCCCGCCTACAATTTCGTCGTGGTCGCCCGCTTGCGCCGCCAGAAATCGGCTCGGAAAACCACGAGATCCTTGATAGGGTCATTTTCGACTATTTATCAAAAGTGAGTTCAATCTCATTCAATTCCTGGCCAATTCGACTCAAATGGACTTCGAAGCGAAGCCTTACGCTCTCGCCTACACCGGCGTCGTGGTTTCTCGCTTGCGCCTCCACAAATGGGCTCTGGATGCCGCGAGTTTTATTCATGGAGTGATTTTCGAGTATTTATCAAAAGTAAGCTCAAACTTGTTCAATTTCTGGCCAAATCGATTGAACTCGACTTCCTAGCGAACCTAGACACTCCCGCCTACAAGGCCGTCGTGGTTGCCCGCTTGCGCCGCCAAAAATCAGCTCGGAATATCACGAGATCCTTGATAGGGTCATTTTCGACCTTTTATCAAAAGTGAGTTCAATCTCGTTCAACTGTTGTACAATTCGACTCAACTGGACTTTGTAGCGAAGCTATACGCTCCCGCCTACATGGCCATCGTGGCTACCCGCTTCTGGCTCCATAAATGGGCTCGGGATTCCACGAGGTTTCTCAATGGGTCATTTTCGAGTATTTATCATAAGTAAGTTCATTCTCACTCACTTCCTCGCCAATTCATCTGAACTCATCTTCGTAGCGAACCTATACACTCCCGCCTACAAGGCCGTCGTCGTTGCCCGCTTCTGCCTCCAGAAATAGACTCGGAATGCAGCCCGTATTTTGATGCCAAACTCGGACATGCCCTCACGCTCCACCACCACTTTCAATCTGTATCCACTCAAATCACTCCTCTCACTGACAAAGCAGACTTGCTCCATTCTATAAAAGCTAAATCAGACTTCTTTCTCGTTCAACTCCGTATTCTCTCGGCCAAATTCACGCGACCTCCCTACACTAATCTTCTTCAAGCCTAGCTACTTTAGGCCTCTACGGCGCCTTCAAATATCGAGCTCGACTTGTCTGCATCTCTCCTCGCTATTTCATGCCGCCACTGCCCCTCTTCACAGTTACTTTATTTGCTCATCTAGACAACGATGCAGGACCCCTCTTAACTGTCAACATCCTCCGCGTAGCCCGCGCTCTTCTTTGGCTCAGAACCAACAACCCGCTATTTGAACAGCAGTTCAGAGGCACTCCCCACATCCACCTGCTTCTCCATTGTACGTACTTGCCCTTATCCCCATCTCCATGCCCGCACTGAATTTCATCCCCAGCATTCGACGTAGATGACTCCGCCGACGTTCCACCCTCCGCTTTACTTCGAGATGCATTTAGTTTCCGCACATGTGCGTCTTTGCTCTTGCGGCTCCGATCATCTAACCCAATGTTTTCCAGATATTCCTATGTTCACTCGCCCGCTCTGACTGTGAATGTATATATACACCTGTATCAAGTCAGCCTATTTGAGCAACATCTTTCCTTCATTTCGAACGGCGACCTTCATACATCAACAACGACCCTGCGTTTTCATCAGTTCCATTGCAACTTAAGCTTTCACTCCCCTTCCCTCAGGTCACGGTACCATTCTGCCCTCATCTTATACGCATAAGTCTACTCGCATTATCACCATCTAAATCCCTTTAAACAGTGTCCTACTTGAGCCAATAATCCTGCCCATCCCCACCAATGTCTCATTTCAGTTCTCCCTTCCACCGCAACGGCCTCTTACGCACCAAAGAATATGCCGCCTCTTCGCTCTTCCCTTCTGCTTTTAAATTTGTCAAGGCCGGCAAGGGTCACACTCTCACTGTCGATGTCCCTGGCCCAGTCATCCCAGACGCTCCTGCCCCAGCCGACGCCATCGCTATCGCTATCGGGGTTGTATCTGACTCCTCTTCCTTCCTTTCCCCACCGGTAACTGGAACCCCAATCGTGATGCTCAATATGCAAAACCATTGGCGGACGCCAAATATACGTTCATGATAACCGAGCCAGGTACATGAATTCTGTTTCGACCTGATTATCTGTACCGATTATCTTCTCTCAGTAAATGATCCCACCTTTGCCCCCGACTTTCCTGTTACCGTCGCTGCCATCAAAAAATATCAATCGTCTATTTCCAAATCAGGTATTAACAAGTGGTTGGTCGTGAAAGACGGGTCCGAAGACGCCATTCGCTTTGCCTTCCCTGTATTCGTGGAAAAGGTATGTTTCTGTTCTTCCGTATCCCATATTGTCTCATTGTAAATGTACAGGATCCCGCTGCCGGTATTCCTCATTTCAATCTCTTTACTACTATCCTTCAACTAGTACTATTAGATCAAACCACTAACATCCGCTCCTGGCCCGTATGTACTGAAGCTCGGGATGAACTCGCTGCCATTGTCAATTCCCATTCTGTTCGTGTCTTTCATGTCTTTGACACCGACCACTCCCTGCTTGACCCGGTCGACATCCCCAACAAACTGAGGGGCGCTATCGTCGAGTGTTCCACCCGCATTCTCCATTTTCCGTTTGATGAAAACGACTCGTTTGTTGGTGAGTATAGCTGTTTCCCCAGTTCAAAATCAGTCTTCAATCCCTCCCAGGTGAAATAATGCAAGTAGTCATTCTGCGACCAAAACCAGTGCAACCTCCGAGCCCCTACAAGAAATCCCCAACCAAACCCTACCGTCCTGCCGCTATGTCTCTGGCCGACGTTCACGCTCAACAACAACGGGCCGTCGATCTCTTCACGCCCCCATCTCCAGTGCCGGCCCTTCCAACATCCCAGTACGTCTCTCTTCTTCCGTTGCAGGTGCCATCCACTTACATGCCACTACAGGAATTGAAAAGCGCCAAGCAAGTGACGAACCCGAAGGCAGTAACCCCAAGCCTGCCAAGGCCAAAGACTCCGATGAACTTGAAGACCATCTGGCCTCGAAGGACAACCTCGGTAAAAGCGGTAGTAGTAGTGGAAATAGTATTGCTAGTGGCAGCAGCAATCGCTCTTCAACTTGAATTTTCTATCTCTGCCTCTTATCTTGTACCAGTCTACTACCTGTACCAATTCGATTTTTTCTAAACTCCACATTCTATTTGTGCCCCGCCGCTTGCCGGCCACTACTACTCATTGCAATATTGATCCGGCTTATAGGGATGAGTAAGCACAGTCGGGATCTCCTATTCAATTGGGCGTGCCAAAGTGGTTTAAAATATTTCCCTTATGTTCCAACTGGGAAGGTTAGACCGTGAACGTCGAACAGGAAGCGCCGACTTCGTTGGTAGGGACCTTGTAAAATACATATTTGATTGCAGCCCACCTTCGTCATATTTTCTCTCTCAAGTTCAATCAACTTGCGGCGGCAGCCTAACCTTGAGAGTGTGACGTTTTCTGAGCGCCATTGGTATTGCTAGTGACCACTGTGAAGCCCCGAAGAAGATACAAGTGACAGAAGGAACAAAATCGGAATCCTGCTATCTGGAATATGGATGGAAGCTGTGCTGACCGCGAGTGTTCGTACGCGCCGGGCCAGCCCCACCAGCGTTCATCATGGCCATGCGACCGAAGCCCGGGTTGATGCCAGCCATCCCAGGCCTCATACCCGTCATACCCATAGCGCCCATTCCCGTTCCAGTCCCGCCTATGGCCCCATACCCACGCGCATCCCGCCCATACCCATGTTGCCCATCCCGTTCATCCCGTTCATCCCGTTCATGCCGCCACCCATCATGTTCATGCCGCCCATTCCCGTCATCGGATTGAATCCGTTCATGCCCATGCCCATGCCCATGCCCATACCCATCATCGCCATCGGATTCATATTCATTCCCATCATCGGCATCCCGCCGCCCCCATCATGGGAGCCTGCCCCATCTGCCGCTGGTACATCATCGACATCTGCTGTTGCGGATTCGCAAAAGACATGCCCTGTGATGGCGTCCTCGAGTCTCTGTCATTGAACATCGAGGGGTCTCGACCGTTGGCAGCATTCATCCGTCCCTGGTCACGCTGACTGCGCGGCTGCGCCATTTTGACTTCAATCTGAGGCGGACGTGAGCCAAAAGTGAGAAAAAAGATAACACTGATATCAAGTCCAGCACCTCTTTGTCGTCAATTGTCAGACCGAGCTTGCCCACCAACTGATCGGCATTAGTCGCGTCCTCGAATGTGACGAATCCAAAGCCTTTTGACCGTGAAGATTCCCGGTCGACCATCACCGTTGCATCGACGACCTTGCCGTCTAAAAGTCGGAGGTTAAGCAAGATCATCGAAAAGGAAGTCGGATACTTGCATGTGCTGAAAAACTCCTTCATCGACTCGGAGGTCGTCACTGGCGACAGTCCTCCGACGAAGTAGCGCGTATTCCGCAGGTGCTCTTCCCGAGGAATTGCACGCTTGGGATCAATCTGTACTACCGTAAGTCTGAGGTTCCACCCGCTTCGACATTCAGCTCACCGCTTTTCCATCCAAAACGTGTTCGCGGCCTAGCACGGCAGCTACGGATACCGGATCTTCAAAGGTCATGAAGGCGAAGCCACGCGATGTCCCAGCGGGGTCGCGCATGATGGTGCAGGCATCGACCTTCCTTGATGCATGAGGAACGCCTGGGACGCGGGGAAAAACACTACCTTGCCAAATTCGGAGAAATAGTTCCTTAGACCTTCTGTTCGAGGAGAGCGCAGAAACAGCGGTTGTGATTAGCTACATAGAATGGGTTGGATATAAGAACACGAATACCATCTGTTGTGTCCCAGTTAAGTCCGCCAATAAACATTTTGCTATATGGTCCATAGGTGTGGAGCAGAGACAGAGCACAGAGTGAAGGCAACGTATAACAAAGTGTAGGCGAGAGAGGTGGACCAAACCAAAGGTGGATACGAGTATTAGTATCGGCTGAGATAGGCGCGCAGAAGACAAGAAAGACCGCGAATAACGAGGTAACGTAACGGGTAAACTTGTGTCTGGCCAGGATATGTGGTAGAGGTAGCTATAGCGTATGCCACTTTCGCTCTCGCGGACGTATGACAAATCAATGTGGTATAGAAGAGCAGACTTACCCAGCGTCATGCATTTCAGAAGGCTTCTTGCCGAAAACGGTGTCCTCCGAAGAAGGGATGAAAGTCGGGGTGGCATGTGTTGGAATGGCTGAAGTCACCTGGACACGCGATACCAGCGACACATCCGGTCGTTGTTGCCGCTCCTGGCTAGGCGTCTGTTGATATGCGGAGAATTGCTGGGCGATTTGCGCAGAGTACGACAAAGAGGCGGCATTGGCGCATTTTGCTGCTGCTGTGAAGATGAAGCTGTCATCGAAGGAGGGCCCGGTTTGGCAGGCAGGTTGTGGTGGGTTTCATGTTTTACGACTGGTGCTGGTGCGGGTGGCGCAGGGTTGGATTCGTTGGGTGTTATCGCGTTGTGGTACCCTCCCCGAGAGCGGCAGATTCATTGTCGTCGTCGCCATAGATGTCTGGAAAATGAGTGGTTGCGTTAGCAAAGGCACAAAGTAAAAAGCCAGTCCTTGCCTCCGTAGAGGTCGTCGATGGCAGCCTTGGACATGGTACGAGTGCAAGGTCGACAGTCAATCACATGTGGCTGTGCCGACCATATGACCTGAATTGAATTTCAATTTCAAAAGGTACCGACAACGGGAAAAAAAATCCTTGCGTAGATGAAGATGGTCGTTGAGCCTCTAGTAGTACATGGACCCTACGTATCGTCGTAATTGTAGAATTACTAGCTCCAAAGGCCGTCCGTGTCAAGGTCCACGTCCCAGGTCGACACGACGCGGCGTCAACTGGCGTGTTTAATTGCCTCCTGGCAAGTCAAGTGACTGGTTCATGCTGAGAATGACGGGAACCTCATTGCAGCGGATAGAGGTGGAACGTTTCGCCAAGGGAGAGTCGGGCTTATGCTACCCAATCCCGGGTATCAGAAGGGAATCCAGCTGAGCTTGTAAAACTTTTGCCGCCTTCAACTCCCCCTCAAAGGGCTCTGCACAGCGGTCTTTGGCAAACCCAATTTCAAGGCGCCCGTAGCCCGGTCGGCTGTGCATCACCTGTGAGGCTAGAATGGCAGAGCGTATGTCGGTATATGAGACGGTCGCACTTTGCCTTTTTTGCATGTTTGATTAGACAGAAAAGGAGAGGAGAGAAAGGAGGACATACGTTGCTTCGGAGACTGAAACGTGCTCGACCTGTCCGTAGCACTGGCAATCTCTCCATAGTGCATCCTTGTTCAGAACCTTGCCGCCTACATGCAGGGCCCGCGAACAGCCCAATCGGGAGTTGTGATATACTTGGGCCACCAACGGCGGTGAATTCCTCTTGAATCGGGGAACGAGGCGCTTGTTTTGAAGGTTGATGCCATGGTATAACGCATATCGATGGAAAGACAACGCCGATGAGTGCTCTAAAAAATGCACAAACTTGGTTGTACGGTAAACTGCTTGGCCGACCTCAAAGGCACGCTTCAAGGACGTACAGCAACCCCGCGCTCCGGGAGGAATGTTATGTTCTCCAACGCTCCTCCTTTGATTTGGTCACAAATATCCGTGACTGACGTTCCCGGGGGTGTACCATCCAAGGAGATAGTCCTTGAGCGGTTTCTGATTGCCACAGACCTGGCATTTCCGGCAGCCAAGCAGCGATCTTCGCCAATCTTCACGTCGACGTTATTCTGGCGCAGATCGCTCTCCGCCTGCGGAGGTCAACAAAGTAGCAAACAAGTAGCGGCGGGGACTGTCACACGCACCCAGGCGGCGGCGGCGACGTCCATGAAATCGACAAAAGCACAAGGACGCCCGTCTTCAAAGCGGCGTACACGTTCAACCAGCCCATATTGGCCCAAACGCGCCTCCATCTGGTCGTCTGGCCCCAGCTGGCCAGTAGCGGGGAGGTACAGTGCACGGGATGATATGAGGCGAGTAGGCAAAGGCCCGTCTCCCCACTGGGCCACGAGGCGGGCGCCGCGTACAAACAGCTTGTTTGTAATTGCTTCACGGTAAAACGCGGTGGCCGTATCGTGCACGAAGAAAGTAAGGGCGATGACGCGGGATCCGGCGCTGACTTTGTCTTCGATGGAAAACAACGGACCGTAGAGCACGATATCGATGACTTCACTTATGCGGGCATCTTGGGGAACGCCGTGAATGCACACGGTGGTCGGTAAGGCTCGCTCGGCGGTCCAGTCGCAGCCGTTATCCCACTCTGACCGTTGA
Source organism: Mycena sp. CBHHK59/15 (assembly GCA_029204085.1). NCBI lineage: Eukaryota > Fungi > Basidiomycota > Agaricomycetes > Agaricales > Mycenaceae > Mycena > Mycena sp. CBHHK59/15. The sequence goes on along the minus strand of JARGXW010000017.1, from coordinate 111,431 downwards.
ACGTTTTGCCAGGTACCAGCAGGAGTATTTCGGTACTGGATTCGGGGCGGACCACCTCTGGGAAGGGAAGATATCGCGCGGCGGTGAGGTACACGAAGGAAACATCGCGAGAGGCGCGTAGCCAGGCTTGAAAAGTTCATGTATAGTGACGGTGCTCATCGGGTCAACATGTGACAATACCCCATATAGGAACCAACTTACCCTTCTCAGACGCGCTCCAAGTCCCTTCCCGCCGCACTCTAAATGGCAATACTCGGGGCTTCGAACAGTACATGACTCAAGCACAATTACCCACTTCCTGTGCAGGACCCAAATTTCGAGCCATACGAGAAGGAGAAAAAAGAGAGAAAAATTGAGGACTGAGAGATTCAAACTCCCAACTCACCCGTACACTAATTCTCTGCGCGTATGCAGCCTGAGCCAGGTGTTTTCAGCAGGTCGCTTCCACGCGGCGCGTGTCACTACTACACCAAGTCATCCTTGTTTTCTCCCCTATGATGTGAATATATGTCATTTAATTCGAGTATCCGACCGTCGGCGCGGTCGAACTGCCATGGAACTCCTTCCTTGCTCCCCCTCGCCCATGAGTCCGACTGCACCAAGGCCGACGTATTCCCATAATATTTCGTTCGACGTTTTTGGCCAAGTGGCCTGTACGCGATGAATGCAGGTAGGTCCAAATCTCAATATAATGCCATAAATATCTGCTAGACCATTAACTGACAAGATATTAGCATTTTCGCATTTCTGGTCCAAGCAACAGGCCTGGAGATACGCCTCTACTTACTATACGCGTCAAGCTTAAGGGCAGACCTAAGTACGATTCGTTTGGTTTTTCTGAGGAAAAAAAAAATGAGGACTGGGAGATTCGAACTCCCGACTCGCCCGTACGCTAATTCTCTGCGCGTATGCAGCCTAAACCAGGTGTTTTCGGCAGGTCGCTTCTACGCGGCGTGTGTTACCACTACACCAAGTCGTCCTTGCTTGTTTATTTTATTATTACGACTTTGTAGGCAATTCCACAGCGACAGACTTGGGCACGGACAAGCCGTGTACACTTCAAGCGGCACGACAGTGCCCTCTTCCCCGTGCCACCCAGGTTGCCTCACCGAGGGCATGGCCCAAGTCGGTCGAGGCGTCGACGTCCGATTAGGTGAGCCTGCGTCGGCGCGACGGGCTGCTGGGTGAGTATTTTTAGATTGCCAAATGTTAGGAAACAGAGACATTCTTGGGCGCGCCGACAGTCCGTAGAGAGAGATGAAAAGGAAGAGGATCATATTAATGCGAGTGCGGGCACCGTCGTCGGTCTGAGAACAGTTGGTGATTTGCTAGTGAAAGAAGATGACATGGGAGGTGAGCGTGGCGGCAGCGTCGGGCCGGGCCGAGGCGAGTTGATGACACATCTGTCTGTTTTGTGTCTGCGACGATGAGCAACCGACGTTGCTGCAGACGCTGCTGGGGCGGCCGTCGCAGCACTATGTCCTGTCGCCACCCAAGGACTACCACTCCAACCGCCAGTCCATGCTGCGCATCGCCGCCGAGCTCGCTGCTGCTGACGCGCACGCCACCGCCAACTTGAATACCCATGTGCCAGAACCAGTACGTCATGTCTATTCTTCCTATTCATCACTAATCCGTCCACACGCCCAGCCGGCCCACGACGACGACATGGACGTCTTCTATACCCCCAACACGTCCCCCCGCACCTCCGTCGCCTCAGACACGTCCATGACAATCACCACCCCGCCAACCTCCGACGCCGACCATGCGTTATATACCGACCAGGACTGGGCAAAAGACGTAAAGTGGCTCGTCGATCCCCCTTCTGCCGCCGCCCCCATTATCCTGCAAAAAACCAAGCGCGTGCCTCCACCGGCACCGCGGACGACGCGTTCCCCAACCCCGAGCATCATGATGAGCATGACCGCCCTGCTCGAGGAAGACGAGGATGCGCCGTCAATCACGTCCCCTCGAAGCAGCGTGCTCATATCTGGCCCGGCTCCTCTGTCCTCTCCACCGCGCACGTCCACTCATGCACACCGCCGCACCCGCTCCCACGGCACCACCACAACCTCCTCCTACGAATCTTGCGCACCACACATCCTCCCTCCGGGGCCTCCAGAGCTGCCCTCATACGGCACCCCCGGCTACACCTCCCTCATCCTCCCCCCTGCCCCGCCCACCTAGGCCTCGCCCGCAGCGTGTCCCTTACCCAACGCCTGCGCTCCTCTCTGCGTCGCGAGCGTGTCGACCTCTCCCGCACAGGCCTCGCACAGACCACCATGGCCTCCGTCGAGGTCGTCAGTGGCCTCGCCGCCCGTCCCGTTCCCCGTACGCCGGCGCACCCCACCTCGCCTTCACCCACTACCGCCCCCCGCCCCGCAACCTGCCCAAGAACGCCGTCCTCGTGCAAGTCTGGGCCGTCGCTCTCGACGCCGTCGACCAGCGCCTCCTCGGCGGCGGCCCCGCCGCCGACGCCCTCCCGCGCGGTGCACGTGTGGAGCGCACGCGCAGTCGTACCCAGAGCCTCGGCCGCCTCGTCGGCCGCAGGCTCAGCCGCCGCGCGGCCTCAGACGTCGGCCCGTCCGATGGCGACGCGTCTCCGCCGCAAGCCGCCGCTCAGGTCGGCTTCGTCCCCGGCCGCAGCTTCGTCGGCCGCGTGCTCGAGTGCGGCTGGGAGGTGCGTGAAGAGGTAGCAAAGCGCGGCGAGTGGGTCGTCGGGCTGCTGGATGTACGGCGTGTGCGTTTTGTCTCTCTCTTCATCAATCTGTCGTGTGTTCATCAGTAATCTACAGAGCGGCGCCCTCGCGGAGTTCATCACCGTCGACCGGCATCGCATCCACCGCGTCCCGCACCCACGCACGGAGGGTGACTCCCACACGTCCTCCGCTCTTCTTCTTCCCCCTCGCCTGCACCCTTGTCCGCGCCGTCGTCGCGCTCATCCTCCCCGTCGCCGTACCACCCTCACACGAACCAGGACACGCCGTACCCGCGCCCGTCCTCTGTCTCCTTCTCCCCCGAGTCCCTCGCGCGCCCCCCTTCTTCCGCGTCCTCGCACGCACACCACCGCTCAGCTTCTTCCAACTCCTCGCACCGCAACATGAAACGCACGCGCCAGCCGCCGCCGCCGCCTCCCACGCTGACGCTCGCGGAGCTCGCACGTCTCCCGTTGTGTGGTGTCGCAGCGCACCGCGCCGTGCGCACCCTCACGCGGGGTGCCGCGGACGGGGAGGGGGCGAATGGGGCAGGGCCGGGGAACAGGGTGCGGAGGCGCGCGCTGGTACTGCGTGGGCACGATGGCATCGGCGGGCTCGCGGCGCGCATGCTCGTGCGTGCGGGGTGGCGCGTGTGCGTGCACGCGCCGTCGGCGCCGTTTTCCTCTTCCACCTCGACCTCCGACGAGGAGGAGCACATGCGCCGGGTGCAGGCGCGTGTGCGCGCGTGGGGCGTGGAGGAGGTCGTGTTCGACGACGGGGGCGCGGACGAGGGCGGGCGCGGCGCGGCGGTGCGTGCCGTGGAGCGGCTGATCGCAGACGGGGACGCGTTCGATGCGGTGCTCGACACGGTGGGCGGGCGCGCGGTGTGGGACGCGGGGGAGCGGCTGCTTGCGCGCGGGGGCGGGGAGAAAGCGCAAACGGAGCCGCGGCCGAAGCAGTTCACGACGACGGTGGGCGACTGCCCCGCGCGGCCGGTGCCGACAGCAGCGGACAACTTCCGCGCGGGGCTGCGCGCGCTGCGCGGCAGCGCGGGTGATGACGGCAAAAGTGCCGGCAAAGGCAACAGCGGCGATAACAACAGAGAACGTGGCGCCAGTCGGGCGCACGTGGGGTATGCGTGGGTGAGCGCGGCGCAGGATGTGGACTGGGAGGGCGCGGATGTGCGCGGCGCGCTCGGGGCGCTGCTCGGCGCGGGGGTCGCGCTGTTCGCGGATGCGGATGGAGGGGAGGACGACACGCTGCCGTTCGAGCGCGCGCCGGAGGCGTTTGGCGCGGGGGTGGGCACGCGTATCGCGCTGGGGGGGAGCGTCGTTGTGAGGGTGGTGGGGTGATGTGCCGCCAGTGGGCGTGCGCAGAGGCCGTGCTTTTACTACGGCACGCAGAGGTTGCGGGACATTGCACCTACGGAACCGCGGGACATTATACATTATCACGCGGGGGTGGACTTTGTTCATTTACATATATCTCGCTGCATATTGTATGTATAAGAGGCCGCGCATGATACGCACGTAATTTACCACTATATACATGATTCGGATGTACTGTGTACAGTTACACAGTACAGCGTGGATATGGAATGAAGAGCCTGAGATGAGACCGAATGCCGTGAATCAATCAAATAGGGGAAGTCAAAACGGTCAGAGGGGACGGAATAGGACCCCTGATAATACCCTTGGATCCCAGATCCCGGTTCGGACAAAATTTCGTCGATTTGGACCTTAAACCTAGGTCCGTTTCGGACAAAAATGGGGGGTCCGACGACGACAGCCTAGGTCCCAGTTCGGACAAAATCTTCGGGCCCTGGGCACCTTCACCCGCGGGATCTGTGTTACCCTCGTAGCCTACTTGGTGTGGTTACTTGCTTTCCTTATCATGTAATATTTTCCGGTCTTTTTGCGCGTTCGAGCCCAGGCAAGCGCAATTTTTTACCTTCAATCCCCTTCCTTTTTCAGATTTATTTCAAGATTTATTTGCATTCAGACGGCGTAGCCACATAAATATAAATACCTTTTTTCGTCATCTTCTCGCACTCGCCGGGCGCTCAGAGTCAGCATGGCCACCATCGTGGTCGACAATGAAAAATAATTTATTGCGGACGACCCTTTCTCAATTCAATACCGCTATGACACTATTTAGAAAGCAGGGCAAAAAGGCGGCGGCGGCAGAGGGTGATTCTGGTGAGGAGGCAGAATAAATTCTTGGCACGGAACCAGGTGTTCTTTATACACTTTAGATTGTAAAAAACGCTTTTTTGGGGCGCCTGTAGGCCATATACGACGTGCGGAGCAAAAAAAACGGATTTTTGGAGGCTAGTACCAGTTCGGACAAAATTTGGCCCATCCGGACAAAATCTGTTCGGACAAAAATGGGCCGATGGGGTCTGGTCGGGATCTAGCCTCCAAAGGGATTATCAGGGGTCCTGACGGAATCGGTTTTCCGACCATAGTGCTGGGTCGCCGGAAGGGGAAAGTTGCGAAAAAGAATTCAAATAAGGAAAGAATGCGGGAAGTTCAGAGAGCTTCAAGGGGAACTCAAGAAGTCAAAATCTAATGTTTATGTACACATGATAAGTCCCCAAGCACTCTGGTTTCTCGGAAGTAAAGCTCCAACATGGCGACAAACTGACCCTGGGTAGTTTGGCATGTGCAGAAAACTTTGTGTTTGCAATTTGTCTGTCGCTGTTTTCTATGTGGTTGAGGATTCCCTGGCCCAACAGCCGGTGATGAAGCATCGGAAAACTCCAGTGCGCGGGCAAATCGAGAGGATGTGGTAGCTGTCATTGCCTTTCAAAACACGTTGCGGACTGGAAATGGTCTCGGGTCCAGCCTTACTCGATGGATGGCCCACTTCGGTGTACCTCGGGCTCGGGGAATGGCCTTCGAGCCCTTTAGGTGTCCCCGGCTCCCCCGTTTTGCCGAATTCTCTGGGTTTGAGATATTCACATGAATCAGGCAAGGCTTACTTATTGACGCGACAAAATTGTATATTTTGTGTCCTGAGGTGAGTAAATGTGTTGATCAGAAGCAGAAGATGTATAGAATGAGCACAGTCAACGATGACGGGCAGAATTCAGCGAAAGAGATGAGGATGTGCACATAATGCACATAACAAGCCGCCATCAGCCGGAGTGATGGCGATCAATTTTGACGTGGAGCGTTCGTGTTGCATGGCCTCTTGACACAATGGATATCGGAGATTTTTGGGCACGGATTGTATGTTTTGCCATTCATATTGACTATCCAAATTTTCAGAGGGATTATAGAGACAGTACATGTGAGTAAATGAAGCCTAAGTTATGTGCCATCAGTGGCAGTGGTTAAGTGCGTTAAGGTGCACCCAGTTGATCGGCCCATGTCCCATGTCTGTGGGTACGGCCATAATTCAAATTATTCAAGTTGAGAAAAGAGAGAGAAAAAGAGGGAAAAAGAGAGAGACTCCAATACCCTATCTGCACCCCTCCGCGGCGTAATTTTGAGCTCAAAAACAGCGGAGCGCTAAACGGCAAACGCGCCGACCTTGAATCCCAAGCCTGCCGATTGATTGGCAGATCCCTAGTCTATCCGGAGCCATCTCCCCTATAGACTAGGGTCAGCGAATCAAATTCAAGATAAAAATATGTTCTGACACTGGGACGCCCCGTGATTGATGCGGAAGCTTTGTCCGTGTTTGGTTGGCAGGCGGGCTCGGTTCCAACCTTCCACACTCTATTCCCTCTTCCCACAACATCTATTGCTCAAACTGAAGAGACAAGTTGGATTGTAATATGACCCAGAGTCCATTTATTCGAGCACATTTTTTGTTTTTTCGAAATTATTTAATCTGACATTGTTTTCAACCAAAGTTCACCATGTTTCATCAGTGTTCGGAGCAGAATAAAAAAAGTGGCTGGATAATCATCTAACCGGACTATCTATCTTTGATTTTCGTCGAGGAACCGAAAGGATTGCTTCAGATTTGAACAAGAAATAGGGTTTGTGGCTCCCGAGGTGAAATAAGTGTTCACAGCAGGGAATCCAGGTTTAAGCTTTGTTTTTTGCACTTCAATAGGCTGAAGCATTATGCTATCGGAGATCAAGGCAATCTTTGCGCCGGAATGTATCCCCAACCAAGTTTGTTAATGGGATTGGTTGATTTTGGGCTCACAAAGCCTATTACTTTTTTGCCATGGACATTTAGAGAAAGTGTGAGTTGGCAAATCACTCTCAAATGCGATGAAGAACGTGATTATCCGGCCAGTTTTTTTAAAATTCCATGAAAAAAGTGAGCTGAACCCAATTCTTTGTGCTTTTATACCGTTCCATGGCAGTTCAGAAGAGATTGGAGAAATATGGCAGGATAATCATATATAAGGATGCATTTAATGCAAGTTTTGAAGTTACACCCAAGGATTTGGTGCAGAAATGAGAAAGTAGCTAAATGCCGCGCAAAAAGCACATGACAAGACACGTGTGCTCGGGTGTCATCGCGCCGGACCACGGGCCGGATCGGATCAATCCTTAGTCTATATACGGACTAAGGCAACCACAGGCACCGGCTATGAGCCCAAATCAGGGAAATACTGTACGTACTTGTAGGTAGGCGGTCACGGTCACGGTCACGGCGGGCCTGTCGCGTCGCCCTCGTCGGGGCGGGTCACGGTCACGGTGGCCCGCGTCGCCAACAAACCGTCGTGACATTTTGATAAAAAAACAGAATAAAATGTCTTGGGGCCTGTTTTGGAGCATAAATTCACTGCTGTGACCCCAATTTAAGTTATTTCTCACCAGGCTCCTGCTCAAATGCTGTGAAAACGGGGGGGAAAAGTATACTCGTCGCCCAAAACTGTAGTGGTCACGGTCCCGAAGCCCGCCGTCGCGTCGCCCCCGGCCGTTAAGGCATGTCACGGTGCTTGGGGTGTTGCCTCCCTACAAGTATGTACAGTAGTGGCGAGAACTCACTGTTGAACTCAGATCTAAAGTCCGGACAAGGCGTCTCTTTGGGGAAAGGTTAGTTCAAAGTCCGGACAATGGCCGATCGGGTGGCATGGCTCTATATCGTCATAAACTACACATTGTACTACTGATCTCCAAAGATACATTCAAGTTGTATGTGAAATAACTTGAACCCTTCATATTTAACTTGTCCCTTTGAAATTTGGGGAGCTTATGGCTGCGACAGACCTTGCCACCAGCCTGATTCAGAACCCGAAACATTTACAGCCAAGGTAAATCTCAATGTGGTAAATGTACACAGACAACGCAGTGCTCGCGGAACCTGGATACCAGGTTGTTGTTGTTTTTTGCATTTCTTGGGAAAAATTGAGGTCAGATCCAAAGTTTGGACAAAATTTCGGCTGACGCTGTAGCTTAGATAGTATCCAGGCAAAATGTTTGGGCCATGGGTGGTTAAAAGTCCAGACAAAATTTTCAAAATGGCCCATTTTGGGATCTAACCTCCCAAGCCATAATCATGGGTCCTCCGGATCCCATACACGGCGAACACATCCAAACCGTTCCGTTGCGGAATCCAGGGAATTTGATTTTGCATTTTCCCGAGTACTGTACTATTTCGACCCAGTGTTCAGTAACGCGTAACATCCAACTTTTTTTGATGCGTGCAAAAATCGCCATAATTCGAAAGGAAATTTTTCGGTCTTCTCGGACATTGAAAAATCCAAAATTGATGAACACTTGGTTGAAATAGTACAGTCGTGTCTGTGGGTTACAGGATTTTGGTGGCGGCATAACTCAAGTTTGCAAGTAGTCCAGACGCCGAAGGACATCATTCCTTGAAGGGATTATACGTTAGTTGCCGGACATACTATTAGGATGTACTATTTATTCTGATAATTTACAAACACAGATCTAGACTCTATCTCTATCTGTAACCATTTCTACCGCTTCTCAGCATCTGCAATTTCCTTCTTTTCCTTGAGCGCGTAATTCTCGTCCACGGTTGTGTCCATCGGTACCTCTGCCATCAGGAAGCTCAACAGAATCCCAGACCGGCGATCCCGATCATCGTTTGCCAGATGACCGCCATGCTGGATGCGAACGCAGCCTGCACCTCTTTTCGCAGCGGTTGTTCGAGCCTCTGGATGGCAGGAATCGCTGCGAACGCAATTTCGAAGCCAGCAGGGAACTGTGCAACGAATTCGGCAGGGAGGTTCTTCTGCAATTGATTCTGCGGTCCGTACATTGAGAATGAAAATAGATAAAACATCAAAGACTTGACAACAGACCTGTAATATGGTGCTGCAGATTGTGATACCCCACGTCTGTGGACACGAATGGCTGAGTATACGTCCGACGACGCAAAGGAAGCAGAACATGCCTGGGAGAATGCCCGAGTAAAGGAGAATAACGCCAATGCAGATGCAGCACGGTTATTCGGCAAGGGCGCCAGCAGCGGGAACACTGGCGAAGAGAACTAAATGAATGCAATGAATCAATCGGGACCAGAAGAAAGGAAGAAGGGAACACGTACAATCATCCCGCTGCCAATGGCCGCGATAATCTGGTACCCGACCCATTTCGCGACAACGCTGTCCTCCCTGACAGTGCTGTACAGTCCGTAACCGATGATGATCATCACCCATCCGACCCAGTTCACGACGCGATATTTCCCAACGATAGTGATAATTGCGCCGGCAAAAAAGGCGAACGGGGCAGTGATGAGTGCACCAGGAAGGAAATCAACGGCGGAACGGATGGGGGATGCGCCGAAGCAGGCTTGAAAGAAAACTAAAGATGGGAAGGAAATAATTAGTTCTTGAGTTGTGATCCTTCAGATGTATCTACCTGGTAGGTAGTAGATCATAGCTGGAAGGAAAGTGAGTAGCAAGCAGGGAATAGCACATGAACTCGACTAACAAATGCTGACGATACCATGAGCGGCCGTAGTTAAGAGCCCACTGAGCGAGGTGCGATTGCCGATGACATCCAGCGGGATAGTCGGTCGACTGGGGACCTTCGCCTCGTAGATCCCAAAGACAACGAGGAGAACAAGGCCGATAAGCAAGGGCGCAAGGACTTGCGCAGATTCCCAGGAATATCGGATTCCTCCCCAGGTCAAACCGATGATGGCGAGGCCTGTTCCTACAACGGCAATGATGTTGCCGCTGGATAAAAGTTAAGGCCCGGGAGGGAACTGATGGAGTAAGGCAATACTTGCATCCAATCCACTTGCTTCAGTTTGCTGCGGATTGACCCCTCCGGCTTGCGAACTGAGAGATACATGGATACAAGCACGAATGCGATTGCGGTGAGAGGAAGGTTGAGGTCTAAGGCAAATGAGTAAGTTCTCAACTAAATGCAGCAGCATATTGACTTACAAAACAACCAACGCCATGCTTTGTTTCCCCTGGAAGCAAGTGCTCCACCCTACACAGCAGGGGGTCAGTAATGGAGACAAAAAAGAGGTTTCACCATACATGGGCGGTCCGATGCTCTGGAAGAACGTTGAGGATTCTGAATGAACACAGATATGACGAATAAAATCTCACAGATGCGAAAGACCAAATCAGTCCGATTATGCCTTGATATAATCCACGCTCAGCGAGCGGAACGAGGTCCGCAGTCAGGATCTCAGTGAGATTGATTATGCCACCTCCGCCGATACCTGACGTGCGGGTTAACAAAATGACTGTTAAACAAAAAAACTGTGGTGATGAACCTTGAAGACCTGCAAGACAAGGTGTCAGCCTTTCAAATTTCAAATATCAAGTCAAAGAACAAATACATACCACGGGCAGCAATCATCATCGGCTGTAACGGACGAGAATAAGCAAGAAACAGAGAGGTGATCAGCTTGAGCCACACCATGTTCTGCGACGCGCCAGCCAAACGCTGCCTACGGCAAAAAATGTAATGCAGATGAGCATGATGGGTTTCCTTCACGGGCAGCGTTTCAACATGCGGGAAAAATATACAGGAAAAATAATCTGCCTCCCAAATGCATCTGCAAGACTGCCACTCAAAGGAATAAACGCGGTGCTGGAAAGGGCATATGCAGAGCCAACCTGGGTAGATGAAATCACTGCATGCCGAAACCGAGCACAACACAAACACACCCATGCATAGTCGCCTTTTGTATCGTCCAACGCGGTCGCGATTGTAGGAAGGGCCGTTCCGATCGCAGTCAGGTCCAGGGCGCTCAAAAAAGTCGCTACTGAGATCGCAATGAAGCTCATCCAGAAGGCGCGACTCTTCGGTGGCGAGCCCGCCGCATTAGTCTCTGCGGCAGCACCCGCAAGCGTCTCTGTGTCATTTACGGTGTCGATATCGGACTCTGGGAATTGCGTCGGACGCTCAGTCGTTGCTACAGTCGCCATTGTTGTTAATGAGGAGCAACGTGCGAAAAACCGACCGTTGCAGGACACATATTGAACGCGCCCAAGTCAGATTTATACCTATGCTGCGTATGCACAGAGTGGCCGAGGTTTCCGGGTTTTCCGTCTTTCCGAACAACTCAACCGCTTAGCCGTGCACCCCGATCACGTGCACTTCGACACCAATTGGACTTTTCCGCGCTACCCGCTTGCGACGCGCGTTCCACGGCGCGACGGCGTGGCCTGCACACCGGCTTGGTTGCGACTGCTTGTCGACGGGGCTACGCGTTTGCGGCGAAAGGTCTGGCTGATGTGCCGAGTTCCCGTGGACAGTATCGTCGACCACAGCAGTTGTGGACGGTCCCAGAAGATACACGGGCAAAAGCGTGGGAGGGTCCCCTTTTCATTGAACTGTGTTACCTGTAGCGTTGACAAATGCGGTTTTCTTATTCGCGATTTGCTCGTGGTCCCGGCTTGTCAACACATCTGACGCTGATGCAAAATGGGACATAATGGCGGAGGTTTGACATACATACTGAAACATTACGATGTCTCGGCGTCGTCCTATAGTCTCTGTTTTTCCTTTTCCTTTTCCTTTTCTTCTTCTTCGTCATGACATCTGCGTCAGGGCTCACCTCGCCGCCTATCTCCGCATCCACGGCTTTTCGCTTGCGATGCCGTTTTTGTTCGATTGTGGGACAGCTCCTCCGCAGGGGCGATGAATGCCTCTGCACGTTCTGCTTGCCGTTTGGTGGTAGTCTCGGTTTGCTACATAGATCGATGTGTACTTGTGCGTAAAAATGGAAGTCAATCTGCAAACCTTTTGCTTGCGACGCTCGGATTCACGCGTTTCCTTCTCATGTGCTTTGAGGAAGTACTCGCCAGACTCAAGTTGCAGATCGATCTGAAGTGGGATAAGGTGTTGTCGAATGAAGGGGAACAGGAAAATGACCTTGCGAGGAAGCTGTGATGGTGGGAAGGGTGTGTAGACCTTCTTCACTGGATTCGAAGGGCCAGCAGTGGGCAGTCCTGCCGCAGTGCGAGCCTCGTTCTTGGCCTCGAGTTTCTCATTTTTCTTTGCCGTCTTTTCGGAAGTCTTGAGGTGGCGTTTTCTAAACTGAGGAAGAAACCGGTCCCAGGACTCAGTCGCTAATTTTGGGTCTTTCGCCAGTTCCCGCCGAATCATCAACTCCTGTTACGAGGTTATGTGCAATTATAGACAGATGTCCTGCGGACGCACTTTTATCCTGTATATGGGATGTATATTCTTCATGCAATCAAGGACTATCCGTCGGACCTCCTTGAGAGATTTATAGGGTCCCATGACACTAACAGTATTTCCTTGTACAAGCACGTAACACTGTGTTAACAGTTCGATGGCCTAGAAAACATTGGTACTGGTGTGACTGATGTGCGCCGCTCGACATTACCTTCAAGGTGCTTCCATCCGGACCAATTATCCGCTGTCTGCGCTTGACGAAACGTTCCTTATTTCGCACTAAGGTGCCGATTTTGATGATGTCGCAAGCCACAGAATCATCGAGGATCTTCACAGCCTGAGTCACCGGAACACCTCGCGCGAGAAGTTTGAGCAGGTCGCGCCCTTTGAGGATTATATAGGGATCGAATGTTTTACGCGTGGTGCGGACAGACATGGAACCGCTAACCAGGTCAAGTGTGCACCCGAGAAACTGGGAACGATGAGCACGACGGTCAATAACGCTCAGCAAATACTCACATGCGCGTCCAGCGCCTGCGTGACGGCACTCCAGACCTCCCGTAGATATTTTTCTCGGTATTTCGGAAATAAAGTTGCGAAAGACGATTCCTCGAGGAAGGCACCTCCTGCCTTGTAGTCTCCGGGGGTAAAAGGGTCCACTTTCCACTGTGCCAAGTGAGACTATGGTTTAAGTGTGGAAGGCCTCCTTACGCTGCCATGTCGTTAGCAAAGTGAACTGGATGGAAGTCAAACTTACTGTTCAATGTCATCTGTGTCCCATGCTGCGACACACTTTGTTAGCCAGGGTGAATGAAGTCACGACTCGGAATACGTTTGTCTTTTCTGTGAATCTTGTTCTTGTTGACGACGACCTCCTCGTCTGAAGCGTCCATATTCAAGAAGTTGTAACAATGTAAGTTCGTGGAAAAGCCTGAGTATCAGGCACGTGACCAACGATTCGTCTCAACTTAGTCTACGCTCAAAGGCTTCCGCGAGTACTTGCTTTGCCGTTCGTTTCTCCTGCATATTTCCATGGACAACTTTCCCGACGAAGGCGCTTCCGACTTTCCGCCTCTTTCATACGATGATACCGCATACGAAGAGCAGCTCCCCACGCCATCAGAGCAAGCGTCACTCGCCAACCGAATCGGGACCAGCAAAGTGTACCTTCTGTCAGAAACCGTAGCGAGAGTCGGCAAGGTGCGCTGGTAGCATGTACTCGGCGGATGCGGCGGCAGGACCTGATCTACGAATGTCTGTGCTTTTTTTGACGGTAAGCGTAAGCATGGGGAGGAGGGCGTCTCGGATAATGAAGACGTGGACATGGACGAAGGTTCGCTTTGTCGACTCGGCACGCCAATTCGCGTCTTATTGTGGGGCAGACATCAGCTACCGAGGCAATGCACTATTATTGCAAGGATCGCCAATATCGAGCCTGCCCACTGCCTGTTTATTCGCGTACGCGACGCATTTCGACGCTCACCCGCTCGGCCTAGAATGGGTGATGCTTGATTATGCACGATATGGACATGTTATTAATGAGACACGCCAGGTCGATGATGAACGCTGCGTTTTCGTGTTCGAGTCGAATAGCGCGGCGCGTGCGGCCCACAGAGTTCTCCAGAAGTCTGCGACAGAGGAGCCAGACATGGAAGGTTTTCTCACCGCAAAGCCCATCCCTGTGGCGATATGGCCACCAGAGGAACGCATCAACAATAGTTTAGGCAAGGGACAGGGACTGAAAGGCGTGGTACGCATGCGCTGGGCTAGGACAGAGGACGTGAAAAAGAAGGGAGCCAAGAAAGACAGTCAATTTTACAGGAAGCACGGTTGGACTGCTGGGAAGGAGAAGTACGATGATGGCGCGCCGACACCTCCCAAACGGCGGCGAAGGGGTAGCAGCGGGCAAGACGAGCTGGAGAAAGCTGCACTGGATGCCGAGCTGGACGATTTCATCCGTGCAGAAGACGATCCAGAGCCCGAGCCTGAGCCGGAGCTGGACCCCGATGTTCCACCTTCTCCGCCGTCGAAAATGCGCTCCGACTACATCTCCAACGACGGAAAGACACTTCTGGAACGCACGTCAGTCATGCGTGCACAACCGGACACGTTGGCGTCGCGCCTCACTTCGCCCCTTCCCCGTCGCGCCAGAGCGCCTCGTGGGACGATGTACGCCGACAACCTGGAGGATTCTAGGCGGGAAAGCCGATTAGAATGGGGACGGGACAGCCAATGGGGCAGGGACTCCAGGGAACCGCGTATGAACGGAACGTCACGAAGTAACGGTGGCGTTCGCAGAGACGCTGGCGGGAGGACTGGGCGCGGTAGTGAGCGACGTGGTCGCACTGAACGTCCGAAATTGACCCAGGAGGATCTGGATGCTGAGCTTGACGCGTTTCTACAGGACAAGGATTGAGCTAGTTTTTTTGTGTATCTTGTTCAATACTCGCATGTATTTTCCGTACCTCCACTCATTTGCAACATATCTGGTCTCGTTGCTCAATATTCAACATTTACGAAGCGTCCAGAAAATCTTGACTTGGGTAAGCGAAAGATTATAATTAATGCTAGCTGATGTTACATGTCGTGCTAAGTTGCTGTTGTCCGTACGTATTGTAGATGTACTTGGTGGAGATCTCTAGCCCATGGAGCGCGGCTATCGCTAGACATTAACAGATAAATAACCAGGTTAGGTCCTGAGACCAAGACAAAGATTCGTCACTTTAATGGACTTTCTTTAGGCTTCTGCTCAGGCTCGCACTCAGACAAAGATTTCGAGCTATCGGCGGGCGGAGGTTGATGGCCTTGGACTCGGAGCTGGCCATTCCACTTGATGATTCTCGGATGGGCCATCACCTTCCCAGCAGTGAGTAATTGATGGATGCAAATCATACGAGCGAAAACAGACCTTCTTAGGATCGAAATTCAATACTTGCAAGCCCGTGATGGATGCCGCGCGGGAGAGGGCAACGTAGCATTGTCCTTGCAAGGAGATTGAGCACGGGAAAACCAAGAGTATGCATGCTAAGCAACAGACCTTTCTCGAAGACCTTGCCTAGGTCAATCCTTACGCGATGTATGGTCTGGCCTTGGCTTTTGTGGATCGAGATTGCCCATGCCAGGATGAGGGGGATCTGCATGCGACGAGCGAGCACCGCTCCCTGCGAGTCCTCTACTCGGAACTCGTCGCGAACGAGAAGGACAGCCTCGGTACTTGACCCGTCGAGCGCTGGGAATTCGACCAAGGGATACCGTTCCTCGTCTCTAGATGTAGAACTCGGCTTCTCGGTGCCCTTGTTCTTGGGAGCCTCCGTTTTCACCTTCCAATTACCGCCGGCCACAACAGAAATGTTCTCTTTGTCATCGCTGCTTGATATTCCTAGCAGCGGCGTCTGTCCGTCATCCTGCAACCGAACAATCCTTATTGGTGCCGTTCCACTCTTCATTGAGTTTCCAGCGCTTCCTTGCACTTCGTTCTGCCTCCAGAATCCAAGCACTTTGCCCACACTGCCATTGACCAACCGTTCGTCCAGGTTCTTGATCAGCATCACCTGGGCTCCGGTTTTGAGCCTGAGTTCCTTGGGAGCCATCATGTTACTGAGGAGCTTTCCCCGCTGTTCCGTTGGTGCAGATCCTGAGTCGCGCGATGTGAAGACGTGGAGATTCGCCGTGAGGGCGGAGAGGCGAGTGGAATTAGCATGTTCCACTTCATCCCGCATCGGAAAGAGTTCGGTAGGCAGGATGCCAGCCGGATCAGCAGGCAGGGGTCGAGAGAGTGCCTTGAATGTAGCGCAACCGGTGGGTGTGATGGTCCCAAGGCGCAGTTGGTTCAGTAGGTCTACGAATTCTGTCGAGGAAAGCTGAGTACGGTAAGAGTCAGCGCGAGCGATCACAAACCAGTATCCTTCTGGCGAAAAACACGCGAGAGTGTCAATGTGCGTTCTATGCATCGATCCCATTCCTTGCATTCGAACGCAAATTTCACCGAGTTCGGCGCTTTTGAAACCGGAGGAAGCTGGAAAAAATCGCCTGTGATCACGAGCTAAAGTGCCAGAAAAGCATTAGCTATGAGTCATCAATGCCATAAAGAATGCTTGAAATACCTGAATACCGCCGAATGGGCGGTCACCTTTACTCCTCAACTTCTCGGCGATCTTACATATTCTCTCAAAGAGCTGAGCATCCACCATTGAAACTAGGGCAAGGAGATAAGTCCGATTGGTAGGAGCGGAAGTCGACGACGGACTCTCATCAATAATGAGCACCTGCGTTTTCGTCCATCTCTGAAGGGCAGGCCTACATTTCTTGATGCAACTGATCTGGAAGTCGAAGTCCGTGGTGGTTGGTGCCACCGCGCCCCATGCATGAAGAGTCATTCCTGTTTATCACAGTTAATAATTAGACGCGTATATCTGACGCAACGTACCTCCGATATTTGAGGCTGCCATCCCAGTGCTGGCGGTGACAGAAACGGCATCGGGGGTTTTTGTGTGCTTTTTCTTCAACGCGGTTATAATCGCACGGAGCAAAAGCGATTTTCCAGTTCCTGTACACGATGATTCAGTCGGTTTCAGCGATAAAGAACGAACAAATGTGGTAGTGTAGGCATTTTGTGCTTACCAGCACTCCCAGTAAAGAAGATACTTTTGCCCTCGTCAACAACCTGCCGGAGAATAGCGGTTTGTTCGGCATTGAGCGAGACCATTTTTCTGTCGTCATCGTTCGGAGAGCTCGCTGGTGCCAGAACTCGAGGTGAGAAGAAGGAATCGAGAGTCTGCCTTGGCTGTTTGAGGGGACGCTTCGAATTGGATCCTCCTTCAGACTTGCGCTTTTTGGAGGCGGAGGTGGAGGCTGAGAGCACCATACTGATGTGTGTGACAGTGGCACTGACACTGACAGAAGGGTGAGAACTTCAAGAGAAGCGAAGGAAAGTTACGCTACTTTACACTCGGTCGCGTGATCGTGTTCGATTTGTCGTAGGTTTATTCTTGTTGTGCTGTGTCTTTCGGTAGCACTCCTGATGCGCCGGTTTCAGCGGGCTTGGCTCGCTTATCGACGCGACGTGCAATACGCTGCAGCCTGTGCTCTGAGATCCGGCATTACCTAGACTTCACCTGTTTTTAAACATGCTCGAAATCCCCGACCTTCCCTTCGCTGCTACCATAGAGGCCATCAAATCTCTACTCCCGGAAAGTCTCCAGAAGCCTCGGGTGGGTATCGTGTGCGGCTCTGGCCTGGGTGGGATAGCCGAATGTATTCGTGAACTCGTTCTGGTCCCATACGATAAGTTGCCTGGATTCGCGCAGAGCACAGGTGAGTCATACCTGCCACTATAGTCAGTCAGTGACTGACAATTTGTTGCAGTCCCTGGCCACAAGAGCTCTCTAGCTTTTGGGCTTATGGGCCAGGGTGAAGGCGTACCTGTGGTCGCTATGCTAGGTCGGGTATGTGCTGCTGATACTCGCCTGGACGTCGACAACTAATTGGCCAGTTTCACCCATACGAAGGGCACCATATGCGTGCCGTGGTTTATCCTATCCGCATTATGGCGAAACTAGGAATCACAGATATTATCAGTATGCCTCTATGAATTTTCATTCACGCGACAATTAATTATGTACGCAGTAACGAATGCCGCGGGGGGGCTTAATCCTAAATTAGCTGTGGGCACAAGTGAATTCCAGCACTTCATATTATTGAAAGTCAAGCATACTGATCTCGCTCCTAGTTCTTGTCATTCATGACCATCTTGCGCTCCCCAACATAGCAGGGATGAATCCCCTGCTTGGTCCTTTGACGTCGCAAGCGCACCAACGCTTCATCCCACTGTCGGACGCTTACTCGCCTTCTCTCCGTCGCCTTTTGTTTCTTGCGGCTCACCATCTCTCTGTCGATCCTTCAGCATTGGCTGAAGGAACATATGCGTGGGTCAGTGGTCCCTCATACGAGACCCCAGCAGAAGGCCGATTCCTGCGCCTTGCGGGGGCTGATGTCGTTGGTATGAGTACCGTCCCCGAAGTTCTCGCGGCTCGAGAGGAAGGACTAAATGTTATGGCTTTGAGCTTGGTCACAAACGCAGTCGTAATTCCTGACGGATACCGGAGCATCCGGGAAGAGGTTCTTGCCGAAGTATGATTTTCGTGGAGTATTTTATCGTGATATCTTACCATTGTGAACAGCTTGCCGGGAAGCGGGTCGAACTCCCTGTGATGGACGTGGTTTCACACGCAGAGGTCTTGGAAATTGGCAAGGCGAAGGGAGAGCTCATGAAGAAGTTGGTAGAATGGGTCGTTGGGTCGATACCTTCGATGATTTAGAATACCTACCCTTGATAAAAACGACAACAGTCTGTTGAAAGCCACGATCACATGATTGGTATATTCTGCTTTGACCCTTGCAAATCAAATTTGCCACTCAACAAATTACTGGTCCTTTGGCCACCAAATGTCGACATGTACAATGGTGTACATACGCAAACATCTTTGAGTGTTCGCGAATAGATGACTCATCGACACCTGCAAACCGGAAAGTTAGAGCAGCATTCTCATGATACATCTGATTCAGAAACATGATCTCGGAGTAGAGAAATATGCTGAGCAACGAGGCTCAGAAAATGCTACTTAACACACTGCTCATCTGGGCTTCCTTCACACCGATGTCAATCGGTTTCTTAGCTTCCCGCTCCCCCGTTTCACCGTCATCGTCGGTCGGCCTCTTCCTCTTGGGTCGTTCCTTGGTCTCCATCACCTCGCCCTTTTCCCTCTTCTTTTCCGCCCGTTTGTCCAGCACCCGAGCAAGCTCTACGTTCTTCAAGTAGTCACGTTGCTCTGTCCTCGACTGGGAAAGCTCCACGCGCAGCTTGGCGGTATGAATCGCTGCTTCGTGCGCTGCGTAAATTCAGTATATGCGGACGCTGCTGCTATCGCAGCAACTCACCAACTTGCTCCGTCAGCATGCTCCACTTGAACTTTGGCAGATACTTCATTGTCCACACGTCGTCTCTCCACCTTGTGCCCTTCTTTCCTCCAATGGGCTGTGCGTTAAGCATTTCGGCAACACTCCTTGCGACTTTTTTGTCCTTGAACTCCACCCAGCCTTCCGTGAAGTGTGCCTTCTTAGTCGCAGTATATTTTCGTCGCAGGTATGCACGTTTTGCGTCTGGAAAGATGAGTCTATACCTTGCTAATGGAGGTTAAACCAGCCACCTTCCTGTTGTAGATAGACTCTCCCGACATCACCATATGCACTCATAAGGTGTCGTACTTTTGTAGGTCGCATTCCGGGAGGTATTCGAGAAATATAGATGACACCGGCGCGATTTTGGGCGGCTTGAAACGCAGCAAGGGCCTCGCGCGTTAAGGGCTTCACAATCTTCTCTGAAGGACCAGAGAAGCCTTCAGGATCCATCCCCTCAGCGAGATCGTGAATGTGGGCGTCGGAGTCTAGTTCTTCATCCTCGTCTGGAACGACCATTTGGCCTTCTTCGACAGGGTCATCGCCCTTTGAAGGACGAGGGTTGGAACTACTAGCTATGTTGTCCATGTAGAAAAGAAGTGCACGGACCAAATGAGATGATCGGGGCTTCAATCGGGGTTTGAATGCACATAGGTGAAAATCGGCAACGTGCGCGTTCTCATCGCGAACCACAACGAGTGACGGGAGAAAGCGCTGAGCTCATCGTAGCAGCCGTCCGCGCTCTGTGATCGTGATCCCAAGAGGTCTGTGCTTCACTATGCTCGACCTCTCTCAGCTGCAGGCTCTGATCAGCCGTTCTTCTTGCTTGCTCTTCTCTTTCTACCTCAGTACTACTTGACTCTTTGCAAGCATGTCTTGGAATGCTCCCTACCCCCCGCCACCTCGGCGCTCCCGCTCCCGCTCTCCTGGTCGTGGCTCTTACCCACCTCGAGCAGAGCCGCCATATCCAACCGACCAGTACCGTGCCGACTGGGAGGCTTACGACAGAGAACGAGCTTGGGCAACCTATGAGAGAGAGCGAGTCGCATACGACTATCGCAGAGGTCGAAGTCGCAGTCCTCCGCCTGAGCGTATGTCACACATCTTGCGCTCTTTGCACCGAGTGACTAACTGGTTTCTTTTCGAACAAAAGTTAACCGCAAGCGACAGCGCTCTACTTCTCCTTATGACAGGGAACGGTACGACCCCCGTCCTCGGTACAGCGACGATTATGGTTTGGATGATGGTGCCTTCGCTTTGTAACCAATGAATTGACTTTTGTGTAGACAGTCATCGCCAATACGGATATTCTTCCCCGTCACGGCGAGGTCACTCCTCGTCTTTCCCCCTGCACGACGCGCTCCCCCCGATCCCCACACTTTCGACTACCCAGCATCACTGAAGCAATACGCCGACTGGTTCAGATACTATTATCCTCAGCAGTCATTGAAGAGGATAACGCTGACAAGGCCGCGGAACAAGAAGCTGGTGACGGTTCCAAACCGCGAAATGGCATCAAAAGCAAGTGGGAAAAATACAAAAAGGACTTTGCCGCATCACAGGTTAGTCCTTATTAGTCGGCCTCCTTCACATCCTATCTGCTCTACTCTATTGTTACTCCTCGATATGATTCTGAATACTGTTGTATTGTAGCTGCAAACGATGTTTGAGCATCACAGAAAATCTCCATGGTTCAGTGAGAAATACGACCCTGCGCCGGGGTTTCAAAGGTTGCGTAGGAGGGTGAGGAAGGAAGGGTGGAAAGACCGAGTGAACACCTTTTTGCTCGATTTGGAGGCAGGGAAATTTGATCCAGACTTGAATGAGCCTGAAGTCGAGTCACCCACGAAGGAAAATGGTGCCACCAATGGGGAGGGCGGGGTGTCGGAGAGCGTTAGCAATCCCAACGGCACCGCTGCGCCTATATCAGAAGAGCCGAAGGCCAGTGGCGACGATGACGAAATGCAATTCAACATGAATACCGAGGACGACCCTGCGGAGACTGACACCAATAGGGCTGACGCTAATGGCAAGTATGCCTTGAACAACAACAAGCGCACCGATCGCGGGATGAGGTGTCCGTTATGCCTGAAGGGAACCAGGTCATGATACGAACGATACCCCCTGACATCGGACGAGTCAAGCTCGAGGACGTGAGTATTCGATCGCACTTGCGGCATACTGCTAATCAGTGCTATTGTGCATCAGGCGTGTGGTAAAATTCCAGGCTTCATGTATATCGCATTAGGGGACCCTTTGCAAAAGCGAAATTATTATCGCGCTGGCTGGCTGCGTTTTCTAGACGACGCTGACATGACCGCAGTTCTCGCGGAACTGTCGGAGAAGAAGGTTTGAGACCCTCTTTCTATCCCAGTTCACATGCTAACGTTGACGTCCAGATCGAAGGTTTTAAGCTACACATCACCCACAATGTCCGTCCCTTCACTAATCGAATTCGATATGCCCCGGAGGTCGCCAGTCGGCCTGATCGAATGGAAAAGGACCTTTCCAATGCGAAGGCTCTTGCTGCCAAACTTGAGAACGAAGCGGCTAAGCTGCGCCGCCTGCAAACTACATCCAAGCCAGGCGATGCAATTCAGCCAAACTCGGAATCAGACGTAGCCATGGAGGCGTTGGAGGAGGAGGAGGAGGAGGAACCGGAGCCCAGAGAGAGGGGTTGTGATGCGGTGGAACGGAGGATCGAGAAGGTCATGGCAGATCTGCGCCAGCAGGGGCTTGTGGACGTGAATGACGACAAAGCCTACGAAGTGAAGAAGGTGCGTCTTTGTGTCGTTTCCTTAGCAGCGAGGCTGATTTGGCCGTAGACGATGGTTTCGCTCGACTTGTACATTGCGTACCTGCGGGCTGCTTTCCACACATGCTACTATTGCTCCATTGTAACCGATCATCTTGAAGAATTGCAGCGTAAGTGTCTAAAGCACGAGAGGAAGCCGTTGTCCAAAATGCTGCTCGAGGAGCTCAAGGCTGCGGAAGCAGCTGAGAAGGCAGAGAAAGAAAAGAAGCTCAAGACAGAGGCTGACGCAGAGGAGATGCCTATGGACGAAAAGGAGAAAGAAAAAGACATCAAAGGTCCAGGTAAGGACCGCTCCAACGATAAGGACTGGAAGCGGACTGGTATGTTCTTTGCCTCTCCCTCCACATGTTATTGAATGTCTGTGAAGATGAGCGATGGCTTGAATGGCTTGATTCTAAGATGGCCCTTCTAATCAACCGAGATGGTGTAGACCCGCGTGATTATGGCGGGAAAAGCTACGATGAGTATGTTGTGTATGATCGTGTCAAGTCCGCACTGAACCAGGTTGTTCGTAGAGAGCTGACTAAAGCCGTGGAACCGTACTTAAAGCAAGAAGATGAGGGCAAATTCCGGTGTAAGACGTGCCAAAAGCTCTTCAAGGCTACGTCCTTCGTCGAGAAGCATATTGCCAATAAACATCCAGAGCTTGTTAGGGCACTCGATGAGGTGAATGGCCTGCAACACCATGCCTTTACTTATTTACTAACTGCTCGGTTTCCAGATACCATACTTCAATAACTTCGCTCTCGATCCGCACCGCATCCAGCCATTTGCTCACCCTCCGGTCACCGTCGGAAACAGTCAAGCTCCGCCACCCCAAGCTTATGGCATACAAGGACCCCCCGTTCATCACGGTGGAGGCGACTATGGACGCCAATACAGCGGGGGCTCTTATTCGCAATCCGCTTATCCCCCGCCATATTACAATGGACAATGGGATCACCACGGCTTCCCCCCGTATCCTCAGCAGCCACCACGTCGTGACGACCCGTCGAACGCCCGACGACTCAGTGATCGTTTGGGTGGATTTGCGGAAACGTCCTTACCTCCTGGTGCGGGTCTGCCCCCAAAGCCCACTGCTGCCGCACTGGATTCTGCATTGGTGAGCGGCAACTCAAGAAGGGGTCCACGAGGACCCGGAGGGCCGTTGCCCCCACCACCTCCAGATGCCAAAGAAGATCCCCGGGCAGCTGCTGGGAAGCGGGTCAGTTATCACGATATGGACTTGGTTGCGGAGGTTTGTGCAGTTGACTTTCTGTTCGACTACCTACTAATCTGCAAACTCAGGGGGATGTTGAATTATCCTATTAGTCTGATATATTCGTTACTAAACAAAATGTTATCTTGTAAGTATTTGAAACACAAAGTGATCCTCATGCGAGTCTTGTACATACCTGATATTGTGCCTTGAGATCGATATTTGGTAGTATTGAACACGGGTCGTGCCGTAACCATTTGAATATTTCACGAGAAGTTGCTGAGTGTAAGACTGGCGCGTCTTGGCCACGTTCCTCCACTCCCTGAACCAGCATTGACTAGGCTCAGAAGCTATTGTCGCCCCGTCTAGCTTCGCTAGGAATGGCAGAGGATGTGGAATCTCACCCGCGGCCTGGGCGTCTAGAAGCAAACCTCAATGGCGACAGCAAGTGGGCAGGACAAAAGGACGACATACCTTCACAGACAACCTTCACGTTCGTTCGTAGTCCAGATTCTGCACAACTTCTGCCCCGGTAACTCCTACAGATCATCCTGACGAATCCGACACAGTATCGTGCAACGGCCAAGACGATGCTGAAGACAGAAACGACACATCAATAAGTCACCAACCGCCGCGCATTCAACCTCGCTTCTCTCGTTCCTTTTCCCTGCCGCAATTAGGCCGCCTGCAGAATCCTCTCCGTAGACAGGATTCGAAACTGAAAGGGAATGGTCAGTCGGACCCAGGCACACCCAGTTCCAATCAATTCTATGAGCTGTCCCTCGAGCTAGCAGACATGGTTCAAATGGCCATCCAAACACTTCTCCAAGTATCACCGCCGCAGGTTTTGGAACCAACTAAGGAGCAGTTTTCAGCCTGCGCCGTGTCTGTACCTACCCCTCCATGTCTGCCATGTTTACCGCTATGCGAAACCTCAATTATTTCTCTGCCAATATGGCATCGTTCTTTCAAGAGCCACCAGAGAGCTTGGAATCCTTGGGGTCTTCTGCACTCATTGCTCATACCGATTTTGATCTCGGTGAGCTGCTGCAGAGTGTTGGGGATGTTATGAGCGGAGCAGCCGCTGAAGCTGGTGTTGATCTCGTCCTCTATCACGGTGATCTCAGCCTAAAGTATGCCTGGGTTCGCGGTTCGGAAAGTGGCTTAACTGTCGCTCTGTCCCATGTGAGTAATTTGTCGAAGTCCTGTCTGAAGAGACCTGAATCGTCTGTTAGGTCCTTCGCCAAATCATGTCAGTCGCACAGCCCGGAGATTCCATAGAGGTTGGCCTCTTCATCGGCTTTGCACCAGCTCCAGGGCAAGAGATCAGCATATCTGATGACTTAGTGACAGCAGATGCCCTGACATCTCCACCTACTGCAGAGGATGGCCCGATACAATGCACCATCCAAGTCGCCCACAAATTCACCTCATCCGATGCATACACGACGGATGAGTCTCGACCAGAGCCCCACTTCTCTGGTCTTATCCTTCGACGTCTTCTTCAGCAGATTGGCGGTTCATTAACACACGATTTGCCGTCATCTACTGCTGGCCGTACATGCGAATTATTTTTAACACTGGACCGTGCCCCATCATCACCGATGAGTCCTGGCACACCAGACCCATCTGGAGCAGAACCAACGTTGGAGGAATTGGTTGCGTTTGCCGAAACTTTGAAGGGTGCCAAGGTTGCGCTGTATGCATCATCTAAGGGATCTTTTGCACAGCACGTAACACGATACCTGGTGGACTGGGGGATGGATGTCAGCCATATGTCTTCGGATGGCGATTTGGATGGAGATGCCTCATCTATCCCTGCCAGTCCTGTGGTGCCCTCCATCCCCACGTATCCTCCTGCCGGAGAACCAACAAATCCCCAAAACATCCCGGCTAAAGTGGAGGTGAAACCACGGTTGTCGTACGTATTCATCGATGACGACGTTGTTGTTCTCAAGGAAAGATTAAATGCGCTCCGCATTGAACAACCTTATCAGCTAACTCTGAACCCTAAACGACCGCCTCTTCCGCATCACTCTCGCAGATCGACGAATCAAGTACCCCGTGTGTTGTCCTCTATGCCCACATCTTCTGTTGTCATCTTCCACTTCACAAGTCTTGCCAACTTCAAGGTGGTAAAAGAGGTACTACAATCGGTGCTTTCGTCATATGGCGGGACCGGTATTCCTGAGGTCATGATAGTGCCCAAACCGGCCGGTCCCCAGCGAGTTCTCACCCAGCTGCATATGGCAGTAACCAGACCCGTCGTAGACCCGTTTTTCTATCCAATAGCAACCTCCCCCGGAACACCAGCAGTGAATTCATACTTGCATAGCTACACTGGTCATCCTTCCAATCGCTCACCTGCAGGCAGCAATCGGCCTCCCAGTGCGAGAAATAATTCCGACCGATCAAGCAGGTCGGGTACTAAAGACATCATAGAGCGAATCGGACTTCCTCCACCTTCGCCTCTGGGCATGGCAAATAATACGGAGTATTTCTCGGAAGATGCTGTCCAGTTGGGCTCAACACCCTCGTCCGGACTTCTGATCTCGAGTCCTCCTGGCCAACCCGCTGGTATCTTCTTCAGTCCGCGCTCAAAGACGCCCAAGAATCCTCCTTCGGGCCAACGATGGAGAGAGATAAAGGACAATTATTCAGTGCACCTTCGAGCAGGAGGACTTCTATTAGTCGAATCCCATCTGACAATCCCACCTTCTCCTCTTTGCATGAAGTGGCGGATCTTTCTCGCCCTTCTTCTCACGCGCTTGTTGTCGGAATTCCAACACCACCAGTCGAGATCACCGTCCCAGAATCGCTCGCTGCTATAACGCCTGCCATTACTTCTGATAGTTCCGATGCAGCTATACAGCAGCCTAATCCATCTTCACCCCAAACGTCTAGTCCAACATTCCGCCGTCCTGTGCGCAGACGACAGGTCACTCAAGACACCAAAGTATTAGAGAAAACCAAGGCGGCACCAGATATTGATATAGTTCCACCAATCAGTGTCTTGATCGTGGAAGGTATCCTGGTCTTCTCAGGTTCTACATGTTTCTGACCAACACGATCAGACAATGTTGTCAATCGAATGCAGCTCGCTGGGTTCATGAGGAAAAAGAAGCTGAAATTCCAGGTGGCGAATAATGGCCTGGAGGCAGTGCAGAAGTGGAAGACTGGAAACTTCGATCTTATCCTGGTTAGTCGTGTCACCACAAAACTCATTCCCTTTCTTCACGAATTTATGAAAGATGGATATCCAAATGCCTGTCATGGATGGGATCGAGGCAACCAAAGAGATCAGGCGACTGGAGAAATTGAATGCGGCCGAAGGCTATCCCCCGTTTAGTCCCACGGTCGCTGGAACGCCAAACTCTCCTTTGAGTGTATCATCTCCTTACACGGCCGCCGGCGCTTCTCCGTATCGATCCTCTGTCATCATCGTGGCTCAAACGGCTTCATCCTTAAATAGCGATCGTGTAAAAGCATTGGCCGCCGGGTGCAACGATTTCTTAACCAAGCCTGTCAATCACCACTGGCTGAACAACAAGGTCACGGAGTGGGGCTCCATAAAAGCCCTGCAAATGTGGGCAGACATGCCGCCCTTGGCCGGGACCTATAATGGAACAACTGCCCGCCAAATCGCAGACCGACTTCATGTACCGGAAGCTGGCAAGAAATCTCCTGCCCCGAGAGCTGCTGGTGCGTCGGCGGCTCTAACGACATCTGCCCCTTCCACGGCTGGTGTCGGACCGTCCAGTGCATTGAACAGTTCCGTGTTATCTTCGACCTCTTCCGCGTTTTGGAGTCCTGGCATGCCATCCCCTCTCACGTTTTGGGGAACTCTCGGAATCCCCGAACCTGTGCGCAGGCCCCCCGAAGAACCGCCTTCAAAAAATGCCAACTACCCGGAGTCACCTACTTCTGCGCAAGGTCAGCTTGCGATTCTCTATTGGCTCTCATCAGCTCACAATATCGGAAGAAACCAAGGCCTCCGAAACTCTTACTAACACGCCTCAGGCAGCTTCCCGTATGCATTATTCTGTAATCTTTAAACCCACACTCTAACGACGTCTGCAGCCGATAACCACAGGGAGCCCCCATCGTCTGACATCATCCCAGTGCGGTGACGGTACTGGGCGACCCTCGGAATCATCCTGGGGTGGATGGCTCTCCCAATCCTCTATCCCCTTTCTTCGCAGGTCGCCGTGTCGTTGCGCAAGTATATTCCCTCTATTTAACGCTTTCATACATACATAGCATGCACATTCGTTCTTTGTTTTCCTTTCCTTTTTCTAGTTGGATACACGTGGGGCATCTTGCTTGTTAGTGTTGCTTTAATGCATCCATTTGGCTCGCATCACGTTCGATGGAGCACTGGATCTTGGCCCGTTGCCGCCAGCTGCCAGATAGGCTAGTCAAGCACGGTCAAGGCTCATCGAGTTGACGGAACGGGAATTGCCGAGATCGGTCTTTTGGGCCCAGACCTCAAATTGCAGCTCCGCGATTGCCATCGACCCAAGTTTGCGTGGTGAAGTTCGCACACCTCGCTTACTTTCTTCGTGCTGGCGATGCTTTCCGCGCCCCCGCTAGATGGTCTGCCCGCGCCAAAGTCCAGCAAACAATCTTCTATCCTGCGACTGCTCAATCCCGATGCGAACACCAGTGTATTCTCGCGTCTAAAACAACCCGTAGACGCAAACCAAGCACAGGATGTACATCAGGGACCACATATGTACCACGGGCAACTTATAGATGACCCAACCCCATACAATCTTGGAGCAGCAGATTGGAATTCGTCCGATGCGATATCCGGGCAGATTGTCGCCGGCCCATCCCGCCAATATGAACAGTTTCCGAGCGTCAATTCTCCCAATGGATACTGTCCATCGCAGGCCGGCCGCACGACCTCGGTGGACAATTCTACATTTCCAAACCACACTTGGCATTCAGACATGGCGAACGTGCCGTACGAGACTCCGGTCCTGTCCTCCATGTACTCTGCTGAGCGCACATGTGCGTCTGCCACACCGTTGTCATGCTCCCAACCCATTGACTACCCCCCATTTCAGCCTTATCAGGTGACTATCCATCCCGTTAGTTCAAACGCTCACGTTGTAGTTCTGCCTCACGTACTCTTTCAGACGAATACCAGCAGCCCCCGACGTACCAGCCGCGCACTTCTCCTGACTTGAACGCTTCTGGTATACCACCTTAATTCTCTCACGCATACAAGGTCTCAAAGCACATTTTAGCGTGGCAAACGACTGAACGCGCGTCTGTTCGACTTGTAGCCCGAGGAGCCGTCACTGGTTCATCTCTGACCAACCCCGACATCTATGCTCATTATTTTGAAGCCGCGCAACAAATGTGCGACCACGAAGACGAGCTTTCCCACACGTTCCCGCGGCGTTCAGAGGATCGAACACGAGCACCCCAAGCGTTTCAGAAACGGGGTGCTTCCGACGCCGAGGATACAGAGGAACCTCCGAAATCCAAGCGAAAACTGAGTACAAAGCCCGCAGAGCGGAAGGTGGCGCCTGCTGGTTCGTTGCATAGTCGCCTCGCCTTTCATGATCTGATCGAAGCTCTGAAAGCTGCCATCAAACGTGGATATACAGCTAAAAAGCGCAGTGAAGCAGCCCAAATAGCCGCGCAGAACGGTAAGAACTTTCTGATCGTGTCTTAAAAACAGAACATCTCACGGTGGTGCATAGAATTCACGCCGAATGTCATGTATGCTCTGGCACCTAAAGCGACGAACAAGGAAAAAGACGACAGTACGGCGATCCATTTTCTTCTCGACAAATTTAGATAATGTTATTTTAGCCCCGTACCAGGTTGTTGCCGTTGCCATCTCTGCCGATACCAATCTGCGCAGGGAAGTGCAGACATCCCGTTGCATGTCCAACCGGTACAAAAATGAAGAATTCCCCCGTTGCGTGTCCTGTACACGCCGATGGGCTGGGGACACATGTCGCTTCCAAGGTATCCGATCCTTTTTAAGGGAGAGCGAGGGAAATATCGTAGGATTCTGCTTCTCTGAGCATCACGACCGGGATGTGCCTGCGATGACTTTTCCGAACGCGTGGAATGTGCCGCTGGAGAAGAGTCATATTCGCGAAACCAAGGTTAGCATGTATCCAAACAAACCTGCGCTCCTTCAAACAAGATATACAGAGAACTGTTGCCTCAGCGTTGTTACCTACCCTTCGTGAAGAGCTCAAGCACATCAGTCTGCCTGAAGTCATCTACAGGCCCAGAGAGAGCGAAGTCCGTGCCACATGCGGTAAATCTAACCTTCCTTGTCTGTTTTCAATCTTATTGAATGCGGTGAACAGACACATGCAATACATCCATCTTTTCATCTAGTTGGATGTGTCGTACTTGTGGACGTGAAGCATGCTCTGAATGTTTTCTGCAAATCCGAAGCCTCACCATTGAACCTGATGGGGCCTCACAGGCCAAGCTAGACGAGCTGCAGGAGCTCAGAGATAAACATTCTCATGGGAACCCTTTCTTCTTGAGTTGTTTGAGAAGGACCGATCACGGCGCGAAACACTTTTCACCCATGTCGAGATTTAGCAA
Source organism: Mycena sp. CBHHK59/15 (assembly GCA_029204085.1). NCBI lineage: Eukaryota > Fungi > Basidiomycota > Agaricomycetes > Agaricales > Mycenaceae > Mycena > Mycena sp. CBHHK59/15. The sequence goes on along the minus strand of JARGXW010000017.1, from coordinate 81,632 downwards.
GTCCGAACTAACAGACGCCATCGAAAGTATGGAACAACTCCTACGAGACGAGGGCATTTCTATCTCTCTGCCAACGGTCGCACCTGGGTCTCTGCCACCTGACTCGGTGCGTTCCGATTCCGACAGAGCCTCCATGTCGTTCCATGGCAGTGCCGCCCATAAGCCTCCTGACCCGCCTTCTCCCCTTCTTTCAAACGCTTCGGATGTCACACTGGTATCCAACGGGGACCTACCAAATGTCTCCGACCACCCACCCAGCCCCGATACCTCTGGATCCAGCGCAGAAATACCCTGTCATGAGATCCGCCGATTTAGGGACTCGGAACTTACAGAAGAGGTCTTTCGCTCCCTGTGGGCCCAAGGCGATCCGCTGCTTGTTACGGATGTTGCGCGCAAGTTCAAGATCAAGTGGTCGCCGGAGTACTTTATGGAGAAATACGGAACTCAGACCTGTCTGATCATCGAGTGCCAAACAGACGCGAACAAGCGTATCTCAGTTGCGGAGTTTTTCGGTACTTTCGGCCAGTACGACGGCCGACAGCAGTGTTGGAAGCTCAAGGTCGGTGGTCGCGATACTTGGTATCTCACACCTGACTTATCGTTACCATCTAAGGACTGGCCTCCTTCCACCGATTTCAAAACAGCGTTCCCGGAGCTATACGAGGATTTTAGTCAAGCGGTGCCGGTTCCGAATTATGTCCGGAGAGACGGAGCGTTGAATATCGCTTCGCATTTCCCATTCAATACTGTTGCTCCTGATCTCGGTGAGTGGGACGAAATCCTGTTCACGTGCACCCTTTGATGCATTTTGTTTTGCCCAGGACCGAAGATGTACAATGCCAACGCCAACCAAGAGACCTCGGGCAACAAAGGGTCCACACGGTTACATATGGATATGGCTGATGCGCTCAACATCATGATCTACGCTGCTCCCGACCCTGACGGCCAGGAAGGATGTGCGGCCTGGGATCTTTTCCGGGCTCAAGACAGCGACAAAATCAGGAAGTTTTTGCGGGAGAAGTTCAAGAGCAAGATCAAAACGCAAGATCCTATCCACAGCCAGCAAGTCTATCTAGACGACGATCTGCGGCGCCAACTGTGGCAAGAATATGGAGTTTTGAGCTATCGCCTTTATCAGAGGCCCGGGGAAGCTGTATTTATCCCCGCAGGATGTGCTCATCAGGTCGGCGATTTATCTTTGCCTTGTCTCCTGCGCTAAAATATTTTTCTCTCGTTAGGTCCGCAACTTGAGCGACTGCATCAAAGCTGCCATCGACTTTGTTTCTCCGGAGAATATTCAACGGTGCGAGAAGCTGACGCAAGAATTCAGGGAGCAGAATCAGTTGAAAGCATGGAAGGAGGATGTACTGCAACTGCGAACCATGATGTGGTTTGCGTGGCTGTCTTGTTGTCGACAAGAGAAGCTTAGGCGGTGACCAAGCTCCTAATACAAGTTAGCACTCCAACATAATGTCGTTATAATTAGCTGTACCCATACTGTATACACTGTAACCTTACCATCTCAAAGTTACCCATATGCAATGCCTCCGTTCCTCCCATATGCTCAGAAAATTCGAGAAAAACCTTAATTTGCCATCAACGTTGTTTGGCTACAGTCTCCGCTCGACACATGGCTTCAGCACTGCACTTACACCTTGACCTGTATCACCATGGCGCTAAATTGGACAATGCTGACCCCAATCGCTCTCCAGTCCCGCTTCCTAATGAAAGTACGATCACCACGATCGACAGCGGCGTCGAAATGGTCTTGCGGGTCCCAGATGCTCCGCCAAGTCAGAGCGCATCTGCCGGCGGTTCTGGGGGCTCCAAGACACTCAAAGCGATGGGAAGGATCTCTGTTACTGACCAGCGGGTGGGTCTATCATTGTCTATCCTCCCGTCATAATGGAGCCTAAAGTGCGCTCGCCGCATGATAGTTCATATTCACGAGCGCGTCTGATCCTCGTTCGAGTCGCTTTCCGGTGAGATTTGCGCAACTTGCCGTGGCGTTTGTCGCTGTCGATTGACGTTCCAAACTTTCAGTCCCCCTTCCCTCCATCATGTCCACCAAGTTTGAGCAGCCGACGTTTGGATCCAATTACCTCACTTTTGATATCCGGCCGTCACCCGAGGGCGGCCTGACCTCCGGCACGACTGCTGAGGTTCGCTTCAAAGATCAAGCAATGTTCGAATTCGTAGCGGTACTCGAGAAGACTCGCGAACGAGCCATCTACATGAAGCGTCAGACTGCGGCGGAGATCAATGACGAAGGGCTTCGTGCGTTTTCTGACCAGACATTGCCCCGGTCCATGTCTCTGAACGTTCTCTTGTGCAGCGGTCTATACGCAACCCGGAGAGGGCAGCTCCACCTCGTCGTCTGGGGTCAATAGTGTCCCAATCGACAATCCTCCAGGTTATGATGTATAAGAGATATCTGTATTTCTAGCGTGCGCCTATATGGGACAATTAGTGTATATTTATCGCAGAGAGCTTTATAGAGGATGTTGTGAAATAAAAATTAGTGTGATTGATAAGAACTGCACCCGCGGCTGTTCCGTGACCACCGAAATGCATCGTCCATCCAACTGTTTGGCTCCACCTCAACGCACCGTTCTCACACACACGTCGTGGATGAACGAGAGATTCAGCATTGACGCAAAATCCCCCGGACCGACTCTACAAGGGCGACTACATGCCTGGAATGCCGAGTTCAATGCAGAAGTGGACGGAGAGACTGGACGACAGAGACCGCAAGTGAGCAAAAGTTTCAAGAATGGGCTGGGAGAGCGTGTAAGCGGTGGCCAGCAGCGATACGAACGTACGTGATTGTGGAAGATTGGGGAGAACGCCTTGCTCAGCGAGCGTGCTGGCGGGGTCGCCAGCCACCTTGCACACATAGGACGCGACGGGACGCGTTGAGCGTCCATTCGCAGTTCCGGTGGGTCATGATAGGCCTTGTTTATACATGAAAATGTCCAACGACGTGTTAGCCAGCGAGTTCTTGTGCATGCAGAACTTTGGGCGGAACAGGCGATCTGGCGTGGCAGGCGTGCCGTCTATAATTTATTCCGTGTAGCTGCTACAAACTCGACTTGAAAGGGTTACAAAATGTGATACAGCCATATGCATTTGGAAGCAGGCAGAGAAGGATTCCGTCAAAGCAGGGTAGGGTCTCTTCGTTCTTCAGTCTTTGTTCTTCGTTCTTCACTCTTCGCGATTCTTTCTTCACTTTTCGCTTTTCATTCTTCGCTCTAGTTATTCGTTCTTCGTTCTTCATTCTAGTCCTTCGTCCGTCGGAGTTGCGCGTCCCGCCTCTAGCCTCTATCGTGATGTTGCTGTCCGCATTCAATCTCGTACGTCCGGCAAGGGGCACAGCTCGCGGACCGACGCGACGGAGCGCGAGCGCTTGAGATGCCACCCCAACCCGTGCTTCACGGGCGGGTGGTACGGGTCCTGCAAGACGACATCACCCGTGAGTCGCCGACGCGATGACGAGGGCGCGCGCGCACGACCACCTACCGGCCGGTGCTGCTCCAGCGCGCGTAGATGCTCCTGCACGTCGCGGCCGACCTCGCCGTATACCTCCTGCACCCGCCAGGTCAGCCGGCCAACACACCGCGCGGACCACACGCACCATCTGCCACACGGCCAGGTCGCGCGTGCGCATCTCGTCCGCATATGCCCACGCGCGCTCCTTCGCGCGCGCCTTGAACGCGCGCCCGCGGCGGTGCCGGCGCCGCTCGTCCTCGCGGTCGAGGTAGCGGTGCCAGCTCTTCCACTGGTAATACTCCTCGTCCTCGAAAATCGGGTGCACCGTGCCCTGGTGGATCGCCGCCCACGACTCGCGGCTCTAGGGAGCGCGTCGGGGGCAGTCAATTCGCTGCGGGGCGCGGGGCACGCGGACGCACCTTGGAGTGCTCCCCGGCGGAGAACGAGTGCGGGTCGGACGCACGGCGCTCGCGCGTGCTCAGCTCGAGCATGTACTCGAGCCCGTACCACTCGTCCCCGTCGTCCCCCGCGGCGACATCCAGGCCCGCGTCTCCGAGCGGCGCGTCCGCGGGCCCCGCGAGGTCCTCGAGGAGCGCGTTGTAGCACTACGTAGCCAGCACGCGTGATTATAAGTGAACCCCGCACTCGAGCGCGGAGCGACGTACGATCGGGCGCGCGGGCTTCTTGCCCTCCTTGATCTCCAGCGAGTGCGGGCGCGCATACGCGCCGGGGTCCGGTCCGTCGACGAGCATATAGTCGTCATCCTGTTCGGTGCGCGGGTAGTCGTACGCGTATCCATCGGCGGGCGAGAGCAGCACGAGGGAGTCGGGCGTGAGCGGCGGCGTGTCATCGAACACGGACGAGCCGTACGACGGGAGCGCCTCGTCGGGCGCGTCGACGTCGAAGTACGCGGATGCGGACGATTCGCGGCGCGGCTGCGGCGTGCGGTCGTCCAGGGCCAGGGCTGGGAGATGCGGCTTGGGCGATGGCGGGGGCGGGGGCTTGCGCGTGGCGGCGAGGCTGGTGAAGATGCGCTTGACGTCGGGGAAGCGGCGCTGCGGCGAGGGCGGGCGGGTCGGCGTCGGCGTTGCGACCGTGTCTGGCACATGCACGGAGTCGTGCGTCACTCTCCAGGCGTACGAGTCGCAGGCGTTGATGCTGGGAAGAGCATTCTGAGCACAAGCATTGAGATGAGCATTCCGAGGGGCGAGCGAGCTTGACGACGAGTTGGAGTTGGCGGAACCAGAGGTGAACAAGGACCCGAGCGAGTTGGCGGAGAGGCTGAAGCTGCGGAGCTGGGCGAATATCGTGTTGGAGGCAGGCCGGGTGCCGTACGTAGCGTCGGGGCAGTCCCGGTGGGAACCGTTTGCGTTGTCCACGTCGTCGTTCATGTCTGGAGACAGGCACACGTGACCCCGAAGCAGGCGCTTAATTTTCGACGCGTCCACGGTCCAGCGAGATTTCCAGCTTTGTACGAGAAACTTAAACGCGGTTAACAGAATCCCACCGAGAAGAATACATTTGAAAAGAGATAAGATACATATACATGTACATTCTATCGTGCAGCCACTCTACCGCGCATCTAATAGATACTCGCGAGCAGCTCCACCACCTCATCCGGCTCACCCGCCGCGATCCTCGACAGGTCCTCGCGCGGGACCTTGTACTCGCTCAGGGTGCTCTTCAGCCCCAGCTTTTCCACCAGTCTGCACAATCAACTCCCGTCAGCGCACGACAAAACCGCGAATCCAGACAACCACGACGCACCCGGAAATGAGCGCCGACAGGCGCAGGATGTCGCCCTCGACGGAGCCTGTGCTCGGCTCGCGGAGGTAGAACAGCGCGTTGGCGAGGCACTCCTTGTCCTCGGGCGACGCGGTGCGCGCTTTGAGCGCGACGACGGGCGCGAGCGTCAGGCACGACGTGATCCCGTGCGGGATGCCGTACGTCGCGCCGAGGCGGTGGCCGAGGCGGTGCGAGAGCCCGAGGGCGCTGAGAGGGGGCATACGTCAGTGCGGGGACTCGGGGGAAGAAAGAAGGAAGCGCGACGGACCCGTATTTCTCGCGCCGCATGGGCCAGAGGCTCATCCACGCGGCGATGAGCAGCTTCTGGCGCGCGGCGACGTCGGTGGGGTCCGCGAGGCACGCGGGGAGGTACGTGAAGAGGTCGGCGAGGGCAGCGTAGCACATGGCCTTCATCGGGGGCACGACGAGCGGGCGGTAGAGGCTCTCGACTGCGTGGTCGACGGCGCGGATGCCCGTGGAGAGCCTGCGGGATGGTGGGAAAAAAGCCCGCCGGATGGGGGGGTTGAGTTGACTCGCACGTACCATAGGCGGCTGGGCGTCGGGAGCGTGAGCTCGGCATCGAGAATGACTACGGTCGGCACGAGCTGCTGCGAGGCCACGGCGACCTTGACGCCCGCCTCGTCGGTGTAGCCCGCGCCGACCTGGTGATGTCAGGACGAAGCTCCCTTTTCAATATATACACACGCGCGCACCGAATACTCGGCCGCGCTGAGCGTCGTGGGGATGGCGATCTGGAACGGCGGCAATGGCGCGCCAGTCTGCTCCTGGATGCGGTACCGGACGGCCTTTGCTGCGTCGATGGGCGAGCCGCCACCGAGGGCGACGATAAAGTCGGCGCCGGTGTCCTTGAAGACCTTGATGCAGGCGTTGACGCCCGCCACGGGCGAGTGCTCGCCGATGTCGGTGAACACGCCCGCGTACGCGCCGTGCTTTTCGAGGATGTGCTTGACCTTGGTGACCACGTCGGTCTGCAGGCTTATGAGAATCGGGGCGTTGGCAGAGGCTCAGGACGCGACCTTTGAGAACAAGCTGCGGCCGGTGACGATGAGGCCTTTCTTCACTCCGAGGGCGTCGATAGATTCGGGGAGGGCGGTGGCGAGGCAGCCGATGCCATAGTGGATTGTCTTGAGGGACTCTGTGTAGGTGTAAGCACCAGACATGTTGGGAGAGAAGAGGTGTACGAGCGTGTCTAAAGGTTTTGCCCGTTGTGCGGCGGCCGTTCAACGGATAGAGCAGCTTACCAGAGCTTACTAATGATCGTCTAAAGGTTTTGCCCATTTGGACGGACATGTGAGCAGGCCTAAATTAAAGTGGCCGACGGAAGTGAATTGTTGTCTTGGCGTCTCTTGTCGTTGCGTCAGGCCCCCGGAAACTACCGCCCGATAGAGCAAAACTAGGCTTAAAATGACCCTACAGAGTAAAACAATTTAAACGACTGGGGAACCTATTAGTCCGGCTTGCCTGTACAGCTAAATGGTGGTGGATTTTCGAAACCCAGATACCAAATGAAATGAAGAGTTACCGCAAGATAATCAAGAAATCTTGCCGCAGCGCGAAGAAAAAATTGAATGAGATAATACCCTTGAGATATCATGATGCTGAGTCAGTCCAGTTTTCAACAAGTACTTAGAAGAACATTAAATGTTCAAAAGTTTCCAAAACAAAGGTGCCATTTCCGCTGGGTTGCTGCTGGGCAGTTTTAAAATTCACTGTCATGGCACGTCAGAGGAAGCAAAGATTCTCTCTTGCACAGCTTCAATTCTGCCCACAATAAAGTTTTGCGTGAGCAACGAAAGTTATCAGTAGGGGTTTCCAAATTTAGGGAAATTATCAGTCGGCGGATTGGTGGGCAGAAAAATTTAAATGGACAGGAAGATACTGAACACACTAAGTATTTCAATCCCCATGTACGACTCAGAGGCAATCGGTGAATTCAAGACTGGGAATGAGAGTATGGAGTAGGACCCCAGACAGTGGAACGGGAACTCTTGAACGGACTTTATGAATTGTTGTGCCGATCAGTCTTGGCATTTCGGTGTTGCGTCAGTGACCTTCACTAGTACTGCCCTCGATGGCGAGCTCAGCCAACGCCTGGATGCCCGCCCACGGCCGCCACGAGGTCCAGATTGGCCCCTCCCTCAACAAGGCCCTCAAGTCCCGCAAAGGCGGCCCCCCGCCCCAGGTCAAGCGCACCGGCCCACCCGAGAAGGATTTCTATTCCTTTCGCTGTCCGTCCCGCTCGTTCCACCCCCCGCAGTGTTCTCATCGCCCCCAGATAACTTCAAGCCACCCTCCGTCGACCCCACCAAGCCCGGCACCATCGAGGTGTCCCGCAGCAAGGATGCCACGAATGTCATCGTTGAGCATCCCAGCTCGCAGGTCCGTGGCGCACCCCGCTGCGTGTTTCTTGTGCTCACAACCGTTCCAGCCAGGCGAGGGCCACGTATTTATTGGCAACGAAACTACCGCGAAAGAGCTGGATTGCGTCCTTATTTATGACGAAGAGACCGGGGTGAGCGGAACCTCCTCGCTTACCGCCCACAACTCATCGTGCCCTGGCAGTCCTACAAACTAGAGAAACTAGAGTCCTACATTGTCCTGAGCTACGATCGCAAGACCACAGCATGTACGTCCCCGCGTCCCGCGCCAACGAGACAGTACTAATTCTGGAACAATTAAGCATTACCGGCTTCTGCCCCGAACAAAGACACCGCGGAGCTCGAGGCGCAGCTCTCCGCAGAGGATGCCGAGGGTGAGCCCGAGGACGACGAGATGCCCAACTTCGCGCCGCCCCAGCGCGAGGAGGAGGAGGAGGAGGAAGAGGATGGCGAGCTCGAGGAGATCTCCATCCGCGCCCCGTTGCCCCCGCCGCCGGTGCCCAAACCCCCGCGCGCGTTGAAAGCCCCGCCGCCGTCCCGACCGCCCCCGGAGGCCGCGCCCGCACCCCGCGCGAAGCCGCCGGCCAAGAGCAGGAAGCCCGCCGCGCCGCCGCCGCCGCCGCCGCCGCGGCACGTCGACGCCGACTCGGAGGACCTCGAGTTCGGCCGCCCCGCGACGAAGCGCACGGTCCACTCGCCCCCACCCGCACCCGCGGCGGTGCTGTCGTTCCCCGGCCCGTCCGCGTCGTACGTCGCCCCGCCCGCGCCCGCCTCGCCCGCCGCCGCCGCCCAGTCCGACTCGGAGGACGACGACTGGGACGAGGTGCCGCTCGCGGGCACGCAGGCGATCGACCTCGACTTTGAGATGACGCTCGAGGCGGAGCTGGAGGCGGAGATGGCGGCGGACCTGGCGGACTCAGACGACGACGGCGACGGCGACGTGGACGCGGACGCAGACGAGGACTTCCTCGCGGCGGCGCTGCCGCCCGACTCTGCGGCGAGCGCGGCGCCGACGCGGCCGCTGTCGCTGCGGCAGCTTGCTGGCGGGGGCGACAGCCAGGACGAGGACGAGTACTCGTCGAGCGACGAGAGCGACGACGACTAGCGCGGGCGGGCAGGTACACGCGGGTGCCTTCCTTCTCCCTCGCCGCACCCCTCCGATACATAACGGCCATGCAACCGGGGGCATTTGCGCTACGTATGCGTACACTTCCTCTCGTTCTGCCAACATACGATTTATTAATATCTCTGCACATTCCCTGGAACTATTTTTATGTTCAATCCAAGCGCCACGTTAAATGGCCTATACGACCATCAGTCATCCGTGCATCCATGTTGTATAGCTCATTGTAGCTATCGCAATGTAACTGATCATGTCGCTTCACACACACCCCGCGAGCCGTGAGCGATCATGAATGATGGTTTCGGGGAGCATGTTGTTCCACTCGGATACTGTAATCGGAATATCGTTGGAAGTTCCTGACTGATCGCAAATCAATCCCACATGTCGGGTTTATCCAGGCCCCCGGAAACTACCATGTAACCCTGTCCGGGATAGAGTAAAACTGTAGCCCAAAATGACCCCCAACCTCGTCCGTGATATAGAGTAAAAGAGCCTGGAAACCGGGGAACCTTGTCCGCCATAGAGTAAATTGTGTGGAGCGCGGAACTTTTTTTGGTGTGTATGTGCCTGGAGCCATGGAATGGTGTAGATTTGGTACGAAAATCTGTGTTGAACGCCACTGATCAGAGATTTGAATAGATTTAACACGCCAGAACAGACCAATTCCCAGTCAATCAGCCCAAAAATTTGAGGTGGGAGAAAAATCCCAATTTTACCTCCTTAAAACCTTGTCCGAGATAGAGTAAAAGATGGTCCAGAAGGCCAAATTTCATAAGGTAAAACTGCCCAGATTTTGGGCTCAACCCGGACAAGGTTACATGGTAGTTTCCGGGGGCCTGTTTATCCCAACACCACAAATCCAGGCGACCGAACGTGCTCGATTTTTCACTGAAAAATACAACAGAAGAAAAAAGAACATATGTAACCCTTCGCCCGTAAAAAAAACGCCAGTGCACACTCGCGAAGGGAAAAGATATTAACACAGCATGCGCTGCAGGATAGTCTGCTATCGTGGAGAAAAGTGCGGTATCTGAATGCATCTATCACTCAAAATAATTCATGATGAAAATGAAACGCTGGCTGGTATCGTGCTGTCCGTTCGGTTCTGTCTGTCCATACACCAAATAGTAACCCCTGTACACCTACTGAGTCCGTGGCTGCCCGTGCGCGGGTGGGGGCCGCTTATGAGCTGCTTGAGCTGGCCGACGCCGCGGACGCGCTGGCCGATGCGCTCGCGGAGCCACTCGCGGCCGGCCTGGGCACCGACGAGAAGCCGATGACGTTGGTCATTCCGTCGGGCGACGGGCCGGTGAAGTCGTCGGGCCCGCTCGGGAGTGCGGGCGCCGCCGCGCCGTTGGACGAGCTGCTGGATGAGTCGCTCGACCCCGACGAGCTGCTGGACGAGTCGCTCGACCCCGACGAGCCGCTTGAGCTGGACGAGTCGGTGGCCGAGCTGGAGGAGGCGCTCGAGGTCGCAGTCGCACCGCTGGCGATGATCGAGGACGCCTCGTCGGGGGTGATGATCGAGGTCTCGCTGCTCGACGCCGCGCCGTTGGTGCCCGATGTGCGGACGAGCTGGCCGAGCATCTCCGGCGAGCTGTCGACGAACAGGATCGCGGGGCCCGCGATCTGCTGGGTGGTCGCACGATCAATGACGTTGTTGACAAGGGGCTGCTCGTCGCTGGTAATCCAGAGGGCAACGGGGCCGTTGATGCCGGGGGGCACAACGCAGGAGGACAGAGGCAGAGAGATGGAGAAGGGGGCACCGCCGACCATCATCTGGCAGAAGAGGTTCTACAGCAAAGACGTCAACCGTGTTTGTGGTGCGTTCAAGACCGGACTCACGTCCGTGCTAGAGATGTTCTTAGCAGACACAGCCAGCAGCGTTCCGGAGCTGACAGCGCCGGTGTTGGTAACCGTGAGCGTGTTGGTGGCTGCGACATAGTAAGTATCGAGATCTCAAAGTACACCAACAATGCAACTCACGAGTGATACCAGTGTCACAGGGACCAGTGACGAAGCCACCAGCAATAGACAGAACTTCCTGAGGCGTGAGAGGAATGTCGAACGAGGACGGGATCGCAGACCCAGTCCCGGACAGGATGTTCAAGACAGTCTGGTGACGGGCCTCGACGGTCAAGATGGACGCAGCAGCGTCCAGGAATACAGGGTCGTCGATCAACGTAGCTCCGCCAAGATACGCCGCCACACCAACATACTCAACAACACGCGCAGTCGCGGCCATGGTGGGAACGTCGGTCAGCGCAGAAGTGAAGTCGAAGCTGCACTTGAGGGGAGTCGCACCGTTGTCAACCAGTGCTTGCTGTAACATGGAACCGGATAATCAGCGTGCTGCTAAAAAGCCGACCGAAATCGTACGTGCCTGGATGACGGTTGTGTGGGTCGATTCGTCCGACTGGATCGTGGTGAGCGTCTGGGTCGCGATCATGCTCGAAGAGAATCCGGCATTTGTGAAGTCAGAATCCGTGAACTTTGCGATTCCCTGAGCGTAGAACTCAGTCTCGAGTTGCTCCAGAACGTTGGCGAACTCTTTGGCCGACATGAGGGAGTATGTTGGCAGGATAGCAAACTGTCAACTCACGAAAAACGAGCGCATCGTTGGCGGATGCTGCGCGCTGGCGGATGGGGGCGGCAGATACCAGAAGGGGGGCGGCCAGGGCGGCGAGGATAGATGGGGAGGAATAACGCATTTTTCAAGAAGAGCTACCGGAGTTAGAGCCTGCTTTAAGGAACGTGTGAAGATATCGCAAGCGATGACCAAGAGGTGCAACCGGGCAGCCAAGAACGCCTGCAAAAGAGGTGAGCGACGAGCGGGAGCGGGACGGCGGACGTACGAGGGCACGGGCGAAAAAGGGAAAAGGGAAGGGGAAACGAAGGGGTGAAGGGGCGGCTGATGGCGACGACAGGTTTTGTAGTGACACATGGAGGATCCGCTGTACTGGGTTGATTGGTTGTGATTGGCTTCGGCGACCCCGGAATCATCAAATTGCAGAGTTCCTATGGTGACAAGTCAGGCCAGTGATTGGCTGCACAGAAAATTAATATTGCTCCTATTTTATATCGCCAATAATCTGACATTCTTACGTCCCCTTCTCCCCATCCCCTTCGTTAAACTCGCCTTATCCCCAGTCTAGTCCGCCCGACGACGATTCCACATTGGTCCTGCGCAGAAAATGATACAGGATGGCCATCAATGATCACATAGTGGCACTCAGCCACGCCGACCGATGCGGTATTTGGGCTGTCCCGATGCCCCGAAACCCTCAAAAGGCACCGATAGTTGCATAGCAAAAATACCAGTCTCCAACATCCTGGCGTCTCTGACGCAAGTCGTTTTGTGAAACCCATTCTTTAAAACGAAGAGCCGGATATCTAGACGTCACTGTTCCGTTGCCGCAGATCCGTTGGTCCTCTAGTGATGCAGAGCCACCGTAGAATCACAGATGCAGCGATGTACCAAAAGCACCAAGTCTTTGCTGTCCCACATCAGATCGCAGGAAAGAAATCCGAGAGAGGCATAGGCGATGTCAAATACGATAACAAGGCTTTCCCAGATTACTGGAATGGAGAAGAGCGCCTGCAGGTGTGTTCGCCTTCCCGCTCAGCGCCCTTCGAAGTTCTTGCAACGGAAAACCGTGACGGAGTGTAGTATTCGCGCAGGTAACCGAGCCAATATCAGAAGAGCATCAAATCGGCACCCTCGGCGATACCGTACTATGGATACGCATACAGTGTTCCGAACTTTATGCCCTCCGCCAATAGTCTCCGTCGGTTGGCAGGCCTGGATCCAAAAAGACCTCGAGACAGTACGTACTTGTAGTGGAACTTGGAAAGATGGTAGATCAAAATGAGTCACCATCAGTAATATAACATTTTACTTGTGACTTTTTAGACTTTTTTCGCTTGTGAGAAAAAAATAAGAGTGCAGAAATGATAACTAGATGCCAATGCACCCACTGAAAAAAAAAAATAGGTGAACTTGTTGGCAAGAGGACATAGCTTGTGGGCTTGTGGCTTGTGGGACTTTTGATGCCCGTACGAGCTCGTACAAGCGCCGGCAAGTAAAATGTTAAAAGCCCGATGACCTTGATCGCGCCATTTAGCGATATAAGAGGAAGCTGAATCGAAGGAGAGTGCTTTTGGACCGAAGAGGGGGTGGGACGAAAACATAACACGCCCGGTGAAATGGCAGTATGCAATTAACCGGTTTACATTCTTTGAGAATTTGTTTTGACGCGAACGTGGCAGCTTACAAAAGAAAGAAAAGCACTGGGGGCAATTGAATCCATATAAGTTCGCAAGGAGTATTGGAAGAGGAGGAGCTTTGTTCAAGTTGACATACATTGACCGACGCCTTCAGCTGATCGAGGCACGTGAGCAAGAAATTTCTTCTCAAAAATTGAAGAGTCCTGAGCCCGCCACAGGCAGGCCTTCGCTCTCCCATTCCCCGGTTTCTCCCACCCACTCATCCCCAAAATGCTCGTTCTATACGAGACCGCTATGGGCTATTGTCTGTTCAAGGTCGGCGACGCCTCCAAGCTTGAGAGCGACGACCTGTGGAAAGAGTTCGAGAGCCCCGAAAAGGCCAGCAAATTGTACGCTTAGGCAGCCGTATCATAGTTTGACTGTGTACTGAATTTCCCCTTGTTAGACTTAAACTCAAGGCGATACATCGGTTCCATTCCACTGCAACCGCAGTGGAGGACATCACTGCCCTGCAGAAGGGAAAGCTCGGCAAGGGACTGAAAGACTTCCTCACCGAGGAAATCGTCGACAAGGGCAAGAGCAAGGAGTCACTCCTCGTCATTGACCCGCATCTGTGTATGTCTATCCACTTTTCTCTCACTCCCCCTTCCTTCTCACTGAACATCCTATTCCAGCACATTCAATCGCCAAAAAACTGAGCATCAATGTGAGCGCGCTGGAGGGTAAAAACGAGGACCTGTGGCGTGGTATACGGTCCCAACTGACCGCCCTGCTGAATGGTGTGGATCCTAAGGATCTCGCTACCATGAGCTTGGGTCTCAGCCATTCGCTTTCTCGGTAAGTGATACTTTCCAGGAAGAAAACATGTCAACTGACAACGCTTCCCAGATTTAAGCTCAAGTTTTCGCCTGACAAGGTTGATACTATGGTCGTGCAAGCTATTGCCTTGCTCGACGACCTTGACAAAGAAATCAACATCTACGCCATGCGTGTCAAGGTGTGTTCAGAAACGCATATGGGTGCAGACTCTTAAACTGACTGGACCAGGAATGGTACGGCTGGCATTTCCCGGAGATGGCCAAAATTATTGTGGACAACATCGCGTACGCGAAGGTCATCCAGCTAATGGGTAAGCTCACCCTTGCTTGCCTATTCCATACTCCCTGTCTGACGGACCCAAGGTTTCCGCACAAACGCCGCTTCGACGTCCTTCGAGGCTATCCTCCCTGAGGACCTTGAAGCGGTCCTGAAAGCTGCCGCCGAGATATCGATGGGCACGGAAATCTCAGATTCGGACATTGCCCACATCCACTCGTTATGCGACCAGGTGATCTCCATCTCGGCATACCGGACACAACTCGCGGAGTACCTCCGCAATCGCATGAGCGCCATTGCGCCTAATTTGACGGCACTTGTCGGTGAGCTCGTCGGCGCGCGGCTCATCAGCCACGCCGGGAGCTTGCTCAGCTTGGCCAAGCACCCAGCAAGTACGGTCCAGATTCTCGGAGCAGAGAAAGCCCTGTTCCGGGCCCTTAAAACGAAACATGACACGCCGAAATACGGTCTAATTTACCATGTCAATATGCTCGTCACTTCCCTGTTTCTAACGCTGACTGCGCCTTGTTGTAGGCTTCTCTCATCGGTCAAGCCCCACCAAAACTAAAGGGTAAAGTGGGTATACTCTATGCCAGTGGTCGTGAGCTACGCACTGATAAATATGCTCGCAGATGGCTCGAATGGTAGCCACAAAAGCCGCGCTGTCGATCCGTGTTGACGCGCTCACGGACTCGGATGGCAAATCCGAGCCCATGGCGCCGTCGATCGGGCTCGAGAACCGGGCCAAGCTTGAGTCGCGACTGCGCGCCCTCGAGCACCAGGGGGACCAATCTGGGGTTCGGCGGTTCGCCGACAGCGGCAGGAAGCAGGCCAAGTTCGAGATGGGTGGCGACACCAAAACGTACAACACCCAGGCGGATGCGGTGGATCTCGTGTCCACGCAGCGGGAGGATCCGATGGCGGTTGCCGTCAAGGTCGTGCAGGACGTGAAGGAGGAGAAGAAGCGGGCAAAGGAGGAGCGGAGAGCGAAGAAGCGGGTGGAGAAGGAGAAGGCAGAAGAAAAAGAGGTGGAGGCGGATATGTCCATGTCGATGGACGTCGACGGAGACGAGGACAAGAAGGCGAAGAAGGACAAAAAGCGAAAGCGGGGAGAGAGCGACGCCAACGGCGATGCATCGGAAGTCGTGACGAAAAAAGTTTGTTTTCCTATGTTTCTGGTTTATTCGAAGGCTAACAGTGGGTCAAGGACGACGAGACGGAAGAGGAGCGGAAGGCAAGGAAGAAGGCAAAGAAAGCAGAGAAAGCTGCGGCAGAGGCGAACGGGGATTCAGAATCTCCCAAGAAGAAAAAGAAGAGAAAGTCGGAGGCATGATATTATATCCCCCTGCTTTTTACTCTTTTTATCTACACTCGTATTATATTCTGCTGAGGGTTTGAAGCTGAGTTAATGAGGATGCCGTGATGGGGAACCGATAGAGGTTTGATAAATTTGATCGCGACGTTGGCGTGAGACGTCGTACGATGTTACCTGTGAATCTCTCTTTGCCATCATGTCCTGGCCTGTGGTTGTGGTAACTGGTGCAAACGCGTAAGTTGAACGCTTTTGCCAACGCTCCAGCTCATCTAGTGGTAGGGGTGTAGGGCTGGGCATCTGCCGACGTCTACTCTTCCAATTGTGCCTCTCAAACCCTCCGGATTCATGGCCCCAGTTTCAGACCTCTCCTAGGGATGGCGATGGTGCAGAAGAGCCTCCCCGTGGCGATGGGCTGACCCTCATAATGGCGTGTCGTAGCACACAGCGAGCAGAGGTCGCCCGTAAAGAGCTCTACAACGATTTGGACGCGCATATCGCTCAACTCCGGACACATTCCGACTATGATGGCCATGCCGACATGTTTCGTCGCAACTTGAAGATAGAAATCGCGTATCTGGATCTCGCGGTGTTGAGCACCGTGTTCAATTTTGCTGAGCGAATGTCAAACCAGTAAGTGTTTCCAATAGTTCACAAGCTCGCACTAATGTCGAAACAGGTACCCTTATATCTCTCATCTCATATTCAATGCTGGGGTTGCAAATTTTACTCGTATAGACTGGCCAGCTTGCCTGACACAGTTAGCAACAAATTTCCTGAGTGCGATCACCGCTCCGGAGTTCTATATCCAAAGCACTGGGGAAATCAGCGTCGATTGCCTCGGCTGGCTCTGGCAAAGCAACTTGTTTGGTCACTACGTTCTAGTGCGCGCGCATCCCTTTTGCCTCCGTCTAGCCATTAACGCTATCTACAGTTTCGAGCTCTGGAACCATTACTTAAAAATACAGCGTATCCGGCGGACGCGCGAGTTATTTGGTCGTCCTCATTGGAGGCATCGCCGAAGTTCTACGACAATGCGGATTGGCAGCTAACCAAGACCACACACTCGTACGAGAGCGTGAAATACCAGATCGACCTTGTGGCCACGACTCTGGATCGCCGCGCGCTGCAGGATTCCACATCTCCACGGCGGATACGTCATTTCGTCTCGCAGCCTGGTGTCTGTTCCACCAAGATAAGTACCAACCTTGTCGTTCAAGGGGGGTTCCTCGATACCCTCAAAATAATTGCGTTTTACATCGTACGTCGTTCAAACCAGATCCGCTGCGCGTCCCGTTCAACGCTTTGCTCGCAGGGGCGATTCTTTGGTTCGCCGCACCACACGATAATAACGTCCAACGCTGCAATAGCTGCCGTCCATCTTGTTCTTGTGTCCATCTCCTTCATCAACTTCTCTGCGAAAGCCGGCCTCAGCGGGTCGACTGCATCCCCAGCTGAGCCAGGTCCTGTGCGATTTGGGGCAGAAACGGATCGGTGGGGCAATCCACGGGTAGGGATTACGCCCGTCAAAGAGTGGAAGGAGAACGAGGCTCAAGGCGAGCTGCTGGTAGAACGGTGTGATGGTCTTTACAAGGATTTCTCAAAATCTAAGGGCGCGTAGTACAGGCTACAACAAAAAAACATCTTATATAAAAAGCCCAGAAATTACCTTTTAAGCTCACCACGCGTCGGCGCGGTTTGCTAACTTCTCTAACGACCAATCCGCATCACGATTAGATTCAACCACATGACATGTGAACCATGGAAGCGCCTGCCAACCCAGCGACCACTGATTTTACACTGTCATGAAAACTTTAGGTTCCGGCGTAATCCCACGCAAATGAATCGTGGAGATATACCAGCTACGCGGAGCCTCGCGTGAATGTTACGTGGTAGATACCACTTCCAATCCACCGCACTATCGACCAGCAGGCCTATCCCCTCTAAAATGAACTGCGCCCTTACAGCGCGATGTATCTGGTGCACTGCTGCGAGCTCCCTGTAAATAAGATTCCCTACTAATAATCCTCTCTGTCTCTGTGGCTTTACTCATACAATGACTTCAATACGCTGTCTCCAAGTTACGATTGGAGGCTGCTGCCTCGCTCTTGTGCAGGCTGCAATTACTGTCTACAGTCAAGAGCCTTTTGGGACCGCTGTCGGCACAGCCAACATCGTGGCTTACACTGGGGCAGCTGCGTACGACCCAACGGTCCTGATGCCTCCTCTGATTCCTTCTCCGCCTTCTTCCACCGCATTTTCTCAGCAGCTCAGCATTACTCCTCCCCCGGGTCTTTCTATCCCTCAGTCTGGTTATTTTTATGGATTCTCTATCGAGTTTTCCGTAATAAACCAAATCTGTGTGTAACCCTTGCTACCTCCATACGCAGAATTCTCAAAAAAAGAAACCCCATATGGAAACACAGTGGGAGTCAATGGGTAGGTCTCGCAGCAATTTTCCAGAAGAATAGTCTGTTGCAACGTTCACGTAGATCATTCTTACAGGTGCCGTTTCTAAACCTCATGTCCAACCTCCAAGCTAGGGGCGGCTCTGTGCGAATCAGAGTGGGTGGCAATACACAAGAGACCGCAACAATGGTTTCTAGTCTTCCGGACGGTAAGATGTTGGAAAAGGGTAGCCCAACAGATGATCCCGTACGCCGATTCCTTTCTTTCAGTTTTAATGTCGACGGAATCATGTCTTGTGCCGTCAGTCGCAGATGTGTACACCGCCGCTTCTTTACACACCCGAAGTTCTGTATATGCTCGCAAACATTTCTGCTCTCGTGAATATACAATGGTACCTGGGTACGTAATTATAAGATTATCGGCCAATACCTGAATACCTTCTCATGAAGATCCTCCGTAGGTATCCCGCTGAATGATACTGAGCGGCTTCGGCTACAAATTGCGGAAGTTGCAGAAGTGGTCCTCGGCGATAGACTACTCGGGTTTCAAGTAGGAAACGAACCTGACCAGTACGGAATGTACGCGCGTTCTCGTCGGTGAATCCCTCTTTGACCTCTCCTTACCTCCAGCCATAACCACCGTCCGATAACGTATAGTCCCTACGATTACTCGAACGATTTTGGGCTCGTGGACACCGCATTACGCGCGGACCCAAAAATATTGTCGGTGACCAGGAAACTAATCGGTCCTAGTATATCCGGCAACTGGAAGCCTGAGGACGTGTGGGATACAGGTTTTCTCAACACGTATGAGAACAGCTTGGCGGCGTTGGCAATGGAGAAGTACGCCAGCGCTTTTCCCACGGTTGAAATTGTTTTTTTGAACATTGTTCAGCTACCCGAATAACAATTGCGCCAAATTCTTGCATACCAACAACACAATAGTCGATCCACAGCGGATATTCCCCTCGTACTTGAACCATTCCTCCGGGAAGGAGATAGCCAAGAAATATCTCAATAGGTCTTTTTCATTAATCTACCTCGTCTCAAGATCATGACCACGACCTACAGCACGATGCTAGCACAATCATATGATTTACCATTTGTAATGTTCGAGACGAACACTGCTTCATGCGGTGGCTTTGCCGGAGTGAGCGATTCTTTTGGTAGCGCTCTATGGGCTCTAGATTACGGCCTGCAAATGGCATTCAGCAACTTCACAACTGCTTTACTGCATGTTGGCGGTCAATCGGTGTACTACAACGTACGCCTGCCTCTAATTGTTTGGAACCTCGCTGATAGACTTGATGGCTTCTGGCTCTAGCCCTTTACGCGTACGTATGATATCACTTGCTTGGGTATACAAATTTAAATACTGTGAATCCAGCCCCGCCAACCAATCAGTCAACCTACCATAGTTGGACAATCGGTCCTGTGTATTATTCGGCTTTGATAGGTGTGTGTACATAATTTTCGTACCACTCTCCAACTAATCTATGAGACTACACCTCACAAGTTGCTGAAGCATTTGGCAAATCCAACCAGTCCCGTATCATTGACTTGGCGATGAACAACAACAGCATATATACACCGGGCTATGCTATATATGATGCGGACCTCCTAGCGCGGTTGGCACTGTTCAATTTCATAACAGATCCCACAGGCGCAAGCGATTACACACTAACATTTTCCGTGGACGGGGGACACACCGGGCCGCGTTACAAAACGCCTTCGCAAGTGAAGGTCAAGTAAGCTTTACTCCCAATGAGCGGATTTATGGTCAACATGCCAGTGTTTCCCAGGTATCTTATTGCACCTTCAGTAAGCGAGAAGAACAACATCACTTGGGCAAACCAGGTAAAATTTCCCGTGAAGCAATGATGCCCGAAACATAATTCCACTTGTAGACGTTCGGTCCAAACTTCGCATCCGATGGTCGGCTGACTGGCATCCTCGACGTTAAAACGGTCCTATGCGATATGCCCTCGAAAACCTGCCAGATCCATCTGCCGGCACCAGGGTTTGCGTTGGTCTTTATCGATAATTCTACTGTGGACTCCAGTGAGAGTATGAGCGAAGTAACATGGCCGACAACCGCACAGACCCGGACCATCAATACGCTTGGTGTGGATCCAAGTATGCTGGCAACCTCAAACGGACACTGGGGGGTAGATAGCCGACTTGGAAGCACGAGTCCCCGAAGGAAGTGGTGGCTAGAGCCTGTGGGCGATGTCGCACACAGGAGAAAGGAGAGACACACAAATGGAGACATTGCTGGGCGAGATGTAAAAGGCAGGATGATAGTTTCGATGACTGCTTGTGTCGGACTGCTCTTTGGGGCTGCATTCATTGGTATCTAGGCCAGGAGCCGCCTTATGTTTGTTTGGTGACATGGAATTCAATGAACGGACGAGTTGCTCTGAGTCTGGTGTTTGTGGCCTATTCAACGCTACTGTGGTGCCTCAGGCTCCCGGGCCATTTTGGCCGAGAAGAATTACCTTTAGGGTGAGGCGTACCGCTAGGAATCAAGTACCTTTCGAGTGCTTGGCAGCTAAATGGCAAAGGATATATAAGTATGTGGTTGAATGGTATGTCGATCGGCGAAAGCCGTTAGCGGAAGTATGGGGGTAATACTGTAACATTATTATTGAGGATTTCACCATATTTACGCTGCTGTTTCTGCTCCGAAAAACACACACCTCGCAAAGTTTTCACCACCTGACCATCACAGAGCAGAATTCACCGGGTGCAGTTTTGAACAAAAAGCAACTGGTCATCCATTGGTCATTCAAAAAATTCACTGCTCAAGCACTGGCAGTCTAATTTTGCAGAAAGAAACAGCAGCAGTGTTACAACTTACAAATAATAATGTTACACTATTACAGCCATACGGAAGCTCTTGGATAACACCAAGGGGCGATCAGTACCGCTGCCGAGGAAATCAACTAGGTGCTGTATGTTGGTGTTTGCAGTACAGTATGTTGGTGTTTGTTCTCGCCAGCAATCCGCGTGCCGCATCGCGTCGCGTCGTGTGTCCCGCGCTAATTAGACACATGAGGCTTGCCGCTTGCACATATCTTCTCAGTACGACGATGCCACCTACGACTCAGAAGCTGACTACTATGGCTTACTACATTGGGCTTGAAACAGACATAGAGTTTGAAACACCGCTGCTTGAGCTCATTTCTCAACCGATTCCTTCAAGATATCACGGAAACTCAACTTACATATATTCCTCTTAGGAATCTCAAAAGAAATCAAGGATTTCCATCCAGAACTGAGAGAGAGATACCATGAAGGTGGCCATCAGCCCAGTGGCCCCAGTCAATCAACTTATAAAATATGGTATTGCTCTGTTCCCTCTTCACCGATTCCGTCCGGCTTTCGTAGTCAGACTCTTTACATATAATAAAATGCCAGAAAAAGAATCCGAAGTGAAACGGGCAGGACGCATCGGTGCCGTGTAGAAATGGATTTGATCGTGATATTTCTAAACTCCGACTCCTACTGAGTGACGAACGATCACATCAATCAGATTTATGGAGTATAGACCGTGGCTCGGCGAGTCGGACTTTGAAATGGGTTTTCAGAAGATTGCCAGCGAGAACAAACACCAACATACTGTACTGCAAACACCAACATACAGTACCTAGTTGATTTCCTCGGCAGCGGTACTGATCGCCCCTTGGATACAGCCCTTTTGGAAACTATAGAGGGGTTTCGTAAATCGTTGATGCTCGATTTTTGCTTACCTCTGTTTGCGATAGCGTCATCGGCTCCACACTGCCGAATCGTGTTTGTCTTCTGTGCATCTTTCTGGGTACATGATATTTTAGTTAGTTGCCGCTATTTAATATTTCTAGCTCTTTATCTCAGTCTATTCAGGCCGTCATTGTCACAGTCATGCCCACTGCAGGAAAGCTACACTCAACTTGCAGCCAATTGTGGAGTCACGGCACTGTACGGCAGTGTGGAGCCGGTCTTAGCCGATGACACTGTCGCAAACAGCGGTAAGCAAAAATCGAGCATCAACGATTTACGAAACCCCTCTATAGTTTCCAAAAGGGCTGTAACACGAACAACCTTGACTTGGGCTGAATCTGCTGGACCATTCTTGGTCCATTCACGTCTTGAAGGCTTTGAAGCAGCTTTTGATTCAAGCTTGATTCAAACTCTCCCTTATTGCAAGTCTTTCTTGTCTGTTGAGTCTCTAGGTCAATTGGAGTGCGTTTTTCGTGAGTCCGAAATCAGTGCTTTCCTTGCCAGTGGTCGACACTGACCGCGGTCTAGCCTCGACCTCAGCCAGCAAATGCCTCCGGATACAAGACCAACCCTTCCTCAAGAGTTGGTTGACTTGATCCTCGACTTCACAGATAATACGACACTTAAAGCATGCTCCCGTGTTGCCCGCTCATTCTTGTACACGAGTCAAATGCACATATTCTCCGAGATCAAACTCCTGCCGTCGCAATGGTTCGACTTCGGGAAGAACTCGATGACTTTGCCCAGATTCTCCCGAATACTTTCTCGCTCCCCCCATATCGCGCTCTATGTTAGATCCCTCACAGTGGTCGAGGGCGATGGAGTGATCTCCATCCCGTGGATTCGGAAAGACGTGCTTCCAGCCGTCCTTTCAATGCTTGTGAATCTGAAAGGATTCTCGATGCAGTCCCCACGTTTACTGGATTGGGTATCATTGCCAATGACCTTGAAGAATTCCCTCCAAGTGATACATGGTTCATCCCTCGCTCGCATCCAACTTC
Source organism: Mycena sp. CBHHK59/15 (assembly GCA_029204085.1). Classification (NCBI taxonomy): domain Eukaryota; kingdom Fungi; phylum Basidiomycota; class Agaricomycetes; order Agaricales; family Mycenaceae; genus Mycena; species Mycena sp. CBHHK59/15. The sequence continues at coordinate 59,031 of JARGXW010000017.1, read as the reverse complement.
ACAAAATTCGCTTTGATAGAAGCGGGGGATTGATCTCTCTGCTGCTTGGCTGTAGAAATCTCAAGTCAATCAAGTTTCAGAGTGTGGTTGTCACCACAATAGACGCCCAGGACCCTCGAATTCCGGATGAGCACCGGCTGCACCTCGATTCACTGGAATTGGAACCTTCACTACCCCTCGTGCACTCGCTACTCACTTCCGTGGATCTACGGAGCTTGCAGCACCTCTATGTTTTTGTCTCAGCCCCCGTGAGCGAGCCTGAAACTCAACGAATTCTGGACGGTGTCGAAACCCTTGTCCATTGTCATCTCCGTCTTTCGCACCACCACAGTAAGTGCTATATAACCTCCCTCCAATATTTTCTTTAAACACCCTCCCTCTTAGCTGACACCTCACTTATTGATATACACAAGCTGCGGCATCTGCGTACTCTGGAGCTCTCAATGTACTTTGACTTCGAGTACGCCCCCGACGGCTACGACCCTGTCGAATGGGCCTCCAACATCTTGGATAGTGTTGACAAGTCCAATCAAATACAAACTGTTACCCTCAATCTTAACATCGAAGAGTTCGATCCACCTTATCTCGGCCGCCTGGCGGATCTTGAACGCTTCCTTGTTCGACCCGAGATGGCCTCTTTGCGAACGGTGAAGGTCAATCTCGACAGCTATTCAGTGGATTTCAACATCTACGGAGGAGGTAGAGAAATACGCGAGGCGTTTCCAATTCTCATTGAGAGACAGATGTTGGAGATCGAGCTTTTAGGAGTGACATAATCTTCAACCTGTTGTGAAATCGTAGTTCTTCATATACACACAACAGACACGGCGGTACAGTTCCAGACATGCGACTTGATCGCGCAGGCAGTTCCAGATTCGGTGCGTTAGTATAACTTATGCTCGGGCGTTGCTTCAATCAGTTTGCGTCATCCGCGGCAGGCCGCGGCCGTGAGACTGCAATCTTACGAAGGAGTCAATAATATATGTAGCACTTTGCTTACAACCTTGGATGTGAACATGCCTCTTGGACCTCCCATCAACTTTCCTGCATGGCTGAAAGACAACTCGAATCTTCTCAAGCCACCTGTCAATAACTTCTGTTTGTATCGCGGCAACGACTTCGTCGTTATGGCGGTTGGTGGGCCAAACGAAAGGAACGACTATCATCTCAATGAAACAGAAGTGCTCCTTTTCCCCCAACTCCTAGAGTTCGGGTATTTATGACCCCTGCAGGAATGGTTCTATCAGTATAGAGGTGGAATGCTTCTTCGGACTGTCGATGACGGCGTCTTTCGGGATATTCGAATCGAGGAAGGAGAGATGTTCCTTTTGCCCGGCAAGGTCGTAACTCTCGGATACTCACTTTTGTTGATTCCGTGCCCATCGTAGCCAATACACCCCACAACCCTGTGCGTTATGCAGATACAATCGGAATAGTGCTTGAACGCGTCCGTCCCAAGACATCGTCTGGTTTGTTTTGAGTCTTCTCAAGATATCATTGCTCATCACTGTTTCTCAGACCACCTGCGTTGGTATTGTCCTTCGAGTGTGCATAAAGAACCCACCATTATCTACGAGGAGACCTTTCATGTAACCGATCTAGGGACGCAGCTGAAGCCAGTGATAGAGCGGTGGCAGGGAGACGAAAAGATCAGGACATGTAAAGTGTGCGGGTTTGTGGCGGACCCAAAGTGACTCCTTATTGTCGAGGCTGGCGGTGGCTGAGATTAAAGGCTGGAAGAGAATGGAAGGGTACTATTTCACAGTAAGCTTTGTGTCTGCCCGGAGTGCCTATCTGGGGGTGTATCGTTCAGTCTTCCTTTCATGAGTGCAGGAGGGACTCGTGGCACAGCAAAAGAGAGCACACTGAGTTACGTTTAGCCAACGACGACCGTAATGAGTCAACCCGAAAGAAAAAGTGGAGCTGACAGGCCACAGATATGCCAGTGGTGGATCGTAGCAATGGAAGATTGTAGAATCATTCATACGTCGAGAGAAGTCTCAGCGTCTCTCAGATAGACAGTGACCCTGTCGGAGTCCGAGACTCCGAGTCGGAGGTGCAAAATAAATTGTCAGTCGTTGGTTTCTAGAAAATTAAGGACAGAGGGCCATTGCCTCAGAAGATACAGGCCACCTGGGACACCGACGTAGACCGACGTTGGGTTTCAATTTAGCACCACCATTATGGTTTATTATTAGTGCTAAGCCTCGGCCCGAGGACCGTGACCGTGACTGCAGAGGTGAAACGCGTTTGCCACTCGTTCAACGTTTCAACTCTCCAGTTATTGCTCCCTCAGTAATAGATCGTCTACAGCTATGCATCACCAGACTGAGCAACCAATCTGCCTCGGATGCAATTTGCGAGACTAGACACGTACAGCCTTCTCTGCTGTCAACGTCGTTTATAAAGGATCCTTGAAGCCACTATCGGTCCTTCGCACAGAACATGGCTCTTGTCAATACCAGTTTATCCTGTGCAGGGCCCTTGAACCTATCCCAGGTCTCCGACCTCAACTGTACAGTCACCGAGCTCCCGAGTCTTGATTGCGGGAGCTCCACGCTCTCTGCGGGCAGCGCGACCTTCCTGCTCATCGCACTTGCCCTTGGTTGCCTCACGCAGCCCAACGGATCGCTGATCCTCCCAGGCTGCGACCGAATCTGGCGTCTGCACCCACTATTCTCCATCGCAGAGGCCGCCGTCATCGCCATGCGCCTCGTGTCGAGCCGCCTCCATGGCACACCCCTTCGCATAAAAGCACACGCGTTGCTTGCCGAACGCCTCGGAAATGTGTGGAATCGCAACCTGTGGCAGAAGCAGCAAGCGCTGCAGGCCGCCCCGACGCGCGAGGAACTGGCGGAGCTGCTCGACGCAGTGGAGGACATGGAGCGGGGGTCGACGCTTCGGCCCGCCGTGATACTCCCCATGGTGCTGCAGTTCGGGAAGCTGTGCTTCATACGCGGGACCTCGTTGACGACGGCCCTCGGGATGCTGTACTTTTTCAGCTGGCTTTTGGTGGAGACACTGCTGTTGATGGTTCACGGACCGAAACTGTACAAGGGCGAACGCAGAGTCGCGACGAGAGAACTGCTGCGCAGCGTTTGCCGTGCCAATGTTGTGTCTAATCGGTCAAGGGGTGCCATGCCGCTTGCTCGACCTACGGTGGCGGAGGAAGCTGAAGCTCTCATGGCCGAATTTGTCGAACCCGACTTTGAAAGACCTGTCGTCCGCGTAACTTATCGGTCTTTCGGAAAACCTCGTCTCGAGGGCGGGGGCACACTTTTCTATCAGTGGTATCTAGGAGTCATGATCTGGGTGGGGGACGCGTACATTGGAAACATCCTCTACTTTCAGAAGATCTCTTTTACTGCGGATATCAGTCTCTGGATTATTTTCCCCATTTTGATACTTGGCGGATTTGGACTGGGTATGGCCATCGAACTCGGCATCGCAAGTGTCCTCAGGGCGGTTTGGGTGTGGTGGGATGAAAAGAACACGAATGTTACACAGTCACAGCTCAGCATGAGTTGGATTGCATTCCGGACGATGCTAATCTGGCTTGCTTTCTATATTCTCTGGTATGAGGATGCTGGGACCTTCAAGCCCGCATGGCTCGACTGGCTAGGTTGATGTGGTCTGTATAAACTCGAGGTAAGTTGGTTCCGTTCAATCAGACCACACGATGTATGAAAGGTGTTCGTTCAGAGTACACACATCACCGTCCCAAGTGACCTTCCATTCGAACAGCAGGACACGTTATCTGCTCTCGCGCGTGGGCTCGAATATACGAGGTCGTTGAGAACTTATCCGCCTCCCGTTATTGCCGAGTTATGAACTCGAGGATTCTTCGTGGCTCAAAGCCTTTCAATTAATTTACTTTGAGCTTTTACGACTTTCGGGAGCGAACGCGGCACATACGGATGACTACATAGTGTGCTACTTAGTTGGAACCAGCGGACCTTGACCTTTTGCATCGATTTATTGCGAATATCGCACACTACATTTGAATGAGGTGAACGCCAAGCTTTGCTTCCGTCGGCGTCTGATCCGAGTTAGGACTTTGAGTTATTACTTGGTTATTACGACGACCTTTCCGAGTCAACGTTCCTCAACACTGGTGTCATTGAGCTCAGCCTGAAACTGCTTGAAACCTGGCGTATCTAGCGAACGATGTTTTGGACAGACTCCCTGATTTTTCAATGCCACATTTGGTCGCATCGCTTATAACGGTGATGCAACGCCGGAGGGTCTATTTTTACCACTTGTCACACACTTGAGGCTTGTGGCTTGTCCCAAGCGCCACATATTCTTTCCAATGCGTCCGCTGCTGTATCTCTACGCGTGCTATGGCTTGCCAGCGGTTTGGTCGGCGATAACCGTCTACCACCAACAACCGTTTGGCGATACTACTACCTCAACAGCATCGTCATCAGGGTCAGCAGCTGCAGCGTCGTATACTGGGGCAGCAGCATACGATCCCACCGTGCTGACTGCTCCACCCATCCCTGATCCGCCGCCTGCTACAAAATTCTTCCAGCAACTCAGCAGTGCTCCCGTGTCGGGCTTGTCGATACCTCAATCGGGATACTTCTTTGGCTTCTCTGTTGAATTCTCCGTGATCAACCAAGTTCGTAAGTAAACCAGTTTTTCTGAAGCATATGCAGTTACCAAGCCATGAATTAGTTGGAACCAACAGGTTTTCTTTTCCATTGTTCCATTCGCTGTTTCGAAGGCTCACTGACAGCGCCTTCTAGTTCACGCTTGCAGGTCCCATTTCTGAACCTCATGTCCAATGTCCAGGCGCGTGGTGGCTCAGTTCGCGTGCGCGTAGGAGGAAATACACAAGAGACGGCCACCCTGGTTCCTAGCCTCGCTAATGGCAAAATCATGCAAAAGGAAGCCCAAGACACTGCCAATCCTGTTCGTTTTACCGTTTCCGACATCTGCATCTATTCTGACTATTATTTCTTTCCAACCTACAGACGCATACTCCCGCGCTACTCTTCACAACCGATGTTCTTTACATGCTTGCCAATATATCTGCACTAGTAAACGTAGAGTGGTACCTTGGTGATCGACCTCCTGATGGCCGCGCCGTACTCAATCTAATTCAATCCCCAGGAATACCCCTAAATGATACGTCACATCTTCGCCTCGGCATCGCAGAGGCTGCGGAGAGCATCTTGGGCGACAAACTGATAGGCTTCCAAGTGGGCAACGAGCCCGATCAGTATGCCTCGTCAGTATTTTGCTATCCCTCGACTCGTTCCAAGACTCCACTGATCTCGATTGATGCAGCCATGGCCATCGTCCAACCACATACGGTCCAGCTGATTTCTCTTCCGATTTTGGGGTTGTCGAGGCGGCTTTGAGGGCCGATCCTAAGGTCCCTGTTGTCAACGGCAAACTGCTCGGTCCCAGTCTCTCGGGACAATGGCAGCCTCAGCAGGTATGGGATGTGGATTTCATTCCCGACCACAGGCAAAGTTTAGCTGCCCTTTCCATGTCATTGTTCGTCAACTTGTTCATTTCTACCCTGCCCGCAAGTAACCATTTTTTTAAAAGCTATCCCAAGAACAATTGCGCCAAAGTCTTCGGAGGGCCTAATGCAACCGGCGGTGTGGATCCACAGGCGGTATTTTCGAGCTACCTAGATCACACCTCAGGCCAGACGATAGCACAGCCGTACCTCAGCAGGTGAGGCTCATCCGTGGACTCGCAGTTGATTGTATCGATCAACCCCTCTGCGCTAGTACTTCCCTTGCCCAGACAAATAACTTGCCGTTCGTGATGGTGGAGACTAACACTGCATCGTGTGGCGGGTTCCCTGGCGTGAGTAACTCATTCGGGAGTGCGTTGTGGGCGCTGGATTACGGCCTTCAATTGGCATACAGCAACTTCACCACCGCTCTCCTGCATGTCGGTGGCCAAGGCGTCTATTATAACGTTTGTCTGTCGCTTCTTTGTGCAGATCAGGACTGACGTCGTTCATTCCAGCCATTCACGCGTGTGTTATATATATCTCCTCTGATGTCTCGCATCCGTGTTGATTTCGACTCCAGCTCCCCCAACAAATCAGTCGACTTTCCGCAGCTGGACAATCGGCCCCATATACTATTCGGTGCTCGCAGGTATATCTTTGTCTCTTCAATCTACCCCATGAAATCTCACCCGCCGTTTCTCAGTTGCCGAGGCTTTCGGCACTTCCAACCAGTCCCGCATCATCGATCTGGAGATGAACGGCCAAAATATATACACCCCTGGATATGCTATCTATGACGGAGACGTCTTGGCGCGGCTTGCGCTGTTCAACTACGTTACCGACCCTACTGGTGCGAGTGCGTACACCGTCTCGTTTGCCATCGGGGGCGGAGACACCGGTCAAGCCAATGCAACTCCGGCACAGGTCAAGGTCAAGTGCGTGAATTCCGACTAGAGCATCGTGTATTCATTCGCCTTGCTAATCGACATTGTCAGATACCTACTGGCGCCGTCGGTCTCGTCTAAAGATAATATAACGTGGGCCGGCCAGGTCAGTCGCTTTTTCTACCACAGGCTGGACGAGACGACGCTGATTTATGGCAGACTATGGGCGGCGCGTTTGCCTCCGATGGACGCCCAACGGGGACGGAGGACATCAAAACCGTAACCTGCAACTCCGACAACACATGCGACGTCGCCGTCCCCGCGCCCGGCTTCGCACTCGTCTTCCTCGCGGACGTCGCCACCGACGCCGAGTCGTACTCCGCCATCAAGACGTTCCCCACCACGGCCCTCACGAAAACGATCAACACCGCGACGATCAACCCGTCGCTCCTGGCGACGTCGAACGGCCAGGCCGGCGCGAACTTCATCCCCGGCAGCACGAGCAAGGGCAAGAAGCCGAGTGGCGCGAGCCGGTTTTTGCCCCACGTTGTTGTCGTGCTGTGCGCTGCGTGGGGTGTGGTGCTAGTCGTGCGGGGGGTGTCGGTATAATTATGATTCTTTGCTCTGCTTTCGTTCCTTTGCTATGGACAGACGGACATTCTAAATCGACGTTATATACTCATGTAATAAAGTATTTCGCCTAATTCACCAGTACGCATACACCCAGGCCGGCACCTGAGATCCAAGGCCTGAGGGGATCTCAGGCCAGCGCTGCCTTCAGAGCGAAGAATTACGTTGACCCTCAGTCTTGCATACCAGAATCCTTGGTGGTATTTTTCGAAGAATGGGGTCCGCCTAATTTGGCTACTAGTAACCTATAAATGGAAATGGAAGTGAGTTGTGTAAGCGGACAACCCCCCGTCAACAGTCGGAAGCAAACGCGCAGTTGTGGATCGACACACACTTTTTCCGCGCAGCGGCTATGATACCCCTAACAAGAGCATGATCCTCAATATGGAATACAACATAGGGCCGTCGCGCGTGTTGCAGCGAGGGCAAGGGAGCCGCGAGACGAGGAGAAAGCAGAGGAGAAAGAGAAGGTAAAAGAAGAGATGGACAAAGCGAGAGAGAAGGACGTGACGCCCAGGCGATCATCGAGGCGACGCTTCCCAAGGGTATAAAGCGCACGCGCCTGCCGGCGCACTTTTCCGCATCGACAAATACGAACAGCCTTGCACCACTCACGACCCCCGCGCCGCGCCGCAGCCCGCGACTCGATCCAGAGCACAGTTAGGAGGAGGACACGGAGCCGCAAGCTCCGCCTGCGTCGGCGTCCGATGCTGAACGGGAGCGAGAGCGGGATAAAGAGGGCCGACGCTGCGCCCGCACCCTTTTGCGTTCCCCGCATCAACCCACAACTTGTCGTCCACAAACGTCTGGCCAACAGTCACCAGCGCGTTTGATGCAGTTGAGATGTCCTCCAGATCTGGGACTTCTGCAAGTGAGGATAGGCCAGCAAACTGACTTGGAGGAACGAGAACAATACTGTCACGATTCAGCCACGTCAATGGAACATGCTTCCCCCCTCCTTTGACTTTCAGCATTCATCAAACATTCACTCATATTGAACCCAAAACTGGAAGGCGCGTCTGACCGATCTTGTTTCTGGAAGTAAGTTTCCAGAGCGAATTAATAATTATCCCCTGACGTATCTCTGCCATGGATGGCCTGGGGCCCCACATGGACCCACAGAACCGGGCAACACAGTGATAAGCGACAAACCCACACCGAGCCGCAGTGTGTAGTGCCTCGGAGAAATTATGAGACTTGGCGACGTTAGGCTTTGCGGCGAGACAACAAATGACATCATGACCAAGAGATGGATCGCAGTGAGCAACAGATGCAGACGGGGAAGCTTATGGGTATTGCAAGTAACTGTGTTGAAGCATCGTGGAGTCATCTTTGACCAACGGCCAAATTTTCTCTACGGGGGCAGTCTCGGAGATGATGGAACTTGGGACGTTAATGGTCAGCCGCCGCAGATGGAGAGTTTCGCTGTGTTACTCTCCATTCGGGGTGATGTTCCAAGTGATGAGGAGATATCGGCTGAATCCAATTCGTCTGAGATTTGGTGACAAATAGAGCTGCTCGGACGACCAAGACTTGCCATCTCAGAGATTGAGCACGCAACTTAGGCAAATATTCATATGATCATAGAGTATGTGGAAAGATAAAATTATGTAAGGATAGTATGAATAGTCATATATCACGAAGGATGTGATGAAGGTGGTACATGTGGCATAGTGTGTGGATACAGACAATGTGGATAGTATATCTATGTGTGATGGCGATGATGGATATGTGCCAGGGGTATGCAATTTTGAGTGAGTCCATGAAGAAAAGAGAGGAAAGGTCCGATTATGGGTAATGCGGAGCGATGTGAGAAATGCAATGTGGGTTTGAGGAGAGTAGTGTCCATGATCTGTGATATCCAAGCAGTTATGAACCCAAAAAAATCAGGAAGAAGAAAAAAAGGTCGTAAGTGTCCATCCAGAAGTGGGTTGGAGGTTCTATGGAGTCTGGCATGGGAGTCGGAAGATAAAATCAAGCATATATCACGATCGTTCGGAAGTGGGGTGTCGGCGGAATAGGTTGTCGCTGCAATTTTTTTGTTCTCTCCTGCTCAAACTTCCTCGACTGTCGGAGCTCCGCGTCCGAGCCCAGCAAGGCTGGATCGCGAATGTACTAGCACTAGCCTCTTGAACGCACTCTGTCCTTGATGGGAGTGCAGTCCATCCGACCGAGACTCGATAAGCCCCGAATGCTTATCTCCTTTGGCAGCTCCCCACATGCGACTCAAGAATCCTCCAGAAACACCTGATCGAGATATGCTTGGCATTGTCGCGCTCACAGAAAGGCTGGATGTCGCCACAGAGGAGCGTTTGGAAGCAGACGCAGCCGCAGGAGGCACAGCCAGTGACGTGCGGCGCAAGCTCGAAGGCTGAGGAGACGCAGCTGTTACTGTGTTGACAGAAGACGTATCAGAGGGCTTGCGCGAGCGGTTCTGTATGTATTGGCTCTTGTATGCATATGTGGGAACAGGACGCAGAACGAATGGTCTTTTGGAAGATGTCGGTACAGAGGCACAGTCATCGGCATGGTCTGAACCGTTAAGTGCGGAGCCAGTGGACGAGTAGCCAGAGTTGCTTCCGTAGTAAACATGCGCCTCAGTGTCGGATTCGGAGTCAGAGTCGCTTAACCAGCCAGACGAAGACGAAGACGACGAAGAACCATTGTCATCCACAAGCGATCCCATCTCGGAACACGCATACGAGGAAGAAGATTCGCTGATACGGCTGCCCAAGGTCGGGGGTACGTTCAGGTTGTTGTACGAGCGGAAGGAAGAAGAGAGGTGTGTCTGTGATAGACGTTTTGCGATACCTCGGACTGTCGATACCAATGTTGACGATGCAGTCGACGAGGACGACGAAGACGACGAAGACGGATACATACAGTACGAAGGTGGATCGTACGGCGAGGTGGGAGGAACCTGTCGCTGTTTCTGTTGTGCCTGGGCGTGAGTTCTCGCCCTTCCGGCTGTTGTAACCCTGTCCGCGGCGGATGATGTGGTGCTTGCAGTTTGCTCGCGGAGATATTGAAAGGACATGAGTGGGGCAAAGACTGCACAGGCTTCTTCTTCGTCAAAGCGGAGGTCGTAGTCGAGGAGGAAGAGCAGCTGCTGTTCCATTACGTTCACTTCGTTGACCTGGAACATGTTGAAGGCGTGGGCAGACCAGTGCACATTCTTCGGAGAGGAGTCGTTCAAATATTTGGCAGACACGATGAGGGCGGCGAGAAAGACGCGATGTCTCGTGCATGGTAGGCCTACAAAACGGGTTAAGGGTCAGTCATGGAGTCGGCGGGAAATGGCGGGCATACCCGTCGCCAGATTAGGCAACTTTGCACGAAGCCGCTCGAGATAGACGAGGGTGGTGAGGAGCGTGGAGACATGCACATTTCCTGCCTTGACAATACCGCAGATGAACTGCTCAAGAGACATCAAGTGAGGTTGATATTGCTCGAAAGACGATCTATGAGGGGTGTCTGGAGGGGTGTGAAGAGAGTCCGTTGCATATGGCTCCTCGCCGGTGATGTGGATGGCACTTGCTACTTGGCGGGCGACGTAAAGGACCATTTCGACCGTAACAGGCTGGGTCATGAGATTGACGAGACCAGGGTTGTGTGCAGCAATCGGGAGAAGGGAAGCAGGATGGCGGACTCGGCGAGGAGGCTGAGAGCGCTGGGACATTTTGTAAAGAGAACGGGTGATAGAGAGATGTAAAAGTGTATGGGAGATGCAGAACCCGTCCAGAGGCAGGAACTAGCAGGAAGAAAGGGAGATACTGCACAAACAAACAGTCGTGTTTAGATCACGGGACGGCGTATCGAAAAATTGGGAAAGTAAAAATTATGAGGACAGATGCAAGAGACAAGCAAGAAGGAAAGAACACTTGCCTGCAAGAACCCGCCTTTATCTCGTATCCTCCAAAGTGGCTGACCAGGTCCGCAATTACTTAACCCTGTCCAGCGTTGCGCTTATTTAGCCCTATTGATTCCAGACACCAATGTATTCGATAAAAGTATTGTACGACAGTAACTGAGAACCAACGCTGCACGGGGAAATACACATGCTCACGATACACCCGGTGATTCACTCCTGGCCCGTGGCAACATTCCAGGTTTTTTTCAGCAGCTCCGCAGCGGGTCTGTCGAGCCTTCGAATTTTGCAAACGACACGGTCCACAGCGTCGTCGAGTAGTTGCGTAAATATGGCGCATACTAGAGAAAGCGCATATGGAAATGAGCCGTGGATTACGATGAACGGAGAAACACCCACAGAACGGCAGAACTGTCGATACCATCCCCACGTTTCCCATGCGTTCCACTGATCCTTCCCCCAGTCGGCACGGTCAGTCCATCCCAGTTCGGAGCAAACGGTGCGGGAATGTGGATTAGGGTTCGCATCGGAGACGCCAGGGGCAAGGCACGATACAAATCCATCCAATGTCCGCGACAATGCACCCTTTTGCTCCCGTGTCAGACTGGTAAACGCCTTGAGTGCAGTGGTAAGAGCAGGACTATCAACGACAGGCGATTCATCTTCGAAAGGAAAGAACAAGTCAGAGGGTGAGGAGAAGTAAATGGAAGGATTCGAACCTGCTTTCACATCGGAATCCACATCCATTGCATTGCCATCGGCCCCCCCGCTGGCCTTGACTCTCGCACGCGTGTCATCTTCCTCCTTCCTCAGTGCAACGACCTTTCTTCGCGCAATCATAACCCGCCCATTCGCCTTATCTAGGGCGCCTTTCAACAAATCCCACTCGAATGCACTGAGACTCAACGGCCCCGTCGCCTCGCTCAGCTCCCGTATCTCAGCCTATTGATAAAGGTCCATGCTACCACATCCGTAGGGTCGACAATCTGATACTGCATCAGCTTGTCGAACACAATCCCCACCATGTGGCGGTTGTACTTCCAGAACGCGGCCGAGGCAGTTAGGATGTCCGCCTTAGCTTCCGCATTGCCACCCGCGGTCGAGGCACCTCCGCTGGCAATGTTGCGCAGCAGGGGGAGGTACCGTTCGATCGCGTTCAAGAGGTGGGAGAAAGATCGAGATCCGATGTGCAGAAGGGACTGTACCGCGATGGAGCGGATGAGCACGTCGGCGTTGACGACGCCGCCGTCTTCCGACGTTTCTAGCGTCGCTTTGAGCGTTTCGAGGTGTGAGATGACGTCCTCCGCCTTGGAACGCCCACGGAAGAGGTTGAGAACAGATTGCGCCGCGTCGTGATGTGGTTTTGCTACTCAATATGAGTCCATCCATATCCGGATTGCAAGTTAAAAGGGCATACCTGGGTCGTCGTACTCAAAATCGGGACCTGGCGCATGCTCGCCGATAGTATTGGCATCTGGGGTTTGCATTTCCGCTGGCAGGGTTTTGAGAATACGGTCATGGTACGACAGCCGTATTTCGAATTCGAGTGCTCGACGCATGAAAGCACGTTTTGGATGTTGCACCGTCAATGAGAGGTCTGGTATCCTGATTCGCAGGTTGAGCGACCGTCATTCACAGAAAAGCAGATATGACAAACCATTCTTTCCACACCCACTGGAAGCCAAAGTTGCTCATGTGAACCGCGAACCACTCTGCAAAACGCCTGGCCACCTCGACATCAAGGCCTTCTCCAAGGGTGTTGTACAGTTTACGGATCGATTTTCCAACAGCAGGCCCGACAGTGGACGGGGAAAGCTTGCATAGCTCGGTTATTAGCCCAATGTGGTAGATCGACTTGTGGGTAGATTCAGGTAAAACAAAATAAGAACCCAGAACGTTCTGCTTTCTCTTCAGTTATGAATATTTGAAAGAGACCATAACACACTTCGATAACAGTACTTTCGAGCTGCCAGTGCTTGCCAGGTACGGGCTCAGGAACAACTGTCCCACCAGGTTTGGGCTTGAAGGTTCCCGGTATCGTCCACTTGGGGTATTCGAGGAGTAAACGTGCACACTCCTTGCGGTTTACTTCAAATATGTCGATGATGTCGTAGAGCCCTGTGTGTACTGCGTAGCCTGCTGGAGTCTTGGGATCGGGGGTAACCTGTCTCGGGTATCAACACCAGTTGCGCAGCAGGCACGGCAGCTTACATCGTTGTCAAAGAGGCAGAGGAAATACTCGGGCCATTCTTCTTTTTTGACTTGCGCATCCTCGCCCGAGTCAGTGGAAAGACCGTCCAGCTCAATGACTTCTGGGGGGACCAGAATCGAGGGAAGGTTGTAAGGAGTAAATGTTGACGGGTCCAGATCTGCGTAGTTAGCGTACGGCTGCAAAAAGCTTGAAGCCGTATCTGCGAAGTCGGATCCGTCAAGGGTTCGGAGTACGTGGAGCACCGTGTCCAGTAACTTTTGATATGCGATTGAGAACAACGGTCAAGGCAATGAATGCGATGATAGCTCACCTCATCAGCGTTAGGAATGGAAACCTCATCGGAATGCATTTTCATGACTGGCAAAACGAGCCATTTGGGGCTTGTAGTGGTATCGTTGTATGCCTGAATGGCGTTGATAATTTCTTGAACATGTTCTGCAGAACTGGGTTTCAAGATCGGCCCACCCTATGCAGTGCATTAGCTATGTTTGTGTCAAGAAGATGTGGGGTGAAGACTCACAATCATCAAACCCTCCGCAGCACAAACAGCCGCCTTCTTAGCTCGCCCATGCGAGACCCCGAATTCCTCCAGGACAGACGTGAATGACTGGAGCAAGCCAAACATGGATTCCATTGAGATCAGTTTGGCGACAGTTAAATGGGCAAAGAAGTGGATCTGAATGAACAAGTCAGGAGATATTCGCCCTAAGTTCGTTCAAAACTCACGCATAGTCGTGTCTCTCGCCACGCAAGCTTGTCAAGATATGCTTGGAAGCCTTTCCAGAAGTCTTCCAATATCTGTTTTCCGAGCGAATGACCATCGGTTGCAGGAGGGTCGTCTGGGGAGTCGTGTAATAGCCGTAGCAAGGCAACATAATAAGGAATCTTGAACGGTTGCTCCGTCACACTGCAGAAATGAATAGAAATTCTTGTCTGACAAGGGGAACCTACCCTATCCGAAACGCTTCAGAAAGATTCGGGATAACGACGGGCGTAGCTTCTCGTATCTGTTTCTCCAGCCGGGGGAGTTCCTCTACGATGTCCTTGAGGGCAACTGAACTCAGGCACTTCAAACCGATTATATGTTCGAACGCTCACCACTTCGCCGAATTTTATGATGGTGGTTTTGAGCTTGTCCGCTGGGGATTCATAAACGTCACGCCGACGGTCATCATAGTCGTCTGCAGGCAACGCTCGACAACGGAAAAGCAGAGTAATTTTCGCCAGTTTCTCACCTCTGTGCCGTCTTCTGTTGCCACCACCACGATGTGGCGGTCTGTCGTAACTCATTATGAAGAACCTAGGAACCCAAGTGTATCAACTCCCAAAGCCGTTGTCCAATGTCCAACGACGATCAACGGAAAACTGTACGAGTCCGATTGTCACGTGCATAGTGGTCGCTCGTCCGACAGCAATCCGACAGTCACATCGGGCGCCCAGACATGGACCACACTCGGATTTGACACAACGTTCACAAGCGGTAACCCACCTATTCTTTGCCAGGCTGTCGCCTGAACAGACAGTACTCCCAAGTTGGTGGTAAACTTGGTATTATATCTCGTCCATATCGCTCAATTCGTCTTGTCTGTAGGAATATTGATGCAAACTACATGCGATGCATCTGGTCAACGACAGCCAGCAATGCCTTCCACATCCTCGCCGGCAGAAGGGCTGCACTACCATACGGCAGAGCCGCGTTTTTTTCCAGAGCCGCAGATCGTTCATCTAGAACGATTGCCCAACGAATTGGTGCGCCTACGAATATGCGCGTCTCTGCTACGTCTGCGGCGTCACCCTCTTCCCATGCCATTGCCACCGAGTGTGTATCTCTCAAAGACGCGGTCGACGCGGTTCCTGATTCATCCACCTCGTTACCCAACTTGCTGCCATTAAACCCTCCAAAATATCATTCGCGGCTTCACATGCTATTCGAATGTGCATTTCCAACGGCGGTATCGCCGATGCGTTTTTCGTTCTCAACTCCATCCGATTTGCTACTCAGCGCGGGAAATCCTCAGCTCTACCAGTCAAACTGCCTGGAATGATGTATTCGAGAGCCGAGTTCGAAGCTGCTGCGCTGCAATTCGGCGCGGACGTCTCACAACGTCTACCCACACACGCATTACTTCACGGTCTTCTCCGGAACGGCTTGGCAGAGCCGGCTTTCGATCTTGCAAAAATGATGATGGCCGAGGGTGTTGTAATTCGCAGTGCGACATTGGAAGCAGTCATCGAAACACTTGTTTCCACAGGCGCACCTCTTCCTCGAAAAACTCGAGGGCTTCCTTTCTCTCCTCCTAATCCCAACACTCCACTGACGCTCGCCTCTGACGTCTTACTGCTTCGTCCATCCATGATGGCAGACCAAAGAACATGTTTTGCCCTCAAGCTTCTGTTTCTGGCGCGTCGACATCGTCAGCGGCGAACGGACGCCATGTTTAAATTGTTCATGGCTGCCTCCCTTCTAAACGGGGAATTAATCATCTTTTCGTTGTTTTTCGGTTGGACTTGCAGAGACTGGCAGACAGCATACTCCTTGGAGAGCAACCTAGGGCCCATGGCAGACGATGATGAGCGGCAGTCGTCCAGCCAGGTGGTAACAGCCAAAACTCGCTGGGAGCATTTGCGTAGAGAATCGATCGTGCCGGATAGGGATGCTTTTGAAAGTGCCCTCTCCATCATTGACACTGTCCTCGCTCGTGATGGCAGAGAACCAACATCGACTCATGATCGCCTGGTGGCGTTGCAGGCGCTTGGTAATCTCGCTGGTCTTCTGGACAGACGACAGATCCCTTCCCCGAAATCGCGTCGCTCATTCGCACCATGTATAAATGTCCCCGAGTGGAAGACGAAATATGGATAGTGGGTATCGGTGGATGTCCAGAACGAATAAAGGCCTACACATACTTCCATCGAGTCCTCTTGAAACTCATTTATTCACTCCCGAGGCGCCGACCTTGTCTTCGTCAAGCTTGGGTACATCGCGATGCCATAGCCAAGAATCACCGTTACAAAATGCTCCCTGCGCTAGAACTGTCGGGCTACAACGCGCTTCTACATTATGCTTTGCGTCACAGATTGTCTCCCGCACTCGGCAAAGTGGTCCTCCAGCACATGATGAAGAAGCGCGTCGGACCTATTATGCCGGACACCGTGACGGGCAACATTCTACTCCGTTCGGGGACTCTCATACGCAGATACGACATTGCCCAGGAGGCGTTGGCGGCTATACGCAGCGGAAACTCAAGTGCACCTTCAATGCCTCGAACTCCCATCGAAGAAGCAGTGTTGTCAGGCCCTTCCGATACTGTGCAAGAGGGGGTAGAAGTGGAAGTAGACCGCGCTACTTTGGGCCTTACATGGGCCCGCGTGAGCAGGGAAACGATCCAAGTCCCCGAATTGCCCTCGAAGGCCGATATCCACACACTCACTTCGTACATCTCATACCTTACAGCAACTAGGCAGCCGCGCGCAGTGACCAATATCCTTTTCACTGTCATTCCGAAACTAAACAGTTCCGTTTATCACACGAATACGACACGGCCAGAAGATTATCGCGAGGGGCGTTCCGCGCGGCTTGCTATCCTTCACCGTGCAGTCGCACTTGGCCCAGTATTCTTTGCGTCTATGTTGAATGCGCTGTATAAATCCGGACAACCAGCTCTTGCGGACCGCGTTTGGCAGTTAGCGAAGAAGGCGGAACGTGCTAGCTGGGAGTCGCGCAAAAGTAAACCATGGATCCTAGGCTGCGAGGTGTACACGATCATGATCAATTGTTATGGCGATTTGGCGCGCCGTCAGCGGGATTGGGTTCTCAAACTCGATCCTAACAAGCGAGTTTCGAGAAGGACTTCCTTCAATTCCGTTTGGGCCGGATTCCTTTACGAGTGCCAACAGGTGCCTTCGCCTCTGCAATCTCACCAAGTGCAGCATATCTTGCATCGTACGATGGGGAATGCCGCCCTCGACGTCTTCAGACGCTTTCTCGATATTCGACGTGAACGCGACCAGGTCTGGCACTTGAGACGGTGGCTCGCAGAGGAGGATATCCCTAAACCCGATGCGCGCTTCTTCAATGCTGCATTGCGAGTCTTCCGTCCACGAGCGCCTGCCAAGCCAAAACCATGGTACGAGGAGCAAGTTAAGCAAGCGGAATACATGTCCGAAACATACGGTATTCATCACGAATGGTGGAACGCGCCTCTACAAGAAGTTGCGGAGCACATGATTCGCGCGGGCTTCCCGATACCTTTCGGTTTGCAATATCTGTTCGTTGGTCGTTTGAACAACACCGGTCCAGCTGTACAGCCTGCGCACCGTGGGACGACACCCTACGCATTCCCCAAAGCCATACCCCAAGGATTCATGCGATATCGACTTCCGACTCCAAAAGACAGAGGACTGCCAGTATCTCGGACATACCCTAAACTTCTTCAAATTAAGGCCAATGTGAGGCGTCGAAGGGAAGAGCGTAGGCGTTAGAGACAACCGGAACGAATGTAATACTTGTAATAATATTTCTATTGTTCGCCTGGGCCCAAGGATGCGTTCGCTCGTCGGCTACCGTAGCGTTTTACTGCTTTCATCCCTTTCAAGGGGTTCCTTCGTAGAGGAGCCGCGTACCCGAATGCAGAAAGATCAACGTAATCTTTCGGTTTGCCAGGCTCGACAGGTTGGGAATGGGGCGGCGATTTGGTGTCTGCTGTTATCGATTCGTTATTTTTTCGGTGGGTACATCGCCATCTGTGGCAGCATCATCCTCGTCCGCTTCCACCCCCTCCTCCCCCTCCTTCGTCAGTTGCACTTGTTCAGTCGTCAGTTTGCGGTTGGGGTCCACTATCCCTTTTAGAAAAATGGCAGCCATATTTCTTCGCCATTCAACCGGTTTCCACTCCGTCGAAACGTCCGCCAGCATCGTAATGGTGTCCTGCACTTTCTGTTGCATGACCTTTACTGCTGGCGGCACGGTCTTCGACTTGGTCGTGTACACGATGTCGACCTTAGCTCCGACCTCCAGATACGTTCGCGCTCTCGCGAGCTTGTGCTCCAGATCGCTCTGCTCCGATCCCCAAGTCAACTGGACCTCCTTCACGATATTCTGCCGCCCCACTTCTCGTCTCCGCTCTTTCACCTTCTTGACACGCACCAAAGCCTCCTTTTTGTTTATAATTTTGACCACAGGCTCTGGTTTACTAGAAACGAGCTCGATGTATTCATTTTTGTGGTTAATAGATTTGAGGAGGCGTTTCAGCGACGTTTTGAAGAGCTTGTTGTCCTCAACGACGAGGGAGACTTCTGTGAAAGGAATCTCCTCGTTCCTAGGATGAGCGACTGCGGTCTTGCTTGTGAAGCGGACTTGGATCCGCGGCTGAAGAGAGAGCAAATTGAGGCAATGGAAACGTGCTGAATGAGGGCGTAGCAGAGTCGCGGCAGCGAAACGAAAGGCGGAGAAGGTGTTCATAGCATATATCTGCGTGATATGCATGTGGGAGTAATACCTCAATTTATCACAGAAGCACGCACCTAAGAGCAGCGGGGCTAGTATGGCTGCAGGGTCGCTCAGCTCAATTCATACAGTTCGTCGTTGGGTAGACTTGAGCGGTCACAATTCGCGAAGTGTCCAACGTGAAAAGGTCAAGGGCGATACGGGCAATACCACCCCTGCAAAATGCAGATCACGTGGGGTGTCCGCGCCGGTTTTGCCAAGATGGTATGGCTCTGCTGAAGATGTATAGCTGCTTTGGTAGAGCTGTTATGCTGTGTATTCTTGTATTTTTGCCCTTTGCAGGGCGCCGCCGTTCGAACCCCAGAGTATGTCACTTTTTTTCTATGATATGAGTACATAATCCAAGTCGTAGAGTTGTCCATACTTTGGACTTCTGCCACCACCACAGCAGATATTCCTCTGCATATCAATGAGGACAAGGAAGCACAAGCATGGGATCAACACCGCATTTGTTCTGCCTGAGTTCAAACACAAGTACAGAAAAATGTGACATAAGGCATAGATGGCATGCATGCTCGACATGCCGGGTGCAGAAAAATTAGGGCAATAATGAAATGATATGATTTGACGATGGGATGGATTTGAAACCCGGAGAACGCCCGGGAACGCGAGTATGTGGCCGGAAAAAAAGACACGTAGCCCGGGGTTCGAACGGCGGCGCCCTGCAAAGGGCAAAAATACAAGAATACACAGCATAACAGCTCTTCCAAAGCAGCTATACATTTTAAGCAGAGCCATACCATCTTGGCAAAACCGGCGCGGACACCCCACGTGATCTGCATTTTGCAGGGGTGGTATTGCCCGTATCGTCAAGGGCGATCAATCAACTGCAAAACATCTATGTAAACTGTAGCACGAGCAAACACACCTAGGCAAGGATTACTTGGACCTCGAGAATTCACAGCGATAGAGTGGGTGCTATTTGACAGATTAAGCTGTAACTAGTATATAATATCGTAGTACTTTTGTTCAATCTATGTACCCCGCCGAATATATCGTACTTACTATGTGCTCGTCTCAGGTCTCTCCGGATCCGAACTCCTCCCAGGCCTGACTCGGAAGCTATAAGCTCGAGCCCACGTCTTCTTTTGCTTGTTCGCGCTTCGCAGCCGCTGAGCGCAATAGCCAGGCAATATTCTCGTATACCACAAAGGTCACGCATGTCCCAGGAAGGACGCGGACAAGATTTGTGCCGAGGCCGCGGTAAAATCCTTTGACGCCTTCTAGTGCCCATGTTCGTCTAATAGTTGCGCGTATGTTGGGGTATAGATGAGCGGTGGCATTGTTCTGCAGCAGAACGCGTAATTAAAAGGGACCAAGCAACGCGACGAGGAGTACATACCTGTATTCTAGAGCGGACAACTTGATAGGGATAAGTCAAGGACAAAGCCGCCAGCTTACTCGCGCCAGACATGACTGTGTAGGCTGTATTTGACTGCCTCCAGTCAACAGCCGACTAGTGTACGACTGTGATAAGACACACCAGTTTATCCACATCTGACGTCCATGGTCGCCCAGCCTTCTCGAACTGTTTCTTTTTCACATCAAAGCCCCATCGTTTCATGCGCTCGTACGCCACAAATTGTATTGCCCCATTGCTGACGCCGAATAAAGCGAGCGACGTTCCGCGAAAAAGACCCAATACACCCTCTTCTCGCACAATGCTTGAGAACCCGTCTTTGGCACGCGTCAGTCTCACACACAAGATATGACGGATGTAGAGACATACGCCATACACCGCGATACGCAGTGGGGGAGTCCGCCTTCGTGGTAAACATCCGCACTTTGACAACCCAAATAGGATTCGTCATTATCGCCGTGACCGCGCCTGGGAGAAATGTTAAAGCCAGTGTCGCTTGACTGCCATTGTAAGACGCGAACTTGCTTGAGCAGAACAGAGTAAAATTGCGCCAGAAGACAAAGGTTTTGAGGTATCGCCGTCTGTCGCTCGCTTCTTGAGCATGTTGTAGCTAGAAAACTTTAGGCGACGCGATGAGGGACGCGTTGAACTTACAACCAGAAGTAGAGCCCCCAACTGGACGCATTTCCGGTAATGTTAGGACCCAAACCGCGGTATAAACCTTTCCATCCTTGTTGTTGTTGGATGTCCCTTAATGAATACCAGATCTGCTTCCCGACTCCGCCCGTCGGCGAAGTCGTCGCCACTTGAAATTTGACCTTCAGAAGATCGAGAGGATTCATGCAGAGTACAGCGATGGTGCCAGCACCAATTCCTGCCACAGCATGATCCTAGTAGCCATCGCGAAACTTGTGAGATTTGCGAGCAGCAAGACAGGAATACGACGGACAATAGCAGCAGTGGGGAAGAAGCTCGGTGGTTGCTGGGCCATTCCAGCTGCAGCTGGCGGAGACGACGTGTCCGGTCAGAATAATCGCGCAAGAACGTGACGAAGGAGTAGTATTCTGAGAGCCACGATCGGCGCCACGGTCACCGGCGCGGTCACCCGCGGCCCACCTTGTCTCCGCTTCAACATCGTCGACTCAAGCCAACTCAGCAACGGCGACATTGGGGGCAATTGCAAGTCAATATATAACAATTCGCATGCAGTCTGGGCCAGCTTCTTTTCAAGCCGTGCAAGCGCAGACCATCAGGTTCTCGAGCTTGGCCCGTTACTGAACTGAGGCCCACTTGTCTTACACCCCGGCGACACCCTACATAGCTCACAGAGGTTCTTCACGGAACTGTCGCAGAATCTCAGGCTGGCCTGAAATTTACCAGGCATTGCTGCTATAGAGAATTTACTGCTCAGCTCTTTATGGATCTTCCTCCACTTGGTGCTTGCTCTGGCTCCTCCACTATGTTATGACAACGCTGTCGGCCAACTCTCTTCAAATGTGACTCAATTACCCCGCTTCCAACAGCGTGCCATCATGATATGTCGCGGAGATCCCCTGTGACATTTTTTTCCTTGAGCTCCAGCCAGCAAATGCTTCCGAAATAGAAACACTTGGGATTTCACCTCAACATTCTCAGGATCCTCTGTCTCCTTCGGATTTCTCGGCGCTGAATCCTGGAACACCCAGACATCTGACGGAACCGAATCTGTGTGAATTCACAGACTCCCGCCGGCGCTTTCCAGATCGTTGCGAAGTCATCTGTGAACGAAATACGCGACCCTGTCCGCATCACGTCCCGCGCATGATGAAAGCGTCCGAGACGCATGTAACTCCCAGGATTCGTTTCCGGAAGTTTGGAGTCGTACTTCATGAGACCTGATGGTGCGAGACATCTTGTTTCTACCGCTGCTACCTTATGGCTATTTTGTTTCCAGATATGGTTAGCCTCTTTTCTGCACAATATTGTACCGCTCAACCTATGGGGGAATGTTATTTTCATTAAACGAAGATCTCTACAGGTCGAATATCTGTCCCTACACAGGTGACTGAGACGTACTCAATCGCAATTCTCCGATAACAGACATTTGTTATTCCACCTCGAAGGGCGATTGTCTCTCATTTGTCAGAGCCTCTGCTCAGGTTGACAGGATAACTGTGTTCTGTCCAAACATATCCCCGAGCTTCCTCCGGCACTGTCTGATGCTTGCCATGCACGCCCAGTCACCTTCACGTAACAACACCCACGTTCATTGACTCATGAAATTGAGAATGTTGGCCAAATCACACCAGAAATAGAAAATTTTAGGTGTTGATGAAAATAATTATGAATCATTTACTTATATATCATCGAGAACTGAGCCGAAACAATTAGTTTCGGCACTAGAGCGTATTTGCAGCGCCGAAACGACGTTTTCTAACGAAAATATGTTGGGTGATGGCAGAAATATTGTGACACCCGATATGGGAATGGTGGCCGGAAGAAGCCGAAACGGTATGCAGAGGATGCCAAAAATGTCTTCTGAGACACGATTTTTTTCGCAAGTTCTTTTATGTATGTATTCCTAGGCTCAATACCAAAATTTCAGCCCATTTTATAAACTTCCAGTCTTGAAATGAGTCCAGTAAACCGGCTGGGTCACATCAGTCACTGGCCATTTTGGTGTGGGAACGAAAATTTGATGGCTGATTGCAGAAATTTGGAGGGCTAATTTGGCCTGTGCAAATACGCTCTACTGCTTAAATCCCATTGTCAGCCAATCAGGTCTGATCAAAGGGATTTCAGCCATGCTAAAACTAATTGTTTTGGCAGGTATGAGCCGAAACTAATTGATTCATACTTATTTTCATTGACACCTAAAATTTTCAATTTCCAGTGTCTTGGTAACCCAGCCGTTCCGTGTGATCCGAGCCACGCGAGTCGGAGTTTGAAAAAGTATCACACAGAACGTCTGGGGTCGTGTTACAGGCCCCCGGTCACTACCTATTCTGTCGCTCCGGCGCATGGAGTAAATCAACGACGATTTGAGAAGGTCTATCTCCAGAACCAGCCAGCCCCACAAGTTTTGAACCATCTGCAGCGATGCGGAGGCACGAAAAACGGCTGATCCCAGCATTCAAGCAAAAAAAAACGGGGTTTTGCGGCCTCCAGAGCCGTGGGAACGTCGTTTTTGAAGGCCGAAATCAGGGAATTTTGGCGGACCGACAGAATAGGTAGTGACCGGGGGCCTAGTGTTACCCTCCATCGAGTCACACCAGAGATGTCACACACGCGCCGATATCGTCTTGCGTGCTCCCCTACATCCCTCCAAACTTCTGTAAAGTGTTCTATTCCACTTATCATTTACATCTGAGTAGACAGTGGCTTTTTCCCTGGCATCTGGAGCTCAAATAAAGTTTGAATCACCCTAAACCATTCATCATTTTACGTGCTTCAAAGTGGGTGCAAAAAGAAGCAATAAACTCAGGGAAAGTTGGTAGAGGCAGGCCAGAATGCATATGAGTCCATAGGATCAGACCTGAGGCCAGCCGTGGTCGGGAAGATGGGAGGGAAAGGGGATGTGACTCGATGGGGGGTGTTTGTATACCAAATGCCCCAGACGTTCTATCTGCAAATCATTTTCAAACTCCGACTCGCGTGTCCCGGATCAGGGCGGACCGGCAGGTCCGCTCACGCGCCTCGTCATTTCCAAATGCACATGCAGCATTTCGTGCCAACTATCTTTTCGCACAGACGTTTCTGATCGACTCCGCCTTTTTTTGTATCAGATAGCAGCAGTGGTTGTCCCCTGCTTCCTTTAATGTGAAAATGACGTAAATGATGTGGAATAGTAAATCCAACTGTAACGGGACCAGATAACAAACGACAAGGATGGAGAGCCGTGTCCCGACCGCTTCTCGACCTATTGAATGGACTGGCATAAATAGTCCCGATGGAAGATTGGATGCATTGCTGCCTGATCCCTAGTACCGCTCGTGATTCCGTCACCTAGGAAGTATTTCTGTCTTCAAAACCCTATTTGCTTTGGATTTGGGAGCGGGCGCTGGACACGATTGTCAGAAAGCAGAGCTGCGCAGAAGATGATCAGGAAAAGGATACCATTTGAGTTCTCTGTGACATAAAACCGTCGCAGAATGAGTATGGCTTCTTCTCGAGAATATCCGCCGATCGCCTTATAGGGCGGGTGGGAAGGATGCTCGATTCTGCACGCGCCATGGGCTCTCGTCACCGTCACGCGAAAAAACGGGGACGCACTCGTCATTGACACTAATGACGCCGCCGCATCCTCCAAACCTGTCGTTTGCACACCCGTAGAAGACTTCCTTGATGCCCATCTGGCGTAGAGCAGATGCACACATTATACAGGGCTCCACGGTAACATACAAGGTCGTCTCGGATAAAGGATAAGGTCCGCCCCCCAGGGGAGTGAGAAGTGGGTCCGCAAGGATCTCGTCTATGGCCTCGAGCTCCGCGTGTCGGGTGGCCTATATTCATCTTCGCCATTAGTACCTGAAGAAGCGTAAAACCCGTCCGGCATCTACATTGCGAAGTTCGTTTGTGCGATTCCGAGCCTTTGCAATTATAGTTGTTCCCCGCACAAAAACGCAACCAACTGGGACTTCTCCAGAAGCCAGGGCTTCCTCTGCCTACCCAGCGTACGTGAGCCGGTGGCAGAAAGGCCAGCGCTTGTGATATACCATGGCCATCGCTTCTGCCATAAAGATGTTGGGGTCACCGGCGGTGTTGGGCTCCATGACGGCAGCCTTATCGGTGGGGGCCAGTGCTATTCTGCAGCAAAATTGAGGGGTCGACGTCCTGACTTCGATTCGGCTTCGAGGTTCTCAAGTCAAATTCCTAGATGAGCTTACATCAGCTCTCTGGACCAAAATTGGAGCCCTTTCCTTCCCCACGTCCATTGTCCAATCTGCTTCTCCGTGTAAAAAGAACTGGATAGCTGGTCTCCGGCTGTACTATCCGCAGGCTCCGGTCCGCCAAGTCCGTGCTATAGACGACTCCATCCAGGCTTTCCGAAAACATTTTGACTTCAAGCTGCATCGGAAGAAAGTCTTGTGAAGGTCTCGACTCTTACATGACTGGCCTTTTCAGCAATCAATGCCTCTCGTTTCAATCCCATAAACGACCTCTCTTGTGTCCTCGAAATGAGCATATGATTGTTCCTCTTATTCCGATGGTGGACCTCACTGGCGGTCCGCGATCATGATTCGGTGTCTGCCTTTAGGTCTTTGGATAAGCCGTCTCTCGACCGCTCACGGTCCTCGCTTGGCTGCCTCCCGTCATGACTCCTTCACGATCTCTATGGATTGCAATCGGGACGCTACAGGCAGTTCGCGCTGTAGCTGGTATTCCTCAACTAGTTGGGAGTGGTCGCAGTCTGAGGCTTCATGGGCGCCAAGGTGGCGTCCCAAGTGTGCCTCCAGAGTGCGAGAGCACCTGCGATCCTGTCAATACTATTCTTGCGACAAACGTAAGAGCATTGTGTTTCCATCAGACAATGCTCTGTATATCGATTACACACAACAGACCTGTCCCCCAGCTGAGTGCTGCACGGAACTGTTTCAATCAGCCTACTTCAACTGCCTAAAATGCGTGGGTCTCGCACTCAATGCGACCGCGGCGGATTTTGCAGTGGCTCAACAAGACGTGGACCGTACGCCCATTATATCCCCTTAACGCGTACACAGTGCTCACCCGCGTATCCTTGGTCTAGTCTTGACTGTGTCGTGTTTCAATTTTGGGTTCACCCTCCCCGAACTCACTCTACCCGGTCAAAATGCTAGCCGCACTCTGGCGACATCATCCAGAGTTTCTGCCAGTGCTACGCACGTCTCGCAAATAACTATATCAGCCTTGCCAAGCAGCCTCACTGCGCCTTCCAGTCTCCCAGCTACGATATCCCAAAAGACTGTGACGACACAGCCGATGGCGTCGACTCCCACATCGCAGGGACCAGCTGCAACAAGCGGAACAGGCACCAACAGCAACACGGCCGTACACAGATCCAGAGTTGACATCGAAATATGGATGCTGGGATTAGTGGCGTTTGGGTTGATGTTGGTTTGAGGAATAACGAGCTCGCAGAAGTCGACTACGGGTGTCCTGAATAATGAATTGTCCATGGCATTTTGAAACACAGGGCTTTGTTTCAGAGAGATACATATGTACAATAATTCCATCATGACCTCGACAAATCCTAACATTCGCGGCGTACGCGTACCATCGTATGCATTGTTTCAGAAACCCAGTACTCATACACTTTCTGTCGGCTGATACATCTGGTGGGTCTCACTACAGCGGCTCTATATTGGGGATGGGTCCGGCAGGGACGATGCGCGTCGCATTGATCTAAGTAAAGTGCAGTGTCAGGCCAGTGTCAGGTCGAGTCGAGAGGACTGCACCCACCTGCGGGTGGGACCAATAATAATGCGTCTTGATGTGGTCGAAGTTCGTGGAGTCTTTGAACGCGGGCTCGTTCCAGTACAGCTTCTTCATCCAACTGCGGCACGAAGATCAGATTGGACGCAAGGATAAGCTTAAGAGGAGAACGGACGTGTTGATTGCGGGGTAGCCGTCGCGGATGGTAGTGAAGTTACACTTGAAGTGTCCGACGTAGACAGGATCGAAGCGGATCTGTGCGAACAAACGCTCAGTTAACGACACACAAGGTGGGATCGGGGAACGCGTACGATGGTGACCCAGAGTCGGACGTCGGCTTCAGAGAGCCTCCCGCCAACGAGGTAGTCTTTCCCAGTCAAGATCTTCTCCACCTTGTCCAAGGCTGCAAAAACGATCCTCACCGCCGCCTCGTACGCCTCCTGCGTTGTCGCGAAGCCCGCGCGGTATACACCGTCTGCACGCGCGTCGGGTGTGGTTAACGATACCCAGACATTCAGGGTAAACTTGAAGGCGCACTGTTAATCTCCGGGTACACCCACTCGTTGACCTCATCGATCTCCGCGCGATGCTCCGCGGGGTACAGGTCGAGCGCGGCCTTGTCTGCCGGGATCATGTCGTTGAACGCGGTGTTCAGCATGCGGATGATCTCGGACGACTCGTTGTTCACGATCGTGCTGGTGCGCTTGTCCCACAGGACCGGCACGGTGAAGCGGCGGTCGTAGTCCGGGTTTGCCTTGAGGTACAGGTCCTTGACGTGCGCCGCGCCGTGGAGCGGGTCGACCTCGGCGCCGGGGAACGCGTCGACCTGCGCGAAGGGCCAGCCGTTGTTGCCCATGCGCGGCGAGACGATCGTCACGGCTGCGGCAGAGTTGGTGAGCCCCTGACGTGGGTATGGAATTGAGAGACGAGAATTCACGGATGATGTCGTCCAGACCCTTCAACTTGCGCACGATGAGGGTCCTGGTCGCCCATGCTGATACAGATTAGATTAATGCGAATCCTGCCGTTGGCGGTTCTCCACATACGGCACGCATACGAGACGTAGAGATGATACCGATCTAAAAGCAATCGTTTATTCAATACGTCGCCCACGAGCGGGGGGTCCGGCGCTTGCCCTTCTCTGGCGCGAACTTGCCGCCTGGCTCGATAAAGTCACGAAAGACCGACGCCAAGCGGTTGAAACTCCCGTCCGACTCGACTTTCATCTTGGAGATGTCCGAGAGGTGCGCAGTGTCTCTTGTGGTCATGATGGTGCGAAGAGGATTTGGCAGTACTAGGGGGTCCCGAGTCTCGGGATATACATACGAGGCGCGGCTCCACGTGGTATTTGTCTCCTTAATATCGACTGGATGGGTCAGCAAAAGCACACATGGACACCGAGCATGCCCTGGCTTGGGAACTTACCAAGAGCATCGTGCTGGTTGGAGAGGAGCAGCAGAAAACGCGTCAGCGCGATCTTTACTGCAAACTGTGTTTCGGCGCGCTCATGTAGGGTGACCGCGTAAAGCAAAACGTAAATGATCATTATCTCCATTCTCCCAGAAAATCCCGATGCAAAAGACTCCCCTATGGTAAGTATTATGACAAAAAGTCCGTAGATGCAACAACATGAAAGGTGAGGGCAGCTGCAGGCCGCTGCAGTAAGTATTATAACAAGCTCGAAGTCAACCTGGTACAAGTCATGAAAGTCCGTGAGTAGCATGAGAAATGTCTGATCAGAGCAGCGAACGCGAATGACAGGACGGCTCCAACAGAACCCCGAAAGAAATGTCCAGGGATGTCGTACGTTAGAGCACGACAAGAGCCCCCACCATAGACAACACAACAGCGGACCCGACGCTCATGACGAGCCGTTCCCACCCTTGCACAGACCCAGCGGTCGAGATCCCCGCACTGTTGGAATTCGTAGGCGCTGGCGCACCCGAACTCCTCGAAGTGCTGCCGCTGCTCACCGCTTTACTGCTGCTGGGCGTCGCCTGTGGAGGAAAAGGAGGAGTGAGAATCGGGATACTTAGGAAAGGAGGAGCGGGAGGAGGGAAACTGGGCGACAAGGATAGAAGCAGGTGCGGATAGAGCAGGAAGACGCACAGATGCCGTGGAGGCCACGATGCTCGTCCCGTGGACGATGAAGCCGTTGCCGATGGTGGACAGCGTCGTGCACGAGGAGGTGGCCGGCGCGGGGTGCGCAGCGGGCGTCGAGGCGTCGCCTTGGTGGAATGTCGAGGCGCCGTAGACCCCCATAGGCTACATTGTTGAGTGATCAGCCGAGGTTGAATATACTAAGTAAAAGAGAGAAAACTGCGTGCCTCTCCGCTGTCAGCCTTACAGCTGTCGAACGACCCGTTCTGGTAGTTCCCCGGCATATTCCACGGGCACCCGAGGGTGTCGTAGATGTGTTGGCAGAATCCGGGCGCGTTGTGGCCCGCGGGCTAGTGCGCTGCGTGAGCTTTCTGTGTGCGGGTGAACAAGATGGAGCGCGGATTTACGTTGCACGCGCGGAAACAGAACTGCCCTGTTCCCATGAAGTTCTGGATAAAAAATGAATGAATGAGTGAAATTTCAAAGACGATAAGGTGACATACGGTCCATTCGAAAACTTGTTCGAGCTTTCCAAAAGCGGTGGAGAACACGAGACCGCCTATGGGATTGCCTGCAATATCGGGTTGTTATGATGACCAGAGCTATGATCCTGTATATTCGACTCACCGTTTCCATCAGCGCCTGGAGGGGATTTTTTTTTCTAGTGAATGGTGCCTTTCCATGCTAAGATGATCCTACCGTGGGGGTCCAATTCTAGGGTGAAGAATAGTAGTAAACACATTGCGAAACGCATAGTTTGAGCACGAGCTCACCTCCTCCCTGGTCATCGATGGGAATGTTGAGCAGAGTCATATCGCCGGTGCCCTTCACGCAGATAAGTAAGCGACACAGAAATTAGGATAGATGGCTGTGACTCACAGTGATCTGAATGAAGTCCGGCGTCTGTATCCAGTGCGCGCCAGTGATCGCGCCGTCCGGAATGAGTCGCGCGCCAGTGCCATTCTGGAGGGGCGGGCGGTGAGTAAGTGGCTTTGATGTTAATCAAGACGACCCGATTACCTTGATACACCAAGCTACTTCGATGCGCTAGCAGAGTTGGTAAGCAGTCTAGTGACCAAGCTTTGAAATGTTCGCTGTACCTCGGTCTCCCCGATAGCAGAGCCCGCACCGGGACTTGGCGGCGCCCACAGGCACCTTAGGGGCGCGTTTTAGGCGCAGCGACGTGGCCAGATAGATGGGCGTACCAGTCATCTAGCGAATTCACTGCGACGGACATGAAATCATTGAAGTTTGTCGGTTGCAAAGCACTCACTGTACGCGTTTTGGCATTCCGATGTCTGATTCAGAGCCGTCCCACATTGGTTGGTGCCAACTTGACCTGCAAACGAGGAGACGACGCGCGTTAGCTTCGAGTGCATATGAATGAATACAAGTGAGTGACCTTCTTCCGTCGTAGGGGGGACATTGGAAGGCAGGTACGTCGCACTGTATTGAGCATTAACGGCTGCGAGCAAAGACAGAGGCCACAGGGCGGCGGAAAACATGTCGAGGTCGAGGGGAAAAGCAAGATGGGTTACCGATGAGAAACCGACTCGGGAGACAGACGCCGTGACGGGTATCAACCCCGCGCCAGGGGCTGGCAGGTCCTGGCAGTGCTTTCCCAGGGGTCCACGGTCAAAAAGGCCGCAAGTAGGTTCCGTGAGGAAAGGGCGTTTTATTTAAAGCTGTGCCAGCTGCAGGGGTTGAAATGAACAAGAGCAGACACTGGAGTGTACAGACATCCGAGTCGGCCAGGAAGTTGTTGGATGAACGTTAACGTGATCGTGCTCCGAATTCGGCTAGCCTGTTAACGCCAAGAGAATCTCCGACAAGTATTTTTAGACACTGCGAGGATCCCATTTGCCTAAATCAGCCGCACGTTCGGACCACAGCTAAAAAGCCCGTAATGCCAGGAGAAAGGGGAAAAAATCTTCTTGTGTGTTTTTGCTGTCCATTCTTAACCTCGGCCTTCATCGAAATTTCATCATCCGCCATTTACTGGATTGATAGGATTCGGAACGAAAAGAGTAGCGCCACCAAATCGGGTCGGATTACACGCCAAATGATTCTGCGACCCCGACAGGCCTTCTTCTAACTCGGCCCGATTTCGTCTAATCTAAACTAATATCTTTTATGGACGTCGCCGCACACTCTCGAGGCGCACATTCTCGTTCAACCGCGTTCTGCAATGGAATGATACCCTCAAGTGCGGGTGTACTATCAAAAGAACCCATCCAGGACATATACTAGCGCCCAGGTACAGTTCCTGCAGTCAGATGAGCTTCTCTTCAGAAGACTCCTCTGCTTATCCTCCGCTCTTCCTACGGTGAATGCCATGCGCGGTTCATGATCATGATTCGGCACCTGGATGCTGTCCAACGGAGGGTCCACTTCTCCGTCCGTCTTTCACACCGACGACACCTCCGCCTCAGCATGTTCGCGCGCATCGTCCTATCCGTGGCACTACTCGCTGCGCAGAGTGTGACTGGCGTTCCCAGGTCGGGCAGACGGATCCAGATGCGCGAACTGTCAAACGTTCCGGCAGCGTGCAAAGCCGACTGCGATCCGTTTACACCCTTCTTGCAAGGCGTCGTGCGTGGTGTCTCCCTGTGGCCTCGCAGGGTTTCTCACACAGTCTCTGGCAGTCCTGCCCCATAGCACAATGCTGCACGACGCTCTTCGAAGCAGCCTACTTCAACTGCTTCAAGTGCGTCGGGACCGCCACTAACGCGGATTTCTCGATCGCACAGCAATATGTCGACGGTAAGCGCGCTTTCTTTCATAACTCCAATAGGTATCCGGAATTCATCGCCCGCCTGAAAACAGTGGTGACGACATCCTGCTTCATCGAGGGGATTACCCTCCCCGAGCTCACGTTCCCCGGCCAAAACCCCAACCGCACCCTGGCAACAGCGCTCCCCGCCGGCGCGTCCACGCTGCCCATCTTCCCCTCGGCCGCGGCGTCTGGGTCTTCCGTGCGTCACACCGCGACGAGTGTCATTCCAAATAGCACACATATAATAGCCTCGCAGTCCGGAAGCGCCGTCTCCGCATCTGCAGCAAGCCAGACCGCTCCCCTCAGTGTATCCCCCAGCGCCACCGCCCCACCCACACAGAGTACCGTCACTTCCCCGGCGCCCGCGGCGTCCTCTGCGGGCTCGGCCGCCCCGAGTGCTCCCAGCAACAGCGGCGAAATCCGCTTGAACCCGCGATTCGGAGCGGCGGCGGTGGCAGCCGCTGTGCTAATTGCGCTCGAGGCGTTGCTGGTGTGATCCCCTCGAAGTTGCGTCGGTCTTTTGCTTTGCCGGATTTTGAATCGTATGTATGATGGGTGGAACAATGTACGGATGCAATGTATTATGTCTAAATCAATAAACGTAACTTGACGTTGGGGCTCCGATAAGATAAGGCTGGAGCTTGAAATCTTCAGGCAGCAATACAGACTTGAGGGTCATAAAGTCTTGAAAAAACGCCAACCTACCGGATCGAAGTGATTCTTCGAAATTCGGACAAGAACCTATTGGATCAGGGGCGAAGAAATGTATATATAGATCCAGAAAAGAGTATCAAAATTCATTATGCTCAAAAAAAAAAAAAAAGAGAAACAGCATCCGCGCTAATTGAATCTGCGAACTCTCGCTTTGACCCACAATTAAGTATATAGAAATTTTGAATTATTTAAATAACCTTTGCGTTGTCCCAATCCTCAGGCAACCAACCAGTGGGGTAACTTCTAGAGGTGCCTTCCAAGAAAATTGCCCACCCAGCGGTTCGAACTTGTCGTGTCAGGGGCATTCAACAGAAAAAATCCCATGACCAGCATAAAATGAATAGGCGAGGAAAGGGCCACAGAGATGCGGGTCACTTGGTCCTACGCATATACACTCAGGAAGAGAACAAGATAAATGGACATAAAAAATGGCATCCGCGTTATGTAATTGAACCTGCGAACGCTCGCTTTGACCACCTCTCGACGCCGACGAAAATGACTTGGGTGCTGATCCATCGGATTCAATGGAGTAATCTAGTAGGAACCCACGGGAAGTTGAGGTGTACTTGGAGGCATAAAATTCCTCCAAAAAAAACTGCCACTTTGTCGCATCGAAGTAATGTCAAGGGGCTGAAACTCAGATATTGGCCTCCAATTTGGCCAACAGGCGCGAGAGAGAATATAACAAACCACCAAGTAGATGGTTTTTTCGAAGGGAAACTAATCAGGATGAAATCGAGCGCTACAAAAATTGGGGGAAAAACGACGCTCGTAGCAATTGAACCTCGGAGCTCTCGCTTTGACCGCCTGTATGTGCTGACGTCGACGAAAATGGCTCGCGCGTTGGACCATCCGAACGGAGTAATCTAGGGAAGTTCAAATGTGTTCGGAGGTATAAGATTCCTACAAAAAAAGATTGCCACTTCGACGGATCTGTCAGGCAGAGGCTTGGAGCTTGACTCGGCCTTGGAAAAGCAACAGGCGAAGGAAATTATGTAGTGAACCATGGTCTTTTTGTGAAACGAAAATAATGGAATCAAGCGCTACAAAGATCAGGGGGAAAACGACACCCGCAGTAATTGAACCCGCGAACTCTCGCTTTGACCACGATTCAGGACTGTTTATGCAGAGAATTACCATTCCAGATGGCATAGAGATCATATTTAAAGTACTCGGAATTTGCAGCACAGCTTCAAATCCCGTAACGCGAAACATCTGCAATACAAGATTTCCATGATATACGATATTCAGGGCATTGGACGTTAAAGAAAGCAAAAAAAGTGGAGTTACAACCGCGCCGTGCTCGGCATTTTCTTCATCGCCTGCCGCACGCCCAAGTCCGCCATGACGTCTTCCCCGCCACCCAGAACTGGCGAAAGATCGCTGAGTAAGTCCAATCCGAGACACTGAACGTCAAGCAAACTCACTGGCGTCGAAAGCGGACGTTCGGTGGTACTACAAGCAACAAGGTCAGTGGTGGGGTGCGGAGTGATAACCTAGTTCGGAACGCACGTTTTCGATCACCTTCCCCATCCCAGTGACGGTCAGTGCTCGCCCACCGAATATTTGTGTCGCGTCTGTGAGAGAGGGAAAGTAAGCACCTTCATCCTGGACATGAAAAAAAAACGCATTCTCACCTGTGGCTGTCTGTTCAGCCGACCGGGACAAATATCTTCCCTGAGGTCAGCACGAGAAGGAAGAGAGGCGTGGTCGAGGGACAGCGTACTGTTTGAGCAAGCCGATAGGCCCTGCGAGTTTGCTGGACATCTCGTTATAGCTCATCTACATAGGCAAGCATTGTGAGGATGAAAATCTCACCCCACGCAGACCAAAAAAGCGCACATTGTTCATTTGATACGTGATGTTCTCCAACCAATTCTGCCCCGCTTCAACCCGGGAGATCATCACCGCCAACTTAGACCTAATCACCGCCTGCGAGGTCAACGGCTTGCCGAACACAAGCCGCTGCGAGGACCACCTGTCCGATCCGTTCGTCAGTTTTCTGGGCGGAGTGGATGAGATGGGTGCCTATACGCACTTCATACACTCCTCTACCACCACCCGCTGCGCCGCGAGACTTGTGCAACAGATCATCCACCGCTCGTGGTTGAAGTTGCTCAATATGACCGACATCCCGTTGCCGACCTTCCCGAGCGTGTTGCCGATGGGCACGCGCACCTTGTCGAAAGTGACGTAGGCGGTGCCGGCGGTGGCCGAGTAGCTCGTCTTGATCGCTTTCGTCGACACATTTTCGTCGCGCTCAATCAGAATCACGGTGAAGCCCGTCTACAGAGAACAATGAGACAGGTGTTGACCGAACGAGCTGGGAGACTGGCCTCGGTCTTGCACCCCGTGGTGAAATAATGAGCAAACGTTCCGTTCGTTATCCATCTTTTGCGCTCGTTAGCCAAAGAAGGAACATTTAAATGAAAGCGTACTTCTTCGTTCCAGTGACCACCCAGAAGTCGCCATCTCTCACCGCTGTCGTCTACGATCGGTTATACATTAGTAACAAAAAGTAGTCTTTCAAGTATGGACGGACCTGTATCCCGCTAACGTCTGAGCCCGCGAAAGCCTCGCTTATAGCCAACGCAAGATATTTCTTTCCACTCAGCACCTCCGGGACAACCCGCGCTTTGAGCTCGGGGGAGCCGTAGTTGAGAACAGGAGGCAAGCCAATGACCGCACCAGCGAGAATCCCGTCGACGAATCCCCGCCCACCGAAGCGCGATAATTCCGTATTAATGATCAACTAGTAGAAGTGGGGATTCAATAATGAGCAGCAGAAGCGGAAGCCATGACACACTTCGTGGAAGTAGTCAAACTCCTCGGGGGTGACCGTGCCGTTCATTAATGTTCGCCCTTGGAGGTGCTTTCCGGGCCCGAGACGCATAGCAATGAGGTTCACCTCGCTGTGTTATGCTCGGTCGATGTAATGTCTTTTTTTTTTTTTGCGCTGTAACACACCTCATTTTATCGACCACTTCCTGCGGTATCTTCTTCCCGTTCTCTTCGCATTTGATCGCTTCGGGCTGGACAACCTCCATGAAGAACGTTCTGCAAGGGTCAGGGTCAGTCGCGTTAGGAAAAGGTATTGGAAACAAGACCCACCGGACGGCCGTATGGAACTTGCGGTGCTTGTCAGAGTAATACGGACTCTGAAAGCCATTTGAGAGCCACGTAGGCTCGGCATACGGGACCCGGGAGACTGCTCCTGGCGCGAGGGGCTTGATCACGGACTGTTCTCCTAGTATCGTGCCGATCTGGAGGCGTGCGTATTGAGGGCGCAGAAGCACCTCGAGTCGATGCAGGCCGAAGAAGGCCTTGACGAGGTTGAATGGGTGCCATATTTCCGAGAGTCGGACTTACCTGTGTTGCATCCTTTCCAGCTGCCATGGAATTTAGTTAGTGGTTCAGGCGGTACAAAACAATGGCTGATTCCGCTCACCTACATCGTCTGCGAAGAGAACGTTGGGGCCTCCTGGATGGAGATTCGCGAACTTCGAAAGGTCGTAGACTTTCGCGTCTATGGTGACCCACTGTGCTGGCGAGCTGAATTTCTGGATACTGGTGGAAATCAATGCGGGGAAGCTCACCAAGTCGCCTTCCTTATTGTGCTGTAGGAGAGTTAGGAATTTCCGGGGAGCACAGGCTGTAGCGCACCTTTGCAACCTCCTCCTCTGTAAATTGCTTTGTTGCCATACTGTAGCATGTGGTTGAAGGTGGGCTCTCCGGCACAGGAGCTATTGTGATGTCTAGAATCACATGCCCCCACAACCGACACGAACAAACACCGCGAGACATGACTTTGCTCACTCGGACAACAACGCACACCTATCCGGCCGCCGAAGTCCGTGCAGTCAATGGCTTCTATAGTGGTCGAATGCACGTCAGGCGTTGTGCATTCAGCCACTCCGAGGAGCAGGCTGTGCAATTCGCCCACCAGTTGCCCACACCGATAGCCAGCAGCACTTCTCGGGTGAGACAGCCGTGGCTTCTCTCTGGCCTTTCCTTTGTTACATTACTAGCTAGCCTGGATGTTAGACCGCAAGTTGCGACAAGCCCGCAAAGAGCGACACGCCGCCGAGTTGCGTGAGAACCTAGTTCCTGGTTGGACAACCTTCCTATGCCATTTGGTTATCAATCTCACTCATCAGGGAGTGGCCGCGTCTCTGCATAGTATGTTGGCTACCCCTGTCCCATCTGCAACCCTATTCCCACACGAGGATGTCCTGATCAGGACCCTGGCCTACGAACGCGATGTCCAAGCTTTTCGTTTACAAAGACTGCGATCATTCTGCGGAGACCCTGGGCGACCGGAATACGCGGTCGGTTACCCCGTACGCGCAACCGTGGTCTTTTCATGTCCAATTTTTCCAATTCACAAGATCATCACCTCAGCTCAAGCCGACGCCCGCCTCATGGACCCGCCATTCAATACCGGTCCAATCACGCCACACCGGCTTCATTACTCGGGGCGGGAAGCTGTATTCCGCATAAAAAATCACCAAGGAGCCCCTCCCACCTTCACTGGGTACCCAGCGGATGCCTGCCCTGGGTCCCACTCGGGTCGTCTGGTCTGCAGTTCCCCATCGTCAATACACTGCTCTCAATCCCCTTTTCGATACTTCACAATCTGCCACGGCTCCAGGCTCTGCAGCCTTTTACTCCATATCAAGCACAACTTGTAGCGATTGCGACAGAAATTATATTGCTTTGGGCATGGGATCCGTCACCAACGGAGGTGGCAGCATTCCCCAAATCTAGAGAGGTCCCATTGCAGTGGCCTGTTCCCATCTGGCATCCTTCGCGAGCCGACACCATGTCTGCCACGGTGTCCTTCACACTCTTCTCGTCTTCCGCCACCACCAATGCTCCCCTTGCCCCGGCTCCCACAACCTCTTCTGCGCCCACCAATGCTGTTACCCTTCAATCGGGGGAGATCTTACTTCATTCCAGCGATGTTCACTGGGATCGAGAAAATGGTCTGGTGCTTGTTGCAGCCCCAATAATCAGCGAAGAGAAGGAAATTGACCTCCTCGATGTCCCTGACTCTCCGAGCTTGGCTTGGGACGACCACACTGATGACCTGGAATAAGAGGATCAGGTTCAACCTGATATCGCGGACCACGTAAACTCTCTGAACATTGAAGATGTCATTCTTTGGGTCCAAAATTGTGGGATGGAGGAGACCCTGCCGGAGCTACTCCCCATTCCTTTCTGCAAAGGCACTCAAAGGGGGACGGCGGCCAACGACATTCTCATGAAAATGGGGGCCATGAACCCTACAGATTACGTGCACTTTTTAGATCTTGCATCTTTCCGTTGGGAGGAACGTGCTTGACCGCAAACCGTATGGACATCAATGCGTAGTACCGTTCATTTCTTGTATCGGTCGCTCGAAAATGATACGGGAGGCGCTTCGTTTGGGGTTACGATACGGCTGAGAAGATGAAGAAAGACCTCGGGATCTCGACGGCGTGGTCGCCCGACTTTCTGTTCGCTGCGCTTGGCCTTCCCCGTCGGACGACAATAGCTGGGGTGTCTTCCGGAAATGGTGCTACATGACCACGGATCCTCCAGAAACCGAAACCGAGAAGAGATGCGGAACGCGAAGGTCGATGGAGCTGCGGCAGTATCGGTTCAGAGCACAAAGAAAAATGCGGTACACGACAGTGCTCTGAATTTACACCAAAAATATCCAAGACATGGACTGGGTGTCGGTGATTCTACGAATTTCCGGATGCATCTTTCCTGGGGTGAAGCGGGTGCTTGAACTTTGACAAGAATATGCACATGCGGGTTTTCAATCTCTGGCTGGACACCGCTTGATCTTGGCCGTATATGCCTGTCAACACGAGCGTCTGAGCTGGCGAGAAGAGGTACGTTCCCTCAGCCTTCGTCTCTCATCGATGCTTTCCTGTCCCCCGCAGTAGCTACCTTCTCGACCAAGCGAACAGCAGCGTGCGCGTCGCGTCGGCAGTCTTCCTTTATGCATGGTCCCTGAGACCAACCGTGAGTCATCTCTTCTAGACATGCCCTGTCTTGTACTGACTCGCTGCTTCAGATCTAGATCTACCCTCCTATAACCCACCTGAGCACGAAGAATAATTATGGCGTCGGAAGCGAATGTAGGAGGCGATTTGAAATGCAACCGAGTGGCAAGGAGCCACTGGAGAGGCAAGCTCCGGGAGTTCTCCCGCCACGGTCGTGGCCATCGACCATCGGATGTGCGGCCGCCTCCAACATCATTCAGAGTCGCTCCCTGGGGAATGTTATCGACGACGCTTGCAAGGTGCCGACCATGCGACAACCGCCGAAAAGCAACCGTCTGGGTCCGTACTGCGAGGGCTGAGGAGTTAACGCTCCAGAAAAGACGAAAAAAATGGATATAATACCTGTAAAATGTTTGGAACATATAAATATTCGATTTTGGATTGTCTTCACGCTTCATAATTATGTGACGCAGCTTCCTAGTCCTTTGTCGAGTACAAAAGTCAAATGTGACCGATTTTGACGAGGTCGCGTACGTCGTCGCCGTAAGGCATGTGACCGTATTATGACCACCCCCGCAAAATACACATGCAAACCAACCTTTCGTCTTCCGACCAACTTGGACTTGTGTTGATTGCCACGAGTCCTACGTCGCTCGCTCCTCGTGTATACTCCATCGTAGCATCGTACACTCCTCCTCTTCCCCCATCGTTGGAGATCCTGCAGTCGACTCGGACATCTTCAAGTTGCAATTGCCCCCGCTGCTATGGTTTCTGGTTTCTTCTGGTCAGCAGCTTGTCTGGTACCCATCCTCGGATGTGTGTGGATGGTCTGCTGCGGCTTGCGTCAGACTGCTACGAGGTCGGACTGAATTACGATTTCGTTTACATCGGCTTCAGCGTTCCAACACAGCTTTAGCTCTGCACCTCGGGCTTCCGGGCCGGTTCAAGGCCTTACACTAGGAGTCAATGCGTCTAGCAATGTTCGGGACGCTACATACATACAAGAAACCTCTGGGACCTTGGTAGCGTCTGCGTCCTCTGAATCCCTGGTCCTCGTTGGTTCCAAGTATCGAGGGCCAAGGATTGATGCGACGTGGAGCTACGGTCATGTGGAGCCGTGATGTGGAGCTGCTACGTGTCACAGTGTCAGGCACTGGGACCAATTCCCGAACTCTGGGCTGGGTACAAGCCGGCCACCAAGTACAAAATTGCAACAGTCTTACGGAACATGGCGACCACAACGGCCGTTTCTTGCGATGCGATGTGGCGGCTTTCGTCCTCCACTACATACGATCTCCGTGGCGTGATGGCCGTGTGGTTGACCTTACAGCCTACAGGTCTTACAGGAGCCAGTAGTCGCATAGTTGTGCAATAATAATGTGTCCTGTTATGACCGAGTCTTGGCCGACAAGAGATATGTTCCTTATTAGCCGTGGTTTGATTGTCGTGAAGCGGCATGGAGCGGCATCAACCGACAGCTGGTGCGGATCCGTGGTAAGCTGCGTTTAATAAAGCTCAATGGCCATACGTAGGGCGCTCAAGGCGGTGTGAAGGCTCTCACATGTGGAGATGGAGATCGTGTTATTTAGGGAGGGATACAAGAGTGATATTCCAAGAAAGGCGCGAGTCGGGAGCATATGGAAGAAATCGAAGATCACGAGTGCATTCAAGTTCTTGTCAGATTGCGACTTGTACATTCTCCCCACCGATGCAGCGAGTCTGGTCGACATACCTTGAATCCTCTGCAACCCGGCGGGGCCGCTCGGACAGCCCCCACAAATTGGTGAGCTCAGATGCCGAAACTTGCTTACCAATGTGTACTGATCCTCCTTCAGAATTCATCGTGAGCTTTAATATCCCGGCCGAACTTCCCCTTCTCACACTTGGCTCTCTCTTACCACAGCGAATCCTCTCTGGCCCCTTCCACCCTCTCGCAGGCGGCCCTCGTCCCCAACGCCGAGATGTATGCCCGGCCTCTTGATCCCCCACACGTCCCGTTCGCAGAGCCCATGGGCAGCTCGATGGCAGGCTCCAGCAGAGGCAGCTCCCCCGTGGGCGCACCCACCGACGGGAGCAATGTGTCTCTCACCGTGAACTACCTGCCCTCCAAGTTCCCCACGCTCTCTTCGGGGCCCAGGAAGCGCAGGAATGGAAAGGGCATCGATACCCTCATGCCGAAGCGCGGCGGCGGCGTCGAGGCTTTCAAAAGCGGCGAGGCCAGGATGCCTGGCCAGCACGACGAAGACTACGACGGTGTCAGCAGCGGTTGGTTTGGGGGCGGCAAGGGCAGAAACGGTGCGCTAACACGAAAATTGCGCTGGAACAAATTCAAGTGGATATTGTTCATCGCAAACATCGTCCTCGCCGCCTACTCCTTACTCGCCCTCATTTTCTGTCTCCTCACGTGGTTTGACGTCTGGAAACATGCCGACGTCGTGCGCGTCGCAAACCATCCAGAGCTGGTGCTCTCCACCCTGGCCGCTTCGGCCGCCATACTCACATCCCTCATCGGCTTTGCCGGTATCGTCCTCAACAACCGCTCTTTCCTTGCCATCTACACCTTCTTTCTCTGGATCTGCTTCGGCCTCCTCGTTGTCCCGGGATACATCACCTACAAACATCGATCCCTCAACCTCGAAGGCAAGGTGAACAACCAGTGGTCTCGAGATTTCGGCGCGGAAGGGCGGTTGCGCATACAGAACCAGCTGGGCTGCTGCGGGTACTTCAGCCCGTTCGTAGAGGCCACCGTCAGCGCAACGTGTTACGCGCGGAGCATCCTCCCCGGATGCAAAAAGAGCTATCTCGATTTCGAAAGGGTTGTCCTCACGCGATGGTACACCGTGGCGTTCGGCATAGTCCCGATCCACATCGCTGTGATAATCGCGGGCCTGCTGTGCTCCAACCACGTCACGTACCGATTCGGCAAGGGCATGACGCCCAAGGCCTACCGCCTCAGCATGAGCAGCATGGCCGTCATCATGGACAACTACGCAAAGTACGTGCCGCGCCTTTCATCCGTGCCGCGCTGCTGATCGGACTCGTTTTTTTTTGTCGCAGTCAACTAGCAGAGCAATACGGCCCGGAAGTGGCCACTGAGATCCTCAGCCGCTCGCGCTCAAACCTCAACCTCCTCGACCCGCTGCCGTACTCGAGCAGCTCCACCCCCCACTACCAGCGTGGGTCCTAACGCCGCCGACATTCGTTCATATACCCCCGCGCACGCGCAGCGCGTGACTCCAGGCTAGTCCAGGCTCGCGTGGCTCCACGCTTATCTTAACGCAGAGTAATGATATCCATGCACGCAAGTGCGCACCGTGACTCACCCACGCGAGGTCGATGCATCCAAGTAGAATTTTACGGACATATCGGTAGTACCACCATTACTTATTCGGACGGTTACTGTGGCATAGGTGCTGTGTTTTATGCTAGTGTAAAAACACGCTGGGTGTACTGCAAGAACGTGTGTTCCTGGACCTGAGACGGCGAGCGGTCTGTTCTCGTCAGAGAGAGTCACTGTCAGTGCCCGAAGATGGTCACCTGGAGACAGATTGCTCCGGAGTCTCCACTATTTTAGGTGTATGTATTTTGGGGTGATATAAAAATAAATCGCCTTTCCGTTCGCAAGAGCAGTTTCTGTCTCCGGCCCGGCATGAGACAACCCCGCATAGGGGGTATTGATCTAACCCACCCCGCGCCTGACCTCACACATGATTTCCGTTGTTGATGTAGCTCAAAGATATCACTGATACAGCCTGTTCACCTGGTAATACCGCATATACCCTCTAATTAGAGAGTACATGACCCCCAGACGTAACCTCTAATTAGAGGGGATATCATGTATTCCCTTACCACGCATATCACACCAATACCACCAGTGTATCTTGGCCTGACTTGGAGAAATTTTTGAATTTAGCACCAGTCAGTGCTGTTTGTGATGTCCTTGGCTTACCACCAATACCACCACCCTGATCCTAATAGAGCATAAGTAGGTTTATGAACAACCCCAATGGGGTTGTTCACAATAGCCTTTTTGAGCTCCTTTTAAGTTTTCACTCTCCTTTTTCCTTCAAGTTCGTTTTTGCCAAAAGGCAGTAAAAATGGACAAAAGGCAGCCAAAAAGGAATGAAAAAGGGACTAAAAGGGCTATTGTTGTTCACAGTAGCCATTTTCGGCTCCTTTTCGCGTCATTTTTCAAAGAGGAGGTCAAAGAGGAACACAAAGAGGAAGCCAAAAAATGGCCCTTTTTTCATAATGGATGTATGTAGCCCATTATGCAAAAGAGCCATTTTTCCTGTTCCTTCTCGCTCTCCTCTTTCGCTCCTTTTTGCCAAATTTCAAACTCCGATCCAAACTCAATTTTCACTCCCTCCCACCACATTCGTTACTCTAGTAATTACTCCACACTCATTTCTCATACCTTTATGTCACCCCGTAAGCCGCAGGGGTCACGACGCCCAGGCAGCACAGCTGTTATATACCGAGCCGATGAACTCAGGACCGGAGGATCGGAGGAAGATCGGAGGACCGGAAGATCTCCGGGGCTGTATACGGAGGGATCACAACACCACAGGAAGGTAAGGGTGAGTGACTACCTTGACCGGCAGGTAATCCGAGGAGGGAACAGGAGTCGGAGTACCGGAGGGGAGTAGAGAATGCAAGGGCGACTCAGTGCGAGGAGAAAAGCCAAGCAACGTTAATTATCAATCTGATGTACAAGACATATTAAAGTGATATATATACTAAGTAGCTAATTGTATTCCCAAATAGGAAGGAGGGTGGTTCTTGACAATAAGACAAGTCAGGTGGGCTGATGGGAAGTCGTAGGACAATAAGAAAGAAGACAAGAAGACGGATAAACGGGAAACACTCAGTAATCCTTCATTGTGTAAAAACCCGATTCGTCCGGATGACCGGGTGGCTCCGGTCAATGACCGGAGCCTAGAGATGACCGGAGGTGCCGGAACGGCCGGAAGGGAGTCGGTCGATGGAGGGAGGCTGCATGGATATAACAACAGCCAAGGCTGCTACGACAGCTGCCAAGAAGTCGTCCAAAGCCGCCAAGGATGGGCAAGCACAAAGTGGCTGCTACGTCCCCGACCCGCGCTTCTATGCATCCCCAAACCAAGACTGCGAGAGCGAAACACTCTGCGGACATTGAACTTTCGAGCGGGTGCCGGGATGTGCCGACACCGCTGTAAAAATGAAAAGGGGCCTTTTCGGTCCATTTTTGCCAGATGCACGAGGCGACCCGTTCACAGTAGCCATTTTTGAGCTCATTTTTGAGTTCCTTTTTGTTTCATTTTCACTCAAATGGCGGGGAACTGGCGAAAATGAGACAAAAAGGAGCGCAAAAAGGAGCCGAAAAATGGCTACTGTGAACAACCCTAATAGGGTTGTTCACAGTAGCCATTTTCGGCTCCTTTTCGCGTCATTTTCCTATCATTTTCCTATCATTTTCTCATCATTTTTCAAAGAGGAGGTCAAAGAGGAACACAAAGAGGAAGCCAAAAAATGGCCCTTTTTTCATAATGGACGTATGTAGCCCATTATGCAAAAGAGCCATTTTTCCCGTTCCTTCTCGCTCTCCTCTTTCGCTCCTTTTTGCCAAATTTCAAACTCCGATCCAAACTCAATTTTCACTCCCTCGGACATTGAACTTTTGAGCGGGTGCCGGGATGTGCCGACACCGCCGTAAAAATGAGAAGGGGCCTTTTCGGTCCATTTTTGCCAGATGCACGAGGCTACCCGTTCACAGTAGCCATTTTTGAGCTCATTTCCGAGTTCCTTTTTGTTTCATTTTCACTCAAATGGCGGGGAACTGGCGAAAATGAGACAAAAAGGAGCGCAAAAAGGAGCCGAAAAATGGCTACTGTGAACAACCCTAATCATAATGAAACTTGGTGTTTGTGACCCTGTTAGGGCATCAGCAACCCTGACTTTGGTGGTAGTGTTTGTAGTGGTTTGTAGCAGCCTTCTGATTCTGTAGTGGTTACAGTGCTCTGTAGCAAGCTGAGATAATTGTAGTACTACATAGAAGGGGATGATAGCCATAGTGCTACATAAGTCAAAGGGCTGTCTGTAGATATGATGTGGATTGCAGTGCCATTGTATTGAGCCAAGTCAAGTGTGAGTTTGAATCTGAAGGCTTCCAGCTGAGATTGGAATGGGTTTTCATTCAAGGTGTTATAGTATGTTTTAATGTTTTACTGTACTATTGCCTATGCCTGCTTGCTTCTCATTCTCAACCGGTTGTTGCACACTACTACCTTGTGAAGAGCCGGTGGGGACAGAGTCGTCAGACACAGATATGTATCCTTGTTAATATCTGCTTTATCTCAGAATGTGGGTGGGGGAAACCAGTGGTCTTTTTGCTGTGGCGATATAAGCACATGACCAGGTTGTGTCTCAGCATCCTCGACACATCAACGATCCTGCTTGGCAAAAGGACTAGTGGTTCGGAGCAGAGAATACACTCTGACAAGGCTGTCAAATTCAAGTGAGACTAACCCATCAAACAGCTCAAATCTACTTGTTGATTTGAGCTGACCAGTTGAACTTGCAGTTTGGCTCCCCACACACTTCTTTTATTTTATTCTGCTACATTCTGTAGACCGTATTTCCTAACGAAAACTAGCATTTCATTTGATGCCTGTGAGATCCGGTTCGCTCCAAATTCTCAGCCGATGAATAGAGGCAATATCATCTTGATCTTCCGCCAGGACAATAAGAATGAGTGCAATGACCATCTTCCCTGTTGGGCTACCACATCAGGATTTACACCTCTCAAAAACAGCTCAGAGGCCCCCCAATGCATGCACTGTGGCCGTTGACTGTAAGCATGCCTGCTGTTTTCCATATTCCGTTTACCCAAGCTAAGTATTCTGACTTGCTCATGTTATGGTTTTCCTTCTCATATGCAAATAACAATGCATGTGCTGAAACTTTCACATTCACATGGAGATGCTGTCGCATTGCATACCGCTTCT
The DNA here is from genome assembly GCA_029204085.1 of Mycena sp. CBHHK59/15. Lineage (NCBI taxonomy): Eukaryota > Fungi > Basidiomycota > Agaricomycetes > Agaricales > Mycenaceae > Mycena > Mycena sp. CBHHK59/15. The sequence continues at coordinate 14,130 of JARGXW010000017.1, read as the reverse complement.
GGCTCACTGACACATATATCGGCACCTTCCTCTTTCATGACTTTTGTCCACGGAATGTGGAAGCCTGTTGAGTGCAACTTTCCTGCTTCGTCAACTTCGAATGTGACTGCTTCGCCATGTGTAACGTGGTGCAACGGGTGGAATGCGGCTTTGTTATTCAGTAGCAGCTCCCTGAGTCTGCAACAGCCCCAGAATAAAACACATGCAACCACCCATACTGCTGCATCTCTGCAGTTCGTCAGATCGAGAGTGGTGTATAATGCATACATGTGTTCTATCGTGATGGGGGGTCTTTTGGCCTTTTTCGATGTTGGCGGTACCAGATTTTTGATTCCTGCTTTGACTCGCTTCATCTGTGGTGAGTCTCCATTCCACCAGGTGCTGTTTACATCATGCCATATTTTGAGCCCTGCTAGCCAATTGTTCACAGTTCCTTCTGAGCTGTATCCTGCTGGATCCAAGGCAAAAATGGCGAGAAGGTTCTCGGACGCCGGCATTCTAGCTTCCTCTCAGATGGACAGTGTGTCACAGAATTGCGTGAATCAGAGTAATCCTGCTCCATAATTGGTCTGGGTGTTTTTGTCTAAGCCCAGTATCATGACCTCTATAAATTTTTGAAATGGGACCAGTGGAATTCTGTTCCATGTCTGCCTGTAAGGCTCAGTACATGGAGTTGTCCATTTTTAAATTCACTCGTGTGCCAAAACTAATGGTCTGTAAGTGGATGGTGAGTATTTACATCCAGCTCGTGGTTTCCATGTGTTGGGAAAATTAATGGAAGCTAAATAGATTGCACTGAGCTGTTAGGCTTTGGGTTACAATCTCCTAAAGAGATTGGTCTGCTACCCTCAGCTTATATACTACAGAGGTAGCTACACTAGAATATTCTACATAAATCGGCAGTGGTCTACATTAGTGATCCGCTGACTGATGCTGACTGATGGCTTGGGCATCGGGCAGATTGCTGTTCCCAGCATTCCGCCAACACTCCCCCAGAATCTGCCAAGAGTCCGAGAAAATAACAAAGGAAAAGTAAGTAAGAGAAAAAATGTGGGGCACTCCCCCGAAACAAAGCAGGGTTGGGATCAGCTTTCAAACAGTCACTGAATCCCGGACATGGGCTTTCAAACAGTCACCCAGTCCAATCACAAAATATCAACACAGATTTGCGGATGGCTTTCCAAACAGTCACCAATCCACCCCAAAGAATTTGTGACACGACTTTCCAAACAGTGGGAATATCCTGATAAGTACCGTGAGTGTTGATGTCCCATCAATCAAAAGGCGTAATCTTCCTCGAATGAGAAATCCTGTGCCACGTTTGCTGCATCAGTATAAACAGGTGCAGGTGCAGTGCAATGGGAAGCTATATGCCCTTCTTTCTGGCATCTAAAACATTTCCAAATGCCTGCAGAGGAATTGCGGGATTTTCCGACTCTGGCGACCATAGCCTTGTCGCTGTTCGGATCAAATCCGCCACGTCGGCCTTCCTCATCCATCAATGCTCCAGAGATGTACTCTATGGAGTCGAGTTCATCAGTTGTGGCAGTGAGAGAGGCTGCGACGGTTGTCCAGCTGACATCCAGGTTCCACAGCAATACATCCATAATGTCAGTGTCCTCCAACTTGACTCCAATTGCCTTGAGTCGTGAGGCGAGCCCAATGATGCCGGAGATATACTCCTGGATCGGCTTCATCGGATCATGGATATAGCCGTAAAACTGCTGCTTAAGAGCGATGCGGTTGGCGCGGCTGTTTTTCTCGTAGATCTGCTTCAACTTGTTCCATGCCTCTACGCCGGTTGTGCAGCTGTCAATGTATTGATATTGACTTGGATCAATGGTAAGTACAATTGCTGTGAGCATTTCCTCAGCGTGGGTGTCCCATTTCCCGGCTGCGTCCCGAGTTGCTGGTTTCGGCGTGTTAATGACATAATAACAGCCGGCTCGGCAGAAGACCATGGAGATGGCAAACTTCCAATCCTGGTAAGTATTGCCCGAAGTACCGTCCTTCTTGGCTGCTTTCAGCTTCGGGACAGAAGCAAGAAGCGAGTTGACATTGTTCGACATGGTGTGGGAGGATGATGAGGATGAGCGAACCAGAAGAGAGTGTGCAAGCTATAGGAGATTGTGTTGGGAAAATTAATGGAAGCTAAATAGATTGCACTGAGCTGTTAGGCTTTGGGTTACAATCTCCTAAAGAGATTGGTCTGCTACCCTCAGCTTATATACTACAGAGGTAGCTACACTAGAATATTCTACATAAATCAGCAGTGGTCTACATTAGTGATCCGCTGACTGATGCTGACTGATGGCTCGGGCATTGGGCAGATTGCCGTTCCCAGCATTCCGCCAACACCATGGTTTTCTATACCTCCCTTGTAGCATTGTAGCTGTTGCCTTCATTGTGATGGACCATGTATGCAATAGCTCATCTACCGGTGAAGTCTGTTCACTGAGCTTCTGAAGTCTATACCTTGCAAAGCAATTGGATGCCTCGTCCAGTTCAAAATTGAACCTGTAGAAAAATGAATGGAGAAGTTTTAGCCAATTACATGGAGAAAAAGCTGTGAAAGTAAGTCCATGTCAAAACATGTAGATGGGTAAATTGGGGAAAGAAAATGTATAAATGCCGAATATTTGAACCACTGCTGAAGTAAGAACTGAGGCAGCATGAAATAGAAATTCCACTGGCCGGCCATGCACTCCTACCACAACGTGCGGAATTGTATGCCAACAAATCCACAAAGACTTGGCTGGGGATTATTTGGACATGCTGAGAGGGGTTGGGATATTGAGCGGCATAAGGCATAGGTGGTGTTTCAAGAGACATGGAGAACCTGTAAGTCGTTGGGCTATAATCATAGGATGGAGGTTGGACATAGGTGGGAGCAGGTGTCGGTTGCTCATCCTCTAGGTGGTACCTGTTTTCAGAGGAAGGCCTGGCGGGATTGAATTCTACAACTTGAGTTTGTGTGACTCGAATGCCATTGGTAATGGGTGTGGGCAGAGAAGTAACTTCGAAAGGGTGTGAATGGGTGAAAAGAGTGTGCAGTTGAGCAGGGATGTCGAAAAAGGATGTCTGTCATTACAAAGTCATCATGGTCATGAATCAGATTTGGTTGTCGGTATTCTCCATCAATTATTTGGAAACTCACTTGAGCTTGCTCTATTTGAACACTTGTCTCTTCTGAGAATCAATGTCCTTCAAATTCTTCAGCAGGAATGTTGCTGTCTTGACTAGCGCGCTCATTTGAGACTGCCATAGAAGTTTGGATGAAATGAGAAGTAATGGTGAAGTTAGTGAGAGCGATCCAGCAGTTTTGTGAGCAAACTGGGAGATTGAAAGAGGGGGTGAAAGAAAAAATTTCTTTGGCTTGGAATCGTCTCTGATTAAATAGGTGAGCATCTAGGGACCAGACTTCAATTAGCCTTTTCTAGGTCTCTTTCGTGACTATCCTATGTTGTTTCTTTTGGTCTTCCATTCTGATTCTATTTTTATTCATTACGTCTCTTCTTCCGGTTCATCTGATTCCGTGCTTGAGGATTCTGAGTCCTCATCTGATTCATCTTCATCTCCCATCCATCCTGTCTTCATAAACCAGTGGTCTCGTGTTATGTATGGGAGAAGTCGGAAGGCTGCTGTCGGGTTTTGGTGGAATAAGGACCCATCTAATTCTTTCAAAATGTATGCGCCTCCTCGATTCTTTCTTTCTACTTCATATGGTCCCAAATATTTGTCAGAGACTTTTCGGTTTATACTGACTTCACTCTCAAGGCCTACATTTCTTATCAAAACTAATTCTCCTTTCTTGCATTCTGCTTTTTGTAGTTGTCTCTTGAATCTTTTCTCAAATTTTTTATTTGATTGAAAATGTGCTTTCTTCAGAGTCTCAGCTGCTCTTTTAACATCCCAATCATGCTTTGAAAGTTGCCAAATTTGTAATGTAAGTAATTCTGCCATTGTCATCCCTGATCGGAAACCTTCAACTAAAAGGTGGCTTCTGCTAAATCAAACAGCAGGATCAGATTGGTCCCGTGAAGTAATTGATACAGTGAGAATCTGTCACGTACCGTGACATCGGACTCCCTCGCCTCTGAGGATCGCCGAATCGTAACGTCCCCATTCTTATTGGCTACTTCATTCACCATATGCTCAAGACTCCATATGAATCACTATGACTTTCTTCGTCGGCGACCTCGGACTTCCGACGTCCGCCGACACAGCATTGACTTACATTGACTCTTACATACTCATTCCCATCGCGGAGCCTATCGGCCTCCGATGATTAATTACACTACGATATCATTTAAATAGCTCAATGTACTCTCGCTTCTAGTCAGTTTGAATATCGACTAAGTTTCCCTCTTCTCAGTCTGCATCCTTTCGGTCTTCCGTTCTCCTCCGAAATTGGACACTGGGTGTAGAGAAGGGCGCAGCGCACGAGCTGAAGCCAAGTCCACTCCCTCCGTCGGTCCCCAAGTCGGACCTCCATCCGGCATCCGATAGGACTTCACACTTTTTCCACGAAGTCCCCCTTTTGTGACGTTCCTCCCTTATCGTTCACATAAGATATTGTCTCGACAGGACTCTTCGGACCCCGACGGGTCCCGACGGAATTCTGGTACTTGATAGAATCCTGTCACACGGCTCACTGTGATTGGGTCTGCAAATAGAGTGGCAGCTAATTTTTCTGGCCATAAGGATATTCTTCCTCCACATGCCTTTACTAATGCTTCTCTCAAATCAAAATGTCCATGCTCAACAACCCCATTGGCATGTTTGTTATATGGTGAAATTCGTATATGTGGGATATCCAGAGTTTCCATAAGTTGAGCAAATGTTTCTTTCACTTCTGGTCCTTTGTCTGTTGTGACTTGCCTGGGGCACCCATATCGGCAGTATATATGTGTCCAAAAGAAATTTGCAAGGCTTTGTGCATTTTGGCTTCTCAAAGCTTTTGCTTTGCAAGTCCCAGACAAATCATCTCATGCAGTGACAATCATCCGATAGTGGTTTGATTCAGGCATCATCATGATATCAATATAGATATTCTGGAATAGACAAGCAGGTGTCGAGATGGTAATAGGAATTCTAGTCTCCGGGTGCTTCGCACTTGGAATTGATGACATGATGCCACGTGATGTTGGATACACTGCGGGCAAGTGTCATGGCCGTGGGTTCACGGCATATGATTGACACTTTCCATGGCATTGCACAGGCATTGCACAAAGATCAGTTGTCTTCGGCCGATGTCACTTCTGAAGTTTGTGGGAAATCAGTGGGAAATGATTGGTTTGGAGTCTGAAGAGTGCGGAGAGCATGCACAAGGTGTATGGCGGGTGCACGTTGGGGTTGTCGGCGAAACACACTAGTATTAGTTTGATTTTCTTTGGCTGTGGTTTTGAATTCCTTCTGCAGTATGTTCATGCAGATCACATTCTTTGTTGAGTTCTCAAATGGATACTATGCGGTGTTTGTTTTGAAGGTAAAAGAAGACCAATGATTTGTACAAGTCTATGTACATATCCCGACTTCACATCGGCAGTTCATGTGTCGCCCATATTTTAGAAGCGAGGAGGGAAAGTGGAATGAAACTGCACTTACCCTCTTTAAATCCCCGCACAAGCACAGCTCCCACAAAGCTAACTGTGTATCCTCCATCCAAAACACCTGTCCAGAATACATACACCCCCAGCTTCCTGTCTGCTATCCAATTTGCTGGCACCGAGTGTGCATCATTGTGTTACATAACATGCCCGGGAGCTAGCATTGTTACCAACTGAGCCAAAAGGCCACGGTTATCTGTCATAGGCTTCTGTTATATCTGTGCATTCTAGTTCCGGTCACGCTCCGATCACTCCAGTCACACCAGTCGCTTCCGGTTCTTTCCGGTCTACCAGTCTACCATTAGCCTGTCCGGCAATTCGCTCAGAACAGGTTTTTATGTAATAAAGGATTACTGAGTGTTTCCCCTTTATCCGTTCATCCATTCTTCTATCCTTTTGTCTTGGACTTCTCTTCTCATGGTTGATTACATAACCATCACTTCTTCCGACACCATCTGACTCCGGTCGCATGAATCCCTTATTGTCCTCTATTCCTGACTTACCAATCCTTCTCACCATTATTGTCTTTCCTCCTCTCATTCCTTTTTAGTATCAACAATTAGTTTGGTAGTATAAATATGTCTTAGATACTTCCAGTACTTCATCTGGAAAATTAATGTTGTTTCCATGTTTCCTTTCATGGACTGAGTCTTAACTTCTTGTCTTGTCTGCAACTCGACTCCAGGGTACACTCAGTACCCTCCGATGTCTTCTTCTTCATTTGATCTTCCTTCCAGTCCACTTCCGGTCCACCTCCAGTTGTCCCTCGGATTTACGGTCCATTACCGATCTTCCGGTTCATCTCCGGTCCACCTCTGGTTGACCCCCAGACTTCTGGTCGACCACCGGTTGCTCTTCTTCACCATTCTGCCCCTTCTCTCATTTCGGCTCCTCCCCAGACAGTCACACACCCTTCTGAGTTGTGGTGTTTGCAAGAAAAGCCGACTTCTTGACTCCGGTCCTGTTCTGGTTGTCCGGATCAATTTCCGGTTCTGGAGCTCTGCTGGGCTGGTCATTTTCATTCCGGCTCAGGATATAACAGCTTCCCGGACTATATATACATGAGTACACACATTTCGCATGCATGTAACACATTGCACCGGCATCAAAAACCTCATGCAGCTGCATTTGTACTTGTTTTCCTTGAAATACACTGGTACTGCTCAGGCTCCTTTCTCTGACCGTTTTCTGTGTCAAGGTATGGCAGCTCAGCAAGACAGCGGAAGACATAATTTATTGTTTCAGTTTGGATCTTTCAATGTTTGGCTTAACCTTGTGGGCCAATCACCGGTCTGGCCGTTCCTGATAGACAAAGGGAAATTGATCGTTTGTCCAACGCCATGGCGAATGCGAGGCAAACACCATGGCAAATGTCGGTCCCACGCCAGTCAAATGCCATGAACCCATGGCCATGGCACTTGCCCGCAGTGATATCATTGTGCATTCAAGGCCAGAAAAACCGAATTTTTAGGGTCTCCCACATAGATTGAACTTTCTTATGACCAAGTTCTTCATGTGCCTGAATTAAAATGGTCAAGCATGATTTTGGATCCATGATTACTACTAATGGTGGTCCTTTCCTATTTCTGTGTAACAGTTTTCTGTCAAGAATCATATACCTAGTTGCCTGACTAATGAATTGTGTGAACTGGTGAATTTTGGAGCTTCCAAGGTGCTCAGAAATCAGTAAATGTCATGAATAAGTTGTTCCTGAACATTGCGTGCTAGATGGCAGGATGGTAACAAACACTCGTGATATGGTAATGTGATGTTTTGCACTATTTCGTCTAACCAGTTATCATCATCGCTAACTATTTCCTCTCCTTCACTTGGCTTTCGCCTGGACAAGGCATCAGGTCCTTGAAATTTCGTTGCCGGTACGTGAATTAACGCGAAATGAAACATTAATATACCCTGGATCCATCGGTTTACAGCTGCATCTGGCTGCAAGTCTGGATTATTTAGGAGTCCCTGTATATATTTGGCATCTACTTCCACTTGCAACTTTTTCACCCCAATTATATACAGACGCCAATGTCGAAGGGCCTTGAATAATCCGAACAATTCTAATTTTGGTTGTGAGTATCTTGACTCTCTTTCGCTCATTGGTATGGATCCATATCAGGCTGGTCATCTCTGTCCTTCACTGTCGTTCTGGGACAGTATCATTCCTGCAGCTGCTAGAGTCTACTGACAGGATCACTGGGTTTTGTTAAGTGCTGAGCCGGGGGAACCAGAGTTGCTGAGAGAGTCCGAAGGTAAGAGTTCAGAGATGTCACGGAATTTCCGAAAGGTCAGAAGGTCATTCTCGCAAGCACTACAAACAAGAGTGTGCAACTACCTGGCTTGCGACCAAGGAGAGTCAAAGTCCAGAGATAAGAACAGGAGGATGAGTAAGGATGCAGGAGGGCTGGAGGAGGCATGGAATATCTGATAGATCGTAAAGTCCGACTCAGGTTGCGTTGGGAAGGGAGAACACAATAACATATATAATTATCAAACTGAAGAACAGAGGCTAAACTACTTAGCTTAAATACTAGTAAGCTAATTGTTTAGTGAAAGACAATAGGATGTGAAAGATTAGTAAGTATAAGTCCATGGACAATAAGTCGTCAAGACAATCCTGTGAAGGATTAATAAGTATAAGTCCGTGGACAATTAGTGAATGTCGGATAAACTCCGAGAGTGAAGTAAGGGAATATGAGTAAGAGGAATACACTTAGTAATCCCTCATCGCGTAATATCCCTTGCGATGAATAGAAGTCCCCCTTGGAAATTCCGAAGTAAGTCTGATCGGAGCTCCAAGGAACTCTGAGTTGCACGGACATAACAGTATCCCCCTCTCAAGGCCGATTGCCCTCAAGAGGCTTGGAACTTTCCGGAACTTCATGGGATGTCACGTGCTCGATCCAGAATATGTATATAGGAAACTTTGAGTGGTGGAAATTTTCAAATTTTCACACCTTCGGAATCGCCATATCCGATGTCTCGACCCAGCGGCAGCAACAATATCATCCGTAAGTCCTTCAGCATATCCGAGATTCCCCGAGCTGACCACTCATAGGCTGCAAAAAATGCACCAAGCATGGCCTGCCCTGCCATCAACCAGAAGGGCCCCGTGGAGTCTCCTGTGTCCAGTGCGTGATGCAAAAGGTCAGATGCGACCTTGGAAAGCAGATTCGGGCAGCTGCGGAAGTCCCGAGGGTGTCCAAGCCAACGGACACGAAGGTCGATGAACTCGACCAAGACGTTGAACAGCTATATCAGCTGTTCGAAAAGTTCACAATGACGGCGAATGAAGACGTCCAAAAGGCTCGGGATTTCCGAAAGGTGGTTGCAGCAGAGAATACGGAGTTGAAGCGGCGGGTGAGGAGGTTGGAGAAGCAGAATGAGCTGCTGGTGGGATGGATCACCGCCTTTGACCCCAGTATGGAGTTTGAGGTGTCAGAGACGGAAGAGGAGGAGCCAGAAAAGCCGAAGAAAAGAAAATCGGCAAAGTCCAAAGGCAAGGAGAGGGAGGCCAAGTAAGAAAAAGTCGAAATGTCCATAGATTTAAAATAGAATAGTTTGTAATTTTTGAATGTTTTATGACGAGCTGAAAATTCGGAGTTACCGAAGGAAGTCCAAATTAATATTCGGGACCTGGCTTTCCAGGATAGCACTTGTGAAAGCTTTTGACAAGTTCATCTGAATGAAAGTCGTCAGCTCCCATCCAGGTGAACTGTTCATCGGTTTCCTCATAACCAAGCTGCTCAACCAAGTATTGGACTTTCACTTGGTATCTCCAATCTAACTTTGAGTCAACAATTTCCTTGATCTCAAAGTGCTCTTCTCTGTCCACCACTTCAACCGCACCTGGAGGTTCCTCGATGCAGCTGGGAAAAGGGTTCGGAGTGTGCAGTTCAAGTTGAAAGACTGGATGAATGCCTCAGAGTTGCTTCGGAAGCTGAAGTGTATAAGAATTGGAACTGGGATGGGCTATAATTTCGTAGGGACCTAGGGTCTGCTCAGAAAACTTCGGAGTTGGTCGGGTTGTTCGAATGTGCTTTGCAGAAACAAAGACTTGATCACCAATTTTGAATTCTGGTGAAGGGTTTCGACGAGTGTCTGCAGTGGCCTTGTATCTCTTTTGAGCACCTGTAATTTGCTCTCGGAGAAACTCGTGAAGTCTGTGAAGGTCGACAGCGAAATCCTTAGCATAAGTGTTGGCCACATCACATTCCGGATGAATAGTTGAGGAAGGATGATATCCCTTGTTCACAAAAATGGTGTAACTCCAGTAGAAGCATTCGGAGCATTGTTGTAAGTGAATTCGGCCAGAGGGAGAAGACGATCCCAGTCGTCTTGTTGATAGGAAGTGTACATGCAAATATATTGTTCCAAAGTCTGGTTGGCACGTTCGGTTTGTCCATCAGCCTCCAGGTGATACCCTGAAGTGAAATGCAATTCCATACTCAAGAGTTGACCCAAGGACCGAAAGAATGCAGAAACAAATTCGGATCCCCAATCCGAAGTGACGTGTGAAGGGACTCCATGCTTAGAGAAAACATGAATAAGGAAAAGCTGAGCGAGGTCCGAAGAGGTTATTCTTGTGTCGCAAGGAGTAAAAATTCCTTGTTTTGAAGCACGATCAATGATGACTAGAATGCTGTTGTAACCATTGGAATTCAGAAGTTCCTCGATGAAGTCCATGGAGATAGAATGCCAGGGGTGAAGTGGAACAGGTAAGGGATTGAGTAACCCATAAGGTTTGTTTTGAGGCCGCTTGTTGCGCTTGCACAAGACACAAGATTGGCAGTATGTTTGGACAAAGGTTCGGACCTCTGGCCAAGTATATTCACATTGAACGAGCTGAAGAGTGCGGTTCTGACTGAAATGACCAGCCAGGATGTGATCATGACAGTGTTGAAGAACCCAAACTTGGAGTTCCTCGGAGTTTCCATTGAGGAGAGGAACATAGATGTGCTCGTCATGGCGAAGTAGGCCAGTGTCGTCAATAGTCCAACGAGGGGAGTTGCCAGAAGTTGCCATGGAAATTCTGAGTAAGGCTGAAGTTTCATCTCGGAGGTGGCTTCGGATGTCCAAATGAAGCTTGTCTACATCCATAATAACCGTAGCTTGAAGACAAATGTCCTCGAGATAACTGGCGCAAAGCAACTCTGAAAGCTGATCTTGAGTGAAAACAGGACAAAAAATTATGAGGGTTGACTTGGCCATCGGCCTTATCCCCCTCTTTAGGGTAGACGTCCCATCGTCCAGTTAAGGCGTCGGGTTTTCCGCTGAGCCTGCCTGGGTGGAAATGAATAACCATATTGAAATGGCAAAGATACTCGGACCACTGAACTTGACGACTAGCAAGCACTTTAGTAGTGGCAAAGTACTCCAAGTTCTTGTGATCAGTAACGACATCCACTGGAAATGCTGAGCCTTCGAGGTAATGTCGCCAATGTTTAAAGGCGTCAAAAATCGCAAGTAGCTCTTTATCGTGGATGTCGTAGTTGACTTCGGAAGGTCCGAGTGTGCAGCTTTGGAATGCCCCAGGATGAATGTCGCTGTCATCACCAATAATTGAAAGAATAGCAGCGATAGCATAGTCAGAGGCGTCCACTTCCAATGTAATTTGACGGTCGGGAACCCAGTGGTGAAGTATCGGAGCTTCCAAGAATGCAGTCTTCAGACCGTCAAAGGCTGATTGACAGTTTTCAGACCAGTTCCATTTCACGTTGGATCAGGTAAGCCGAGTGAGTGGGATAGTAATATCCGAATACAGTCAAACCTGTCTTAACCCATGGCAGGCGTAACCCATAACCTGTAAAACCCCATACTTTTTGACGTCCACTGACATGGTTCCTACTAAAAATGACCCGAAAACCCATAAATCTCTCATACTCCATAACCCATACCTTTTTGACGGGCAAAACCCATACTTTTGTCATGTTTTCTGTCCATTTCTGCCCAAATTCCATGGCCGCTGGGTGACCGGTTATGGATAAATCACTGACATCAGTCAAATGAGCTATTGGCTTGGTGTTTCAATGTGATTTGGACCAAATTCTGTTCATCAGTTGCACTTACCGGCCAGTAATGAGTTGGTCAGGATGTTGAGAGATATGCAGAATAGATGGGAAGGCACTGAAAGGCCCTTTAGAATGGATATCCGACTACTTTTGCAGCTGTACATGTCATTTCATGGACGATTATGCCTAGCAGCAGAGTTTTGGCACATCCCGGGATTTGCCAGCGGCTTTCCCACGACCGCTAGAACCCATACATTGTCATAACCCATACCTTTTGGTGTCCACCGAGGGGTATGGGTTAAGACAGGTTTGACTGTAGTTCCAGATAAAACACCGATAGAAGTTGCAGAAGCCTAGGAAGGATTGAACATCCTCTACTTTATGAGGAATAGGCCACTGGGTTACTGCAGCAATTTTTTCGGGAGCCATTCGAAAGCCATCGGGGGAGAGAATATATCCAAGGTATTTGCAAGTGGTGACACTGAATTCACATTTCAGAATTTTGCAGAAAATTCTGGATGCTCGGAGTCTCTGAAGTACTTCTCAGACATGCTCAGTATGTTTTGACTTGTCTTCGGAGTATATGAGGATGTCATCCAAGTAGACTATGATGCAGACGTCAAGGAGGTCCGAGAAGATGGTGTTGAGAAAACGTTGAAATGCCGCAGGGGCATTAGTGAGGCCTTCAGGAACCACTCTCCAGTCATAAGACCCATAGCAAGTGCGAAAAGCAGTTTTGGGCTCATTGCCTTCTTTAATTTGGAGAAGGTGGTAAGCATGTCGGAGATCGAGTTTTGTATAGATGCAAGCCTTGCTCGGAGCATCTAGTAAGTCCGAAATTAGTGGAAGCGGATACCGGTCTTTCTTGGTGATTCGGTTAAGACCACAGTAGTCGGCGCAAAGCCGAAGAGAGCCATCTTTTTTCTTTGCGAAAAGTATCTGAGCTCCATGAGTGGATTTCGAGGGGTAGATGAAGTTGGACTTGAAATTCTTATCGATGAATTCTCGGAGTGCCGATAGTTCAGCTTGGGATAGAGAATATATGTGACCAATAGGTGGTGTTTCACCTTCCTCGGTGTCAATTCAGAGGTTGTATTCGTGATGTGGAGGTAGATTGTAGGCTTGGGACTCCGAAAAAACATCGGCAAAGTCTTGATACTCAGTCGGAATATTCGAAAGATCTCCGTCCAAGGAAGTTGAATGACCAGATATGTTGCTTCTAGGACAAGTGCGAAGTGTATATTGAGTGGTGCCTTTCTTTCCAATAATAGCAGAGTAGGCAGCAGCAGAAACCAGGGATATGTGGGGATCCTTAATTCTCCTTGGCAATCCTTTGTAGTATTGGAAACGAACGGCGGTCATTCCCCAACCAGTACAAGCTGAAAGCTTATTGAATTCGACGGTGTAGGTGGTGATACAGTCCGTGGATTTTATCCAGAGATTCCGAAGCTGGTCCTCGGCATCTCCGACAGGATCGTGCGGTCCAAAATTGTCCTGCAGCTCTTGAAGGAACTGAGGAAAATTGCTGTCCCAAGCAGGTACAGTGTTTGGGTTGGGGTCGAAGAGCTGGGGTTCAAACCAATCTAGGACGGTGCCTCAGAGATACAACATAAGATAAATGATTTTATCGTCATCCATGGTGAAGTCCTGGTCACGTTCAGCAAAGTGCAGATAGCACTGAGCGAGGAATGGGCGGAGTTTCTGAGGATCAGACCATCGAAAGTATCGGGGTTCCGAAGGTTAGAGTGAGAGCTCTTAGATCCAGACTGTGGACCTTTCAAACTCCAAAGTACCTCCATGAGGTCTTCGATATTGGCCAGGATTTGTTGGCCAAATCTTGTCTCCTCATCAACAACCTCCTCTTCTTCGATAGGTGGTTCATGTTCCTCATTTTCCTCAACTATCGGATCTTCCAAAGGAGGAAGAGGAGTGGTGAATGGATTAGGGGGACGACATGGAGCCTCCGACGGTATTCCTCCACCTGAGTAAGAAGCCAGATGAGGATTCATGGTGGGGTAAGGAATGGGCCAGAAAGTCAGAGGGATTTCTGACAATCGAGCAGCAATGGGAGTAATGGGAATATTGGATAGAAGTCGGGATTGCCGGCGGTCACGATCAACACGTCGTTGGAGGAGATTATTGCTAGCAAGAGATTGGGATGCACCAGGCATGCCCAGCACGATAGATGCAGGATTGTTGGGGTCAAACTGATCAGCCATGCAAGCCCAGATAGTTGAGTTTGATAATAATGTTAAGTGCTGAGCCGAGGGAATAAGAATTGCCGAGGAAGTCCGAAGGTAAGAGTTCGGAGATGTCACGGAGTTCCAAAGGATCAGAAGGTCGTTCTCGCAAGCACTACAAACAAGAGTGTGCAACTACCTGGCTTGCGACCAAGGAGAGTCAAAGTCCAGAGATAAGAACAGGAGGATGAGTAAGGATGCAGGAAGGCTGGAGGAGGCACGGAATATCCGATAGGTCGTAAAGTCTGACTCAGGTTGCGTTGG